>CM076584.1:1229130354-1230375473 GCA_034641835.2 Pinus albicaulis | reverse complement strand
TGTCTCAACCTATACTTTTTGTTTAATAACAGCCAAGAAATATGAAACATAATGATAAAAAAGGAAACAATAGAAAAATTAGGAAGACATCACCATTTACCAAGCTATGTAATCCTACAAACAAACTTCTCCATCATCAAGCCAAACAAGCTATTCTTCCACTTTAGAAAACCAATTTCTTCTCCAAGATCATGAAACCATGTATATTTCTCTTTAAGCTAATCAAATGCCAACAAAATACATAGGGGCCTCATACTCTATTTATGGAGCAAAGGAGGACTAAAACCCTAAATATGGTAGGAAAATGTCAAATTCAACCATAAATGTCATTTATGGCCAAGAGACCATGCAAGGCCCAAGGCACATAATATCCTAAGAAATAAATGCCAAAATAACTATTTGCACCTAATTCTAGAGTAATTAGCCTCAAAAAACTCAAAAATATCTATTTGCAATAAATGAGTGTGTTTTGTTGACTTTTGGTCCAAAACACACTAGGTAGTCTCTGTGCGCAACGTTATTTCAGCATAAAATAGGGTCTCTTATGCCTGAGTTTTGGACCCCTTCCCGATACCGGATTTGGCTCCGTGATGGCTCGTTGGAAATCCTGATGAGTCTAAATTCCAGAAATTCTTGAGTTGTCCTGATTGGGTTCCATTTTCATATTCAAATTCCAATTCTCCCAACACTGCTATGTGCACAGCACCTGGTCTGAAAATGGGGCAGAAAGGTCAAAATTTTGATGTGTTTTAACCTTTTGAGGGGTCAAAAATGCTCCAAATGATCTGAAATTTGGTGAGAAAACTCCTGGTGATGAGATGAATCCAAAAATGGAAATTTTTCAAGATTAGGATGCACCAAATTTGTGTGTAGTGCCTAGGGTTCTGCGCATAGAGGCCTCAAAATTTCAAAAAAAAAAAACTTTGTTCAATTTTGCCCAAAATTGGTGGAATGGTCCTTCAAGAGGTCTTGGACACCTGCTAAGAAGCCTCAGCCAAAAATCCAAGGTTGTCATACTTTTTTTTCCTCTTTTAGGTTTTTGATCTCTATGTGGCAATTCTGGCCAAACTTCTCCTATGCGCAGCGCCATTTTGTAGAGGGCATTTGGAGGCCTTCTTGGTGTGAGAATTGGGCCCGTGATGGCTCGTTGGAAATCTGGATGAGTCCAATTTCCAGAAATGCTTGAGTTATGCTGAGTGGATTCCATTTACCTATCCAAAAATCAAATCTCCCAACATTTCTCTGTCCGTAGCACCACTTTAGTAGAAAAATAGGGTGTTTTGAAACCAAGATTTGGACCACTTCTCGATGTCGGATTTGGCTCTGTGATGGATTGTTGGAAAGCCTGATGAATATAATTTCTAGAAATTCTTATTTTTTCTTGATCTAGTTCCTATATCTTAGTCAAAAATCCAAAATCCCAACATTGCTCTGTGCGTAGCACCACTTCAACAGAAAAATAGGTGTACTTGTAGTCCTGTTTTGACCTCCTTCCCATTGTATGATTTGGCTCCGTGATGGCTCATTGGAAAGCCTGATGAGTCTACTTTCCAGAAATTCTTTTTTTTTCTTGATCCAGCTCCTATATCCTAGTCAAATATCCAAAATCCCAACATTTCTCTGTGCATAGCGCCACTTCAACAGAAAAATAGGTGTACTTGAAGTGCTGTTTTGAAATCCTTCCCGATGTCGGATTTGGCTCCGTGATGGCTCGTTGGAAATAAATTCAAGTATAGTTTTAATTTGACTATTAAATCAAGTAATTTGGATGCTCCACCTATGAGAAAAACTTATTTTTCCAAGGTCACTCTAGCAGTGCGGAAATTCTCCGGTGACACCTGTATTTTTGACATTGCTCCCAAACCATGATACCCATGTAAAAAATGAAGGAGGGTTTTATTATTGGCCCTATTATGGACAAAAAAATCTCTCAAGTTTTCCAAATTCATCTCTGTTTGGCCATAAACATATTTTTGAGCAAAACTGGCCCTAGGTGTGGAAAATGACTTGACCCTTGGAATGAATTCTTGGAAAATGATGGAGGCATGATGTTTATGCATTGGTATGGCTTCATGATTGATGATATGACCTACCATATGGATATTCTACTCTTATTCCTCTTTTCCATAGCAAACCCTAGCTTAGTTGGAAGAGGAAATCAAGGTTTGGTGTAGGGAAATTAGGACTGCCTTGTAGAGGGAGGGGAATGAAGGGGTTAAGGGTTGTATAAATCCTTGGGGAAATTTTGGGGAATAGGGATGGATTTTAGGGAGTAGGGGAAAGTGTAATTTCAAGGATTGAGTGAGGGGAAAGGGTCCAGAAGGGAAAAACGCAGGCCTAGTCTCGAAAAGTGTCAAATTGTAGCAATAGGCTAGGTTTTGTAGAAAAATGACGAGTTTGAGGGATAGGAGTGATGGGAAGTGTTTATGAAGGTATATTAAGGATAGGAGGAGGTGTAAGAGCATCAAGATACAAGCCTTATCGATGTTTTAACCATGGAGGTGATGAAACCAAGAAAATTTCGCTAAAAAACCCTAGTTTTCCTGTCTCCCTTGTTGCAAGATGCCATCATTGAGTAGCAGACCTATTACCTTACCAATTTCTTCTACTGGTTGACCTCTTATTACTTCTGCAAAAGTGTCAAGATAGCCCATTATCTTATGTGTAGACTTTGAAGTTGAATGGTAGTCCTTTTGGAGATGATGACCTTGAAATACATGAAACCCTAATTGACCTAGTGGGGATTCTTTGACCTCTCTTTGACTGAAAATTGGTTTGGAACCTTCAAGTGTAAAAATAGAGTATTGAAAAAGTGGTGTATTGAAGATCCAAAATACAATGTACTAATTTATCTAAAGAGTCTACAAAGATAGTTTAGGGACCATCAATGCTTGAGGGACTTGGGGATCATGGGCATGAGTTAAGATTATAGGAAACCCTAGGTGGAAAATGGAGTTATGGGCAAGGAAAAAACAAAGTGATGAGGTTATAGGTGGGAAAAATAGGATGTAGATGAGTTGCATATGCCCACGAGGGGGTTTTTAGAAGTGGTAGGTTGAGCATGGAATGACAAAATAGTAGAATAGTGAAAAATTGCTCTAAGGATAATGAAGGCAATGAAATTTCTAAAAGATATTCAAGAATTTTGTTTTTATAAATCTAGAACCAATCTATAGTAATCTACAGATAGTAAAAATTATGGATGACTAACAGCGACTCCACTTGGGGAGGGCAGCTCCTTTTCGGGAGGTGTCCAGAACCTCAAAGTTCAGATCTCTGAGCTTTGAAGACCAGTGCCTTACTTGCACTTTGCAAATATTTCTTTATTCATTTGTTGATGTTCTTTTGAAGCTATGATATCACAATCTGAAAAGACATGTTTGCTTCAACCTCTTTCCTACCTACCCATCTTACTTGGCCTAACATTTTTTCTTCACTTGGGTGCACTTGGATTTTCAAACCCTTGACATTTTTCTTTTTTAAAAACACAAATCAAACTATCTAATTGTACCCTTATTTCTTCCAAAAGTTCAGATTAGGCTAATGAACTCCCTTATTCTCTACCTGTCTAATCATTTTTCAAGATTAAGCTGTTTGAAAAACTTCATTCTCTAAGATATAAACATGAAATTGAAAGCATGGTTTAAATCAAGATTAGGCAATCTGAATTACCATGAGTTGTGGCATAAGAACAAGCTACACACAAACACTATTTTGCATAAAAGTAAAATAGAAAGATAAGGGTTGTGATCTATCATTTTTTATGCATCCTCATTTTCCTCTTTGGTTCTGTTTTGAGAATGTGGAACCAGTATCTTTCATTCCCTAATCTATCCCTTTTTTACAAGTCAAGTTTGAATGATTTGAAAAGCTCTCTTTCACTAACTTCTTATCAACATAAATTTAAACATGTTCAGCCATGATTAGGCTATATGACTGAAACAAGATCTTCCTTTTGAACCAACAGTGGCATTTAAGGTTGCTCACTTTCAGTAGTACTATTTTTTGGGTATGGGGCTTTACCTCTTTTCAAATCTGCCCTCTTTTTCATTCTTTCTATGTTTTTGAGTTTTTTCTTTCTTTTTTCAAAACAATCTAAATTTAAAAGATGTTCAAAGGCTGAGCTTATTTGCATTCCTATCTATCCTAATCTAAACTATACATGATATACATTCAGCTGGTGAACTCTCTTTTCCAACACAACCAGTCAAGCAGATGATTCCATGAGGGATCTTGGTTTAGCTCCTTGAGTATGTTGGACAAACAAAAGGGCCACTCCCATCTTACTTTCTTTTGAACAGTGGTGCCTAAACTTCTCTTTAAACCTTGCATCAAACTACTCTTAACCTATTTCACTCCCTCTTCAAATGTTTTTAACAAACCAACAAAGGGATCATGAAACAATACCTGAAAGTGAAGATTTGGAAAATAAGCTTGATCTAGGCCCGTTTCTTCCTCCACTTGGCTGAGCTTAGGAATTTTTTGGGAAAGAAACTCTTCCTCTTCCTCATGATCATCTGAACTGGTATACTCATCATAGATTTCAATATTTTCCTTTAGAAAACCTGATGGGTTTTTATTGAGTGGGCTGAGTTCTATGTGAAAACCACCATGTTGATGAGTAGGAGCACTCCTTGGCAAAAAATCTTCTTGAGAAAGAAGAGCAACAACTTTCTTGTGATCATCAATATTCAAGCCTTCATTTTCTTCCAAATTTTCTAATTTTTCCTCATCACTATCATAGCTGCTATGCATTTGTTGGTTACCTTTCTCAAGTTGATGAAACTGAGCTTCCTCCCAAAAACCAAGTGTCGATTACTCTGCAAATTTAGCTTCTGTTTGGAAAGCATCATCATTATCAACATATTGATCAAACCTTGGAGAATCATCAATATACTTAATGTCACCAACCATACATATTGGACTATCAGATTGTTTCTCATTGAATTGATATATAAATCCATTTTCTACTATGTGAAATTTAAGATTAGGAGGAAAATAAATAGAGGTTGACTGCATGTTTATAAGTTGATCTATCTCCTCTTCAGTTAAAAAGGGAGGCATTTTTATCTTTCTTTGGATATAACTACAACAATCCTCTTTCTCTTGGGAAGGCTGAACATAGGGCTGAATGTGCTCTTTGTTGTTGAAATCAATACCCAAAGATTGCTGACTTCTGATTGCATTAAGGTTGTATTTGATGAACTGAAAGGAAGTACAAAAAAGAGGTAAATAACCTTCCCTTTCTCCCAAAATTTCTACACTTTCCTCTTCACTGTCATAGCTGAGTGGTATTTGTTGATCATTGTATTTGAGCTGTTGAAAATGACTGTCTTTGTCCCACAAACTAATCAATGATTGTTCTGTAGTGTTATCTTGAGTTTGGAGAACATAATCATCATCATATTGATCATATTTGGACAGCTTATTCATAGGAGGAATTCCATCTATTATACACACTTGATCAACAGTTTGTTCCATCATATTGAAAGGAGAGTATTCGTGGCCAATTCCCTTTATTTTAGAAATCTAAAATGATTCGAAGCACAAGGGTAGGGACTCAAGAGGTGTTGGCTCATCTTCCATTTCTGTTTTTGTAATCCAAACAGTCGTACCAAGATGATTTGAGGGTAGAACTTATGGATTTGAAAAAGGGTTTGTATTATCCATTTCCTCCCTTACTGTTAAGTCCCTATATTAATAGTGTAGTCCCTTATTATGTTAGTGTAGCCCCCCTTATTGCTATTGTTGTACCCCTGTAACTCCCATATTGTTATTATTGTGCCCTTACATTATTATTGTTAGGTCAGCTAGGGTTACATTGTGGCCCCACTAGGATTACATTGTGGCCCCATGGACTGCTATATATAGAAAGGATGTTTTTTCATTTGTATCGTCGAAGAATTGTTCATTCATGTAATGTATTGGAGGTTTCCCCCTCGAAGTGGATTATTTATAAGGCATTGATATCTCTTTTCTTCTATTTTTGGAGTTGGTTTCACAACATTTGGTATCAGAGCTTTGGATTCTAGGGTTTCGCTGCTCCAAACAGGTCATCGTGGAATTTCGCTATAAATTTTTTTCTACGAAGGTTCAGAAGCTAAAATTTTTAGAGTGCGAATATGAAATCCTGAGGAAAATTGTCGCAAAATTTTAGAGTTTGGTTCACAATATTTTCAGAGATATGATCTGTGGAAGTTAGGGCTTTTTGCAGGCTCCTGAATTTCACTTAAAACGGTCATCGCAGATTTTTCACTATAACGTTTTTTCTATGAAGGTTCAAAAGCTGAAATATTTAGAGAACGAAGTTGAAATCCGGAGGAACATCGTCACAAAATTTCAGAGCTTGGTTTGTAATATTTTCAGAGATATGATCTGTGGAAGTTAGGCCTTTTTCAGGCTCCCGAATTTCATCTCAAAGAGGTGATCGTGGGAAAATATTCATAACTCTCTCTCTGAGCATCGGATTGGAATTCTGTAAAAAGCGACTGGAAGTACACGAACTGTAGTAAATTTCAGAGCCAAAGGAGAAAACAATGACACTTGGAAATTCATACAAGTTCGCTCTACTGAAAAAGTCCATAATTAGGTCATTGTGGGAGATTGGACATAGATTTGCCTTGAAGAAACCAAATCAAGTCAGACATGTGGCATTTGAAAGAAAATTTAGAGGACTACTACAGGGTCTAATTTCAGATATTGAGGATCTTCAAGTATAGAGATAAGTCAATTTCAATATCAAGCTCCTCGAAAGCAAGTAAAAGGTGTGTATTTTGTTTTCCTCGAATTGCATAAGTCTTGTTTTAAGAATCAAGTTGAATTGATTCCAAGGGCTTATTGTAGAATAGATATCAGTATTGGATTCTAAAATGGCCCCTAAAAATAATTCAACACCCATTAAGCTTTTAGAAGGCTATACTATGACTCATGAAGACGAAGAATGGCTACATGCCATATCAAAATTACAAGGGAAAGTGCAACAAATTTCGTTCTCGCAAAGAGCAACAAAAAATGACATGGAAGTTTGGAAGAAAGGCATGGAAACTAAGATGGATGGTTTGAAGAAAGTCGTGGAATATAAGATGGATGGTTTGAAGAATGGCATGGAAGCTAAGATGGATGGCATGGAAGCTAAGATGGAAAACATGAAGAATGATCTAAAAGTAGACATGGAAGGTTTGACAAAGTTGATACAATAAATGTTTCCTAATGACGAAAAGATAGTAGAGGAAACTCATGACGAGAAAAAAATAAATGTTAATCGTGATTTCATAAACTCTAATGTTGGAGGGAAGAACCACCATATTCCAAAAATGGATATGAGGAAGTTTGATGGAAAGGATCCTGTAACATGGATACTATAGATGGAGCAATATTTTAATCTCAATAATATGCAAAACACACAAAAGGTACGCATTGCAACTTTACATTTAGAACAAAATACATTTGTATGGTATCGATGGCTTTGCTCTCTTAAAAAAATTGTCACTTGGTCAATTTTTACGGAGGAAATGATAGCACATTATGAGGATACAAAGAGCAACACTTTCTTTAGCCAATTGATAAATCTCAAGCAAAAGTGTCCAATGGGGGAGCACATTGAGGACTTCCAAAAATTGAATATAAGGGTAACTGATATTTCAGAGGAACACATGATTGATCTCTTCATAGGTACTTTAAAGGACAACATCCAACATGAAGTTCGCATTTTGGAACTTGATTCATTGGAGAAGGCATTCAAGCTGGCAGGAAAAATTGAATGTAAAATTATGGGGACAAGGAAGCCTACCACTCACTTCTATAAATATGGAAGTGTTGCTACTCCTAAATTTCCACAACCTACAAGGTTGACACCACAAACATTGGAAGAAAAAAGAGCGAAAGGGCTTTGCTACAGTTGTGATAGCAAATATACTAAAGGTCATAAGTGTGCTGAGAAGAAATTATTTTACATAGATTGTGAAGAGGAAGAAGAAAATGAACAAGAAGAGGATATACACCAGGAACTAACCCTAGAAGAGGAAGAAATGAGTCTGACCATATCGTGTAATGCATTGGCAGGAATTACCACTCCTCAAACTCTCAATATAGAAGGACATATCAAGAAGAAAAAGGTAATAGTGTTGATTGATTCAGGTAGTACCCATAATTTTATTCATTGTAAGGTAGCCAAGGAATTGAATTGTTTCCTATACCCAGCACCAGAATGTCAAGTGATGGTTGCAAATGGAGGAACTAAAAATTGCTCTGGAAAATGCCATAATATCAAGCTAACCATGGGGGAATATGTATTGACTAGTCCAATGCTTTCCATTCCTATGGGAGGTGCTGATGTTGTACTAGGAGTACAATGGTTACAATCTTTGGGGACGGTAGCTTTTTATTTTCAAGAACTTTTCTTGAAATTTTTTTCAGAAGGAAAGGAAGTCGAATTACGGGGTATTGAAGGGAAGCCAGGAAGGATAATAAGCTCTAATGTCATGACAAAGCTTCTAAAGAAAGAACAACTAGGCGTAATTGCACAATTATGCTCACTAGACGTTCCGACATCAAAATCATCTATTTTGGCAGATCTCCAACAAGTCTTGGACAATCATTCCAAGGTGTTTGAAACTCCCAAAGGACTCCCACCTATTCGTGATCATGATCATGCTATTCATTTGATTCCGGGAAGTGTTCCTCCAAACATCAGGCCTTATAGATATCCTTACTTCCAAAAGAGCGAAATTGAACGTATGATTGCAGAAATGTTAGAGGCGGGTATAATTCAACCTAGTCAAAGTTCCTTCTCTGCTCCTGTAGTATTGGTACACAAGAAGGATGGATCATGGCGAATGTGTCCGGATTATAGGGAGCTCAATAAGCTCACCATTAAAGATAAATTTCCCATTCTTTTGATTGATGAATTATTGGATGAATTACATGGAGCAATTTATTTTACCAAGTTGGATCTTTGTTCAGGATATCATCAAATTAGAATGAAGACTGAAGATATTCCAAAAACAGCATTTTGAACTCATGAGGGTCATTATAAATTTTTGGTCATGCCTTTTGGCCTTACCAATGCACCTTCTACATTTCAAGGGTTGATGAATTCCATTTTCAAACCCTTCCTTAGAAAATTTGTGCTAGTATTTTCTGATGATATATTAATCTACAGCAGGTCTTGGAAGGATCATGTTGAACATGTTGACAGGGTGCTCAAACTATTGCAGGAAAAACAATTATATGCAAAAACATCCAAATGTTTCTTTGGAGTACAAGAGGTGGAATATCTGGGTCATATTGTATCTCACGAGGGTGTTAAGGTAGACCCTAACAAAATTAAAGCCATTAAGGAATGGAAAGTCCCCACAACCATAAATCAATTGCGAGGATTTCTCGGGTTAATAGGGTATTATCGCAAGTTTGTTAAGAATTATGGGAGAATAGCAGCACCTCTAACAACATTATTGAAGAAAGATGCATTTTCATGGACTCCTGAAGCAACTAAGGCCTTTGAATGTCTTAAAGAGGCAATGTGCCTAGCACCGGTCTTAGCTACGCCGGACTTCACAAAAACCTTTATTGTGGAATGTGATGCCTCAGGAAATGGAATTGGTGCAGTTTTAATGCAGGAAGGAAGACCCATTGCTTTTGAAAGTCGTCCAATCAAAGGAAAGTATTTACAGAAACCTATTTATGAGAAGGAAATGTTAGCAATACCGCATTCACTAAAGAAATGGCAAACTTACCTAATGGGAAGACACTTCAAGGTAAAAACTGATCATGATAGTCTTAAACACTTTTTGGAACAAAGACTATCGTCAGAAGAACAGCAAAAATGGGTCACAAAGATGTTGAGTTATGACTTTGAAATAATCTACAAAAAAGGAAAGCTGAATGTTGTTGCAGATGCACTCTCAAGAAAGAATGAAGAGGTGGAAGCATTGCTTTGTGCCATTTCTATTATCCAACCAGATTGGATAACTGAAGCAAGAGATGAATGGAAGAAGGACGAAGAAGTGTGGACACTCATTCAAAATTTGCAACAAGATCCTAGTACAGCTGATACATTTAGTTGGAAAAATGATTCCTTATGGTACAAAGATCGCTTATATCTTTGTAAGAATTCCCAACTAAAAAAAAAGATTCTTTTGGAATTGCACACTTCTCCTTTAGGAGGACACTCACAATTTTTAAAAACTTTCCATAGGGTGAAGAAAGAATTTTTTTGGGATGGCCTTAAATATTATATTCAAAAATTTGTGGTGGAATTTTTGGTTTTCCAACAGAATAAATTGGAGACAATTAAGACCCCGGGTCTTCTACAACCTTGTAATATCCCAAAACGGGATTTTCTAGCAAGGCATGACTAGAAAACTCATTTTCCAGGAATGGATGCTACAGGATTTGAGACCAAGACCTGGATCCCTTAGATCAATGTGTCTAAGACTGAAATCCAAGAGGAGGCTCAAAAGAAATCCTTCTAGGTGGGTTAAACAAGTCTCCCACACCTAGTTGTATTAAAAAAAGTGCCTGATGAAGGGGCTGCAACAATTCTTGAGCAAGAGATGGAATAACAACGTTATTTTTATAAATGTGAGACAAAAATATGTAAATGGAATTCCTTTTGATATTATAGCAGCAAATGTATACAATGCTTTGAGGAATCAATCACTCAATCTAGGCAATGAGAGCCTCAACAACACATGTACAAGGAAATGAAGAACACTTCTACATATGGAAAGCCCAAGGCTATGACTGCGCAGTCTATAAAGAGTGACTGTTGAAAAATGGTGTCAATACACAAATATAACAATATATAGCTCAAATAAAATGGGTGGAGCAATATCTCAACCCATGGAAACAACAATACACAATCCTTGAAAGGATTGGCTGAAATATGCACAAAATGGCAAATCTACAGAAATGCCGGAGTTGCAGGGTAGCAGCTGCAACTCAGAAACTGGAAATGGAAGAATATAGCTGAAGATGCTACATATGATAGCTGAATCTCATCCAATGGATCTCTCAGGTGAAAGGCCGATCCAATCCCTGAAGATCACACCCTCCAAAATAGTGGAGCAAGTCCCCACTGCAATTGCACTTAGAAATAACATAGTCTAGAGAAGGGACTGCGTTGTTGGTGATGGGAAGTGCTTGGATTGATGCCAAATATCTGTAATAATATCAGGAATCTCCATAAATAACCTCCCAGAGGAATAGAAGCTCCCTCCTATGAAATATGACCCAAGGAAATGGTGCTGTGGAACCCTCCACTGCAACACCCTACAACACAACGTTTCCTGCTACAGGAATAACACTGTAGCTGAAGGAGGTGGCTTGGCCTTGAGCCTGAAGTGTGGAGAATGAAGTACAATCCCTCAAGAGGCCTCTCAATAAGGGAGAAGAATTCATAAATAGGAAATTCCCCTTGTGCTAAGCAACACAACATTCTCAGTTAAACAACTAAATAAAGAAAATAGTCATGCAGACCAAAATCTATATTCATCAACATAATCTCCTATGGCTGCCTTGTCCTTCCTTTATACAAATGAAAGCCTCCTTGCCTTGGCCCCTACACATTAGGGTTTCCTCCATCAAATTACCTCTTCCTCATTCACATTGCGTTGTCTTCCAAAGTGATCCACTCCTCCTATGGCAGTGCTGTTGACTTGGTCAAACCTGACCTTGTCTTCATGCATTTGCCCCTTTTCACACTTGAGGGTGAAAAATAGAGCTACTCTGATGATCCCTTTCATACTATGAGGGATTTTATTTCTATTCATGGGCCTCCTTACCCATTTATTCACCTCCTAGTTGATAGAGGAAAAATTAATGTTCCAATTAGCTCTATGCTAATTTTGGGAACATTACAGTCCTCCCCTCCCAAATGTTGCTTGTCCTCAAGAAACTTCAAGGATCGAACTAAAGGGCCTTCTTGAGGCATGTGGTATGAAATGAATTGGGATATTCCATCCCCATGTGAATCTCCCATCCCCAAGCAATCATCCAAACAAAATGAGTTACCCTTCAATAAGGCAACTCCTGAAAATCATCCTCCACCTTTGGCTCATGCAAAGTAGGTGGGCTGAAAATATGATCATGGTAGACAAGGGAGTCTACCTCATGCTGTCCTTCTCTCCACTCATGATAAGTGTAGAGTGTGTGTTGATCCTGGGCTGCAAAAGTATTGCCCTTAAGTGGAAAAATGAAGAATAATCCTCCAACACTGAAGAACAAGCTGGCCCAAAACATCTCATCCATGATGAATAGGACATGATCATCATAGGGTATCCAAATGAGAAGTTTGTTGAATGTTTTACATGTTGCTGCATGACACAAACAATGTCTCATGTGGAAACAACGCAGTCTCTCCCACTGCAACTTCAGAAAATGGCATGGCAAGTGATGTTTTGAAAAATTTCTAGTTGTGTGAATCATCACATCTGTTAGCCCCCCTATAAATTTTTGACAAAGCAAAGCAAGGGGCTAAATTGTTGGAGCCTTCAAGGAATTCATTTCCTCTGAAAACACATCATCCTTGAAGCCTCTTTGTGCATTTTCCTTTGATAAATCTACTCTGCTTTTTCCATCCCCCAAGCCTCTCTGATTGTAAAACAAAAATTGTGCTCCGAAAGGCCTATTTTTGCCCCTGGTACCCCTTCAAAATACCCCACTTTCAACCCTCTTCCCCCCCTTTTTATTTCCCTCATTAGCACTCTGATTCTCCCAAAACCTCGTTTAAAGCCCACACATACCCCTTGGCTGGCCATTTAAGCCCTCATTACCTCTACCGTTACCCGCTATTGCCCTCAAATTGCACTAAAAATGGGCAAAAAACCCACTTTGCAACTTACATTAGGCCTTAGCCCCCTTCCGCTAGCCCCTCGGCCTTTTCTCCATGCGACCCAGGCACTGTAACCAAGCGCTAGCCCGAAAGGCGCTAATCTCCAATGTATATCAGGAGCGTTCCTGACCGTTGATCTTTATAGATCGGACGACGATCGTTAACTCCACAGTGTCCGTGTTTCCCCCGTTCAAACCCCTGACCACGCAATCGCCGTCCATTTACCCGCAGATCCGACGGTTCGGAGTCTACCTGCCCCTGTGGTCCCACCAGTGCGCCCGTACGAAAACCGCCTGTATATATCGCACCGCTTTCTGAGGACTGGCGGTATTTTTATTTTCGCAGCGATTCCATTCATCGCTTGCCGCGTGGCACCTGTACGGTTGGAAAACCACTACCCCATCGCGCGTTATCATTCGGCACAAGACATGCAACGATATGCATATCAGCCATCCAATCCAGAGCCCTCCATCCAACAGTGATCGATCCATGAAGTTGCGCACACGATAACCCATAGCCGCCATACCCCTGGCCCAAAATCCATCGCCCTTCGACGTGTTTTCCACCGTCGATCTCCGCCAAGATTGGACGGTCCGGATTTGACTATCCCGCCATCGCCCGGTCCCGCCACGTCACCTCCACGTGTCTCCGTCGTACATTCGCCCGCCCCCGTTATATATATGCTTTCCAAGGTCAAATGTTCATTATTTTACGTTAAATCTGCTGCGCTCCGCCCACGTCTGCCAGACCACGTCCCGCTGTCATATTGCATTTTCCACCATGTTTATGCACTTTTCCACCATCTCACCAGTTTGCATGGCCATCCTCGTCGTCCCCGTCTCATCCATTACCCCCATTTATGGATTTCATAACAAGTTTTCTATTTTGCAGGGTTTTGAGGTGATGAAAGCCGCCATGATTTGCACACGCTGTCACAGCGACAGAAAACACAGGGAAGAGCGTGCACAAAGATCGTATCATGGAGAAAGGCCCGGGATAGTGCTCTGACACGACTTCCATTAAAAGAACAGGGTCTGACCCTGTAAAACTGTCCTGGCACCATTAACACACAGATTTCACAGTCAGAGATATAAATGAAGCAGCAAAGAGCTTAAGGCACGAAAATGAAGATATATAAGCCTTAGGTTCAAAGATTTAGAGGCAAAGTATCAGATTGAAGACCCATGGATCACGCAGAAGGTACAACACGAAGAAATCAGTGTATCAGGGTTTCTACATCAGCAGAATGTTTTTCCCTAAGAAAGGACGAAGCACCCATGCGTTCTTTATTCTATGCCGTGTCCTAGAAGATTTGATGCCCTGACAATAGTTCGAAGTTACCAGAGAATTTGTTTCATAAGTATGGCAGACTTCTTAATCATTCATTTATCTTTTGTTTATTCATTAATAGTACCACAGAGTCCTGTAGCCAAAGTACATCAGAGACATTCCAGAGTAAATGGAAGCCTGGATGAAAACCACATCTTCATCCAAAGAACACCAGAGATTAATGCACAGGATTTATACAGAATTGGGTTTCGGCCGTCTTCCTCTTTTGAAGTTTTAATGCTGCATTTAGTTTTTCACCTACCTTCTCCACTCATCTGGAGCTATAAATTCATGAAGAAACTCATTGTAAAGGTGTTTGATCGGTTATCAGAAGATTGCAAGTAGTTTCTTTTGAGACACAGTCTCTGTGTAAGGTTGTAAGATAGGCTGAAGAAAGATGTATTCAGGTTGAATGTTCAAGCTGTGGGCAATGTTGTACATGACTGGTGTTGTTTTTAATATGAAAAGCACATTTCTTTGGATCCTGATCTAAAGCAGCTGGTGATGTTTTTCTATCTCTGTGTTTTATTTCATTTCATTACACTTCTTTTGGCTTGCATAAAAAATATGGCATAGGATTTTCCCTTGTTAGGCACCCTATGTTTCTGCTCTCCTTTCCTTTATGTTTTCTACTAAATGTGTTATCTAAGGATTGATTTCAATTAATTTAACCAGTGTAGTGGTTTGATATATTGCTAGCTGATGTATGAATTAACGAAATCTGTCTTTGGATGTTCTTGTTTAGATTTAATTAAATGAGTTGAGAACACTGGGGGGTTTAGAAATCTGTCTCTGCCTCACTAGGATCTTTCCATTTCAATTAAACTTTCCAAGTTCCCTCAAGTTGCCTCTGATCATGTCCAAGAAAGTCTGGAGTTAAATGACCTCTGACCTGATCTATAGACAAAATTGGATGGTTTGCCTCTTTTCACTTTCAATCCTTAATGTTTCATGCCACACAATAATTTTAGGATCCAATGCTTTAGATGACTAGCCCAACTGAAAGCTTGCACATTGAATAGCAAGTAAACCCTTTCCTGACTCCATTGCCCAATGGCCTTGATGTTCTCTGAGTTATCTACCTTAGCCTAAAATCCTCTCTGCTCATTGCCTTGTCTTATATTGAACCCTTCATTCCTGAATTCCCAACAACCAAACAAACAATCAAACAAACAAACTCCGAGCCTTATAACTAGCCTAACATCTTAACCTTTGAGATTTCAAAGACATATATACTTTGACTATTATAGAGAGATCCCTCTCTGGACCAGGAGGGCTAGATACTGAGGTCTGAAAGTGGTTTGATGTTGTCTCATCTTTTGGTCTTGCCAATCTGGCCAAAACATGGGAACCCCAACATAATGGCGACTCCACTGAGGAGAATCTGAGTATTCCTCACCTTACTGCATCATAAGAGCCTCAGAAACCTACTATCTCTGGTTAGGTTGGCAGTTAAACACTCCTATTCACGCATCAACCTCTATACCATTTGTTGTGTTTTCCCATACTCTTGGACAGAGTATGGAAAGGGCTAGGTAGCCTCCAGATCTCACACTCTTTCAGAGGTGACATATCTGGTAAATGCCCTCCCAGTCAAACTCTGGTTAGAGTTTGCTATGTTTTGAAGATATCCTTGAAAGGGGACATCTCATAAGCACTGTGGTGGACAGTGTACCCTCCAAAAACATCCTAAACCTTTCCACCTGGCGACTCCATATTCCCTAAACGTTTTAAAGAATCCACTGGTGATCAGTAGGCCTGCTGATTATCTTGGTTCACATTAGACTCCACTGGGAGACCAGCCTCCATAACAACATCAACCACAGTAGAAGTAACAAGTAGGGTTAAGCTGCTCGGTTAGAAAACAACATTCTGGCTTCAAGAACCATTCATACAAGAGCTTACCGTAACCCAGATCCACCGGAAATAGTTGACAACCCTGAGAGTATGCTCAAGGGAGCTCCTACACCTAAAAGACCAACTATTTCCAGCCACATCCATAGAGCTAACTCCGCACCAGAAGATCTTACAGCTCTATCACGCTTTCACCTTGACCTAGACCTACCTAATAGATTACCTAGAACTAGGTCATTCAGTGTCCTAGACCAGCTAGACCTTGAGCTTCCTGGTTCCCCACCCCAAAGTGGTAAACACCCTGGGAAGAGACAGACCCCTCCATCTACACCTCCTGATATACATTTCATACAAAACTTGGGGCTCAGTCACCCTAGATCTGCTCATCAGTCTTCTGCTGGTCATAATATCCCTATCATCCATATACCTGCTGCCCAAGTCAATCCTTTACCTCATCAAAACATCATCATGGCAGCCTGGTATGCACCTCTGGTTTTACCTTAACCTCTAGTTCCCTTACCCAATGATTATCAATCAAAGATCCCACACTTCACTGCAAAAGAGTCCACCACAGCACAATATCATGTAGATAGGATGGAAGATTCTTTTGACTACATGGAGATAGATGATGATACAGTCAAAATGAGAATCTTTGCCTAGAGCTTAGGGGGTGATGTGAAGAAATGGTTTAAGGGCCTACCTCCGGGTAGCATAAATGACCTCCCAGCTCTATATAAGACCTTCATAAACAAATGGGAAGTTAAGGCCAAACCTCGCCAACTCTTGGCAGAATATATGGGCCTTAAAAGAAACATAGGAGAGAGTGTCCACGATTACACAACGAGATTTAACATCATTTACAATCTACCTCCACACATGAAGCCTCCCCAAGGTATGGCTCTAGCGAAATACCTCGAAGGCTTTGATGCTGACATGGCCTATCAACTTAGGGATAAAGAATACAACACATTGGAGGACATGCAGAAAGGAACAATGAATATAGAGGCAAATCTGATTGAGAAAAGAGCGAGATTAAGAGCTGACAAAAGGGTAACATATAGAGACGACAATGTAGCTTCCACATCTGATCCAAATCATGACCATCTATCTAAAAAAGTGGAGAAGCTATACCAAATTATGGAAAAAATGGTTGTCACGGTTAGTAACCAAAACAGAAATCAAAACCATAATCAGAACCAGAACTTTAGAAGAAACAATGCCACTCCCAACAGACAAAGAGAATTAGATTAACAAGTTATTCCCCCATTCCAAGAGAATTTTCTCGATGAAGATGAGGGAATCATAGAAGAGTCTGAGGAAAACACAATTAATATGTTTGAAACAGAAGATTCAATCCATAACTATTACTCAGAAGAAAACCAACCCTCACCCTTTTGTTGGGATGAGGAATGGTTAGAATCTGAAGATTACAGATTAGGATTTGAAAATGCCATGATGCAGGTCAGAGAGAAATATGAACTTAGAAGCAAAAAGAGCCAAGAAACTGCCAAACCAAAAGCTTCTAAGGTCACCATCAAGAAAAGACCTAAGAAAACTTCTAAAGCAACTGTTGAAAGTAACAAATCAACAGCTGAGAGTTCTGGAAAGAACAAAGAAAAAGACAACCAAAACATTGATACATAGGGTAAACCAGCTAGCAGCACTAGCATTGCAGTTAGTGCTCCTGATGAAACTGTCACAAACACTATACATAAAAAGAATCAACACACTGATTCAGCCACTAAGGCAGTGGCTAACAAAACAGAGTTGAACATTCCAAAGAGTCAGTCCACTTTCAATTTGGAGAGTGAGATTGCAAAAATTAAAATCTCTGTCCCACTCTCTGAGCTGGCCACTCAAGATGTATATAAAGGCCAAATTTTGAAAGCATTAAATTTAGGTGAGAACAATGACACTGTAAATCTGAGTGATGATCAACCTGCCCTTCTGTTTGGTCCAAAGATAGAAGGAAAGTTTCAGGAAGGGGTAGTGCCCCCTTTTTATATCAATCTTAATGTCCATGATAAGATTCTCCACAATGCAATGCATGATTCTGGGGCATCACACAACCTGATGCCTAAAGTAGTGATGGAAAGATTAGGCCTAGAGATAACCCGTCCCTATAAAGACCTATATTCATTTGACTCTAGTAGAGTAAAGTGTCTTGGCCTGATCAAAGATTTATGTGTGAGCCTTACTCAGATTCCTGCAAAATGTATGGTCATGGATGTTGTTGTGGCAGATGTGCCACCCAAATATGGCATGTTATTATCAAGATCATGGGGAGCCAAGCTGTAAGGAACAATGCACATGGATGGGGCTTATGCCACAATCCCAATATTTGGCCAAATTAGAAGACTGTACAGGGAAGCACAAATGAAATTCCTTGTTAGTAGCCCAGAAAAGCCTGAAAATTCTCCTCTATACTCTGTACATACAGACCTGGATTCCTTTATCTTTTGCAATGATGAATCTTTGAGGGGACTAGAATCTGAAAATTTAGATACAAGTAAAGGTACACATGATGAAACAGATCCAATGGACTTTAACATAATGGTTACCCTAGAATCAGAGGAGGAAGACGTAGAAAACTTGGAACAATGCACTGAAACAACGACGCAGAGTGAACCGAAAACAAAATGCGATCAACCAACTAGTCACCTCTCTGACTTCCACACCCATAATGAAAAACTAAACAGCCCACAACCTAGTGCAGACCCTATAATGCAAAATAATGGCGAACTCGGCTATAGGGAAAGAAATGATAACAAAAACGAGAGTGAACCCCTGTGGGAAATGAGTTTCGGTGGGTCCTGCACAAGAAGAACGGCCGGAGCTGGGGTTTGGCTACGTAACACAGAAAGCGACTACATGGAGAGCCATGCCTGCAATCTGCATTTCAAATGTACAAATAATATTGCAGAGTACGAGGCTCTTATCCTGGGTTTAAATCTGTTGAAGAAAATAGGTGCCCATAGAATAGCTGTGCAGGGAGATTCTGAATTGGTTATAAAACAAGTGAACGAAGAATACACAGCCAAACACACTAGGTTGAGAGCATATAGGAACGATGCTATGGACATATTTAAAACATTTGTTGAATACGAATTGGTGTTTGTTCCTAGAAATTAGAACGCCATTGCAAATGGATTAGCTTTCCTAGCCAGTTCATACCCTGAGACTCCGAGCGACCAACAGATCATCATTCAAACCAAATTCAGACCTGCAGTGCCAGATAACGAAAAATACTGGCAGGTTTTCGAGGGAGATAAAAAAATTGAATATTTTTTGATAGGCAGGAATGATTTTGAGTTTTCCGATTCATAATCTACGTCTAGTGATAGCTACCTAAGTGAGGAACCCTCAGACGAGGAAGAAACTACACCCCGCAACGTAGAAATAAACGCTTTAAATGAAGAAACTGGAAATTTGACCACGGAGTGTGAAAACGCAGATAGCGAAGAAGTAGAGGTTCTACAGGCCAATATAAGAACATACCTCGAGGTCTGGCGCCGTTAGAATACCTTTTTGACTTCGATGATGTGGAAAAAAATCCCACCATAGAGCACGTGGACTCGGACATTGAAGAATGCAACATAGGCACAAAGGATAATCCCAAAATAATTAAATTGGCTGAGTCTCTTCCCGCAAAGATGAAAAAGAAATACATTGACCTTTTTAAGGAATTTATTGACGTGTTTTCTTGGGGCTACGAAGACTTAAAGGCTTATGTCACGAACATCATACAACATAAAATACCTTTAAAAGAAAATCAGAAACCCTTCAGGCAGAAACTTCGTAGGATAAACCCAAAACAATTGCCTGCAGTTGAAAAAGAGATTAAAAAGATGTATGAGGCAGGCATAATAGTTCCTGTGAGGTTCTCTGATTGGGTATCAAAATTAGTGGCTGTGAGAAAGAAAACAGGGGAAATCAGATTGTGTATAGACTTCAGAAATCTTAATAGAGCCTCACTCAAAGACAATTACCCATTGCCAAAAATGGAACACATTCTACAGCGAGTAGTGGGCTCAAAAAGGATTTCTTTGTTGGATGGTTTTTCAGGTTACAACCAAGTCTTAGTAATCCCAGAAGACCAACTCAAGACAGCCTTTACCACTCCGTGGGGCACCTTTATGTATGTAAAAATGCCCTTTGGACTGATGAACGCTGGTGCAACCTTCCAAAGAACAATGGATATAGCTTTTTCAAATGAGATAGGACACTTCATTGTTATTTACTTAGATGAAATAACAGTCTATTCTAAGACCGAAGAAGAACACCTAAAACATCTGAGAAAAGTGTTTGAAAAATGCAGAAGGTTTGGTCTATCATTGAATCCCAAAAAGACTGTATTTGGGCTACAAGAAGGAAAGCTTCTTGGCCACATTATATCTGAAAAGGGAATTAGGATAGACCCACAGAGAGTTGAGGGAATACTACAAATCACACACCCGAGAAACATCAAGGACTTACAGTCCTTCATTGGGAAGATCAAATTCCTCAGGAGATTTATTCCCAACCTAGCTGAACACCTTAGGAATATGACTAACATGCTGAAGAAAGGCGTGGGAGTTAAATGGACTGTTGGGGCTAAACAATATTTCGAATCAGTAAAACTTGCACTCACCCAAGCTCCTGTTCTGATTAGCCCTGATTTCTCTAAAGATTTCCTGATCTTTTCATTTTCCTCTGAGCATACAGTGGCTGCAGTCTTGCTGCAGAAAAACATAGAGGGAATGGAACAGCCAATTGCCTTTTTCAGCAAAGCACTAAGGGATGCACCCTTGAAATACAACATAATGGAAAAACAGGCCTATGCCTTAGTTAAGGCCTTAAAGGACTTTAGGGTGTACATATTGCATTCTCACACCATAGCTTATGTGCCTAACATTGTTGTCAAAGACATTTTGTCCCGAGACACAGATGGGAAGAGGGAAAAATGGATTGCTGTGATCTTAGAATACGACCTTGAGATAAAACCCACCAAACTGATTAAAGGTCAGGGTCTAGCTCAGTTAATGGCTGAATCAAATCTACAAGCCCTAGACATTAACATGATAGCTGCCTTGGATGAGCAGGAAGGATTTCCTGATCCCACTGTTGAGGAGAAGTTTCAGAACTCTCCTTGGTACTCTGATATCCTTTATGTGCTCACCAACCTCAATCTCCACCTGAACTATCAAAGACCAAGGCCAGATTCTTAAAGCTAAAAGCCAGGAGCTATTGCATATTGAATAACTTCTTGTACTGGAAGAACCCAAATGGCCTATTGCTTAAATGTTTTCCTGAAAACGAGGCAGAGAGGATTAGGCAAGAATTCCATGCAGGAGAGTGTGGAGGCCACCTGAGCTGGAAGGATACTGCAAAAAAAATACTCCGAGTTGGCTATTATTGGCCCACACTTTTCAATGATGTCCATAAGATGATAATTTCCCGCCACAAATGCCAGATTTTTGAAGGCAAAAGAAAACTCCTCCCTTTACCCCTACAACCCATCACTGTTGAAGGTCCGTTTCTGCAATGGGGCCTAGATTTCATAGGGGAAATTCACCCTGCTTCTTCTACACAACACAAATGGATCCTAACAGCCATAGACTACTTCACTAAGTGGATAGAGGCCATGCCTACTAGGAATGCCAGAGATTCAGTCATCATTAGGTTCCTAGAAGGTCATATCCTCTCTCGGTTTGGTTTCCCAAGGAAAATAATCACCGATAATGCTGCTGCTTTTGGATCCAGGAAAATGGTTGATTTTTTTCACAGGGATGGAATAACACTCGGTCATTCAACTGCCTATTACCCTCAAGGTAATGGATTAGCTGAATCATCAAACAAGAGCTTGGTGATCATCATCAAAAAGCTGTTGGAAGAAAACAAAAAATCATGGCATAACAAGTTAGTACATGCTTTGTGGGCTGACAGGCTTACAACAAAGAAATCCATTGGCATGTCACCATATCAGCTTGTCTATGGGAAAGAATCAGTGTTTCCTACCAGCCTTGGGGTACCAGTGATCAAGCTGGTCGAGGAGATTCAAACAGAAGAAGACAGTATGGTGAGGAGAATAAACCAGACAATTCATCTCCAACAAACGAGGGAAGAGGTCTACAACAGAGCAGTGAAAGTTCAGGAGAGTATAAAGAAATTGTTTGACAAAAGAACCAAAGCTGCTGATTTCAAAATTGGGGATAAAGTTATGAAGTGGGACTCAAGAAGAGAGGATAAAGGAAAGCACAACAAGTTTGATAGTCAGTGGCAAGGTCCGTACATCATCCAGGCCACTGTGGGTCCAAATGCTTTTTTCCTACAGGAATTAGATGGTACAGAGCTGTTTGGGGGTCCTGTCAATGGCAGGATGCTCAAACACTACTTTTGCTGATTTACAATTTCCAGTTTCCATTACCATTGTACATACCATTGCAGTTTTTTATTTTCAAGAAAAAAGAGAAAATGTTTCAAAAAATAGAGGAAAAAGAGAGGTTCAGACATGCTCAAAACATGGACCTCTGAAGTGCAAAGGATTGGCTCTAATATGATCAAAACCTGAGCCAAAGAAAGTAAGACACCTGGTCCTAACATGCTCAAAATCTGGACCAGCAAAGAAGAAAGAAGAATCAGCTCTAACGTGCCCAAAACCAGAGCCAAAATGAAGAAAAGAAGTGTCTCTAACATGCTCAAAACTTAAGTCACAAAGAGAAGAAGGATACTTAAAGTTTCAGATTTCAAGCCTTCACAGTTTTGTTTTCAGTTTTCTGCAATTTTCTGTCCATGTGCAACTGTCTTTATGCCTTGGACCCACAGCAAGTCAGACAGTCTAATCTTGGCTTGACTGTTTTTCAATTTCTGTCGTAGAATATAGAGAAGAAATCTGCTGGATAGTTTAATCCCAGCATATATTAGATTAGGTAGAGAAACATATGAGACCAATAGTCTAATCTGGTCTCATGGAGTAATAAGGGTGGATTTGGAATAGGCTTATTTTTTGTTATAAAAATAAATGATGTAAAGGGTCTGCTAGTTCAAATGCACCCCAGAAGAAAAAATGCTAGGATTGTAGGAAGGGTAGGTAGTTTGTTGAGGAAAGTTTTCCTGCTGATGTAATGTCTTCATATTGTGGCAGCTGAAAATCAAAGAAGAAGGTGGCTTAAGCAGCAGGCAACTGGCCTACTCCAAAGATCTACTCTCTGAATTATTGACTCCAAGAAGAAGCCATCCCCATGTGGAGCCACTGTTAGCCCCCCTATAAATTTTTGACAAAGCAAAGCAGGGGGCTAAATTGTTTTGGAGCCTTCAAGGAATGCATTTCCTCTAAAAACACATCATCCTTGAAGCCTCCTTGTGCATTTTCCTTTGATAAATCTACTCTGCTTTTTCCATCCCCCAAGCCTCTCTGATTGTAAAAAAAAAAATTGTGCTCCGAAAGGCCTATTTTTGCCCCTGGTACCCCTGCAAAATACCCCACTTTCCACCTTCTTTCCCCCCTTTTTATTTCCCTCATTAGCACTCTGATTCTCCCAAAATCTCGTTTAAAGCCCACACATACCCCTTGGCTAGCCATTTAAACCCTCATTACCTCTACCGTTACCCGTTATTGCCCTAAAATTGCACTAAAAATGGGAAGAAAACCCAATTTGCAACTTACATTAGGCCTTAGCCCCCTTCCGCTAACCCCTCGGCCTTTTCTCCACGCGACCCAGGTGCTGTAACCGAGTGCTGGCCCGAAAGGCGCTAATCTCCAATGTATATCGGGAGCTTTCCTGACCATTGATCTTTATAGATCGGACGACGATCGTTAACTCCACAGTGTCCGTGTTTCCCCCGTTCAAACCCCTGACCGCGCAGTCACCGTCCATTTACCCGCAGATCTGACGGTTCGGAGTCTACCTGCCCCTGTGGTCCCACCAGCGCGCCCGTACGAAAATCGCCTGTATATATTGCACCGCTTTCTGAGGACTGGCGGTATTTTTATTTTCACAGCGATTCCACTCATCGCTTGCTGCGTGGCACCTGGACAGTTGGAAAACCACTACCCCATCACGCGTTATCGTTCGGCATAAGACACACAGCGATATGCATATCAGTCGTTCGATCCAGAGCCCTCCATCAAACGGTGATCGATGCATGAAGCTGCGCACGCGATAACCCATAGCCGCCGTACCCCTGGCCCACAATCCATCGCCCTCCGACGTGTTTTCCACCATCGATATCCGCCGAGATCGGACGGTCCGGATTTGACTGTCCCGCCATCGCCCGGTCCCGCCACGTCACCTCCACGTGTCTCCGTTGTACATTCGCCCGCCCCCATTATATATATGCTTTCCAAGGTCAAATGTTCATTATTTTACGTTAAATCTGCTGCGCTCCGCCCACGTCCGCCAGACCACGTCCCGCTGTCATATTGCATTTTCCACCATGTTTCTGCACTTTTCCGCCATCTCACCAGTCTGCATGGCCATCCTCGTCGTCCTCGTCTCATCCATTACCCCCATTTATGGATTTCATAACAAGTTTTCTATTTTGCAGGGTTTTGAGGTGATGAAAGCCGCCATGATTTGCACACGCTGTCACAGCGACAGAAAACACAAGGAAGAGTGTGCACAGAGATCGTATCATGGAGAAAGGCCCGGGATAGTGCTCTGAAACTACTTCCATTAAAAGAACAGGGTCTGAACTTGTAAAACTGTCCCGACGCCATTAACACACAGATTTCACAGTCAGAGATATAAATGAAGCAGCAGAGAGCTTAAGGCACGCAAATGAAGATATATAAGCCTTAGGTTCAAATATTTAGAGGCAAAGTATCAGATTGAAGGCCCATGGATCACGCAAAAGGTACAACACGAGGAAATCAGTGTATCAGGGTTTCTACATCAGCGGAATGTTTTTCCCTAAGAAAGGACGAAGAACCCATGCGTTCTTTATTCTATGCCGTGTCCTAGAAGATTTGCTGCTCTGACAACAGTCCGAAGCTACCAGAGCATTTGTTTCATAAGTATGGCAGAATTATTAATCATTCATTTATCTTTTGTTTATTCATCAATAGTACCACAGAGTCCTGCAGCGAAAGTACGTCAGAGACATTCCAGAGTAAATGGAAGCCTGAACGAAAACCACATCTTCATCCAAAGAACACCAGAGATTAATGCACAGGATTTATACAGAATTGGGTTTCAGCCATCTTCCTCTTCTGAAGTTTTAATGCTGCATTTAGTTTTTCACCTACCTTCTCTGCTCCTTTGGAGCTATAAATTCATGAAGAAACTCATTGTAAAGGTGGTTGATCGGTTATCAGAAGATTGCAAGTAGTTTCTTTTGAGACACAGTCTCTGTGTAAGGTTGTAAGATAGGCTGAAGAAAGATGTATTCAGGCTGAATGTTCAAGATGTGGGCAATGTTGTACATGACTGGTGTTGTTTTTAATATGACAAGCACATTTCTTTGGATCCTGATCTAAAGCAGCTGGTGATGTTTTTCTATCTCTGTGTTTTATTTCATTTCATTACACTTCTTCTGGCTTGCATCAGAAATCTGGCATAAGATTTTCCCTTGTTTTGAACCCTATGTTTCTACTCTCCTTGCCTTTATGTTTTCTACTAAATGTGTTATCTAAGGATTGATTTCAATTAATTTAACCAGTGTAGTGGTCTGATATATTGCTAGCTGATGTATGAATTAACGAAATCTGTCTTTGGATGTTCTTGTTTAGATTTAATTAAATGAGTTGAGAACACTGGGGGGTTTAGAAATCTGTCTCTGCCTCACTAGGATCTTTCCATTTCAATTAAACTTTCCAAGTTCCCTCAAGTTGCCTCTGATCATGTCCAAGAAAGTCTGGAGTTAAATGACCTCTGACCTGATCTATAGACAAAATTGGATGGTTTGCCTCTTTTCACTTTCAATCCTTAATGTTTCATGCCACACAATAATTTTAGGATCCAATGCTTTAGATGACTAGCCCAACTGAAAGCTTGCACATTGAATAGCAAGTAAACCCTTTCCTGACTCCATTGCCCAATGGCCTTGATGTTCTCTGAGTTATCTACCTTAGCCTAAAATCCTCTCTGCTCATTGCCTTGTCTTATATTGAACCCTTCATTCCTGAATTCCCAACAACCAAACAAACAAACTCCGAGCCTTGTAACTAGCCTAACATATTAACCTTTGAGCTTTCAAAGAAATATATACTTTGACTATTATAGAGAGATCCCTCTCTGGACCAGGAGGGCTAGATCCTGAGGTCTGAAAGTGGTTTGATGTTGTCTCATCTTTTGGTCTTGCCAATCTGGCCAAAACATGGGAACCCCAACAACATCTACTAGTGGATAGCAAATGAGTGAATGTGTCAACTGAGCATACAAGAAATAATAAAGCACTTGTCCATGGTGATACAAATGATGGTTGTGTCCATCAAAATAGCTGGAAAATTCTTGCTCATGGGGCTCAACAACAAACTTTCCCTCTTGTGGAACAATGCGTTCTATGACAATGGTAAGAAGATGCAAACACTGCGTTACATAATCAATAGATGCAAAAACAACATTCTCACCATGTGCTGAAAATAAAGTGATGCATGAATGCTTGAACAAGTCCATGCTCCCAAAGAACAGTGTTGCTGGCCTATGCAAATAGGCTCCTTCCAACCCATAGTTCATTTCTTTGACATGAGGATTGTTAAAGACTCCATCAATAATGTTGTTGCAAATATGGAATTCCTCCCAGGATGGAAGTAATCCCTAATCGTAAAAGGCCAAGGAGTATCCCCTTTGCACCATGATAGTGCCATCTCCTACTTATGCAACATCATACAACAAGTGAGAGAAAATATGCCCTTGCCCTCCAAAGAACAACCCAAGCAACAAAATTTTTTGTTGCCTCCTCATACTTCCATCATACACATCATATTCTTGAAAACACAATGATTGATATGAAGTTCATACCAAAATCATGCATCCATACTCTTTGCTACTCAATGATGCAAGCATCTTGCCACATCTCCTCCATCCTCATACCCTTAGAAAAATTGTATGCCAATTGATGGCCAAACTCCTTCAAGAGTAACCAGCGCAACTAAGCCTCCTGCTGCCCAGTATCATAATTTGCAAGTAGCCTCCCAGCTCCTTGCTCATAAACCATATCCACTCAATCACTTGTGGATGTCTCCTTATTCTCTTCATATTTGTACTCCTCCCATGAGGGCTACCATCCTCCCAAATCAGATTCCTGTCTTTGCACTTCATGGGGTTTTGAAATGCAATCTTCTCAAGGATCAATTTGATCCCATAAGGACCCAAATAGGTGGTAGGAAAAAACCTCCCATTATGATGTGTATGGCTCAAGGAATGTCCAACATAAGCATGAGAGATGTTATCCATCCTAATATGTCCTCCATCTTCTATCCGCTCCTCCTTGAATCCATGAAGATTCAAGTGTGAGAAAGGAAGAAAATCCTTGCACTCCCTGATGGGTTGAAGTGCACCTCTAATGAAATCTCTCCATGAGATCTCCCTCTCAAAAATAGTCCTCCAAAACCAATGAGGTCTTGGATCTCGGACACAAGTAGAAGCTCCCTTGAGCCGTGGCATGCTCATTGAGAGAGTGTCATCTTTAGAGAAGAAATATTTCTTATCTCCGTGACAAGTTCATTCCTCTATCAAGCCCCTTCATGGCTTCCCGAATGAAGCTGCCTCTTTGAATGCTCCCATGAGGAATGAATCCTTCTTTCATCATCGCTTCTTTGTACAACATAAAGTAATTCTCGTCGCTCTAAGTCAAAAGTATGCAAAGATGTGGACCCATCCATACCTTTGTTGAAATGACAAGAGATGGACATTCAAGCATACCTTGGTGAAATTTGGAAGCTCCTCGCAGGGCTGCAAGATTTTCCTCCTCATAGGTGTTGGCTTCCCAAACTTTTGAAGATGAAGGTTGCTCCTCCATGGTCTCAAAAACGTTGGTACATGCCTCGTCAACTGGTGGTGAGGGCTCTTCCCTCCTTTGGCCAAATATTATGATCATTCTTTGGGAAAATCCAGCAAGAGTTGATACCCTTGCATGGTTCCAATGGCTGAGCCACCAAGTACTTGCTTCACCTTGAAGATGCAGCACTGCAATTCCTACAGCCTCTCTATCTACTACAGGATGTGTTGGGGTTCCCATGTTTTGGCCAGATTGGCAAGACCAAAAGATGAGACAACATCAGAACCACTTTGGGGCCCTAGGATCTAGCCCTCCTGGACCCGGAGAGGGATCTCTCCAATAAACAAAGAATGATTTATCTTTGAAGCTCAAAATGAGGTGTTAGGCTAGGTATGAAGCACAGAGGGGTTTTAAATGATTTGGTTGAAGGGTTGTTGGGTTGGTCAGGAGATCATAGACTGGGAAAGTAATGAGAGAAAGGAAACAAAACAGCAGGAGGCTTCAGCAAAGAGGATAGGCCAAGACAGTGCCATCCATTGGGCTATGGAGTCATGAAAGGGAATTACTTGCATCCACTAGCCAAGGCTTTCAGAGGGCAAGTCATCTACACTAAAGGATCTTTTAGGCAGATGGTGGAATGGAACATTAAGGAGGAAAGTGAAAGAAGGAAAGCAACCAATTTTCTGTCTATAGATCAGGTCAGAGGTCATTTAACTCCAGACCTGCTTGGACATACTCAAAGGCAACTCTCAAAGAGACAAAGGGGCAGCTTATATATCAGACCAGAGGTCATTTAACTCCAGGTCTGCTTTAGCAACTCCAAGGGGAAAACAGAGATAAGATAAACAAAGGGATCTCAGAAAGGTAAACTGGTCATGCAAGGATTCTAGTGGACAGGGCTAACACTTATCCCCAGTGCTCCCAAACTTTCCAGCTTAAACCCCTCAAGAACATCTAAGAACGTCATCAACTAATTCATACATCAGCCAGCAGGCAATAACATCCGCTGCGCTGGTTAAATCAACTGAAAACAACTCTCAGATATCACATAGAGCAGAAAACATAAAGGTAGGGAGAGCAGACAGCATAGGGCACCTAACAAGGGTGAATCCTATACCATTATTCTGATGCCTACCAGCAGAACATGAAACAATATGAAAATGTAATAAACAGAGTTAAGAAACACATCACCAATAGTAATAGACCAGGATCCTGTGAAAAGTGCTTTGATTAATTGATGCAACACCAGTCATGTACAATATGGCTCAATGGCTGTTACAGCCCAGACTTTCTCCTCCCAGCCTATTACATAAAACTACTCTGCTACTCCCTCCCACGACTGTTCTAACAGTCAAATGAATCCCTCTAACAGCAAATGCCCAGCAACTGAACAACAACAACCTTTACAATGTGTTCTCGGGGATTTCTTATAGGAGAAGAGGAAGAGACAGAGGTAGATGAACAATTAATCAATCTCATTAAGACAGAATCGGCGGAAGTGTCCACACCCATACTGCTTAATGGCTCTGCAGCTCTGTATGTACTCTGTAATCTGGTTCGGAGATCTCTGTCAGGCCGGAAAGTGACCTTTGATATTTCTTTGGGGTCCTTCGACTGTCTGGAGCTCTGTGCTGCCATTCTGGAATAAATGAACTGGATGGAAAACTGCAAGTCATTCCATGCTTCTTTAATGCTTCCTGACTGTCTGAGCTAAGCTTCAGTCAGTGTATTTAATTGTCTCAGGGCTCGAGAAGGCATGGAGGACGCTGTGGGAAGGTGTACCTCTGGAGGAAAAAGTCCTGCTGTTAGGTGGCGCAGTTATGGCGTTGCTGGTGCGCTCTTAATCTTCAATCAGTGCCTTAATTCTTTGATCACGGGATTAGCGCTTCAAATATTCAATTACAGGCTCAAATCCCTTCTAATCCGGTCTCTGTTGCTTTGCTGGCCGCTGAATCGGCCTCTCTGTACTATCTGCACACTGAAATAACTCTGTTTAAAACCCGGGCAGTGGCAGCGGAGAAATGCTGTGGAGGCGGAGGAGTGGTGGCGGAAGAGCGGAGAAACGACGGAAAGAGGTGGCGAAGCAGTGGGGAATGGTGGAAAGAAGACAGAGCAGTGGAGAAATGATTAATATTGCGTGAAACTCAAATGCCACCACTGGAGCGATTTACATAGGACAACATGGAAAAACAATGGAGTGAAGCGGTGGAGGTGGGACCCGGCGGAGGCGGAGGGCGAATAAACCAGAACCATCTGATCTTGGAGGAAACGAACGGTCACGATCCAATCACACCATTGCAATCGGAGGTTGGAGCGAAAGACAATCGCAACGCTCGTTCAAAAAGTTCCGATTGCGATTGGGAGAGATAGAGCGATTAAGCGATGGCCGTCGATCTGGGGGAGGAACGGATGGACAGGATTGAATCGGGAGATGGAGGAAAGGGGATGCGATTAGCGCCAGGCCGTTGATCTGCGGGAGGAACGGACGTTCAGGATGCAATCAGGAGACAGATGGAAGGACTTGCGATCGCGATCGGGTGGGGCAATGCGATTGAGCGATGACCGTCCGATCTGGCGGGGAGATCAACGGTGGGGACAACAATCGGAGGGGCAGGTGCGATTAAGCGCTGGCCATTAGATCGGCCGGACAATCAACGGCCAGGATGAGATCGGAGGATCGCAATCGGGGAATCGGAAGACAGGGTGCGATTAGCGGAGGACCGTCGGATCAGGCAGGGAGATCAACGGTCAGGATTGAATCGGGAGGGAGATGGAAGGACTTGCGATCGCGATCGGAGCGCTGTTGCGATTAAGTGCCATCCGTCGGATCTGGAAGGGAACGAACGGCTGGGATTAAATCGGAGCTCGGGTGAAAGACTTGCGATCAATCGGGGGGTGCACGATACATGTTGCGATTGCAATTGAGCCGGGCCTTGCGATTGGCGCTCCGCCGTTCGATTGAAACAGATCAACGGTGCAGAACGAAGCGGAGGACTTAGCGTTATAAACGATTGCATCAGGGCTTTTTGCTATTACAAAGGATTTACACCCGCCCGATGCTCCGATTGCGATTGGCGCTCGGGACTTAAGCGCTTGGTCCCAACGCGGGGTTATATGTGGGGAAGTGGTTAAGGGGAAGGGGCAAGGCCTTAGAATAAGGTCGGAGAGTGGGTTTTTAGCCCCTTTTAATGGATTTTGAAGGTGAAGGAGGGGAACGATAGAGGGAAAAAGGGGGAAGAAGGCTAAACAAAGGGTAGGGGAAGAAATTAAAGGGGATTTTGGGGGGATTTGAGGGGTAATTGGGGCAATAGAAGGGGAGAAAAGGGGGAATAAAAAGAGGTTAAATGAGGGAAAAATAAAGGGGAAAGGAGGCCTTTGGGCATTTCTTCATCAGCAGAGAGGCTTTGAAAGGGGAATCAGCAGAGGGGAAACTATCAAAGGATAAAAGACACATGGAGGCTTCAAGGAGACTGTGTTTTCAGAGGAAATGCATTCCTTGAAGGCTCGAAAACAATTTAGCCCCCTATTTGCTTGTCAAAAAATTTATAGGGGGGCTAACAGGATGTAGCAGAAAGAAAGCCTCTAGCTTCTTCACCCAAACCTCTGCTGCACATGTGAGTGATCCATCAAAGGTGGACAATAGAAATCTATTGCCTCTCATCATCCCATGGCTGTGGGGTCTTCTTTCTTCTTTTAGCTGAATAAAGTGTGGTAAAGATAGAGTCTCTTTGAAGGCTCCAGGTTTAGCTCGGTATTTAGCAAGGTATTCACTTAGAATTTCGAATTCCAACTGTTCTTCATGCTTCTGGTCTTCTTCTTTGTGGGAGTAGGAAGTGCATGGTCCTTCCTCTTCTCCTTCTTCCATCTTCTTGACCTCCTTGGAGAGGTCCTTCCTGGATCTGAAAAATGATGAGAGAAAGCTCATATTCTTCATCATCTCGATCTATTTGGTCTTCTTATGGCTGAAACTCACAGGCTGAGCCAAAGATCATGCTTTGATACCACTTTAATATCCTAAAACGAGATCTGAAAGCAAGGCATGACTGGAAAACGCATTTTCCATGAATGGCTACTACAGGATTTGAGACCAAGACCTGGATCCCTTATATCAACGTGTCTAAGAATGAAATCCAAGAGGAGGCTAAAATAAATCCTTCTTGGTGGGTTAAACATGTCTCCCACACCTAGTTGTCTTAAAAAAAGTGTCTGATGAAGGGGTTGCAACAATTCTTGAGCAAGAGATGGAATAACAACGTTATTTTTATAAATGTGAGACAAGAAGATGTAAATGGCCTTCATTTTGATATTATAGCAGAAAATGTATACAATTCTTTGAGGAATCAATCACTCAAGCTAGGCAATGAGAGCCTCAACAACATATGTATAAGGAAATGAAGAACACTGCTACATATGGAAAGCCCAAGGCTATGACTGCGCAGTCTATAAAGAGTGACTACTGCAAAATGGTGTCAATACAAAAATATAACAATATACAGCTCAAATAAAATGGGGGGAGCAAGATCTCAACCCCTGGAAACAACAATACACAATCCTTGAAAGGATTGGTTGAAATATGCACAAAATGGAAAATCTGCAGAAATTCCGGAGTTGCAGGGTAGCACCTGCAACTCAAAAACTAGAAATGGATGAAGATAGTTGAAGATGCCACATATGATAGCTGAATCTCATCCAATGGATCTCTCAAGTGAAACGCTGATCCAATCCCTGAAGATCACACCCTCCAAAATAGTGGAGCAAGTCCCCACTGCAGTTGCACTCAGAAATAACACAGTCTAGAGAAGGGACTGCACTGTTGGTGATGGGAAGTGCTTGGCCTGATGCCAAATATTTGCAATAAGCTCAAGAATCTCCCTCACTAACCTCCTAGAGGAATATAAGCTCCCTCCTCTGAAACATGAGCCAAGGAAATGGTGTTGTGGAACCCTCCACTGCAACACCCTGCAACACAATGTTTCGTGCTACAGGAATAACGCTGTAGCTGAAGGAGGTGGCTTGGCCTTGAGCCTGAAGTGTGGAGAATGAAGTAAAATCCCTCAAGAGGCCTCTCAAGAAGGGAGAAGAATTCCTAAACAGGAAATTCCCCTTGTGCTAAGTAGCACAACAATCTTAGTTAAACAATTGACGAAAACAAATATTCATGCAGGCCAAAATCTATATTCATCAACATAATCTCCTATGGCTTCCTTGGCCTTCCTTTATGCAAATGAAAGCCTCCTTTCCTTGGCCCCCACACATTAGGGTTTCCTCCATAAAATGACCTCTTCCTCATTCACACTGCGTTGTCTTCCAAAATGATCCACTCCTCCTATGGAAACGCTGTTGACTTGGTCAAACCTGACCTTGTCTTCATGCATTTGCCCCTTTTCACACTTGAGGCTGCAAAATAGAGCTACTATGATGATCCCTTTCATAATATGAGGGATTTTATTTATATTAATGGGCCTCCTTACCCATTTATTCACCTCCTAGCTTATATAGGCAAAATTAATGTTCCAATTATCTCTATGCTAATTTTGGGAACATTCCAAACCTTTATCCATTCCAAGTCAACGTTGGGAGGAGATTTCAATGGATTTTATCATAGGATTACCTAAGTCCGAAGGAAAGAGTGTCATCATGGTGGTAGTTTATAGAATTACCAAGTATGCACACTTTTGCGCATTATCTCATCCATTTAAAGCAAGTACAGTTGCTACTACATTTATGGACACAATTCAAAAGCTACATGGAAACCCAAGGGTTATTGTGTGTGACAGAGATCCCATTTTTACTTGAAATTTTTGGACGGAGTTATTTTCTTGTTTGGGTACTCAATTTTCTCATAGCTCATATTATCATCCTCAATCCGATGGTCAAACTGAGATAGTAAATAAATGTTTGGAAGGATATCTTCATTGTTTTGTATCTAATAAACAAACACAATGGATGAAGTGGTTACCTCTCGCTGAATGGTGGTATAACACTTCCTTCCATACTGCAGCAAAAATTACCCCATTTATGGCACTTTATGGATATCATCCACTGTCCATCACATCATCTTTAAGAAAAAATTCGAAGGTTCAAGCAGTGGAAGATCACATCGAGCATCAAAAAGAAGTTCTCGAACTCTTAAAGGATAACCTGAATTTGGCACAAAATCGAATGGAACAACAGGTAGATCAACATCGCAGTGAGAGAAGTTTTGATGTAGGAAACTGGGTATTTTTACGGCTACAACCATACAAACAAATGTCCCTCAAGCAAGCGAAGAAGGATAATAAATTATCGCCAAAGTACTATGGTCCTTACAAGGTGTTGCAAAATATTGGTACGATGGCATACAAATTGGAGCTTCCTGCTTCTTCACGAGTGCATCCAGTTTTCCATGTTTCATGCTTAAAGAAGGTTATAGGTGAAAATCTTCTAGTTCAAACAATATCGCTAGAACTTGATGAGGAAGGAAAAATCATATTGGAACCTGAAGTAGTCACGACAACAAGAACTCGACAACTACGAAATCGATCAATTTCAGAGTATCTCATCAAGTGGAAGAACTTACCCATGGAAGATTCTACATGGGAGGATGAGAATTTTATACAAAAGCACCCAGAGCTACTCAAGCGTTGAGGACAACACTTTTTTTGAAGGAGAGGGGCATGTTAGGTCCCTATATTACTAGTATAGTCCCTTATTGTTGTTAGTGTAACCCCCTTATTGTTATTATTGTACCCTCGTAACCCCCATTTTGTTATTATTGTGCCCTTAAATTATTATTGTTAGGTCGGCTAGGATTATATTGTGGCCCACTAGGATTACATTATGGCCCCATGGACTCCTATATATAGAAAGGAGGTTTTGTAAATTGTATCATCCAAGAATTGTTCATTTATGTAATGTATTGGAGGTTTCCCCCTCGAAGTGGCTTATTTATAAGGCGTTGATATCTCTTTTCTTATATTTTTGGAGCTGGTTTCACAACATTCTGAGTGGTATTTGTTGATCACTTTATTTGAGCTGTTGAAAATGACTATATTTGTCCCACAAACTAATCACTGATTGTTCTGTAGTGTTATCTTGAGTTTGGAGAACATAATCATCATTATATTGATCATATTTGGACATCTTATTCATAGAAGGAATGTCATCTATTATACACACTTGATCAACAATTTGTTCCATCATATGAAAAGGAGAGTATTCATGGCTAATAGCCTTTCTTTTAGCAATCTGAAATGATTCGAAGCACAAGGGTAGGGACTCAAGAGGTGTTGGCTCATCTTCCATTTCTGGTTTTGTAATCCAAACAGTCATACCAAGATGATTTGAGGGGAGAACTTCTGGATTTGAAAAAGGGTTTGTATTATCCATTTCCTCCCTTACTGATTCATTAGAGCATTCTACCTTGTTTCTATTTTCAATTTTCTTGTAATACTCTCTTAATAGTGAAGCACAAGATGTAGGTAGGCATATAGTACTTACTTGACAAATTTTCGCATCTTCTTCTTTGCAACCTTGGTCAACCAGTATGTTTTGATAGCTAACTTTGCATTGAAATGACTGATTTGGTTCCTCTCAAGAAAATGATATTGGCTGCTCTGAATAATCAACACCAAAATCAACCTTGTATTCTTCCTCTTTCCTGCCAAGTATATGCATCATTTTGCTGATTGTATCTGTCAACATCTCTAGCTTTACCTCTGAAGAAGTCAGTTTCTCTTGAGCTGCTTTGTCCTTCCTTACTTCTTCTAACTTTTCCTCTCTTTCCAGTATGTTGAATTCCACAGTAATTTCCATATTCTACATTTCTTCCAGGTTTGAAGGGTCTTTTTCTCTTATCTGGAATTCCATCTCTGGGTCAAAAGTACTTGGGTAGTGTAGAGAGCCCACCCTGAAGGTGGCTTTATCTTAGCAGGTATTGCATTGTATACCTTATTAAATCTGGCTGAAAAGTCTTGTACTGTCTCCCTTGGTTGTCTTTTTAAATGCTTGTATTCCTCTATGATGAGAACTTCATTTCCCATGATCATCCACCTATCTAGGAAGACTTGAGTGAATTGATGAAAATTGATAATGCTTGCTGCTGGAAGGTCCTTAAACCAACTCTTAATTTTTCCTTGTGATGATAAGGCAAACATTCTAATACGCACATCATCTTATTCTATTTCAAAAAGGTCAAGTAAATTCTCAAGATTTTGAATGTGTTCTTCAGCGGTGACTTTTGAGTTTTCTCCATCAAAGTTGGGTAGTTTATTTGCAAGATTTGCAGGGAGGACTTGGAAGATAGGAGGTAAAATCAGAGGCTTGTATCTTTCTAGGACCTTTGTGGGTATAGGTAGTGTAAAAAGAGATTTATGATTTTTTGAGATTTTAGCAAGAGGAGGAAAGGTAGCATGAGGCTCATGTTTCACTAGGTTTTCCACAGGAGAATCTGGGGTAAGCACAGGTGCATAAGTCTGCTCATGGTCTGAAATTTGAGGCTTGATATCTTTCCAGTGATCAATGTAGATCTCATCAGTGTATTCTTGATCAAGCTTAAAGTAGGATAGAACATAGTTATAGATAAAAACAATAATTTCTTGAATCCAACTTAGGCCTGAGTGCTCTTTCTTTCTAGGATGACTAGTCATGTTTCAGGTTCTTCCTCCAGTGGAGACTTTAAGTCTATTTGAGAGTTGTGGAGTCTCCAGGTGGATGATTTCAAATGTTTTAAGGCAAGTTGTTTTCCACCATCAGCAATTGAATACCAATCTAAGGATGTTTGTGGGTTTTCTGAGGTCTTAAGGATATCTAAGCTTGTTACTTACTCAGGTCCCACCGTGATCGCCATTATGTTAGTGTCCCATGATTTGGCAGATTGGTGAAGCCAAATGATAGGGTAACATCAGACCAGTCTTTGGAGTCCTAGGACCTAGCCTTCCTGTACTCAGAGAGGGCTCTCTCTATTATGCGAAGGATGTGAATTTGTTCGCTTTGGATGATTGATTTTAGGCTAGTTGTTAAGTGTAGGTTTGTTTGTTTGTTTTGGGTTGGGGTAAGATGATCAAGTAGGAATAGGTGGAAAGAGAGGTTATAAAATCAATAGGGCTATGGGGTCAGATGAAGTCAAGGGTGTCTAAATGATGAAACAGGGTGTACTGCAGGGCCGATTTAGCAAGGTTAATGGATCCTTTAGGTGATGTATGAGGTGTAATGAACATTAAGTTTGGGAAAAACTAAGAGATATTAACCATATATATTCTGTAGCAACAACTCATGAGGCAGGGAAAAACATTAATCTCTATGAATAATACTCAAACTAATAAACATGTAAGATGAAAATTCCAATGAAACATAGAAGCATTAGAACTCCTAACTTTAGAAATTCACCTTCAGCTTTTGGGAAAACACATAAGATAAACAAATAACTCAATTTATGGGGAGGGAACTCCTAAATAGCATATATCAAGCTATTTGGAACTCTGAAACAAGTTGGTAAGCATGGGCAAAGGGCAAGATCAAAACGAGACCTCTTTGACTTAACCTAATCAATCAATATTCCACAGAAGAGATTCAAGATAGGGTTTTGAAAACTTCAAATAAGCAGGGCATACCATGAATCAACTTGTAAGCTAGCATACTAACCATTTATGAAGAAAAAAACAAATTTTGGTGGACCTAAGGAGCAGTCAAGAATTCCTTAAGATGACCAAAAGAGGAAAACATCAAAGCTATAACAAACATAAGGTTTGAGGTGCTTCCATGAGCATGTCTCAACCTATACTTTTCTAATCTATAGTAACCAAGAAAAATGAAACAAAATGAGGAAAAGAAAACATTAGCAAGTTAGGAAAACATCACCATTCACCAAGTTATGGAATGCTGCAAACAAGCTTCTCCATCATCAAGACAAACAAGCCATTCATCCACTTCACAAAACCAATTTCTTCTCCAAGCTCATAAAACCATATATTGCTCTTAAACACATCAAGTCCCTCCAACTCTTTACAATGAATCCTCATGCAATATATAATAAGCATAGAGGAGGAAAACCAAAGAGAGTATCTAGAAGCCTATTGGCCAACAGGAAATATCCTAAGTTGTCCTTGAGGCCTTGCAAGGCCTAAGGCACAAAACATCTAACAAAATATCATTTCCGACCCAAAATAGAAATTATATTGAATTTTAGGACCTGAAAAGCATGTTAAAAATTTCCAAACCCACATTCTACCCAGTCATCTACAGGAGCGTAGCGCACAGTGTCAAACAGTGAAAAAATGCCAAGTGCGCTGCGCAGAAATAGACCTTTTTGCAGCAGTCTTTTGGAGGTCTTCCTGACACCGGATTTGGCTCCGTGATGGTTAGTTGGAAAGCATGATGAGTCTAATTTCAAAAAATGTGTGATTTTTGCTAAGTGGATGCCATTTAACTACCCAAAAATTAAATCTCCCAACACTTCTCTGTGCGTAGCACCTGGTCTGAAAAGGAGGCAGAAAGGTCAAATTTTTGATGTTTTTTGACTTTTTGAGGGGGTAAAAATGCTCCAAATGATCTGAAAATTGGCGAGTAGATTGTTGGTGATGTAAAAAATCCAAAAATGTAAAGTTTGAGAGCTGAGGATGCACCAATTTTGTGTGTAGCGCCTAGGGTGCTGTGCTCCTAGGGGTCAAAATTTTGAAAAAACAAAAAGTTGTCCAATTTGCATCAAAATTTGTGGAGAGATCCCTCAAGAGGTTTTCGACACCTGTTGAGAAGCCTCAGCCAATATTACAAGGCTGTCATGCACTTTGGCTCTTTTTAGTTCTTCTAGCTCTATGTGGCAATTTTGGCCAAACTTCTCCTGTGCAAAGCACCATTTTGAAGAGGGCATTTGGAGGACTTCGTGGTGTTGGAATTGGGCCTGTGATGGCTCGTTGGAAAGCCTGATGAGTCTACTTTCCATAAATGTTTGATTTGTGCTGAGTGGATTCCATTTACCTGTCCAAAAATCAAATATTCCAACATTCCTCTGTGCATAGCGCCACTTCAGCAGAAAAATAGGGTGTTTTTCAACCAAGTTTTGGACCACTTCCCGATGTCAGATTTGGCTCCGTGATGGCTCATTGGAAAGCTGGATGAGTATAATTTTTATAAATTCTTGTTTTTTATTGATATAGTTCCTGTATATTAGTCAAAAATCCAAAATCCCAACATTTCTTTGTGCGTAGCGCCACTTCAGCTGAAAAATAGGTGTACTTGCAGTCCTGTTTTTACCTCCTTCCCGATGTTGGATTTGGCTTCGTGATGGCTCCTTGGAAAGCATGATGAGTATTATTTCTAGAAATTCTTTTTTTTTCTTGATCCAGCTCCTGTAGCCTAGTAAAAAATCCAAAATCCCAACATTTCTCTGTGCGTAGCGCCACTGCAACAGAAAAATAGGTGTACTTGTAGTGCTGTTTTGACCTCCTTCCCGATGTCGGATGTGGCTCCGTGATGGCTCGTTGGAAATAAATTCAAGTATAGTTTTCATTGGAATCATCAAGAAAGTAATTTGGATACTCCAGCTGTGAGAAAAACTGATTTTTCCAAGGTCACTCCAGCAGTGCAAAAATTCTCCGGTGACACCTGTATTTTTGACATTGCTCCCAAACCATGATACCTGTGTAAAAACGGAAGGAGGATTTTCTTCTTGGACATATTATGGAAAAAAAAATTCTCTCACTTTTTCCAAATTCATCTCTGTTTGGCCAGAAACATATTTTTGAGAAAAACTGGCCCTAGGTGTGGCAAATGACTTGGGCCTTGGAATGAATTCTTGGAAAATGACAGAGGCATGAAGTTTATGCGTTGGTATGGATTCATGATTGTTGATATGAATTACCATATGGATATTCTTCTCTGATTCCTATTTTCCATAGCAAACCCTAGCTTAGTTGGAAGAGGAAATTAGGGTTTGGTGTAGGGATATTAGGACTGCCTTGTAGAGGGAGGGGAATGAAGGGGTTAAGGGTTGTCTAAAGTATTGGGGAAATTTTTGGGAATAGGGATGGATGTTAGGGAGTAGGGGAAAGTGTAATTTCAAGGATTTAGTGAGGGGAAAGGGTCCAAGAGGGAAAAACACAGGCCTAGTCTCGAAAAGTGTCAAATTGTAGCAATAGGCTAGGTTTTGTAGAAACATGATGAGTTTAAGGGATAAGAGTGATGGGAAGTGTTTATGAAGGTATATTAAGGATAGAAGGAGGTGTAAGAGCATCAAGATACAAGGCTTGTCGATTTTTTAACCATGGAGGTCATGAAACCAAGAAAATTTCCCTCAAAAACCCTATTTTTCCTGTCTCCCTTGTTGCAAGATGCCATCATTGAGTAGCAGACCTCTTACCTTACCAATTTCTTCTGCTGGTTGGCCTCTTATTACTTCTGCAAAAGTGTTAAGATAGCCCATTACCTTATGTGCAGAATTTGAAGCTGAATGGTAGTCCTTTTGGAGATGATGACCTTGAAATACATGAAACCCTAATTGACCTAGTGGGGATTCTTTGACCTCTCTTTGAATGAAAATTGGTTTGGAACCTTCAAGTGTAAAAATAGAGTATTGAAAAAGTGGTGTATTGAAGATCCAAAATCCAATGTACTTGATTTATCTAAAGAGTCTACAGAGATAGTTTAGGGACCATCACTGCTTGAGGGACTTGGGGATCATGGGCATGAGTTAAGCTTATAGGAAACCCTAGGTGGCAAATGGAGTCACGAGAAAGGAAAAAACAGAGTGATGAGGTTATAGGTGGGAAAAATAGGAAGTAGATGAGTGGCATAAGCCCATGAGGGGTTTTTTAGAAGTGGTAGGTTGACCATGGAATGAAAAAATAGTAGAATAGTGAAAAATTGCTCTAAGGATAATGAAAGCAATGAGATTTCTAAAACTCACGATATTTAGGAATTTTGTTTTTAGAAATTTAGAACCAATATATAGTCATCTACAAATAGTAAAAATTATGGATGACTAACAATGGGGAAGGAGATGGTCATCCACGTAGAACACCGAACTCTTCAATTTATACAGACACAAGGGAAGTTGTAGAATAATCACTTTCAGAAGTGGTCTACATATATGCAACATTTCCACTTGAATATTAAATACAAAAAGGGAAGTACCAATCATGTTGCAGATTGCCTTAGTCGACCGCTAGTTGCAACACATAATACTGTTCTCAACTCTTGTGGCCAAGAGATTTCTAGATGGCTATAACTATACAAAAATGATCTTGAGTTCACCACCACATACCAAATGCTAGTGGATGGATAGAAAGTTCCAGATTTCCACCTCTAGGATGCATTATTATGCTACTCGGGCCACCTTTATGTTCCTTCAAGTGAGTGTGCCTGATCCAGGTGGATATTGGTGGTCACCCGCCTATTCCACTTGGGGCCCCACCATTGTCTCTTTCAATTTTTCAGTTTCAGCACAACTTACTATTTTTAGCAGTTTTTTAGGTCCTGAACTTCCAGAGCCGTTTTGAGGCCCTAAACGACGTTTTTTTGGGAAAATCGGGAGCAACATAGGTCCATGGACCGATGTTGCTCACGGGTCCATGGACTAATGTTGCTCACTCAAAATTTGTAGTCCTCGGATAGATATTTCTAACGAGGTATGATTCGCGTCAAACGAAGATCGTATGCCAAAGTTACGTCCCCGGGAAGTTGAAACACCAATTTACCCAAACGGGGCCCATAGTTTTGGCGCTTCATCTCCTAGGGTTAGGGTTTTGGATGTTTAGGGTTTTACATTGTTTCTAGATAATAAATAGGCCCTCAAGCCTCATTGTAACTCAGTTCAGAGGCTTGTAGCCGCCACATCTCTTCTCAGAGATAGCTACCAACACCCTAGCTAGTTTATTTCCATTCTATCTGTAAGCAAATTTCAGTCTTTGATATTAATGAAATGAAGTGATTTTCCACTGCATCTTTGTAGTTATGGTTATATGTTTATTCTTTTTCATTCCTGCATAAATCCGGATCAGTGGTATTAGAGCGGTCTGATTTTTCTCGATCCTTCTTTGCATGTCCCCAAAGAGGTCGGGGTATAAGGAGTTAGGGCTCGATCTGGTGGAACCTTTGCAAGATCAGCCTCGCAAACCCCGACGGATGCCCATGGGGGATGAAAAGAAAGATGAGGGAGCAGGATATCCTATCAAAATATTGCTCGAGGAGGCCCTTGAAAAACAAAGGAACGCGATGATGGATAACTTTGCCCAGATCCTTCAACGGCTGCCCACCGGCGGCACATCTGCATCCAGCAGCCACTCTGGAGGTGTGACTCCTTTTAAGGTACAAGTAAATTTTGACATTCCCATATTTGAGGGTCAAATAGATGCAAATTCCGTAGATAGATGGTTGAATCTATTAGAAGGATATTTCTCGGTTCATGACTATTCCGACCGGGAGAAAATTATTTTTGCACTCCTCAAATCTACCCCCCATGTCAAGGACTGGTGGGAAACCTACTGTGAGAACAAGGACCAGAAAGAACCCTCTTTGTTCTTGACCGTACCAACTTGGAATTCTTTCCGAGACGCCATCAAGGAACAATACTATCCCGTGGCGAGCTATGAGGACAAGTACATACAATGGACCACGCTGCAACAACAAAGGGATCAAGATGTACATGAGCTGACGAATCTATTCCATACCCTACGCACAAAGTTGGGTATCAAAGATTCAGAGAAACATCTGGTGCTAAAGTATCGCAGTTGCCTGCACAGATAAATTCAGGAGGAAATGGAGTTCCTCGACATCTCCTCGCTTGGTACAGCATACCGGTATGCTGCCAAGATTGAGCATAAATTCGAACAGAAGAAGTGAGAATTTGGATCTGCGAATCAAAAGCAAGGGAAAGGTGCTCCCAAACTGCAAAAAAAAGGATAGAGCTAAGGCATGGTGGCTCAAGATAACCTGTCGAAGCCACAAGCAAATAACAACACCGCAAAGCCAAAGAAGGACATGGGAAAGTGGTGTGAGTTACATAAGAGCACCACTCACAACACAAGTGAGTGTCGGGCCAAGCAGTTGCTAGTGCCCTAGATGAGGGCTTATGAGTCAGATGCATGCTCTGACTCTGAATCAGAACTTGACAAGGGGAATGAAAAAGGGAAACAGATCATTGATGTGGAGCCCAACGCCATTGTTTCCATTGCGAAGATCCAGAAGGAGGAACCAGAAGATCCAGAGGAGGAGGAACGTCTCTTCCACTCTTAGATGTGGGTAAAGGGCTCCCCGGTACAGTTCATTGTCGACAATGGGAGCCAAAATAACCTCATTTCAGTAGACGCCGTGAAGCGGTTGGGCTTGCCGACCACAGCTCACCCACATCCATACACCATCGGGTGGCTTCACTAAGGACGAGATCTCCGCGTCAGCCAGCAGTGCCGCCTTCCTTATAGCATCAAGCCCTTCACAGATGAGGTATTATATGATGTTTCTCCTATTGATGTTTTTGATGTATTATTAGGACAAAAATACTTGTGGAAGAGTCATGCTGTGTATGAGTCTCGGCCTAGCGCTGTTATTGTTACTTTGGGAAATAAGTTGTATAGGATACCAGAGGTACCACCTCCTGCTGCTATCTCTTTGGTTACTATAAAACAATGCAGTAATCTCATTTCCCAAACCAGGAAATTTTTTTTCCTAATGATCTGCCCCCAGGGAAAGAAGAATACTGTGGCCACGACCTCCAGACAGGGCTCCTCTACATGAAAACAACAAATGGAAAAGGTTGTGGAGGAGTACGAGGACATCTTCACCTCACCCACATGGGTTCCTCTACACTGTCAGGTCAAGCACCTGATTGATCTGACCCCAGGTGCGCCGCTACCCAATGGACCGATCTATCGGCGCTCCGTTCTGGAGAATGATGAAATCGAGAGGCAGATTCAGGAGCTACTGCAAAAAGGTCACATCCGACCAAGTTCATCGCCCTGTGAGAGCCCGATCATGTTGGTACAGAAGAAGGATGGGACGTGGAGACTCTGTATTGACTATTGAGTACTGAACAAGATCACTGTCCGGAATAGGTACCCGATCCCACGGATTGATGACCTTCTAGACCAACTCAAAGGGGCGAAATATTTCAGCAAGATCGACTTGAAGTCTGGGTATCACCAGGTACCAATTTAACCCTCCGATGTGTGGAAGACTACCTTCAAAGCCAAGGAAGGCCTTTTCAAATGGCTGGTCATGCCTTTCGGGTTAACGAATTCTCCTGCAACCTTCATGAGGTTGATGGATGACATCTTGCGGCCATTCACCAACTCATTTGTAGTGGTGTACTTGGATGACATTTTGATCTTCAGCTAGACTTGGGAAGAGCACTTCCACCACATCCGACAAGTCCTCCAAACACTACGACAACACAAGTTGTGTGCCAATTTGGACAAGTGCACTTTTGGCATGACCCAGGTTCAATATCTGGGATACATTATTGATGAAAGGGGGGTGCGTGTGGTGTAGAAATTTGAATAATGGATGAGTTATTCACCGAGATTCTCCTGATCACACACTATTTTAGCTTCATGCATAATACAGAATCTCTTCTACCATTGATCATCACATGCGGAAATAAAATCAATTGCATGCACACATTAAAGCCATAAAAATTCACACATATGAACGCAACATTTCATGGGAAAGCTTAAAGCTGAAAACCCCCAACTATATGTATATTATACATGTCATGGAGATCATGTAACAATCATAGTACAAAGCTCTTTTCAAGCTCTCATGCACTACCTCCCATGCTACACACTATCAAGCTAGCTCTAGCAAAACTCATGCTCCAACCTTTAGCCACTTGATAGCCAACCTCAATTGCGTGTTTCAATGCTATGGGATGGTCTCTTTATATAGATAAACCACCTGGATTGAACTGCGCAATCCTCATTGATTACTCCACCTATCTGTGTGTTGCAAATAGCAACAGTATAGTCACAACTGATAGTTAACTTGCTCTTTCACCTATTTCTGCACTGGTCTCCACTGAAACTGTCCATGCACTGAAGTTAACTGATGTATTCTTTAGTTGATTAATGAGTATTTAATTAGTGAATTAATTAATAATTAATTCACACCATTCTCACTAATTGTATCAATTAGTTAAACTGAATACAAATAGCTCAACTATGTTTAGATTAGTTAAACTGAACACAACTCCATTAACTTCTCAATCAACTCCACCAAACTCTGTCACATGAGTTCTAACTAAAGTATCCATGCAATAGCTCCACATAACCCTCAGGAATAGCGTAATTCCTTCTGTCAGCTCCTGTGCCACATCTGTGCACTTAACTGAAGTGCTCCAAGAGAATAAGATAATGTTTAGAGTTCAAATATTATTAAGAGCTAATAATATTCGACATATCTATTTTTAGACTGGCAATCTAAAAATAGATTCCGCCCAATATGTCTAAAAATAGAAATCCATCTATTTTTCCAACTTGACCAACCATCCATAAATAGCATCTCGCAACTTATAGATCATGATCCATATGTCTAAAAATAGACATAGTCTAAAAATAGACTTTGCGACAAAAATCACCTGTGTGGTCCCCCACCTAGTTTAGGTGATCACTTTCCAACTAGGATTAGGAAAGATGTTTCAGGATGCCTCCTTCACTATTTCTTGTTGCCATCTTCAACACTCCCTCTCAACAAGAAAGGACTGTCTTTGCATGCGACATGCAACTCCATGCATTCGCCCTGCAACCTTCACAAGCGCCATGCAACTCCATGCATGCGACATGCAACTCCATGCATTCGCCATGCACTCTTTGCATGCGCCATGCAAACTCATGCATGCACCATGCAACTCCATGCATGTGCCATGCACCCTTTGCAAGCGCCATGCAACTCCATGCATCTGCTCTGCAACTCCTCTGAAACTGAATAGGCTCCAAACAACTCAATCAGTCTTGATGCATCTAGCATCTATCATCAAAGTCTTCGACCTCTGCTTAGCTACTGCACATGTCATCAGGAACCACTGCGCTGTTGAACTCTTGCACCCATGCACTCTTGCACTTGCTGTCAACTCTGATTCGCGCTCCAGTATCCGACACTGTCACTTTGATCTGCCTACATCAATCCAACTGATCTGCTACTGCTGCGCTGTGGGCACCTCGTAGCCAAGTTCAATTCATGAGATCCACACCATCTCCATGAATCCTGCCCTGAAATCTCCACCTGGGATTACTCATGCATGTCGCCCCACCTCTCACCTGGTGGTATAGCTGCATGCACTCCCTCTGCCCATCTGGCACGAAATTTCTCTGCATGAGTGGTTTCTCCCACTCCATGATCCTCATCTTGTGGCTGCTCCACATCCCGAGGTTCACTCTTAACTGCATGCAAAACTTGCTCCCTCTCAAGCTTCAGTTGCATGTCTTTCTCCCGCTTCCCAACAGTAGGAAGCTCCGTAGACATCCCATCCAATTCAAGTCTGTAGAGATTCTTCTGCATCTCCAGTTGTGGCTACTCCACAACCTTTTGAGACTGCTTCTCACGCTGCATGTTCAGAGGATCCCTCTCAACCACCAAGTCACTAACCTATGCTTTGCACCTCAAAGCTTTGCATGCATCTTTTACCTTAGTGCATGTAGATTCTTGGCTCGCGCACATTGCAATTGTCCCGCCGTCGCAAAATTTTCTAACAAAAGATCTGATTTTAAATCGATGATATCTCTCTCATCCGAGCTCCGATTCGACCGATTGTTTTTTTCAATTTGGGTATTTTTTTGCAAGGAATCCAAATATGCTATTTGTTTCTGAAAATATTTCACCAAAAATTTTCATATATTCCCTACAAACTCGCGCACCCAAAAATTCTCGCTCTCATTCCATGTAGAAAATTATATACAATATGCATGTATATTTCCGGCTTTCTCCATCTTTATGTTTCTTGAGTTTATCCTAAAACTCAACCACTTCAATGCTTTGAAATTGCTCCAATGATCAATATTGCTCTGATACCATGTAGAAAATCTATAACACAGCTCCGATACCATGTAGAAATTTGAATAACTGATATGTTATCCACCGAGATTCTCCTGATCACACACTATTTTAGCTTCATGCATAATACAGAATCTCTTCTACCATTGATCATCACATGCGGAAATAAAATCAATTGCATGCACACATTAAAGCCATAAAAATTCACACATATGAACACGGTATTTCATGGGAAAGCTTAAAGCTGAAAACCCCCAACTATCTGTATATTATACATGTCATGGAGATCATGTAACAATCATAGTACAAAGCTCTTTGCAAGCTCTCATGCACTACCTCCCTTGCTACACACTATCAAGCTAGATCTAGCAAAACTCATGCTCCAACCTTTAGCCACTTGATAGCCAACCTGAATTGTTTGTTTCAATGCTATGGGATGGTCTCTTTATATAGATAAACCACCTGGATTGAACTGCGCAATCCTCATTGATTACTCCACCTATCTGTGTGTTGCAAATAGCAACAGTATAGTCACAACTGATAGTTAACCTGCTCTTTCACCTATTTATGCACTGGTCTCCACTGAAACTGTCCATGCACTGAAGTTAACTGATGTATTCTTTAGTTGATTTATGAGTTTATAATTAGTGAATTAATTAATAATTAATTCACACCACTCTCACTAATTGTATCTATTAGTTAACTTGGATACAAAAAACTCAACTATGTTTAGATTAGTTAAACTGAATACAACTCCACTAACTTCCTCAATCAACTCCACCAAACTCTGTCACATGAGTTCTAACTGAAGTCATCATGCAATAGCTTCACTTAAACCCTAGGAAAAGCGTATTTCCTTGTGTCAGCTGCATGTGCCACATCCAGGCATCAAACTGAAGTGCTCCAAGAGAATAAGATAATGTTTAGAGTCCAAATATTATTAAGAGCTAATAATATTCGACATATCTATTTTTAGCCTGGCAGTCTAAAAATAGATTCCGCCCAATATGTCTAAAAATAGAAATCCATCTATTTTTACCAACATGACCAACCATCCATAAATAGCATCTCGCAACTTATAGATCATGATCCATATGTCTAAAAATAGACGTAGTCTAAAAATAGACTTTGCGACAAAAATCACCTGTGTGGTCCCCCACCTAGTTTAGGTGATCACTTTCCAACTAGGATCAGGAAAGATGTTTCAGGATGCCTCCTTCACTGTTTCTTGTTGCCATCTTCAACATGTGGATCCAACCAAGATCCAAGTCATTTGGGATTGGCCAGCCCCAACCACTATAACAGAGCTTCACAACTTTCTGGGTCGTGCTAATTTCTACCATAGGTTCATCTTGGGATTCTCTCATATCACTTGGCCCTTGAGTCAAGTCACCAAGGGAGGAGCAAGAGAAAAATTCTTTTGGTCGGAATCTCAATAGAAGGCATTTACGGAATTGAAAAATCGCCTCTGTTCTGCCCTGGTGATCACATTACCAGACTTGCAACAACCATTTGAGATCGAGACAGATGCCTCTGACTATGATATTGGGGCGGTTCTTACTCAACAGGAAAATCCAGTGGCATATCACAGTGAGACATTGTCTGACACAGTTCGCAAGTACCCCACTTATGACAAAGAAATGTATTCCATTGTGAAAGCTTGTCGACAATGGAAGCATTACATTTTGGGGAAGGAAACAATCATCCACACAGACCACCAGCCCCTGCAGTTCATACAGACACAAGGGAAGTTGCAGAATGATCGCCATGAGAAGTGGTCCACATATCTGCAACAGTTTCATTTGAACATCAAGTACAAGAAGGGTAGCACCAATAATGTTGCAGACTATCTCAACCGACCACCGATCGTGGCGCTCACCACCGTTCTCAACTCTTGTGGGCACGAGACTTCTGATTGGCCACTTATCTACGAGAGCGACCCAGAATTCGGCCACACATACAAGGCACTCTTGGGGGGTACGCAAGTTCCAAATTTCCACCTCCAAGATGCACTTTTATGTCACTTGGGACACCTTTGTGTTCCTTCAAGCGAGCGCGCCAAGATGATATGGGAAGCACACTATAGTCGAGTCACTGGGCATTTCGGGGTCAAGAAAACAGTAGTAGTACTACAGAAGTATTTCTATTGGCCAAACCTTCGAAAGGATGTCGGCAAGCACATCAGATCCTAGACTGCTTGTGCCATTGCCAAATCGACCATCAAGAATAAAGGCCTATATACTCTGCTACCTACCCCTAGTCGACCTTGGGAATCCATCTCCATGGATTACATGTCGGGCCTGCCTTCTACTAAGCATGGAAATGACTGTGTTTTCGTGGTCGTCGATAGATTCTCGAAGATGGCTATTATGGCTGCCTGCAAGAAGAATATCACAACAGAAGCCACTGCTAAACTCTTCTTTGAATGGGTGTGGGTGCACTTTGGGATCCCACAGCATATCATATTAGATCGGGATATCAGGTTCCTTAGCACATTTTGGTCCAGCCTCTGGTCAATGTTGGATACCAAGTTCACCAAGTCCAGAAATTTCCATCCCCAAATAGATGGCCAGACAAAGGTCATCAACAGAATTATTGTACACATTCTACGCATGTACAATTCCAAGCATCCATGCACATGGGACGAGAGCCTTCCCTATGTACAACATAGTTATAACCGGGCTCTCCACAGCTCAATCAGCCACAACCCCTTTCAGGTGGGCTTGGGATTCCAGCCACTATGTCCCATTGACGTAGCCATACCATTTGGGGCTACTTAGGCCGATTCGGCTCATGTCTAGTCGGAATTTGACAAAGAAAATAGCTTCATCGAGTGCATTCAACACATCCACCAACAAGTTCATGACATATTGGACAAAGCTAATGCTAAGTACAAGCAACGCCATGATCAACATCGAGTGCCACAAAACTTCTAGGTGGGCGATGTTAGTGTCAGTATTTGCAGCCTTCCTCCAGTGATCAAACATGCTCTAACAAAGTGATTTTAAGGTGTCAAGCTCAAATTTTTTCATTTCAGTGAGTCTTCAAGCAAAATTTGGTCACTAGGTATTATGTCTAGGGTTTGTTTTCACTCCTTTCAAAGTTGTCCAAATGTCGGTCCATGTCACCATTCAGTTGAGTGTACCATCATTCAGAGGGTTGTCATCATCATGTCAAGTTCCACTAGGTCATTTTACACCTTGTTCATGCTTTAGTTGTGCCTAGGTAAGGTTCATTTCCCTCTCCTAGGGTTTTGAAGGTAATTTCTCTCGGATGGTCAAATCATCAGCAAAACTTGTATCCTGATGTTCATACACCTTCCCCTATCCTTTATGTACCTTATTAAACACTTCCCATCACCGAGATCCCCCAAATTCCTCATTTTCGCACAAACCCTAGTTTCTTGCTACAACTTGACAAATTTCTAGGCTAGGCCTATGTTTTGCCCTTTTGGACCTCTTCCCCTCACTCAATCTTTGAAATTCCACTTTCCCCTGCTTCCTAACATCCCTCCCTACTTCCAAAAATTTTCTCAAGAATTTATAAGCCCCTTATCCCCTTCATTTCACTTCATTTCGAAAAATCCCTTGTTCCACACATCGGGATAGGTTTTACTCCAATGATGTTTCTGAGCAATAAAAGATGAATTTGGGAAAACCGAGAGAGGTTTTTTTTCCATAATATGCCAAGGAATAAAAACCTCCTTCAATTTTTACACAGGTGTCATGGTTTTAGAGAATTGTCAAAAATACAGTTGCCTCAGGAGAATTGATGCACCTCTAAAGTGACCTTGGGAAAATCAAGTTTTCTCCGAGCTTGGTTGGCCAAATGACTTGCTTGATGAGTCAAATGATAACTAGACACAAAGAGATTTCCAATGAGATATCATGAGCTCAATTTGGAGTTGAGGAAGATCTTCAAACATTGACTTCAACAGCGCTCTGCCTTGAGGCAGCCTCATTTTGCACATTTTGACCAGTCTTGGGAGATTTGATTTTTGACAAGGTAAATGAACTCCAAATTGAAAAATTCAAGTTGGGTTGGAAATTAGACTCAATAAGATTTCCAATGAGATATCCCACGCACAATTTTGAAACCGAGAAGACCTCCATAAGTCTCCTGTAAAAAGGCGCTACGCATTGAGATGAATTTTGGAAAATTTTCCTTAACAAAATAGAGTTTTCTGCCCAATGCGCCGCGCCACTTGGCACACACTTATGATTGGGGACTCCTCTTGGGGAAAACTTTACATTTTTGGATTTTTCATGGAAAATTATGCATGCCTACTTATGGCCAAGATATTTTGACAGGTTTTGGGCTTCCAGAAAGGTCAAAAACACCCTAAAAATGACCTTTCTGCCCCTTTTTGGACACACAGGAAGCAGTGTTGGGAGAACTAATTTTTGGAGGGGAAAATGGAAGCCAAATTCAGAAATTCCACTTGTGTTGGAAAGTAGACAGGCAGAAATTTCCAACAAGCCCACTTGGAGCTAATTTGGACACCAGGAAGGCCTTCAAAATCAGCTCCAAACTAGCGCGATGCATAGAGAAATCAGGTGCGGCGTATTGGGGATTTTTGCTCATTTTGGACTCAGTAACTCTATTTTTCGCCTAGTTTTTGAAATTTCGACTTTCTTACTTCCAAATGTTAAACTAATGATGTAATTGGATGTATTTTGATGGATCTTGATGTAATTTTGTTAAATTTTTACTCATGGAGGTAGATTCATCCATCAAAAGGTGAATTGCAACTGAATGAATCAGTTTCCTATCTTATAGAGGCAAGCTGTTCCACTGCCTATTTTCTAGTTCTCAGTTTAGATCTTGTTGAAACAGATCCTAAACTTGTGAGCTAGACTCCTAGAGGTTGGGATGAGTAGTTGGTTGCTTATATCTTGTAATTTTTCAGTCATTAGCATAGGTTGGACACTTGGGATTGCTTTGAGCATCATTGTACATTCATCTCTACAGTTTGGCAAAGGAATAGACCAGGTTTTGCAGCACTCCTTGGGATTCATGTGGCTCTTTATTTTGATGATGTGTTTCTCTCTGTTAATGTAATTTTACTGGTGTTTCATGTTTAACATTCCCTCTTATTTCTTCTTAAGTTAAACAAACAAGGATAAAGGTGGAATTCATTAAAATTCGCAGTGCTCTACCTAGGGTTTGTTTAATTTTCTATGTTTTCAACTGTTTGAAGAGGATCCTTGAAGGTTTCTTGCCCTCTTCAGCTCTTAACCTTTCTCAACTATCCATTTCATTCAAAATTGAAGTGTCAAAACAATTTCCTACCTTGCCCCATTCAGATCTCTGCAAAAACTAGGCCTCATTCCCTAGACCCAAAATCTGCCCTTCCCTTTGATCCAACAAACACCCTCAAAATCAAATCAAATTCTTTTTACATATATACCTAGCCTAAAATCAGCCTTTATTCAATTCATCTCAAGCCTCACTGATTATTTTTGCTGAGACTGACCAGGAGAGAGCCCTCTCCCGATCTGGTAGGGCTAGCTACCAGATTAAGCGTGGTTTGATGTTACCCTAGATTCTGCCTTTCTCAGCCTGAGGTAGATTTAGGCCATAACATAGTGGCGACCATACTGGGGATCTCAAGATTGTTTGCTTGTTAAGTGCTATTCGTTTTATAAACTACAGACGGAGCATGAAGTTATGCCAGGTAGCCTTCGAACTACACATTGCTTTGCAAGTGCATAAGTAGATAAACGCTGCTTCAATCAATCTCCGGTCTAGTTTTATAAACGTAACACCTAACTTGCAAATTTCCCCAGTACATGTATCAAGTTAGATCTGATTTTTGATGGTGGAAAATGATTAGACATAGGAATGCTGAAATCATTCACCTGGCGACTCCAGTGTCAAAGAATCCCAAGTTTCAGAATTTTTATGGCGACTCTACTCTTCAAGAATCAGTAGCTTGAGGAATTTCTTGGTGAATTCATTGTTATCAAAATGGTTTCGCTAGATCGAAGGTATGCTCCCATGAGCCGAGATCACATTCCAGGTTTTCCAAATAAAATTCCTAAGGTAGATTGGCAAAGGAATTTGCCTACGTTTAAAGATGATGATAGGAAGGATGCTGCTTTACATCTGGTTAGATTTCACATACATATTCGCAAGTTGAAGGTTGATTTTCCTGAAGATTGCTTGATGAAGATATTCATGGCCACTCTGGAAGGTGAAGCCCGATCTTGGTATGAAATTTTGCCGCCTTCTTGTATTTACTGTTTAAAGGATTTTCATACCATGTTCTTTGAAAGGTATAAAGAATCTTATCCATCCTTAACTTTAGTTCAGAATTGTTGTAGCCATGTTCATAGTTTTATTGAAAATATTGAATTTTTTTATGAAGATGATGACTTCATGGACGATGAGATCATGGAGGCTTTGTACGAAAGTCCATTTCAACAGCATAAAGAGAACTTAGAGGATACCCATCAAGATGCTCAGGAAACTTTGCAGCAGGATCAAGATCTTAATACAATGGAAAATGATGAAAGAGAAGGTTTTGTTTCAGATCTATCCATAGAAGGAGACAACATGCAGGAAATTCAAGTTTCAATTTCAGAATGTGATAAAGTCAAGTCAGCTATTTCAGATCTAGATTCAGATCGTGATGATCAAGAATACCTTGTGCTGAATCCCATGAAGGAGAGCTCTGTTGTTGAGATCATCTGGAATGAAGAAGACAGAGTTATTGATCCAAATGTTCTCATTTCATTAGAACAAAGCCTTCATGAGGAGGTAATCCAGTCAGTTCATGAAAAACAAGATGAGATCTTTGTTCAAGTAACTGAAAAATATTCTTTCAATAACTCAGTGATAAATGATAATTTGATTTCCATGTCATATGAAGATGATCAACAATGTTTTCAAATTTCAGAAGATCAGGGAATTAAGGACTGTCATTCAGGTTTTTCATGTTTTAAAATGTTATTTCATGAAGACAATCACTGTTTGAGCAAAAGAAAACAAAAAGCATTATCTCCTTTGTCTGAATATGAGATAGATCAACTCCTGAAAGGTCATGTTACGACCCAAGCTAAAGCAAATTTGCAGTGCCCACATGGTCAAGAAAGTGTTGGTGAAACTTCTTCCTCTTTTGAAAATGATGACGGTCTTGTAATTAGCTTTATAGATCAGCAAACAGATAATATTTTCTTTCATGAAGATGATAAGGCTATCATGTTTGATAATCTTGAAGATTGTTTTATGTTTAAGAATGACCTAGACCATGAAGTTGAGGAATATGAGCTTGAGAGAGACAATATGCCAGAATTTCTCATGGTCAAGGAACTTACAGCTAACACTCAGATGGCAGAAGCTTATACCTCTCTGTGCCTTCCTATCACTCAACAATCAATTGTTCTTTCAGATCAGAATGAAGCGAGTAGTTGTATTTTTGCTGCTGGATCTCAAGACCAACTAGTGCTTCAGGATTTTCAAGATACCTTCGGAATTCTTTTGCAAGCATCAGAAAAGATAAATTTTTCCTGGTTCGTTATTGTAAGCCTTGGTTTCCGTGGTTATTGTGAGTTGCCTACATGTACATTGTTCTACCTGCTTGAGAAAAGTGAGAGCCGAATTTCGGTATGTAGCCATCTACTGGATTGGTTACATTGGAAGGCTCACTACACATGATTGTTCATATTTCATCAGTAGGTAGTTGGTTGTCATCATGATTTGAAGCCCTCAAATCTCGATGGACTGCTGCCATTAAAAATCTTTGTAAGTACTAATTTCAGTCAAGTAGGTCTTGAGTCATTTTTTTTTAGTCAGTTTCAACATAGTTTCAGTTTGGGGCCCGAAATGAAGGCTATAAAACTGAAGGTTTGATTTCAGTTTTGGTGTGTCAGTTGTTTGAGTTATTTGCGAGTCAGTTTTCAGTCTTGTTATTAAGTTAGTTTGTGTCAGTTTTCAGTCATGCATTTCAGCTCGAGTTTTTTATTCCATTGCCCAATGGATGAAGGCACTGTTTGCTCTCCCAAAGATCTGTCGTTCTTGGCACCTCTAAGGAGCTACCATCCCCATTGGAGCCAATGTTAGTGTCAGTATTTGCATCCTTCCTCTAGTGATAAAACATGCTCTTACAAGGTGATTTTAAGGTGTCAAGGTCAAATTTTGTCATTTCAGTGAGTCTTCAAGCAAAATTTGGTCACTAATTATTAGGTCTAGGGTTTGCTTTCACTCCTTTCAAAGTTGTCCAAATGTCGGTCCATGTCACCATCCAGCTGAGTGTACCGTCATTCATAGGGTTTTCATCAACATGTCAAGTTCCACTGGGTCATTTTACACCTTGTTCATGCTTTAGTTGTGCCTAGGTGAGGTTCATTTCCCTCTCCTAGGGTTTTGAAGGTAATTTCTCTTCGATGGTCAAATCATTAGAAAAACTTGTATCATGATGTTCATAAACATTCCCCTATCCTTAATTTAGCTTATTAAGCACTTCCCATCACTGAGATTCCCCAAATTCCTCATTTTCGCATAAACCCTAGTTTCTTGCTACAACTTGGAAATTTTCTAGGCTAGGCTTGTGTTTTGCCCTTTTGGACCCCTTACCCTCACTAAATCTCTGAAATTCCACTTTCCCCTGCTTCCTAACATCCCTCCCTACTTCCCAAAATTTTCTCAAGAATTTAGAAGCCCCTTATCCCCTTCATTTCACTTCATTTCGACAAATCCCTTGTTCCACACATCGGGATAGGTTTTAGTCCAATGATGTTTATGAGAAATAAAAGATGAATTTTGGAAAAATGAGAGAGGTTTTTTGTCCATAATAGGCCAAGGAAGAAAAACCTCCTTCAATTTTTACATAGGTGTCATGGTTTCAGAGAAATGTCAAAAATACAGTTGCCTCAGGAGAATTGATGCACTTCTGAAGTGACCTTGGGAAAATCAAGTTTTCTCCGAGCTTGGTTGGCCAAATGACTTGCTTGATGAGTCAAATGATAACTAGAAAAAAATATATTTCCAATGAGCTATCATGAGCTCAATTTGGAGTTGAGGAAGACCTTAAAAAGTTGATTGCAACAGCACTCTGCCTTGAGGCAGCCTCATTTTGCACATTTTGACCAGTCTTGGGATTTTGATTTTTGACAAGGTAAATGAAATCCAAATTGAAAAATTCAAGTTGGGTTGGAAATTAGACTCAATAATTTTTCCAACGAGCTATCCCACGCCCAATTTGGACACTGGGAAGACCTCCAAAAGTCTCTTGCAAAAGGGCGCTACGCATTGAGATGAATTTTGGAAATTTTGCCTTAACAAAACAGAGTTTTCTGCCCAATGCGCCACGCCACTTGGCACGCGCTTATGATTGGGGACTCCTCTTGGGGAAAACTTTACATTTTTGGATTTTTCATGGAAAATTATGCATGCCTACTTATGGCCAAGATATTTTGACAGGTTTTGGGCTCCCAGAAGGGTCAAAAACACCCTAAAAATGACCTTTCTGCCCATTTTTGGACACACAGGAAGAAGTGTTGGGAGAACTCATTTTTGGAGGGGAAAATGGAAGCCAAATTCAGAAATTCCACTTTTTTTGGAAAGTAGACAGGCAAAAATTTCCAAAAATCCCACTTGGAGCTATTTTGGACATTGGGAAGGCCTTCAAAATCAGCTCCAAACTGGCGCGACACATAGAGAAATCAGGTGCGACGCATTGGGGATTTTTGCTCATTTTGGACTCAGTAACTCTGTTTTTCGCCTAGTTTTTGACATTTTGACTTTCTTACTTCCAAATTTTAAAATAATGATGTAATTGGATGTAGTTTGATGGATATTTATGTAATTTTGTTATTTTTTACTCATGGAGGTAGATTCATCCATCAAAAGGTGAATTGCAACTGAATGAATCAATTTCCTATCTTATAGAGGCAAGCTGTTCCACTGCCTATTTTCCAGTTCTCAGTTTATATATTATTGAAACAGCTCCTAAACTTGTGAGCTCGACCTCTAGAGGCTGGGATGAGTAGTTGGTTGCTTATATCTTGTAATTTTTCAGTCATTAGCATAGGTTGGACACTTGGGATTGCTTTGAGCATCATTGTACATTCATCTCTACAGTTTGGCAAAGGAATAGACCAGGTTTTGTAGCACTCCTTGGGATTCATGTGGCTCTTTTTTTTGATGATGTGTTTCTCTTTGTTAATGTAATTTTACTGGTGTTTCATGTTTAACATTCCCTCTTATTTCTTCTTAAGTTAAACAAACAAGGATAAAGGTGGAATTCATTAAAATTTGCAGTGCTCTACCTAGGGTTTGTTTAATTTTCTATGTTTTCAACTGTTTGAAGAGGATCCTTGAAGGTTTCTTTCCCTCCTCAGCTCTTCACCTTTCTCAACTATCCATTTCATTCAAAATTGTAGTGTCAAAACAATTGCCTACCTTGCCCCATTCAGATCTCTGCAAAAACTAGGTCTCATTCCCCAGACCCAAAATATGCCCTTCCCTTTGATCCAACAAACACCCTCAAAATCAAATCAAACTCTTTTACATATATACCTAGCCTAAAATTAGCCTTTATTCAAGTCATCTCAAGCCTCACTGATTATTTTTGCTGAGATTGACCGGGAGAGAGCCCTCTCCCGATCTGGTAGGGCTAGCTACCAGATTAAGCATGGTTTGATGTTACCCTAGATTCTGCCTTTCTCAGCCTGAGGTAGATTTAGGCCATAGCAGGCGACAAAGTGTGGCTACATTTGCAGAAGGAGCGCCTCACTAGACCCCACCGCAAGCTTCACCCGCTCCGATACGGGCCGTACACCATCACCAAGGCTGTAGGGAACAATGCCTTCGAGATTAGTATTCCACCATTCCTTGGTCTGCACCCAGTATTCTAAGTGGACTGCCTTCGTCCTTACTTCCCACCTCTACTGGACACCTCTGACATTGCAGAACAACTCACACCAACAGAGTTAAACCAAGACTGCATGGAACAGGCCACCACAGATTGTATCATGGACATGCAAATCAAGAACACTCGGCAACAGAGGATCCAACTATATCGGATTTTCAAAGCTGGCCAACTCCTGCACCAAGGAAAGTGGTTCACCAGGGACCAAGTTCAGCAGAAGTTTCCTCATCTCATGGAGGAACTTAACGCAATGGGGACCATTTCTTCCTAAGGGGGGAGGAATGATCCAGGTGGATATTGGTGGTCACCCACCTATTCCACTTGGGTCCCCACCATTGTCTCTTTCAGTTTTTCAGTTTTGGTACAACTTACTATTTTTAGCAGTTTTTCAGGTCCTGAACTTCCGGAGCCGTTTTGAGGCCCTAAATGACGTATTTTGGAAAACTAGGGAGCAACATGGGTCAATTGACCAATTTTTCTCACTCAAAATTTGTAGTCCTCAGATAGATCTTTCTAACGAGGTATGATTCGTGTCAAACAAAGATCGTATGCCAATGTTACGTCCCCGAGAAGTTGAAACACCAATTTACCCAAACGGGGCCCATAGTTTTGGCGCTTCATATCCTAGGGTTAGGGTTTTGGATGTTTATGGTTTTCCATTGTTTCTAAATAATAGATAGGCCCTTGAGCCTCATTGTAACTCAGTTCAGAGGCCTATAGCCGCCACATCTCTTCTCAGAGATAGCTACCAGCGCCCTAGCTAGTTTATTTCCGTTCTATCTGTAAGCAAATTTCAGTTCTTTGATATTAATGAAATGAAGTGATTTTCCACTGCATATTTGTATTTATGGTTATATGTTTATTCTATTGTGTTCCTGCATAAATTTGGATCAATGCTAAGCTGATTTGGGAGGTACACTACTGTCGGGTCACATGACACTTTGGTATGGAGAAATTTGTGGCTATACTACATAAGTACTTTTATTGGCCAAAACTCCGACATGATGTTGGAAAATATATTAGATCCTGCACTTCTTATGCCATCACCAAACCAACCATTAAGAATAAAGGCTTGTACACTCCTCTGCCTACTCCTAGCCAGTCTTGGGAATCCATCTCCTTGGACTATCTATCTGGCCTCCCTTCTACCAAGCATGGTAATGACTGTGTATTTATGGTCATGCACATATTTTCTAAGATGGCTATTTTGGTGGCCTACAAGAAGAGTATCACAACAAAGGACACTGCCAAACTCTTCTTTGAATGAGCATGGGTACATGTTGGTATCCCACATACCATTATATGAGATAGAGATAGAAGGTTCTTGAGCACATTCTAGTTAAGACTCTAGACAGTATTGGACACCAATCTCACCAATTAAATTGCATTCCATCCCCAGACTGATGGCTAGAAAAAGGTTGTTAACAGGATGATAGTGTGCATACTATGCATGTGCAACTCCAAGTATCCACGAACCTAGGATGAGAGCCTTACCTATGTGCAACACAACTATAAAAAATCTCTCCATATCTCGACTGGTCGTAGTCATTTTCAAGTGGGTTTGGAATTTCAACCCTTATGTCTGATTGATGTTTCCATGCCTCATGCGACTACATAGAAAAAATCAACACATGTACAGTCCAAGGTTGATAAAGAAACTAGGTTAATTAAACACATCTAGTACATCCACTAGAAGTTTCATGACATCCTGGAGAATTCCAATGCTAAGTACAAGAAACAACATGATCAAAATTGGGTGCCACATAAGTTTTGGGTGGGCGATAAATTTTGGTTGCATTTGCAAAAATAATGCCTTGTTGGAGCCCATCGGAAGATTCGACCACTCTGATACAAACCTTACACCATCACCAAGGTTGTGGGTGACAACGATTTCAAGCTCAACATTCCCCCATTCCTTGGCCTGCACCTAGTGTTCAATGTGGACCTCCTTCATCCATACTTTCCACCATTGTTGGACACATCAGACATTACAGAACAACTAACACCAATAGAGCTCAACCCATACTACATGGAACAAACCACAACAAATCAAATTATGGACACACATACCAAGACCACACGACAATAGAAGATCCAACTGTATCAAGTTATCAAAGCTGGCCAACTCTTGCACCGAGGAAAGTGGCTCACCATGGACCAAGTTCAATAGAATATTTCCCATCTCGTGGAGGCACTCAATGCAATGTGGACCATTTCTTCCTAAGGGGGTAGGATTAATACAAGTGGATATTGGTGGCCACCTGCCTAATCCACTTGGAACCCACCATTGTTTCTTTCAGTTTCATTAATTGCAACACGACTTACTATTTTTGGTAGTTTTACGGGTCCTAAACTTCTCGAGCCTTTTTGAAGGCCTAAAAGACATTTTCTTTTTAATTTTTTTAATTTTAATTTTAATTTAATTACTTATTTATTTATCTTTGTTGTCTCTCGAATGAATATATTAGAGATGTGTAATACCAATTTTCTGGTCTTATTTTGGCCTCTTCTCGGAGATCTTCAAAATGAGGTATTATGATAGTCAAACGAAGGTCGTATGCCAAAGTCACGACCCCAGGAAGTTGATGTTCCAACTAACCCCAACGGGGCCCACAATCTTTTGTTGCTTCATCTCCTAGGGTTAGGTTTTTGGATGTTTAGGGTTTTCCATTGTTTCTTTATGATAAAAATGCCTCTGAGGCTCATTGTAACACATTTAAAAAGGCATGTAGCCACCACATCTCTTCTTATAGATAAGCTACCATCGCCCATACTAGTTTATTTCCATTCAACATGTAACAATTTTTAGTACTTTGCTATTAATGAATTAAAGTTTTGTTTTCGTTGCAGATATATATATATATATATATATATTTTCTCTTTATATCTATATTTCATTACATTCCTGCATAAATCTGGATCAAGTATGTGGATAGTGGTTGCTCAAGACACAATCCAGGGGATCAAAACATGTTTATCAAGATTAAGGATATAGATGGAGGTAAAGTGAATTTTGGAAATAATGCATCAACGAGAATCATAAGAAAAGGGAATATCTGCATTGATAGTGGAAGAACTAGATCCCAATATTTCCTATATGTAGAAGGGTTGAAACATAATCTTCTTGTTAGAAAATTATATATTACAGAGCAATGAAACACATAACATACGCGGAAACACAAACAAAGAAATAAAATATAAAACAAGAGAGGCAAAAAAATATTTGGTTCACCCAACTTGGGATACGTCCACAGAAACAATGAGTTCTTCCTTTATATTGTCCAGCAAAATGAAGAGACACAAACTACAACAGATCCTCTGTAATATCCTCTACTGTCTCACACAGTCCCCCTTGCTATTTCTTGCTCAGAGTATACACACAATACACAACTGCAATTACAATAAAGGGGGTTTCCTTACAGGGAAAAACCCTAAATTAAATATAAATTCTACCATCAGATCAACTGAATAATGAACAACCCAGATTGACTATGAAATTACAATTTTTTACAAGAAAATTTAACATATGTTTTTAGCTTTGTAGAAATTTTAATACAAAATATGTATTTCCTAGATTCTCCTGATCTAACAATTATATGCCACTGTTAAATACATAATCGATTCTAAAAAATCTTTGCGGAAATTTAAAACACAATCACCAATAGCAATATCATGAAGAAAGATCAATCAAACATAACACAGATAATTTACCCAGGGAAAGCATATAGATAAAAACCCTACTATCTTATATTATGTATTATATCATGGATCATGAAATAATTACATACAAAGCTCCAATCCAAGAGATCTCAGTACAATAGCTAACTGTTTCACAATGTCATACAAAAATTGGCAAGCTCCTTAGCCAATTTACTGTCTCCATACATCCTACCTCCACTGCGCGATCCCAGCTGATTGCAATCCCTGAATGAATGGAATCCTGCTTGCCTTGGCTGCGCAATCCTCAAGGGTACATCCAATGTGTGTGTGGTTGCATGTGTGCAACCGATAATGTCACAACTGATATTCAATCTGTCCCTTTCACCTACATATCAATTGGGTCTCCACTGGATCTGACATGCATGTAGTTAATAGTAGTAAATATTCAGTTGCATGTGAGGCCACTGATTGTGTATTAATTAATAATTAATTCACTTGATCTCTCACTAGTGTATCTTTAGTTACAACTAGCACAACTGAGTTAAACTACTTTTACAACTTTCATAACTACACTTCCTACTCTGTTACAATTTCGAATCACTCTGTTACAACTAAGTCCACTTGCATGTCCCACCAACCAACCACTTAACTCGAAATTACTATAACTAACTGATTTTCCACTTCAGTTAACTATTTCCAAGTGCTCACTGAGAATAGATTATTGTTTATTGTCCAACTAATATTAAGGGATAATAATAGTCGACATGCATCTATAAAAAGACATGCAATCTATAAATAGAACTTGCACATACATCTATAAATAGACCTCATCTATAAATAGAATTTGCTCATGAATATATAAATAAACATCCACCTAAAAATAGCCCGAGGCTCCATCCTAGTGTAGGTGCATAATTTTCACTAGGATCTTCTTGTTGAATCTCAAGACTCCCTCTCAACAAGAAAGGGATTATCCTTCACCCCGATCCTTTCTCTACGGTATTCGAATTTGGTCTTGGTGAGCACCTTCGTTAGAATATCTACATCCTGATCTTCCGTAGGAATGTACTGAAGAAACATGATCTTCCTCTGCACAAAATATCTGATATGATGATACTGGATATCTATATGCTTAGATCTATCATGAAACACAAGATTAATTGAGAGTTTAATGCAACTCTAATGATCACAATGAATCACTGTAAGATCTAAATTAGAACCAAACAAACCAACCAAGATCTTTCTCATCCAGATACCCTCACATGCAACTTGAATCGCTGCCATGTATTCCGCTTCTACTGAACTAAGTGCCACGGATCTCTGGTTCCTGCTATACCAAGAAACAACTGTAGATCCAATGCTAAAGATCCCCCTTGATGTGCTCTTTTTGTCCGATGGGCTGCCTGCCCAATTTGCATTCATGAAGCCATGAAAATTTACCTCATCCATCTATCTGTACCATAAACCATAATCAGATGTGCCCCTTAGGTATCTCAGGACATGCTTTCCTGCCTTCCAAAAGATCTTGGTAGGCTTAACCATCGCTTGACTCAGCTGGTTAACTGCATAGAAAATGTCTGATCTCGTGTTCACTAGATACATTAGCAAACCCACTAAATGTCGATAGACAGTAGCATCCACTACCTCTCCAGAAGTAGCATCCTCTTTCCTCTAGTTTCCTAGAAGAGGAGTATCGATGGGTTTGCAACCCTCCATGTAAAACTTACCCAGCATCTCCCTTGTATACTTGCCTCGAGACATAAAATTTTCACCATCTCGCTGCCTTATTTCCAATACAAGGAAATAATGAAGGAGGCCCATATCCTTCATCTTGAACTCCTTTGCAAGGTCCTCCTTTCATGAGTGTATCAACTTCTCATCACCAGTCAATATTAAATCATCAACATAAAGAACAATGATTAAAAGCTTACCCTCCACCACAATTTGGTATAGGTTTGTATCCGCTTAACTTTTGGTGAAGCCCAATCCAGTGAAATAGATGTGTATCTGAGTGTACCAAGCACGAGGTGCTTGCTTCAGCCCATACATCGCTCTTTTGAGTCAGCACACATGCGACTCGTTGCTGAAGATCTAAAATCATTCATGCTACTCTATGTACACCTCTTCCTCAATGATCCCATTGAGAAACACAGTCTTCACATCCATCTGATGAATGCGCTATCCCATCTGCGCTGAGAGAGCAAGGATGGTCCTTATGGAAGAATACCTTGCGATAGGTGAAAATATTTCTTCATAATCTATCCCCTCGATTTGTGAGAAGCCTTGGGCCACAAATCTGGCCTTGTATTTCTCAACGCTCCCATCAGAAACTTGCTTTACCTTGTAGATCCATCTCGAATCTACCACTGATTTATCAAGTGACCTTGGAACAATTTCCTAAGCACTGTTTTTGACAATGGAGTCATACTCCTCCACCATTGCATCTACCCATGTGGGCTCCTGCACTGCTTCTTGAAAGGAAGATGGCTATGTCACAATACATTTGCTGATGAGAGCCATGTATCCAGTAAATCGGTCAGGGGACTATCTTTGTCTGTGCTATGAAGTAGGGGCTCCTAGATTATGTGCAGCATCAAGTCTCAACCTATCATCTTCTGTGGTATGCCTTCTTCCAGTTTTGATGGTTGGCTCGACGTGAGTGGACTCCTCTACTCCATGAACCTCCTCCTGTGTCTGATCCACATCTAGAGACTCATCTTTGGGAACCAACAGTTCCTCTTCCGCATGAAAGTCCAACTCCCTCTCAAGCGACAACTTCATGGCTTTCCCCTCATCGAATTTTATATCTCGTCGCACCACAGTCATTCGACTATTTGGAAAATACAAACGATAATTATGGGGTGTTTCTGTGTACCCCAAAAATATCCCAAATTTAGCAGTCAGCTCCAGCTTCTTCTTGGCATCCTTGGTCACATGCACATAAACAGATGAGCCAAAAATATTAAAGCGTGAAACATCTGGTTTCTTACCAGTGAAAGCTTCTTCAGGTGTACTCATGCCAAGTACTCTATGAGGAAAACTATCCGCAGTGTTGCATGCCTCCACCTACAAATGAATTGGTAGGCCCTGATCATGCAACATCGCTTGTGCTGCACCCACAATCATTCTGTTCTTCCTCTCCGTGACCCCATTTTGCTGTGGGTTATGAGGTGCTATGAGTTCTCTTTGAATTCCTTCTTTACTGCAGAAGTTCTTGAATTCGTTAGAGATGTATTCTCCACCATTATCTCTCCTTAGAGCCTTCACTTGCTTCCCCGACTCTTTCTCCATCAATGCCTTAAACTCACAGAACTTTGAGAGTGTTTGATCCTTCTTCTGCATGAATAAAATTCAACATTTAAGAGAAAAGTCATAAAAAAAAATAACATAGTACTTATGTTTTGCTATTGAAGCAATCGAGAATGGTCCACACATGTTTGTGTGAACTCTCTCACGGATCCCCAAAGCACGATTCTCCTTTTCATGAAAGGTGGACTTTACATACTTCCCCATGGTGCAACCATTGCACTGATCTAACTGAGCAAGTGTTCCCATTAGAGGTCCAGTAGATATTTGTTGCATGAATTTCAACGCTCCATGATGAAGATGGCCCAATCATCCGTGCCATAATTCACCCTCATCCCGGCTCACCATTTTTTCCGTATTTCCCATCATGGCAGCGCAACCATATACCACCAGCCTTTAGAGATTCTTAACTCGAATCCCTATCCTCTTGGCTTGACCCGTTGCTTGATGTCGCAGGAAATATTTTCCATCGCTGAAAAAAACATCATAGCCTCTGTCCTCCAACATTGCAATTGAGACCAAGTTTTTCTTCAAACCTGGAACATGCATAACATATTTCAATTGAAATGGTTTACCTGAATCCCTCTGAAAGGTAATGGTACCAATTACAGTCGCACTATATCGTCCATCGTCGCCCATCTCTATATGCATCTGAAGATCTTTCTCCTCCAAGTCACTGAAAATATCCTTATCTCCCATCATGTGAAAGGAAGCGCCACTATCCAAATACCACATTGATCCCAATGCACTTGACACCATTCATGCGATCAAGGAGAAGTCAAGCTCAAATTTCAAGGCAAGGGCCTCACCAGTTGCAGCTCCAACAACCTTCTTATTCTTCTTCTTTTGCGGATAGTTAGTAGCAAGATGCCCATGTTCGTGAAAGTGAAAACAATTCACCTTGGACATATCTAGCTTCTTGCATTTAGACTCACATTTAGAATGGAATTTCTTCCCCTTCCCCTTCTTCGCCTTGGAAGCCAAAGCAAAATCCTATTCATGATCATGCTTTGATGAATAGCCATATTTGGTGTTCCGCCTGAACTCCACCTGCACTAGATTCGACCACAATCATTCCCAATCCGATAGTTTTTCCCGTCCGTTGACAGATTCTTCATGACTGTGCCAACTCTTAGGAAGTCCCAAGACAGCCAAGCTCACCAAATATTCATCAACAAAAGTTATTCCCGCACTCCCTAGTTCATCCCGACATTGGACAAACTTCATGAGATACTTTGGAATGTTGTCACCATTTTGCATCTCGATCTTCCTGAGTTTATCTTTGAGCACCAATTTCCTATGGTCGTTGATTCTTTGGAAAAGACCCGTCAAACCCTTCCACATAGCATATGGTATGGCTTTCCCAAGAAGTATTGAGACAATGTGGTCTTTTTCTCCTTCCAACAAAATCCTCCTTGCCTTTGCCACTTTATTTTTCCATGCATAAAGTAATGAAGCATTTGTCGAAGTAGGCTTAGGAACATCATTTTCAATGAATTCCTTCAAGCCATTATCTTTGATCACTGCCTCCATCCTGTCCTTCCAAGAAATGTAGTTCGAGCTGCCCTAAAGTGCATACTCTAACCTCAAGCCATTGAAAGCCATTTTGATGTTAAATCAATTGTAGCACCAAGAAAGTCTTTCTACAAATTCGAATTCTTTCCACCAACAAACTCAAATCCTGCTTCGCAATTGCAATCTCCTGTGCTCCGATACCATGTAGAAATTTTAATACAAAATATGTATTGCCTGGATTCTCCTTATCTAAAAGTTATATGCCACTATTAAATACATAATCGCTTCTATAAAATCTTTTCGAAAATTTAAAACACAATTGCCAATAGCAATATCATGAAGAAAGATCAATCACACATAACTTAGATAATTTACCCGGGGAAAGCATATAGCTAAAAAACCCACTACCTTCTAATATGTATTATATCATGGATCATGAAACAATTACATACAAATCTCAAATACAAGAGCTCTCAGTACAATAGCTATTTGTCTCACACTTTCACACAAAAATTGGCAAGTTTCTTAGCCAATTTACTGTCTCCAGACAGCTTGACTCCACTGCGCAATCCCAACTGATAGCAATCCATGAATGAATGGAATCCAGCTTGCCTTGACTGCACAATCCTCATGGGCACATCCAATGTGTGTGTGGTTGCATGTGTGCAATCGATAATGTCACAATTGATAGTCAATCTGTCCCTTTCACCTACATCTCAACTGGGTCTCCACTGGATCTCACATGCATGAAGTTAATAGTAGTAAACCTTCAGTTGCATGTGAGGCCACTGATTGTGAATTAATTAATAATTAATTCACTTGATCTCTCACTAGCGTATCTTCAGTTACAACAAGCACAACTGAGTTTAACTCACTTAACTGAGTTAAACTACTTGACAACTTTCATAGCTACACTTCCAACTCTGTTACAACTTCGAATCACTCAGTTACACCTAAGTCCACTTGCATGTCCCACCAACCAACCACTCAACTCGAAATTTGTATAGCTAACTAATTTTCCACTTCAGTTAACTATTTCCAAGTTCTCATTGAGAATAGATTAGTGTTTATTGTCCAACTAATATTATGGGATAATAATAGTTGACATGCATCTATAAATAGACACGCAATCTATAAATAGAACTTGCACATACATATATAAATAGACCTCATCTATAAATATAATTTTCTCATGCATCTATAAATAGACATCCACCTAAAAATAGCTTGAGGCTCCATCCTAGTTTGGGTGCATAATTTTCACTAGGATCTTCTTTTTTGAATCTCAACAAGCTTCGGGGGTTCTGCTCCCAAAAACCCCCGCTAAGGGGGGCGGGGGGGGGGGGCTTGGATTCCTTGACGACGATTAAACAATGGGCAACGTTGCCGCCCTATTAAGGAAATGGGTCCAACACAACGATACATAAAGAAGATAATCAGGCTCCACACCCAACACTTCTAAGCACGAGTAAAATGTGTGATAAAGGTTTTAATGTAACATTCAAGTCCAAATTGTGGGAGATCAAGAATTCAGATACAGGAAAATTGGTAGCAAAATCTATCAGGACTTATGGCAATATATATATCCATGAATGATAAAAAATTGAGAGATATTGCATGGGAAATATGGAAATATATGAGATTGTTTAAATTCAAATTTTGTCCTGAAGAAGGATCCCTGATGGGATTCAAAACACTGACAAATGTCTTTCAACACTATGGATAATCTGAAACATTCATCTTAAGATTATTTCATATTTTCTCCGAGTAGACAATAATATCAACTCTATTGCATCCCAAGAAAAGAAAAAAGCATGAAAATCATGCGGACTCCAACTCCGATGAAATAATCCAAGCTAAGAACTGACAAGTTAAAATGTAATCTCCCTTTAAAGTGCTTTGAATGTGGAAGGATGGGACATTATTATTCAAAATGTCCTTATGATAAAATGAATGATAGTGACGATGAGCCAAAATTCAATTTCAAGCATCAAAAGAAGAAGCAAGCTAACAAAAATAAAAAAGTTTCTACTCAAAAGAACAAAGTGACAATGAAATCAATGAAAGTGTGATTGATGATGAAAGAGGTGAAATATTATTCAATGTTAAAACAAAAGAAAATGAAGCATAAATAAATTATGAAGGATAAATTATAAGTGCATTGAATGAAATAAATATCCTTAGAAAGAGGGAAGGTCAACTAATGCAGCAACTTCAAGACAAAAATCTAAATGAAGACACCATTCTCGCTCTCAAAGTAAAATTAGATGAAGCTAAAAGGGTAAAGGAGTTGTTGTCAGAACAACTAAATGAGAAGGAACAAATTTGTGAAAGACTAGAGGAAGAAATTTTCCTCTTAAATAAGAACTATATCAAATCAAATCAAATCTTTATAAAGGGATTGAATATCTCGATTAAATGCTTAGCATGCAAAGGTATCCCCTTATTAAAATAGATCTTGGTTATCAAGAAAGTTGCGTGGCACCCAAGAAAAATGGTCTCCCAAGCATATAAAATAAAGATCATCCCAAGAGGCTCGATCATACATTCATTTCATCTAGCAAAGACTCCCTTGAATTTACTAAGTAAATGATGAACAAGCCCAAACATGTTTATGACTCTCAAGATGATGACATGAAGCAAAAAGGCACATTCAATTCACAAAGAGAAAGGAGCCAGAATGAAGGAAAGGAATCTCTCATGACAAAATATCTTCGTAAAGGATCTACAAAGGATTGAAGCAGGTGTTGGAAATCAAAAAATGAATGAGGATCCTATAAGGATTAACCTCAAAAGGTCAAGATCTCCTTATACATCCATGTATCAAAATAAGTTATTTTGTTATTGTTTCTCATGTACAAAATTTGGCCACAAAGCACACGATTGCAAGACCTATGATGTGATCAGGTATACAAGATATGATTAGGTGCCTTGATCCAGATTTATGAAGGAAAAAAATTAAATACAAATTTAAGCAAGAACATAGAGATACAAAAAAACAAAACTTCAAGTAATAAATAGCAAGTGCTGAAAACTGTTTACATACATAAGAGAAACAAGCTAGCTCGGGTGATGCTAGCTTATCTCTAAGAAGAAATGTGACATCTACATTCCTTATGAACTGAGTTACAATGAGGTTCTCAGGACCTTTTATTATCAAGAAATAATGGAAAAACCTAAATATCCAAAAACCTAATCCTTGGAGATGAAGCGTTAAAAGTTTATGGGCCCCACTGGGGTTAGTTGGAACGTTAACTTCACGGGGTTGTAACTTTGGCATATGATATTCGTTTCGCATGCACGATAGCCCATTAGAAAGGTATATTAGAGGACAAAAATTTTTGCTTGAAAATTGTTTGTTTCCCCAAAAAACTCTACTTAGGGCCTCAAAACGGCTACAAAAGTTCAAGACTTGTAAAATTGCCAAAAATAGAAAAATGCCGAAATAAGAAATTGTTCTCGAAATTAGGAAAATGAAAGAAAAAAATTGGGGATCCAAGTCGAATAGGTGGGTGGCTACCAATATCCACTTGGATCAGTCCTCTCCCTTAGGAAGAAATGGTCCCCATTGTGTTGAATTCCTCCATGAGATGGGGGAAATTCTCCTGAATTTGGTCTCTGGTAAGCCACTTGCCTTGGTGCAGGAGCTGGTCAACTTTAACAGCCCGACAAGTTGGATCCTCTGTTGGCGAGTGTTTTAAATTCATGCATCCATGATCTGATCAATTGTGGAATATTCAATGCAATCTGGATTGGGATTTGTTGATTTCATTTTCTCAATAATGTCTGATGTGTCCAAAAATGGTGGAAAGTATGGTGGAAGGTGATCCATATTGAATACAAGGTGTAGGCCATAGAATGGAGGGATAATTAGCTCAAAATATTTTTCACCCATAGCCTTGGTGATGGTGTAATGCCTATATTGAACTGGTCAAAGCTTTTGATTGGCTTTGGTAAGGCATTCCTTATGTAAATGTAACCACACCTTGTCGCCAACTTGAAATTTATGTGGTACCCGATGTTGATCTTGATGTTGTTTATACTTGGCATTGGATTTATCCAGAATATCGTGAACCTACTGGCAGATATGCTAGATGTGTTCAATAAACTTGGTGGATTTATTAGCTTCAGACTGTACATGTGCATATTATGTCTGGGTTGTCGCAAGAGGCATGACAACATCAATTAGGCACAATGGATGAAATCTTAGGCCCACTTGAATGGGGATGTCACCAATAGAGATATGGAGAGCTATACTATAGTTGTGTTTCAAATAATGAAGACTCTCATCCTATGTCCATGGATTCTTGGAGTTGTACATGTGTAGTATGTACACTATCATCTTGTTGATGACCTCTGTCTGACCATCAGTTTGGGTATGGAATACAATCAACTTGGTGAGATTGGTGTCCAACAAGGAAGAGTTGCTCGACTAGAATGCACTCAAGAACCTATTTTCCTGATCTAATATAATGGTTTGCAGGATCTCAAAATGTACCCACACTTGTTCGAAGAAGCACTGGTTCAGGTGGATGATAATTACCATAGTTAATAATTAATTTTCCACCAATGTTTGTAAAATCATGGATATGCGTGATGATAAATAAGTAAATTATAACAATGAAGTGATAATATAATCACATGATGGTTTAGTTTTTACCATCATATTCACCCATGGATTTTGTAAACCATGGTATTTTGAAATGTAAAAGGGGGTAAATCCCAGTGGAAAGACACCCGTAAAAATTATAAATACAAGAATTTACTGGGAGTAAAGTATGTTTTTTCTCATAATATTCAATAAATATTTGCTTTTTTTTTGTTTTTTGTTTTGTTTTGTTTTTTTTTTCAATATGTCTCTTGCGCATGGTGCCATATACTCATGCTTAACTGCAAATTTCTCATGAAATATGATGCATTAATGTTGGTGTGATCCAAGTTGTTTAAGAAATGCAACTTCATGAGTGACAAAGGAATATGTCATAACGCGTGAGAGAAATATTGTAGAAAAACATTATAAAGATAATCAAGAATAGGGCACAATGCATAAGATAAATATTGTGAAAAAATATTATAAAGATAACTCAGAATATGGCACCAGGCGCAAGAGATATATTTTAGAAAAACAATAACTACAATCTCAAATACTTATTCAATTGATAATATCCCAAGACATTACATTATGAGAAAAAACACACTTTTCTCCCAGTGAATTCCCATATTTATAATTTTACATGTGTATTTCCATTGAGAGTTATCCCCTTTGACATTTCAAAATACCATGGGTGAATACCATGGTTTACAAATTCCATGGGTGAAGATCACAAATTATGTTGGTAAAAATTAAATTACCATGTGCCATGGGTGAATATGATGGTAAAAATTAAATCATTGTGCGATTAGATTCTCACTTCACTATTATGATTTATTTATTTATTATCATGCATATCCATGATTTTACAAACATTGCTATACAAATAATTATTAATTATGGTAATTATCATCCATCTCTTCTGTTGTGATATTCTTCTTGCAAGAAACCAATATAACCATCTTAAAAAATCTAACAACAACCACAAATACACAATCATTACCATACTTGGTAGAAGGAAGGCCAAAATATAGTCTATGGAGATGGACTCCCAAGGTTGGATAGGAGTAGGTAGAGGAGTATACAATCCTTGGTTCTTAATGGTTGGCTTAGCGATGACACAAGGAGTGCATGATCTGATATATTTTTCAACATCCTCTCAGAATTTTGGCCAATAAAAATACTTTTTCATTATTTTTAATAGCCCTGGTGAAAATTCCATGTAATAAAGTTAAAAATAATAAACACGGTCTATGGGACACTTATTCCAAGCTGAATGGTGGGCTAAACATCTTAGCGGGTGTTCATTTCGGTTATTATGGCTAAAGGAAATTGGCAAAGGAAATGACAAAGGCTTTGGAAAGGCACGAGACATTAATTGGAAATTATTAATGAAAATATGGAAAATATGAGAAAGGAAGGTGGAAGGTCACCAGTTGCATGTGAGGAGGAAAATGAAGAAAATAGAGGCCTCATTAATAAAAAGGCTTATGAGGATCAATTGGTAAGATTTTTTCAGTTAGGTTTTGGAGCTCTCATTTCTCTCTCTCTCTCATACTCTCAGACACTTAGAGTATTCTTGGAGCACTCTTGGAGAGTGTGGCATACTTGGTGATTTGGAGAAAGAAGGTAAAGGAAGAGCAGGAAAAATCAAGAGGACATCAATATCAACATCTACAACAGGTTTTGAGTGCAGGTACCAAGTTGCATGTATGTTTTCCTCACTATTTTTGGCATGCATGGTGTATGCATGTGGATTTTCCTAGCCTTTCCATTTACTGGATAGCCATGGTGTTGTGGGATTATTTCCATTGATTTCTTTCTGGTTGGTTCTCATGATTCCTTAGCTGTTGGGTTGAGTTATTAGTTCCTGGAGCCTTGGTTGAACAAAAGATATAAAGCCCGACATACAGTTGTTGGGTTGAGTTACTAGTCCTGGAGCATTGGTTGGACAAATGCTCTGGATCCCTAGGTGGGTTGAGTTACTAGTCCTGGATCCTTGGTTGGACAAATGCTCTGGAGCCCAGAAACAACTGGGGTTGAGTTACTAGTCCTGGAGCCTTCGTTGGAACAAACACTCTGGATCCTTGTAGCAACTTGGATAGAGACCAATCCATGATGGTTGTGATGTCTGACCATGAGGTGGAATCACTAGTTGAGGGTTGAGGTGGTTTGACCTTTGGAAGCCTTGGATTGATTGTGATTGATGTGTTTGATGAGATCCCACATTCATGCTTGGAATATGTCATGGAGGTGATTGGCTGAAGTGAGACTTGGCTCAACCAATCTATGGTCGAGTGGAATGTGGAAGTCCCATCTCCAGTTGGTTTTTACATTCAGTAATGAAGAGATCATTCCCTTGGTATTTGGTATGCAAATGTACTGGTTTATGTATGTATTTTATTGTTGTTGTATCCATTGTATTTCTATTGTTATTATGCTGGTTATAAGAATGTATTTTATTAGTGATGACGCACAGATCTATCCATGTTTTTACTTGTAAATGAATGCATAATGTATCTATGCTCAAATAGATGGTATTGCAGTTAAGGATGTAGGGGAACAATGCTTCTTAGCGATTCTCATATAAGTATGAGACCCCTTTGCTCTTTTTTTTTGTTTACACCTGTAGATTTAATGTTTGTGACATGTTTGAAAAAATTCCTATCATGGTTAGGAGGGGTCCAAATGAGTTCTTAATGATGTGATTGGTTATGTATCATTGTCATGTTGTTATTTATCATCCCTTAAGTTTTCATGAAGTTCTGGGCATTGAATTGGGCTCTCGACCTGAAAGGTGGCTCAAATCCTGGAGTCGTAGGTAAACAGAGCATTTGGGACCCTAGCCACTGGCATAAAGTATTATGCCTGTGGCTATAGCCTCCTATCCCCTAAAATGCAGTGTTATGCTTGTGAATATGGCTCAAAGGGGGTCAAAATGTCAGTGTGACCCAGGGGTAATAGGCTTGAATGGTTGGGTTACTTCATGGGGGTGTTGTGGTTGTTGAACAGGGTCTGTATGTTGTGTTTTCCGTTGGTTCCACTTCCTTAAGGTCACATAGGAGGTTTAATCTCATTATAGTAGCCTCTCGTCGCATGTTTATCCCTGTTTTCCTGTTACTTGGGTAGATGTGGGAAGGGGGTGCTATAGAGTGGTATCAGAGCATGGTTCAACCCTTAGACTGGATGGGCAGTGTGTTGATCATGCATTTATGTTGGTTGCATATGTGTTTAGTATGATTGTGGTCTAAATGTTCTTGTTGCATCCGTGTTGTGTTGGAAATGGTGGAAGTAGTGTCACCCTGGAAGTGTTGATGGTTTTGTTGTCAACATGTTGTCATGAGTGTATGACTGGTTATGTGTTGCTCATGTTTGTGTATTTTTCATGCACGCTTGCTTGCATATTGTTACATATTGTACATGTATTGATTTCTTATGCTAGGATTACATATTGGTAATGCTTCAGTGTTATATGTTGAACATGCATTTGTCTTTCATGATTAGTTATACATGTCAACTAGGTGCATATGGTCAAGTTTGCATTGGTTTGATTGAAGTTGTTGTGCATAAGTTCATTGTATGTAATTAGGTCATCATGATGATATTGTTATGTTATGATGCTAATGTGTTGGCTGAGATAGAGTAGGAGATGCCAATCATTAAAGTGAAGTTGCAACAATGGACTGTGGGGTAAGAGTAGATCGTCATACAAGTGTGCATGTTTGGCATGCAGGTATGTGATTAATGGTTATTGTAAGAATTAGGGTTACTTATACATTTGCATTTTTATTGTTATTATGGTTACATGTATGATAAATGTTGGTTGATCAGTCTAGTCATATGCATTATGGTTATGTGTATGCCTCTCATTCTATTGATGTTATGATAGATGTTAGTTTACTAGTGTGATCATATGTACATGTGTTGGATAGTCATGAATTATAACAACCTGTGGTGGTATGCATGGCTATTGTTGTCTTATGTTAGATAAGTTATATGTTGTTGACGAGAATGTTATGGGTTTAATTGTTGTTATTTTATGATAGTTAACTTGATTATTAGGTTGCATGTTGTTGATGAACATGATATATACCTTGTTGTTGTTACATGCTAGTGACTTGATGGTTAAGGTTATGACATTCAGGCATGAGCCGACTTAATTATGATAGTGTTGTATTATGTCTAGACTGACTGTGCATATGTGATTGTATACATGGATGAAAATTATTTATGAATTTAGGGTGTGAACATGTTAGCTAGGTACTGTTATGGATATCATGACCTTATTTATGATTGGGTTGATATGTTATGAATTCATATCGCGCTAATCTAGATTGATTGTGCAGACAAGGTAACCTCCCCTGAGATACATTGAGGTATGAGTTTTCTTATGTTGTATACTTGGTGCTTGATTGTTTTGAGTGTTTTATTATGTCATCTAATTGATATATTTAGCATGGTATGTTTGCAAGTTGTTTGAATGTTTGATTAATTGCATGATATGAGTATATGTGTATGTAAGATTGCATGAAGGAATGATCTTATTTTAAGATGGTTGTGCTAACACATATGTGCTGAGATAACCGATATATAGCTGAGTGTAAGTAGGTGATAGTTGTAGAATTATGTATTATGACATGGTTTTTAGCCTTGGTAAATGTTCATTTCGAATTGATAGATACATTGTCTCGATGTTGATACATATGGTTGACATGTGTGTGTTTAGTTACAAGGTAGCGTGATAGTTGTGTGGTCATGGTAGTATGGTGTAGGGATTGCATGGAAAAAGAGACTTCCCTGAAATCTTGGTGAAGGACTAGGTTGAGCTTTCCTTGGGAACCATGGGCATTGTGTCATGGTGTTTGTTGTTAGTCTTGTTCTTTTGGTATTTTGTTATTTGTTGCGCTTTACTGCGGATTTTTTTTATGTCTGGTGTATGATCATACCACTTTGTTGTGGTGTTGTGTTTCTTTTGGTTTTTCATGGTCTTCCTCTTGTTTTTTCTTGTTCTTGCCTATTATGTTTTGAGTGTCTTGGGAATTGGCTTGGGAAAGATGAAATTTGATGGAGCTTGGGAGAGATTTGTGGTACCCAACAACTAATGTAAGACTTGGATGAAGCTCGATGCATGTATAAGGGTAATTGATGGTAATAATATGAGATCCATTTGGATTGGTTGGGTCCATTGAGGTAAATGGACGGTGGCAGAACATTCACAAGAAAGGTAACACAAAAGGCAAAGTGAATGGATATGAGGTGTTATATGTCTTAGCTATGTTGAGAACTATTTTTCTCAATGTTGTGAACGTTGTGCATGAATACATGAAGTTATCTTAACCTAAACCTTGTGATATCTATAAATTATGTTTTGATCATGATTATGTTTCTGTTTATATATGTACACATGTATGCATGTATGTATGCCTTGTCTGACAGGGTCGTCATGGATCATGATTGTTTAATTCTAATGTTTATATGTACATATGTGTGTATGTATGTCATTGTCTGACAGGATGATTATTGTTTTATGTTAATGCTTATATATGTATGTATCTATGTATCTATGTCACTATATGACAGGGTTATCAGGGAAAATTCTCATGGATGAATGATTTCTCATGCAGGTGAATGACATGAAGAGGTTCTTGGTATTATGAGGAATCAAGTGGGAAGATTAACTTCGACAGGTCTATGAGGTTAGTATCATGTGGACATGAATTGATATTATATTCTTGTACTATGCATATGTTTATGTTATGGACAGGTAATGTCGAGGGGTACATCAGTGAAGTGAAAGTAGTGTGATCTGCGACATGCTACAACAAGCATGGATAGTGGAAAAACACTAGAAGCAAGGTTTCTTGTGGGGTTAGTGTGTGGTCTATGGATGTGCAATACTATTGTTGTGTATATGTTATACATGTTGTATATTCAGTGATTGTAATTATGGTGATGCGTACATGTAGCCTATGTAGTATTGTGTACATATGATGTTGTATTTATGTTGTATATATAGTGTTGTGTATATTGCATATGCAGTGTTAGGTATAGATGGTGCTATGTACATGTTGGATATGTAGTTCCATGTACATATGGTACTGTGTGCATGTTGGATATGCAATGTTGTGTGCATATGGTGTTGTGCGCATGTTGCATATATGCGATGTTGTGTACATATGGTGTTATGTACATGTTAAATATGTAGTTCTATGCACATATGGTGTTGTGTGAATGTTGTACATATGGTGCTATGTACATATGGTGTTGTGTGCATGATTGTACATGTGGTGATGTGTGCATGTGGTGTTGTGTACATGTTGTACATATGATGTTGTGTGTAGGTGGTGTCATGTACATGTCGTGCATGTGGCGCTGCGTACATTTGGTGTTATGTACATGTCATGCACGTGGTACTATGTAGATGTGGTATTGTGTATGCATTGTACAGGTGGTGTGGTGTACATTTGGCGTTGTGTACACATTGTGCAGGTGGTGATGTGTACATGTGATTTTGTGCACACATTGTGTAGGTAGTGCTATGTGCAGGTGGTGTCATGTACATGTTGTGCATATGGCGCTGTGTACATGTGGTGTCATGTACATGTCATGCATGTGGTGTTGCGTAAATGTGGTATTGTGTACATATTTTACTGGTGGTGGGGTGTACATTTGGCGTTGTGTACACGTTGTGCAGGTGGTGTTGTGTACATGTGATGTTGTGCACACGTTGTGCAGGTAGTGTTGTGTACAGGTGGTAATGTGTACATGTTGTGCATATGGTACTAGTATACATGTGCTATTGTGTGCATGTCATACATGCTATGTTGCGTGATATGGTACTATGTATGTGAATTATGTAGTCGTGGTATTGTGGCATGCGTTTGTGGGTGTAGGTGTGTGTGTCATATACCAGTGTGGGTGCATGTATTTTATGGTGTCGTATGTCATATGTGGGTGTATATGTTGTGATGTACACTATGTCTATGTGTATGTGCACATCTTTGAAAATAAGCATTGGGTGCTAGTCGGGTGTGGAAACCAATCCGGTGTGTGTACAAAAGAACAAGGCAAAAGTAAGGACCGATGAAGGATAAGTATGGGTGTTTTATTTCAGTTCTATTATGCATGTTATCTACGATTTTGACTTATGATGATTACATGTGATTTATGATGGTTACATGTAATATATGATTTTGATTTATGATGGTTGTGTTTTGATCTAACCAAATGTGATATGGTTATACATGATTATTGATCAAACAACTAGTTTGACTTATTATGATAGGAAGTGAACATGATTGCAAGTGTACCTTGTTGACAAGCTACCAATGAGGAATGATTTGAGTTTATTTCAATTTGTTTTGAGTCTAATGGGAATTATGTGATTGGTACAGGAATTAATGAACATGCTTGGTTGGGTGGTTGAAACCGAATGAAAGAACTAGCAACGCCAACAAAAGGAATTGGAACATGCAACAATATGTTGGTAAAGCACTTCAAGAGTAGGGCCATTGTGGGACATTGGTACCCATTAAAGTCCATTGATTTCCATAAGCATGCTATGACCGGTATGATGGTTTTTAGGCAGGGATATGCCTTGGTTTTTGTATTTTCCGATGCAAGGAAGCCTCACCAAGGGATGGACTGCTCGGGATGGGGGTGCCAACGAAACTTGGAAGGTGTGTGACTACATAGAAGTGGGTGATTGGATTTCTTGAGGCACTGTGTAGCAGAGAAGGTAAGGTTGGGGATGGATTTTTTTTGTCATTAGAATTTCCAGATGGAATCAGATGCACATTAGGAGTGTGCCCTAGAATAATGATCTGGTAATTGTTCACTAAGGGTACAATAGAGAAGGATTGTAGCACTATACATTGGATGAAAAATTGACTTTGGCAGTGGATTCTCGACTTCCTGGGAAGGAGATGAATCCTGGTATTAATTTAAGGGTGGAGGTGTGAGCCTCTGGATTCCCTTGTTGCTGATATATGCATCATATCCTTCTATTTGCTGGTTGAGCACATGTGTATGTGTATATGTTTTTATTATTGTAAATATTGTATCGAGATGGATTTATAAATCTCCATAGACAATATGATTATTTGTTGGTTGAATCAAATGTGGTTGTTAGTGTAAATATCGTTATGAGCTATATTATAAAGCTCTAGTACATGGTATGATTGTCATAATTATTTTTTATTTTGAGCAGGCTATTCATTATAAATACTGCAATGAGTTGTGTTATAAAGCTCCATAGGAAGTATGTTGGTTTATAGGAGTCATTGAAAATCGAGGACGATGTTCCCCAAAGGGGGAGGGTTCCGTAACAACCCTGGTGAAAATTCCATGTAATAAATTTAAAAATAATAGCTACGGTCGATTAGACACTTATTCCAAGCTTAATGGTGGGCTAAATATCTTAGCGGGTGTTCATTTCGGTTATTATGGCTAAAGGAAATTAGCAAAGGAAATGGTAAAGGCTTTGGAAAGGCATGATGCATTAAATGACAATTATTTATGAAATTAATGGAAAACAGGAGAAAAGGAAAGTGAAAGGTCACAGGTTTCATGCGAGGAGGTGTTGATGCCTTGAAATTCGCTCCAACAACATGTGGGTATGATCACTCGGTCTAGACCTTAAAGCAAATCCTTTTCTGTTTGGAATGGTGGTTCCGTCTGGTTTAATTAGGTCCAGTTACCTTCTCCCCATCTTCAATGACTTAAAATATGACTTTATTCTACCAATGGAGAAGAGATATAAGGTCAACCCTCTCGCTGATCAGGCAAGAAAGTGATCCTTAAGCTGATCTGGGGCTTAACCAAGCCACAATTAAAGTTTTTCTCTTTGGGAAGAGGACTTATAGGAATTTAGAATTAAATCTAAATGCAAAATTATTCTAAAATGTAAGAAAAAGGAAAATTATCCTAATCCTATCTCAATTAGACAGATAAAGATCCAACCCAACCGAGAGCAAGTTATTTTAAATGATTGGGATTTAAATATATCTGGCTTATAATGAATATCAAGCTAATGAAGTAGTTCAATTAACTGATATTATGTATACCAAAACACATTCTGTTAAGAGACCTCTTAACTGAGATAGTCAACCAACAACATTTAGAAAGTAGTTCACAAAATGATATTGACTGTTAAATCAGTAAGTCGAATAATTAAACAATAATATGAGGAAATAGTTCACAACATATCACTATTTGTTAAATCAGTATTAAAAGACATAGTTTTGAGTAAATAATTACCAAGAAATCAGAATTCAACCTATAAGAGAAGAGATAAATAATAACATATAATTGAGACACATTACTCATATCGACAATAGTGCACAAATGTGAATAAAACGACACATTCTTGTTATCATAAAATGAAACTAGTATTTAAAACAATAGTACTATAAATACCTATTTATTGAAACCATTTCTTTGGCTCCAGTCTCCAAAAATCCTTTACAATGCTTGAACTTCTGCTTTTAAAACAAGAGCTGCAGTAGTGCAAACTCTGTTCTCCATACATAATTCAACATGTAAAGAAAAAATCCTCAATAATCCCCCAAATCTGAGTTTTCTCTCATCTACCCTATAACTCTAAATCCTCTTTACAATAGTGCCTTGAAAAATTGAAGAATTGCAGAGATGAGAAGCCCCTATTACATTCTACAATCTGCTATTTATAATATTTACAAAAGAATTCCTCAATAGAAAGTTGTTGAAGAGTGGTTCTGCTCAATCATTTGTCATTGGCTCAAAATCCTATTATTCAATTGATGGAGCCTTCTCATTGATCGAGATATTCTTCTTCTCATCTCTTCAAACTGTTTCTCTGCAAAACCCAAACAATAATTTAATTAAAGTGAAAATTCAAATCAAAATGCTAAATCCGGAATTAAAAAAAATCCAATCAAAACTTAATTAAAAAAATAATTGAAAAGGAAATCTGAGCTTTTGATTGATGCATGTGATGATTTAATTTTCCAAGGAGAACATAGACGAATGGATCTCCACTCAAAAGAAGTTGTGGGTAAATGAGAATGCATAAAATTAAAGTGAGAAATTGATTTTGTTTAAAATTTTAGAGCTTGATCTTCTGTGGATTTTTAGACCCATTATATGATCAAATCTAGAAATGAAATTGCTTCAAAAATGTTCTCCATGATTTTATCTTTCCAATGAGTTGTTCTGGGCCTCATTTAGACAAGTAAAATTCCATTTATGAGCTTCTAAAGTTGGTATATTAAAATTGCCAGAATTCTGGAATTTCTGTTGCCTAGGCTAAAATCAGAATTTTTTAATTAAGTTCTAATCCTAAATTAGATTATGGTTTTTAATTATTTAATTGTAATTAATTAAAAACTGAATTATAGATTAATAAATTACAAATTAATCATTAACATAAATTAATTAATATAAAAATGATTTAAAAGAAATTAATTAAAATATAATAATATTATATTAATATTATAATTCGAATTATATTAAAATTATAATATAATTATTATAAATTTAATATAATATTAAATTAAAAAAAATCAATATACAAACCATTGGAATCAATCCAAATCAATACAAACCATTATAATCAATTCCAAAACCCATACGTTTATACTTTGCAGATAATGGAGGAGTTAGCGGAGAGTGAGGTGAGTGGAAGGTGAGGTCGAGTGGAGTAGAGTGAGGTGAGGTGGAGGAAAGGTGACGTGAGGGTGATGTAAGGAGGATGAGTCGGGAGGTATAATAAAAAACCTTATAATAAAAAAAACTTAACCCCATCGTATTTTTCCAAAATCGCAAATCACACTATCAATTTTTTTTTTTTTTTTAAACAAGTGACGATTGAAATTGCAATATGAAATATCGCAATCGCAAATTTTTTGAAGGAAAGAGAAGGGAGGTGAAGTGGGGCCACATGAATTAACTATCCTACAAATTTGACTTCAACTATTTTGCAATTTTGGGGTTTTGGGTTTGGAATTTTTTTTTAAAATAAAAAGTTAGAGTAAATTACCAAGATCCCGAAACGTTTTTTAACTGACGTATAATTTCGCTGGGTCATTTTGTAGGATTTTTAGTGAAAAAATAAAAATATTAATAAAAACTAAGAGGTAATATTTACCATGACTGACTATTTTAATTTCAAAAATTTAAATATCATACATTTTTTTTACATTTTTTTATCCACGCGAGAAAATGATCAAACATCAAAGGAGTGTCGTTTACAAACTGGTTGACCAAATGAAGCGAAACAAGTATCGTTGGAAAGATTGTGAAAATTCAGATTCAATGAAACAATCAAAATATAAATCCGATAAAAATGAAAAATGACATAATTGTAAGACAATTAACTTAAATGAAAATCATAAAAGATGCTTAGCCAATAATTAATGGAAATGGTCCCCATTATTTGAAGTAATGGGGGGTGTTGGGTTTTCCCTACAACAATGGTGACACACCGGGAAGAACCAGTTATTTTTGGTTAAAGATAATGAACTTTAATTTACCCAAAGGTTAAAAATAATGAAAATCACGAAATTGTCTAATAGTAAAACATTTCCATAGGTCCCAAATAAATAAATTAAGCAATATGAGTTTGTAAAGATAATTATTTAAAACAGACTCGAGTAAAAGTGATGAATCCAAATTTGGGAAAATTTGTTTTAAAACTACCTCATATGAAAAATATAATAAGGTAGAGATAGGAGTTTTTGATAAAGCATATATCCATTTTATGATTGGTCTCTGAAATCGCTTCACTGCCAGCGAGCCTGAAAAGTATCCCGACGAAGTTGTCTTTTATGCCATACAAGCCTAGTCCCACTGCCAGCAAGTGTTCATAATCCCGGCGGGTTTAATTGTATTTCCCATGCTTCCTCTTTTAGTCATCCTTTTCATAAGCGCATTAGTAAGATTTTAGTTTATGATTTATTTGAGGGAAAGAGGTGGCATGGTAATAGAGATTTATGTTTAATGGACATTGTTATCACTCTCCCCAACTTCCTAGGGCTGATAGTAGGATTGGAGAAAGGTAACCACATACTAAATTTAGGTCAGGTAGCTAGCCTTACCCAGACCAACGAGGGCTCTCTCTATGTCACTTTTCAGTCAAAGGAATGGTTGGATATAATTTTTTAGGCTAGCTATGATGCTCAATAGATTAATGTTCTTGTTTGTTTGGAGTTTTGCTGGATAGGAATGATAGTTAGGAGACTAGGTCTAGGGTTTTGATATGATTTCAAAGGTTTAGTTGCAGAGGTAAGGGTGAGTCCAGGTAGGTAATATAAGAAACATGATTGATTTGTCATTGTGTATAGAGTGAAATGAGAGGGAATCAGAATGAGCATTAAACTGAATTCATTCATCATAAGAGAAAGACAATTTCGTGAAAATATTGTGAAAAACAGAGCATGGAAAACATGCTTTTTGTTAATAAACTAATAAGAATTATCATAAAGAAGCATATATGTGAAATATGAATAATATGACATTCAAAATCATGAGTTTACAAAGAAAAACAAATGCTCAAAGGCATACCACAGGAGTCTCAACACTATGTCTGCAACACTGTCCTTGGTTTCATTGGAAAATTCTTTTACAATATATCCACTGCAATTAACAACTATCCAACCAGAAAAAAGACTAAAGAGAGTCTACTTATAGAAAATATAGACTGTGACACCTCACCAAGTCTAAATCCCATCCAAAATGGATCATAAATGCACAAGATGAGTCGTTTCCTAGTTTCTAAGGAGGTTATAAACCATTCCATGAATTTTAGCTATAAATTTGGAGTGTTTGTCCCTTAAATTAATTACAAATTCCTTCATGATAGGAAGCCAAAAAAAACCCAATAACTCTAATGAAAACTCATACAACAAAATTGCCTCGAATTTGTGACCATCTATGAGCTTGAATAGTGTCATGAGGAATCCAATGCTGATTTGTGACAATTATGACAAGAATTTTTTTTTACAAAAGCATAAAAGAAATTTGGAGGCACTTTGAGAGGTACAAATCCTCTTCTGAAAGAATGGCCAACTAGCCCTGTGTCTAGTTTCCATAACATATTGAATTTTTCAAAATGGACCACGAGAAGGCCTTCAAAAATCAATTCTCCTAGGGTTACTCCAAAATCTTAACAAAGTGTTCCAAAAGCGTAACAAAGCCCTTTGAGAGGGATTTTGGAGGTCTTTCCAGAGGGTTTTTGGGCTTCAAGTGGTATGGTTGGAAATATTAGGATTCCTGCTACAAAATGGAGTCATTAAGCACTGCAAAACCCTATTCCAAACCCCAGAAAAGTTGATTTGAAGACTACTTGTCCAAAATTGCAGAAAATGACCTAGAGCAAGTGTATTGTTGGTATTTATCTCAAAAAATAACACCTATGCGTAAGCTGAAGGAGGTTGTTTTTATTTGGCCTATGATTGCCAAAAAAATCTTTCAATTTTGTAAAATTCATCTCCTTTACTTCAGAAACTGATTTTGAAGCCAAATTTTTCCTGTGTGCAATGTAAACCCTCACAAATGACCACAAAGCTCTAAAAATGATGCCATGGGTCTGAGTTGGATAAAAAATGGAAAGGTGACCTCCCTTGTAGCTCTTCTTGTCGCTTTCCATGGTATTTTCTACTTGTATGGATGCTACAACAAAGGATATATGACAATCTTTGAAAGTTTGCAGGGTTTCGTGCTTCAAAACACCAGAAATTCTCACCTTGCAGAAGCATAACACTGTGGTTTTCTCTACCTCCTAGAAGCGTAACACTGTGGTTTTATTCACACAAAATCATAACACCAGCCCTTGTAATACACATGAGCATAACAACTAGGTTACAATACACCATAGGAGCGTAACAACAAGTTTCTAAAGACCACATGAGCATAACAATTACTTTTTATACACCACAATAGCGTAACACAAGTGTTTTTACACCACAGGAGCGTAACACAAGTGTTTTCTACACCAAAAGAGCGTAACACAAGTGTTTTTTACACCATAGGAGTGTAACACAAGTGTTTTCTACACCATAGGAGCGTAACACAAGCGTTCTTTGAGGGTTGTAAGATAATTTTGAGAGTTTGGAGGGGTAAGTGAAGTAGAGAAATGTTTCTCTCACACATATGAAAGGGTAACAATGAATAAATGAAGTTTTCTTTGATTTTTATAAGCTAAAAATGACCCTTTTACCTTTTCCCATGACATTTACAATGACTTTTTCACCCTTTTGCACTTGAAAAGTGACATGCTGCTCCTTTAAGTGAGATGAAGAGGACAAAACTAACCTTTTATTATTTGACATTTGAGGTGAATTTATAGATCCTTGATGATACATCAAAACACAATTTGCTTCTTTTTCATGGGGACAATGAGACTTATTCTCTTTAAAACTTTGAAATCTTTTCACACCTTTGAACTTTCAGATTGGATAATGACTCTTTTCAAAACCAGATAAGATGTTTTTGAAGCTTGAAATGACTCTCTTTTCTTTTGATTGGGTTATTAGGTCAAAATGACCTCCCTTGGAGCTCTGATAGTCAATGATGACTTTTTGGCCTTTAAAATGAGACAATGAGACATAATTATTCAATTTTTTATGAAACAGTGAGATAAAGATGAGATGTTTTGAAATTTTTAGAACTTGAGCCTATGAAACAAGAGAAGTGGATTTTATTTCATCTTCATAAAAAAGCTAGCTCCTTCATTAGTTTTTTATAAATGGAATGGAGGGTTGCTGCCTTATGTTTAGTGAAAATTTGAAGATTTTTCCAAAGGCAGGGTTGAACCTAGACTTGACCTACATGAGATGGAATGACCTAAACCTAGAATTCTTCAGTGATGATGATGGATATGGTGACCTTGAAACTGATGATGGAGATTAAATTGACAATGGTGGCGATGAATGAAATGAAGAAGCAAAAAACATGATTTAGAACTCTTCAGTGACCAAAATTATTTTCTGAGAACATGTTCGAAAAAGTAAATTTTTTTGACATATGACTTTATGGAAAGCAACTGAAAGAGTCATTTGATCACTGACATACCTGGGCTAACATTGGATTTATTTGGGGATGGAAGCTCCTTCAGGAGGTGTCAAGAACACCGTAGATCAGGTAGAATTATCCATTGGGCGATGGAGTCAAATTGGACTTTGAAAAACTTTGACATACTGGAAATAATGAACTAAATCTGGAAATGACTTTGACTAGAAAAAAATGACTTGACTACTGACTTGAAAACTGATTGAACTTAATTATGGTAGCGAACCATTGGGATTTTAGGGCCTTCACCTCGAGCTTCAAATCCTGATGATAACCTCCCACCTACTAAATATGTATGTAAAATCATGCGATATGATCCCTCTAGTGTAGCCAATCCAACAAATGGCTATTTATTTGAATCCTTCTCACACTTTCCCCGAGCAGGCAAAAGGAACAAAAGATAGGAAACTCAAAGTGTCCATTGAACATGTTCTCATAATCCATAAATACAAGAGTATTCATCTTCCCAGATGGATGCAACAAACTGACCAAAGGATCATGAAGAACATGCAACAAAGATTTTCTGGATGACTTAAAACAGAAAAACAAACCTCCTTCCAAACTGTTGGTTTGTCTATGTGCTGAAACTGATCACCTTCATCAATGAATGCTGCAACATTGACCTTCATTACTGGCTCTAACAAACTAGCAATAGGGTCTTCAATAACATGAGCAGAAAGGGAGGTTTGTTCTTCAAAATATGCGCTTGAAGTGGTCATATTATCAAAAGTAAAAATGTGCACATCCATAGGATCCAGGAAAAACTCCTCTTCTTCAGAAAACTCTTCAATTTTTGAACATAGAGGAAGGTCATCATATGAAAAAGGCTCTAAAACAACCTCTTATTCTTCACTCATTTACTGCAACTTATGATGGTCAATTTTAAGCCTAGCATATTCAAAATATGAATGTACATGTATCTCTCTTTTGGAAAATGGATTCAGGAGAAATTCTTCATGTGAATCCGAATTAAGAGTTTCTAAAGTAGCAGATTCATTAGATATTTGAAAATTATTAAATTTAATGAACTCTTCAATAAATAGTACACCAAGATGCAATTCTATGTCACATACCCTTTAATCCCACCGTCTTGGGCTGCATTCTTAGGCTGCAGAATGTAAGAGTTTTCAAAAGGATTTGTAATATGCTCTTCCTTGATCATTGACCCAGAAGATGAATAAACCAATGGACTATATATTTCCTTTTCTTGTTTAAAAGAGTTCTCATAAGAATGATCATGAAAATATGGACAAGGCTGCAAAACTTTGTTAACTTCATGGAATATAACTTGACTATTAGGATGCAGATATGTCTCATCTTGAAGCAAAAAAGGAGTTGATGTGTGTTGTGAATGATACTTTGTATCAAGAAAGTTAAACTCTCTATATATATTTTTTAGAAGAATATTCATGAAGGGCTTCTATGATCTCATAATCCAGACACTCTTCATCACCAAAAACCTCTTCAAGGTATTGAATGAAATCTTCACAGGATTCACAACAATATTTGAACAACAAGAATGAATCGCGAGACTTTCCATAAAACTCAAAGAATGATGTGTGAAAATATTTAAGAGAGAATAAGCTACCTGGCTTCAACCCTTCATACCATGATCTTGCTTTCCCTTCCAAGGTAGCCATAAAAATTTTCATCAAACAATCCTCATGAAACCTAATCCCAAGCTTATGTATATCCCAATGAAATTTTATTAGATGCAGAATAGCCTCATCCTCATTTCCATCTAGGAATTTGGGCAGATAAGTTCGCCAATATATGCAAGGAATTTGATTTGGAAAACCTGGAATGTGAGCACAATTCATAGGGGCATACCTTCTAGCAATCGAATCCATCCTGAAATAAGTGAAGTCACCAAAAAGTTCTTGAAGCTACCGGTTTTTGAATAATGGAGTCGCCATGAAAAATCTGAACCTTTGGATTCTGTTAGGTCCCTATATTACTAGTATAGTCCCTTATTTTTGTTAGTGTAGCCCCCTTATTGTTATTGTTGTACCCCTATAACCCAAATATTGTTTTTATTGTGCCCTTACATTGTTATTGTTAGGTCGACTAGGATTATATTGAGACCCCATGGACTCCTATATATAGAAGGAGGGTTTTTCATTTGTATCATCCAAGAATTGTTAATTTATGTAATGTAAAGGAGGTTACCCCCTTGAAGTGGCTTATTTATAAGGCGTTGATCTCTGTTTTCTTCTATTTTGAGAGCTGGTTTCATAACATTTGGTATTAGAGCTTTGGATTCTAGGGTTTCGCTGCTCCAAACAGGTCATCATGGAATTTTCGCTATAATTTTTTTTCTACAAAGGTTCAGAAGCCAAAATTTTTATCACGTGAAGCTGAAATCCTGAGGAATTTTAGGTAAAAGTTTTAGATCTTGGTTCACAGTATTTTCAAAGATATGATCTGTGGAAATTATGGTTTTTTCAGGCTCCTGAATTTCATCTCAAAGAGGTGACCGTGGGAAAATTGTCATAACTCTCTCTCTCTGAGCATTGGATTGGAATTATGTAAGAAGTGGACACAAGTACACAGATTTTGGTTTCCTGTGTATCAATTTTAGAGCTGAAGGAGGAAACAATGACACGTGGCATGACGTACAAGTTCGCTCTACTGAACCCGTCCATAATTAGATCATTGTGGGATATTGGGCATAACTTTTCCTTGAAGAATCCAAATCAGGTCAGACCTGTGGCATTCGAAAGAAGATTCAAAGGGCTACTACAGGGTCTAATTTCAGATATTGAAGATCCAAAATCACAGATATAATTTAGTTTCAATATCGAGCTCCTCAAAATCAAGAAAAAAGTGTGTATTTTGTTTTCGAATTGCATAAGTCTTGTGTGAAAAATCAGTTTGAATTGATTCCAAGGGCATATTGTAGAATAGATATCAGTATTGGGTTCTAAAATTACCCCTAAAAATAATTCAACACCCATTAAGCCTTCAGAAGGCTCTACTATGACTCATGAAGATGAAGAAGTGCAACATGACATATCAAAATTACAAGAGCAAGTGCACCAAATTTCTCTCTCGCAAAGAGAAACAAAAAATGAAATGGAAGTTTTGAATAAAGGCGTGAAAGCTAAGATGGATGGTTTTAAGAAAGGCATGGAAGCTAAGATGGATGACATGGAAGCTGGCATGGAAGCGAAGATTGATGACATGGACGAAAAAATGAAAGACGACATGGAAAACATGAAGAATGATCTAAAAGCAGACATGGAAGGTTTGACAAAGTTGATACAAGAAATGTTTCCTAATGGTGAAAAGATTGTAGAGGAAACTGATGACGAGAAAAAAATAAATGTTAATCATGATTTCATAAACTCTAATGTTGGATGGAAGAACCACCATATTCCAAAGATGGATATGAGGAAGTTTGTTGGCAAGGATCCCGTAACATGGATACTACAAATGGAGCAATATTTTGATCTCAATAATGTGCATGACACACAAAAGGTACGCATCGCAAATTTACATTTAGAACAAAATACATTTGTATGGTATCGATGGCTTTGATCTCATAAAAAAATTGTCACTTGGTCAATTTTTATGGAGGAAATGATAACACATTATGAGGATACAAAGAGCAACACCTTATTTAGCCAATTGATAAATCTCAAACAAAAGGGTTCAGTGGTGGAGCACATTTAGGAGTTCCAAAAATTGAATATAAGGGTAATTGATACTCCAGAGGAACACAAGATTGATGTCTTCATAGGGACTTTAAAGGATAACATCCAACATGAATTTCACCCTTGGGAACCTGATTCATTGGAGAAGACATTCAGGTTGGCAAGAAAAATTGAATGTAAAATTATGGCGACAAGGAAGCCTACCACTCACATCTATAAAGATGGAAGTGTTGCTACTCCTAGACTTCCACAACCTACAAGTTTGACACCACAACAATTGGAAGAAAAAAGAGCAAAAGGGATTTTCTACACTTGTGATAGAAAATACACTAAATGTCATAAGTGTGCCAAGAAGAAATTATTTTACATAGATTGTGAAGAGTGAGAAGAAAATGAACAAGAAACTTCAAAATAAGAGGATATACACCAGGAACCAATCCTATAAGAAGAAGAAATGAGTCCAACCATATCATGTAATGCATTGGCAGGAATTACCACTCCTCAAACTCTTAAGATAGAAGGACATATCAAGAATAAAAAGGTAATAATGTTGATTGATTCGGGTAATACCCATAATTTTATTCATTGTAAGGTAGCCAAAGAATTTAATTGTTTCCTATACCCATCACCAGAATGTTAAGTGATGGTTGGAAATAGAGGAACTATAAATTGCTCTGGAAAATGCCATAATATCAAGCTAACCATGGGGGAATATGTATTGAATACTCCAATGCTTTCCATTCCAATGGGAGGTGCTGATGTTGTACTAGGAGTACAATGGTTACAATATTTGGGGATGGTAGCTTTTAATTTTCAAGAACTTTTCGTGAATTTTTTTTTGGAAGGAAAGGAAATCGAATTATGGGGTGTCGCAGGGAAGCTAGGAAAGATAATAAGCTCTAATGTCATGACAAAGCTTTTGAAGAAATAACAACGAGGCATAATTGCACAATTATGCTCACTAGAAGTTCCAACATCAAAATAATCTATTGCTTCAAATCTCCAAAAAGTCTTGGGAAATCATTCCAAGGTGTTTGAAAGTCCCAAAGGACTCCCAGCTATTCATGATCATGATCATGCCATTCATTTGATTCCAAGAAGTGTTCCTCCAAACATCATGCCTTACAAATATCCTTATGTCCAAAAGAGTGAAATTGAACGTATGATTGCAGAAATGTTAGAGGCTGGTATAATTCAACCTAGTCAAAGTTATTTCTCTGATCTAGTAGTATTGCTACACAAGAAGGATGGATCATGACACATGTGTCCGGATTATAAGGAGCTCAATAAGCTCATTGTTAAAGATAAATTTCTCATTCCTGTGATTGATAGATTATTGGATGAATTACATGGAGCAATTTATTTTACCAAGTTGGATCTTTGTTTAGGATATCATCAAATTAGAATGAAGACTGAAGATATTCCAAAAACAACATTTCGAACTCATGAGGGTCATTATGAATTTTTGGTCATGCCTTTTGGCCTTACCAATGCACCTTCTACATTTCAAGGGTTGATGAATTCCATTTTCAAACCCTTCCTTAGAAAATTTGTGCTAGTGTTTTTTGATGATATACTAATCTATAGCAGGTCTTGGAAGGATCATGTTCAACATGTTGACAGGGTGCTCAAACTATTGCAGGAGAAACAATTATATGAAAAAACATCCAAATGTTTCTTTGGAGTAAAAGAGGTGGAATATTTGGGTCATATTGTATCTCACGAGGGTGTTAAGGTAGACCCTAACAAAATTAAAGCCATTAAGGAATGGAAAGTCCCCACAACCATAAAGCAGTTGCGAGGATTTCTCTGGTTAATAGGGTATTATCGCAAGTTTGTTAAGAATTATGGGAGAATAGCAGCACCTCTAACAACATTATTGAAGAAAGATGCATTTTCATGGACTCCTGAAGCAACTAAGGCCTTTGAACGTCTTAAAGAGGCAATGTGCCTAGCACCGGTATTAGCTACACCAAACTTCACAAAAACCTTTATTGTGGAATGTGATGCCTCAGGAAATGGAATTGGTGCAGTTTTAATGCAGGAAGGAAGACCCATTGCTTTTGAAAGTCGTCCAACCAAAGGAAAGTATTTACAGAAACCTATTTGTGAGAAGGAAATGTTAGCAATACTGCATGCACTAAAGAAATGGAGAACTTACCTAATGGGAAGACACTTCAAGGTAAAAACTGATAATGATAGTCTTAAACATTTTTTTGAACAAAGACTATCTTTAGAAGAGTAGCAAAAATGGGTCACAAAGATGTTGGGTTATGACTTTGAAATAATATACAAAAAAGGGAAGCTAAATGTTGTTGCAGATGCACTCTCAAGAAAGAATGAAGAGGTGGAAGCATTGCTTTGTGCCATTTCTATTATCCAACCCGATTGGATAACCGAAGCAAGAGATGAATGGAAGAAGGACAAAGATGTATGGACACTCATTCAAAAGTTGCAGCAAGATCCTAGTACATCTGATACATTTAGTTTGAAAAATGATTCCTTATGGTACAAAGATCGCTTATATATTTGTAAGAATTCCCAACTAAAACAAAATATTCTTTTGGAATCGCAGACTTCTCCTTTAGGAGGACACTTAGGATTTTTAAAAACTTACCATGGGGTGAAGAAATAATTTTTTTGGGATGGCGTTAAATCTGATATTCAAAATTTTGTGGCGGAATGTTTGGTTTTCCAGCAAAATAAAGTTGATACAATTAATACCCCAGGTCTTCTACAACCTTTATCCATTCCAAATCAACGTTGGGAGGAGATTTCAATGGATTTTATCACAAGTTTACCTAAGTCCGAAGAAAAGAGTGTCATCATGGTGGTAGTTGATAGAATTACCAACTATGCACACTTTTGTGCATTATCTCATCCATTTAAATCAAGTACAGTTGCCACTTCATTTATGGAAACAATTCAAAAGCTCCATGGAAACCCAAAGATTATGGTAAGTGACAGAGATCCTATTTTTACTGGGAATTTTTGGGAGTTTGGGTACTCAAATAGCTCATAGCTCATCTTATCATCCTCAATACGATGGTCAAACTAAGATAGTGAATAAATGTTTGGAAGGATATCTTCATTTCTTTATATCTCATAAGAAAACACAATGGGTCAAGTGGTTACCTCTCGCTGAATGGTGGTATAACACTTCCTTCCACACTCTAGCAAAAATTACCCCAATTTATGGCACTTTATGGATATCATCCACCATCCATCACATCATCTTTAAGAGAAAATTCTAAGGTTCAAGTAGTGGAAGATCACATCGAGCATCAACAAGAAGTTCTATAACTCTTAAAGGATAACCTAAATTTGGCACACAATCGAATGAAACAATAGGCACATCAACATCGCAGCGAGAGAAGTTTTTATGTAGGAGACCGGGTATTTTTACGGCTACAACCATACAATAAAATGTCACTCAAGCAAGCTAAGAAGGATAATAAATTATCACCAAAGTAATATGGTCCTTACAAGGTCTTACATAAGATTAGTACTATGGCATACAAATTGGAGCTTCTTGCTTCTTCGCGAGTGTATCCAGTTTTCCATGTTTCATGCTTAAAGAAGGTTATAGGTGACAAACTTCCAGTTCAAATAATATTGCCAGAACTTTATGAGGATGGAAAAATCATATTGGAACTTGAAGCAGTCACGGACACAAGAACTCGACCGCGACTAAATCAATCAATTTCAGAGTATCTCATCAAGTGGAAGAACTTACCCACTGAAGATTCTACATGGGAGGATGAGAATTTTATAAAAAATCATCTGGAGCTACTCAAGCATTGAGGACAACACTTTTTTGAAGGAGAGGGGCATGTTAGGTCCCTATATTACTAATACAGTCCCTTATTGTTGTTAGTGTAACCCCCTTATTGTTATTGTTGTACCCCTGTAACCCCAATATTGTTATTATTGCGCACTTACATTGTTATTGTTAGGTCAGCTAGGATTATATTATGACCCCATGGACCTCTATATATAGAAGGAGGTTTTGTCATTTGTATCATCCAAGAATTTTTCATTTATGTAATGTAAAGGAGGTTTCCCCCTCAAAGTGGCTTATTTCTAAGGTGTTGATCTCTCTTTTCTTCTATTTTGGGAGCTGGTTTCATAACATATTATTCGCCACTAGATTCGCCAGGTGAAAGATGCAACCTTTCTTAAGCTTGGCCACTATTCACCATTATAAATAAAATCTAATCTTTGTCTTTCTTTCTTGGGAAAGATTTAATCTTTGCTCCCCGATAACAACGCCAAGGATTTTATCACTATCCCCAACTTCCTAAGGCTGATAGTAGGATTGGAGAAAGGTAACCACATAACAAACTTTAGTTCAGGTAGCTAGCCTTACCCGGACCAGAGAGGGCTCTCTCTATGTCACTTTGCAGTCAAATTAATGACTAGATATAATGTTTTAGGTTAGTTATTTTGCTCAATAGATTAAGGTTTTTGTTTGTTTGGAGTTTTGATGGATATGAAAGACAGTTAGGAGACTAGGTCTAGGGTTTTGATATGATTTTAAAGGTTTAGTTGCAGAGGTAAGGGTGAGGCCAAGTAGGTAATATAAGAAGCATGATTAATTTGTCATTGTGTATAGAGTGAAATGAGAGGGAATCAGAATGAGCATTAAACTGAATTCATTCATCAGAAGAGCAAGACAATTTCATGAAAATCTTATGAAAAACAGAGCATGGAAAGCATGTTTTCTGTCAATAAAATGATAAGACTTAGCATAAAGAAGCATATATGTGAAATATCAATAACATAAAATTCAACATCATGAGCTTACAGAGAAAAAAAAATGCTCAAAGGCATACCATGAGAGTCTCAACACTGTGTCTACAACACTGTCCTTGATTTCATTAGCAAAAGCTTGTACAATAGATCCACTGCAAATAACAACTATCCAACCCAAAAACAGACTAAAGAGAGTATGCTTATAGAAAATATATACTATGAAACCTCATCAGGTCTAAATCCCATCCAAAATGGATCATAAATGAAAAATATGAGTCATTTCCTAGTTTCTAGGGAGGTTAGAAACCATTCCTTGAATTTCAGCTATAAACTAGGAGTGTTTGTCCATTACATTATTTACAAATTCCTTCATGATAGGAAGCAAAAAAAAACCAAATAAATATAATGAAAACTCATAGGACAACATTTCCTCTAATTTGTGACAATTTCTGAGCTTGACAAGTGTCCGTAGGAATCCAATGCTGATTTGTGACAATTCTGACAGAAGAAAAAAACAATGTGTAGAAGCGTAACAAAAATTTGGAGGAACTTTGAGAGGTCCAAATCCACTTATGAAAGAATTTTAAACTAGGCCTGTGTGTCTAGTTTCCAGAACATCTTTAATTTTTCAAAATGGACCAAGGGAAGGCCTTCAAAAATCCATTCTCCCAGGGTTACTCCAAAATCTTAACATAGTGTTATAGAAGCGTAACAAAGCCCTTTGAGAGGGATTTTGGAGGTCTTCCCAGAGGAATTTTGGGCTGAAAGTTGTATGGTTGGAAATCTTAGGATGTCTACTACAAAATGGAGTCATTAAGCACTGTAAAACCCTGTTCCAAACCCCTGAAAAGTTGTTTTGAAGACTACTTGTCCATAATTGCAGAAAATGACCTAAAGTAAATGTATTTTTGGAATTTATATCAAACCATAAAACTTGTGCATAAAAAGAAGGAGGTTTTTTTTCTTTGGCCTATGGTTAACAAAAACCTCTTTCACTTTTGTAAAATTCATCTCCATTACTTCAGAAAATTATTTTGAAGCCAGACTGTACATGTGTGCAATGTAAACCCTCATAAATGATCACGAAGCTCTAAAAATGATGCCATGGGTTTGAGTTGGCTCAACCATGGAATGGCGACCTCAGCTCTTCTTGTCACTTTCCATGGTGTTTTTCACTTTTATGGAGGCTACAACAAAGGATAGATGACAAGCTTTGAAAATTTGTACGGTTTCAGGCTTCAAAACACTGGAAATTTTCACCTTGCAGAAGCGTAACACTGTGGTTTTATCTACCTCCCAAAAGCGTAAAAATGTGGTTTTATTCACATAGAAGCATAAAACCAACCCTTGTAATACATAGGAGCGTAAAAACTAGGTTACGATACACTGCAGGAGCGTAACAAAAATTTGTTAAAGACCACAGGAGCGTAAAAATTGATTTTTGTACACCACAGAAGTGTAACACAAGTGTTTTTTACACCACAGGAGCGTAACACAAGTGTTTTTTACACAACAGGAGCGTAACACAAGTGTTTTTTACATCACAGGAGCGTAACACAAGTGTTTTCTACACCACATGAGTGTAACACAAGTGTTCTTTGAGGGTTGTAAGAGAATTTTGAGAGTATGGGGGTTAAGTGAAGTAGAGAAATGTTGCTCTCACACATATGAAAGGGTAACACTGAATACAATGAAGTTTTATTTGCTTTTTATAAGCTGAAAATGACCCTTTTACCTTTTCCCATGACATTTACAATGACTTTTTAACCCTTTTGCACTTGAAAAGTGACATGCTGCCCCTTTAAGTGAGATGAAGAGGACAAAACTAACCTTTTATTCTTTGACATTTGAGGTGAATTTATATATCCTTGATGAGACATCAAGACACAATTTTCTTCTTTTTCATAGGGATAGTGAGACTACTTCTCTTTAAAACTTTGAAATCTTTTCACACCCTTGAACTTTCACATTGGATAATGACTCTTGTCAAAACTAGATAAGATGTATTTGAAGCTTGAAATGACTCTCTTTTTATTTTGATTGGGACATTAGGTCAAAATGACCTCCCTTGGAGCTCTGACAGTCAATGATGACTTTTTGGTCTTTAAAATGAGACAATGAGACATAATTCTACAATTTTTCATGAAACAGTGAGATAAAGATGAGATGTTTTAAACTTTTTAGAACTTGAGCGTATGAAACAAGAGAAGTGGATTTTATTTCATCTTCATAAACAATCTTTCTCCTTCATTAGGGTTTTATGAATGGAATGGAGGGTTTCTGCCTTATGTTCAGTGAAAATTTGAAGATTTTTCCAAAGGCAGGGTTGAACCTAGACTTGACCTATATGAGATGGAATGACCTAGCCCTAGACTTCTTCAGTGATGAAGATGGAGATAGTGACCTTGAAACTGATGTTGGCGATAACCTTGAAAATGGTGGCGATGGATGAAATGAAGGAGAAAAAAACATGATTTAGACCTCTTCAGTGACCAAAATGATTTCCTGAGAACATGTTTGAAAAAGTAAATTTTTTTGACCTATGTCTTTATGGAAAACAACTAAAAGAGTCATTTGATCACTGAAATATCAGGGCTAACAGACATAATAATTTCATAATGTTGACTCCAAATTCTTTCCCTAGATCTATCAACCAGAGGTGTTTATGTGGAGGGGTGGGAGGGATTTATTGTGTTAAACTCAAATCAGTTCTTTCCTTGAAAAAGTAAACTCAATCACTTAGAAAGGATGTGTGTTCCTCCATGAAAAATATTTAAAGCAATATGGTTTTATGCTTCCATAAAGATATTCCTTTAATAATAAATGAAATTCACTGAAATAGAGAGAGTAAAAGATTTTCCATGTATGCCAATCACACTTAGGTAAGAAAAAAGGCATTTTGTATAAATCATGGTAGAGTCACAAAAAAAAAAAAAATGAAAAAAAGGAAAAAAATTGCTAAACTGAAGTAAGAAAAGAAATAAAAAACCAAAATAAAAATTGAAGAAAGCAAAAACTGAAAGAAAAATCCAAATTTAAAAGATAAACTCCAACAATATTATTTATATAAATATTTCAACAAAAGAGATAGAATAAAATAAGCATATGTACGATCCTTCCTATGTTGAGATTTACATTTTTATTTATTTATTTTATTATTATTATTATTATTTTATTTTGTAGAGTTATAAGAAATGAGGTTCTCAAAATGTAGAGGGCGAATAACAGTTATGAGGTAAAATTCAACCCAAATGAAAAGGTCTCTATTTGCTGCAAACTTTCCTTCTTCAAGATAAAACCTGCATAAAAGCATCTTTACCATTTTTCTAATAAAATCAATGCTTAAAGAAACATACTAGAGGTCTGGAAACTCCCCAATTTAGTTGATTCGATGAGGATCATTACTGATTCTCTTTAGAATCTTAAAACAAGTTGAACGAAAAAGCATGAACTTCAAAATTGATATTGTAGAGGTGCGAAAGGTTCATGAAGACCTGTAAAAACATATTTCAATATCAGAAAAAACTAAAAAAACAAAACCAAAACCTAAAGTAATGAAATGAAAATGAATGAAAGTGGGCATATGAATCTTACCATTGGAGAATTGTTTTTAATCTTACTTGAGATGTATGATTTTCTCCAATAGAAGTTAACTTCTTCCTTTCATTAGAATTGGAAACATGAAGAAGTTGAATTGATTGAAATCTTATTGACCCAAAATCATTATTTATTGAATCTAAACTAAAGCAAGTGGTAAAATAAAATAAAGGAACGTTTCATATTCAAGGAAACATAAATAAATTGAATCCATCAGAAATGAGGATAAAAATATGCTTCTTTATGAATTGCATCGATGAATGTTCTCTTTGATTTTTCCATTCTGAATTTATATCAGCCCCAAAATATTGAAGTTGATTCAAAATCCCAAATAATGTAGCAATTAGGTATATGAAGAGGACTTGAACCTTTTTTTTTTTTTTTTTTTTGAATTGGACTAATTCTATTAAGCAAAAATATGGTACAAAATGATGATACAATAAAGAGAGACAGAAAACCGACAATCGGAAATGATAGGACTATCAACCTCGGTTCCGGAAAAGGAGTGAAGAGAGCAAGGAGCTACAACAAATGACAGGAAAGCAAAAAAGACGGACTTCTACCCAGAATGGGCAGAAGCCTCAACACGAAGCTTTTTCCCTTGAGGCGGGGTTTTCCAAAGGGGGGCCCTCCTTTTCAGATTCAAAGGAGGAATTCATGTGAACGCATTTCTGGGCGCTGGCTATATTGGAAGTAAGCGCCGGACCATCGGGGGAAGGAACCACTGATTGAGGGGCTTGATCCAATTCTGCATCGCTATCATCATATTCAGAGCTAGAGGATTCAGAATCCATGACTGGAGGTGGAGAGCATGGAGCCCTTAGCTTGGACTTGGTCTTGGAGAGATTATCCTTTTTCTTTTTTGCCGGGAAAGAGGGGCAGGAGGTCTGCAGATGTCCTGTTTGGTGGCAATGGCGGCAACAGAATGCAGTATTTTCGTAATCCAGTGTCTGGGTCCAAACAAAGTCATTTATCTTGAGATTGATCTGGTCTGGAAGTCCCTTGCTTAAATCTAACTCCACACATATTCTGGCATATGTGTAGAGACCTTTATTTTCCCTCCAGTAATCTCCCATGAAAAAATTGCCCAAGGCGTTGCCTATAGCTCTGTAGACTGCAACATGCCATAAGTGGGCCGGTAAGTTTGGAAGCCTGATCCATACCGGGGTCCTTGTAATCACTGCAGTTCCTGGATCAAAGTCTGGGAACCAAGGAGTTAAGAAGAGCCCTGCAGTTCCCATAAACCAAGGGCCTTCTTCTAAAGCCTTTTCATAATTCTTACTTTCATCAAATAAAAAAATGAAATATCCTTTTGAGCAGAAACTGACCTTACAATGATGAGTCCAGTTTGCATGGATCCAATCATAAAGATCATGAGATCGCGGCCATAGTCCGTTAAATATGCAAATGATGGCTCTATCTGCAAATTTTTGAAGTTGATCTTCAAGACCTGCATGGGTGATTTAGACAGAAGGAACTTCCTCTGTTTTGTCAACCAAAAAAGGCTTGGGTTTAAGGGCTTCTAGGGCTTTGGGGTTTTCAGAGTGAACTGCATCTTTGTAAGAGAAAGGAGGAGCAGAGGACGACTGTCCTGCTGCACCCCCTCTCAGACGAAGGGTTAACACCAAAGAGCCGTTTCTGTTAATGCTGTAAGTAGAGAGGGGGAGAAGGTTTTCAAGTTGTTTACCTTCAAAGAGAAGTCTCTGAAGGCTTGAAGGGATCCCAATCCACCGTTCTAGAGCCAGTTTGAGATCCAGCACCAAATCTGAAGAACTGACCCATTGCAGGATGGTTTTGCCTGTAGGTTGAGAGATTTGGATCTGAAAGGAGTCAAAGAGGTTCCTAGACATAGTTCCAGGACCTCTTGTGCTTCCGTGAGAAAGTCTGCCATGGCGTTGATAGGGAGAAGTTTTCCTCTGCAGAAAGAGACGGTCACATATAGACAGAGATAGATCCAAGGCAGAGGATTGGAAAGTAGGGTGATTAAAAAGCCATTCGCTCTTCTCCTGTCTGTAAGCCCGTTATTTGCAGCCTGCGTGCAAGGAGAAGAGAGGGGCATTCGACTCGCGATTTCTCATATGCCCTAGATCGCGGTGAGTGCAACCCTTGATAAGCTGAGACCGCCGCTGTTTTTCTGAATGTTGCAGCTGCCCTTGTAGATCAGCATAATCGGGACTTAGCAGATTATATGGCTCAGGGACGAGGTCAGTCGGAGCAAAGGAAGAAGGAATTGGTCTTCCAATCGGATGCGGCGCAAGAGCTGTAGAAGAAGGAGCTGCTGATAGTGAAAGAGAAAGAACCCTAGCCTCCATTTTGTCTCGGCCTCTCAAAAACGCCAAGAAAGCACTCCTTCCAAAAATTGATGTTATGGTGTAGTTTTTTATGATAATTATTAAGTGATATATAAAAATAAAATAGAATTAAAATATGAATTAATCATCGGTACATTACCTTTACTTTTTCCAAATTCCTTATTAGTGAAAGAGATTGCCGAGAAGAGTAAAAGAAGTCCATGTACATACACTATGAAGAATATATACCCCTTTAGTCAGGAATTCATCCCTATGAATGAATACTTGGATTTGATAAAATTATGATTGAAATACATCAGAGTTTTGGACCACCATGATAACATGAAAGTAACATATATATTCAAAATATAATCAAGTGAGACTTCATGTAAAAATTATGAAATATCAAAATGTAATGATCAGAGACCTGCGAGGATTATTAACCCGATATTCTGAAGTTCTAAGTTTTCGAGAGAATCAAAGAAAAAGGTAAGGGCTTAAGTTTTCCAAAAGTATTAAATGGACAAAACTTCGATAAATAATAATCTTGTTCGATAATGTTTTTGACGACATTTGTTTTCATAAGTTTAATGAAATTTCACCTTCGATACAAGAAGTCTCGGTATTTAGAATATTAAGTGCACCAAGATCTTGGAACAAAATATTTTGTGTAACTTTTACAAGAAAAACTTACGATATTAATCATGCCTGATAATGAATGCTTGTTAAATATATAATGTAGGAATATTAAATTTATAATGCATCAAACATTCACGTATCAGAGGTAAAAGTTTCGTAAGAGTTTCTAAAGTAGCTGTGATGAATTTCATTCTGAAAATTTGAAGTTTTGTAAAATTATTGCAAGAGCACTTTGATTTACCTGTAAAATAAGCTTCTCAGAGAGGAATTCGGGATTTAATAAATATGAGAATAAAATAAAGTGTAAAATATCTCAAAACCTTTTATGAAGCCGAAATCAATTTTACAAAAATATGAGACCATAAAATTCCAGTGAAGCCGGTGAAATTTTACTAAATATATGAACCAGATAGTATCAGAAAAGGAAATGTAAATATTAGAGAATTGAATCTTAGAATTCATTTTAAATTCTTTCGATATAATAAAAATCCAAGACTCTAATAAGTGAAAAAATTTGAATTTTGAGGAAAATATCGAAAATGAAAAGAAAAGGAATGGGATTCCAAAATTCATCAATTAAAGGCTCTTAGTCCCTTTGGAAGAAATGAAGATAAATAAAGGGAAAAAAATTGGCGAGTGTGATGCAATGGTTCAACTCATCTTGAAAAATTGTATGATTTGGAATATGCATAGATAAAATTACAGATAAGATCGTTCACTACAAGTGTTTTTATGAGAAATTTCCTTGGTTTGTAGCAATTTAGAGAAATAATGAGCATACACATTTCATACCAGCTAGACCAATGAGAGGCACTAATATGAAGTTCACATGGTTTCTCGTATAGGTCAGTGCCTTGCCGAATGTTTCACATCACGAGTTTCTTTTTCATGCATAAATTAAAAGTTGCGACTTTCACCCTTTTATGATATGCTATCAAGTGTTATATAATAGTTAAAAGACAATGACAGAGAGGCATATGTAGACGTTTATCGCATCAGAATATATTAGGAAAAAGCTTAATTTAATTTTTGCGATGCGATATAATTGTTGTGATATGCGCATGTGAGATGGGAAACTGTGATGGAGCAATTGCAATATCTAGTACAGTCATATCAAGGATAGGAAATACTGACATTATTCTAGTGATAGCGGGAATACGATAGATGAAGTGGCTCATTGGTAGGACTGACCTTGGGGTTTTATAAGAGATTAGAAATCAAAATATTTAAACATGAGATGTAACATTGTTGATATGCCGATTTGCGATGAAGAACAGACCCAATAGTTTTATTATATGGATTTAATTTCATATCAGATCTGGGACATTGGAACCTTTAAACATATGCCCCTATCAAAATTACGATTTATCAACGAACGCGATATCTTTCAGAACTCAGTTTAAATGTCGTATCGGGTCTAGGGTTGTGTGGACGTCGTAATATTGGTGAAGTCAACTATCGGAGAATGAGTGAAAAAGAATATTGGAGGTATTGCATCAACGATTTACTAATGAGAATTTAAGGGCTGCCTTTGATGAAATGTTTGCGATAGAAAGGTTTTGTGATATGGATGATACGATATCGGGTGGAAGGTTTATCGAAGAATGAGCGGATGGGGATATCACAGATATATAGACATCGCAGTATCAACGATATGAAGTTCAACTTGAAATGTTTTGATATTTTTTTAAAGGTCCATTGGGGTTTTTAATGAATGAAAGAAAAATAAAAAATGCTCAAATTTTGATGAACAACCAATAATACTTCCTTGAATATGTTGCGGATTTGAAAATATCTGGCTGCTTGCTTATCTCAGATCTACATAATAAAGTAAATGAATACCTGCAAAAAAAAGAAAAAAAGAAATAAGAAACAACCTCTGAAAAGTAAAACTATCAATAGATGATGGTGAACCTGTAAACACATACCTGGAAGAATTTTGATTGTAATGTTACCTCATCAATCTTCAAGTTCTCTGATTCATTTTTTTTAAATTTGCATATGTTCAACATCACCTACTTATTTAATATAAAAGTGCTAAATAATGAATTTTCAAATTGCATCCACCTCTATTTATATCAGAGGACAATAGTGATGAAAACGAGCTCTTTTTCAGAAATACTTGAGAATAAAAAATTACCAAGCTGTAGAAAATCCTTGGAATTTCTTCATATATGATCAATGGGATGATTTTTTTTGAAAAACAAGATAATTAAAGGCTTGAAAAATATGTATTATTTGAATATTCAAGAGCTTCTAAAATGTTATAAGTTTATTTTCCTAAAATGAAAGGGGATGCCTAGACGAACTAGGATTCAATACTTGCTTATTGAAAATATGAAATAATGAAATGGGTGCAAACAGAAAAGAAATCCAATCTAAATTAATCTATTCCTATTTATAACTTGATGAAGGAAACATGACTAGGTATAGTCATACTTCCAATGTAACCATTCTCCCATTTTAATCCCTCCATGTATATACAGGTCAAACATTAGTAACAAAAATATAGAGAGAATTAAACTAAGAAAACTAAATCTGAAAGCAAAATGTACATTTATTGTTAGTAGCTTATTTACAATCACCTTCTCTTGAAACATAATTTCCAATTGCATTTCAATTGGATCATAGAAATCATGATGGATTTCCATTATTTATTGGGAGAGTTTTAAAAGAGAAGATGACAGGCTAGATTGTGGAAATGATCTTTCAAAAACAATGTCTTGTATGAATTTGTTAGTGTTATGTTCAAGTGTTAAATTATTAACGATATTTTGTGAAAGAAAATTCTCCAATTTATTTTTGAATGGATCAATGAAAAATGGATGGAAGTGCGATAGATCCAACAAAATATTATTAATTGAATTAGATTGCTGGTCATATTGTGAAAATGCACTCTCTTGTTGACACTACTTTCGAGAAGAAATAAGTAATTGATAAGAAATTAACATCAATTGGAATTGGAAGATAAAGAGCTCTTGATGTTTATGGTTATAATTTGAATATTCGTTTTTCCATTGAGGCAATGCATCAATTAAGTGTTCAATATTGAGTTGTTTAATATGCCAACACAAAGTATCTAAAAATCGAAAACTAAAAATAGAAAATAAATTTGAAGTTAAAAAAAATAAATGATGGAATAATAACAAAATTGAATCATAGTTTACACTAGTGTTACAATTATTGTTACAACACAATTGGGACTTTGTAAAAACAATTTCCTCATCACAAAAATTGGGCAGAATAATGCAATTAGAATGACTGTTGATACCAACTTGTGAATTCGAGAGAGGGTTATGACTATGAATAGGAATGCGAGCTTGATCGTCATATAAATCATAGATTGGAATGGTTTATCGAATGCTGAAATCATGAGTATGATTAATTGTTTGAAAATGAGGGTTATGACTATGAATAGGAATGCGAGCTTGATCGCCATATAAATCATAGATTGGAATGGTTTCTCGAATGCTGAAATCACGAGTATGATTAATTGTTTGAAAATGAGAACTATTTGAAACAATTTCTGAATTAGATCGTTCTTCATTTTCACATGAGATTCGACTTTGATCATGAGGGTTCAGTTGTGAAGAAGATAAATCAATATCCTATGTTTTCACTCCTAGAGACAACCTTGAGTTGCTAAAGACCAGTGCCTAGGACATCTTAAGAGAGGATGATTTTAAAGGTATTTTTCATGTTGATAAAAGGGAACCTCCTGATATGAAAAGGAATTAAAGTATTTTTGAATGGTAGTCCAGGATATCAGAGAAAGAAAGCTAGTAGATAGGAGCTCTTAGCTGTAGAGAGAAAGGCCTGTTCAAAATGGGCCAGAAGAAGTCATGAAGTGTGGCTGTTGCAAACTGGGTCAAATGTGAGACGGTTGAACAACTATAAAAATAAATGAGGATGGGATACTATGAGAGATATTTGGGGAAAATTCAAAGCAAGGTGGGGTCACATCAATACAAGAATCGACCCATAAAATGACCTTCGAAGAAAAGCGATATGAAAAGGAAATTGAAACAAAAATCGTGCCTCGAGCTATATTTAAAATGTTACTGTAAAGCATGACATGAGTACCATCAAAGATTAATTCATATCCAACTTATAGAACACTCGCATTCCGAAAGCAACGATAACTAGGAGAAAATGTAAGGACAATGAACATTAAATTGAATCACTATGTCAAGAAAATACATACTGTTCATTCATTCTAGTAGAAATCCATTAAAGCAATAGACTGGCTTTATATTACTTTTCCAAAATGGCTCTTCAAATATGCACTAAGAGAAAACCTCACAATTACAAAAAATATGACACACAAACTACAATTTATTCTGCTAGAAAATACGGAACCTTTTTTAAGTCTATGGTCTGATCTTTTATAGTCTTTCACATGAACCTTCAGAGCAGATATTTTCCGAGACAAAATATTCTCTAGAGATATGTCTGTTTCCAGTCTTAATCAAAAACCAAAATTTGATGATGAGGAAAAAAACCTCTCATATCAAATAGTATGGCCTGACACAGGCTATAACGAAAACATAACATAAAATAGAAAATAAAAGAGTGCATAGGGTGAAATCAAGATTTCACCTATTTTTACATTACATAGAAAATGAAGAGTAAAACAGGCTGCGTGGGCCAAATCATGAGATTCATCGGTTGGTGTTTCGCCGAGGGGTGCTTGATGGTGGCAGATGTGGCCGAGCCGAGGACAAAGATGATCCAATTTGACAAGCTGGAGGAGGTTGCAATTGATGAGAAACAGAAGATACCGGGGGATTCGCATATTCACCGCACTTTTGCCACAACCTGTCACCTGGTGATGGCATTGTGGTGTAGGCTTCAAATAGGGTTTTCACATTAGTTAGCTCAATGTAATCCACATGGATGATGAGGAATTTCTTTACCTGGCAGAGGAGGAAGAACTCTTTGCGAAGCACAGCTATTATTGTCTCTACTTTTAGCCAATTTTTTTTTTTCCAATGATATGTCTGCATTTCCCATAATTTCTGACAATTTTTTCTCATAGGCTGTTAGCTGAGAGAATGCACCTGTTCATGGATCCCAGCATGATGGGAGACCTGATTCTACCAACTTGTTCCACTCCCTGTCGAACTTCTCCACTCCTTTTGAGACTAGTGTCAAACAACCCAGTGCGTTTGCGCATGCAGTCTCTTTCTCGATTACCCTTCCGACCTCCATAACTGCCCTAAAGCAGTCAAGTATTCCCTGCTCACGCAATTCATCAAGCAAGAGTTCATTTAGGTACCAGATATATTTCTTTGCCATCGTAGCCTTTGCTTCTCTGTATGGGCGTCCCTCCTGTAGCAGGGGTTTGAACTGGTGGATTGCAATCTTCTTGTCATCCATTAGTGTGAGGAGATTCCAATTCTGCCTAACCTCTGCTATGATGTCCTTCCAAACCAGTCTCCTTACTTCCACAAGTGAAATATTGCCTTTGATTTTCCCCTTTAAGTCCTTGATGGACCTATCCTGTGCTTGAGTTTCTTCTTGTAGTTTTTCTACCTCCCTCTGTAAGGACGCCGCCACCTTCTGATTTTCCGCTAGCGCAGCCTCAACCTCCTTTAGTTGCTGGCAGACTTAGCAGGTCTCGTTCTCTGACACCTTCAGATCAGACGGGGCCTTGGTGAGTTGTTCAGGGGTTGTTCCAGGTTCACCTGACACAAGGGGTCACACATGTGTGTTTATCCCATTTTTCCTGCCAGTCTGACAGTCTTTGATTCAGTCCGATAATCTCCGTGGACTTTTGTGCATTCTCTTCCTATTCTCTAGCGAGAAAGTTAGCGAGAGCTGATTTTTCCTTTTCTACCTGAACTAGCTCATCTGTATGCACATGCTCCCCGCGAGGCATGTTTAGCTTTCGATTCAGCTCCAAGTTCTCCACTTCTAACTTGGAAATAAGTTTTTGTCGTGCTGCATCTTTATCGGCTCCCTTATCCCTTATCATTTTCTTGAGGGCTTCCAGATTGGCATGGTTTGCTCTGGTGCTAGCCTTATATCTCTTTTGGTGCTCTATTACCATGTTATAATTCTGCTCGAGCCTCCTCAAAGCCACTGCATGCTTCACTACCTCAACCCGTAGCATATCCCCTATGCACTTGTGTAAGTCGAGCTTGTCTAACAGGGGGATATTGGTCAAGTTTAAGATGATTTCTAAAGCTCGATATTTGCCTCCAGTAGCCGAGAGCTGTAATTCTACTTATTGAATAGCCAGTGTAAGTTTCTCTTTATCCATGTCTAGCATAGAGGTAAGCCGGGAATGATGCTTGTCCAAAAACCCTGCCAATTCGGCCGTCAATTTCTCCCGAGCGAATCTGTTTCTAATGTTTATCTCTTCCCTTATCTTTGGTTTGTCTACAGTAATTTCCTGTGATAGCCCTGAGGGGCCCAATGAGGAGGTATTGTCAAAATAAATCTAAAAACCTGACTTATTCTGTTCAGGAGCCCCAAATTCAGGAATCTCTTCAAAATATGGCTCATCCCCTATGTCATCTGGCCCTTCAGTTCTCTGTTTTTTATGAGGGTGAGCGCCCTCATCAATGTCCATACCCTCATGACTTCCTGAGGTACCTGCTTTCCCTTATTCCTTTGTACCAATAGACACATTGTCGCCTTTCCCTTCCGTGGCTGAAGACTCGGCCTCCATCTATGCATCCAAAGGCCATGTATCAAGATTAGCTTTCCATTCAATGAAGGGCCTAGTCTCATTTATATAAGAAGTTGACTTTATTTTCCTCTTCCTACTGGAGAGGACTCCCTTAGGGTCACAGGGCTAGACTTTTCCCTGTGGGAGGTCCATCTCTTGCAGCAATTTTTCCACGGTAGAGAGGGCGTGCCTCGAATTTATGGTGAAGGGACCAACTGAAGTTGGGAGTTTGAGAATGTATCCTTTCTTCACAGGCACAAAGTGGATCTGTTCAACCTTCAAGGTTTTTCGAATGAATTTGAGGGCAAAGACTCGCATAGCTGGAAACACTGGCATGCGGTAGGGAGGTACCTTTGCACCATAGACTCTGATCTCAATATAGTCCTCAAACAGGTACCAGTCACCTGTGTAATCTTCCTCGTCAAACTATAGCCAATCCTTATTTTTGAGAAATATTCTAGGCAGAGGGCTGTCATGTATAATGGCATAATCTATGGACATGAACTTGTTAATGAATTTTGAATACCCCTTCCCCTCTTGTTGCTAACTAACTAAAGCGGTCCACTCGAAGACAACTCTCGGTTGGGCGCTTATCTTCGAGAGTCTGTTTAGGCCTAGACTCTCAAATCTATCCGCATGCTCGAATAGGAACAAGTAGAACACTAGGGAACATAACTTAAAAGAACCAGCAGAGGAAATCTCTTGAAATTGGGTTTGTATAGCCAGAGCTAAGAAAGAAGGGATATCCAAAAGGGTACCCTTCTGCATCATGAGCCATAGAAAATATATACCCTCTTTAGTCACCTGGTCGACCTCCTGAAACCCTAACAACCCCAAAATGAGTGCCAAGACAGGCTACACATTGGTTCAAAAGGTAGACAAGGGGACAGAGTCCGTGAGTGGGAAAGATGACAGGCGAGAATCTGAGAGGAGGCTGAGGAAACCGCTTCGCTTTTCCCAGGGTAGCTTTGAGAATTGACAAGAGAGGGAGACCTCGGAGAACTCAACATAATTCTGGATGGGAGGGTAGCGAATAGCTTTCCTTATGAGTTTGGGCGAAATGCGAAAAATTTTATTGCCTTGAGCAGAGAGGAACATGTCTTTGCGTTCTTCATAGACCTCCCCAAGCTAGCTAATGAACTAGGGAATAGGGTATGTGGTCGGGGAGATTTGGTAATATAGACCTGACTCGACGACTCTAAACATATCTTTGCCCTTTAGATGATATTCAAAAAGATCGGGTTTGATGTGGGCTACACTGAACGAGTAGACTGGGTCATGAATTCATGCATGGGCATAGATGAGGGGTTCGGGTCCAGGAACAACCCTGACCTCGTGAGCTTATGGGGTTTCAGGCTCAGACTTCTTGGTTCTCATTTTCCCCATGACCATTTGAAAAGTGAAAACAAAAAGGAAATAGTGCGACGGGAAAATGACTAAATACCTGAGAATAGTGAGGTAGCCCTAGGGAAAGTGACACAGGATTGAAAATGACCTTTCACTTTAGTTTTAACCTCCTCTGCGTGAAAAACCGATAAATGACCAGTATTTTACATAGTCTGAGAGTAAAACAAGCTTATATTAGACCGAGTTTTACGGAATACGAGACAGGGTGATAGTTGTAGGGTTGGCATCATAAGGACGCCGACAATGGGACATGTGGCGATGGGTTATTGGCTGACAACATCCAGGTAGGTGAGAGCCACGTACCGAATTAAAGCAGGTACCAGCCTTTGTACCGCCATCCTAGACTTACCTTACCTTTTCACTTACCAGCGCCAAATGTTATCCTTGGTGGGCCCGCTTAGAATTTCGGTGGGGTTCATAGGAGCTTTATGGTCCATTCTCTCACTCCATGGAATGCTTGGGATTGGCCCGCCGAAAGGTGACATCACCTTCTCCGGGGGCCTGTCTTTCAACCTTATCACTCTCCTTTGGGGCCGATGGAAAGTCCTTCCAACACGCTTTGTGACTCTTGGTTTCGACGCAGAGTCTTGAACGTTGTTTTCCGCTGTACTGTGACCTCGATCAAGCCTAGCCACCATGCTTATCCCTTTGAAAATTTTTCTTTCTAAGATCTTCCCAACTTACTCAGTCTACCACCTTTATAAATCTATCAGATTTTTCCACTTGGCCGCTCCTTTTGCTTGATATATAAGGTGGCTAAACAACATTCTACTTTGATCATGAGGGTTCAGTTGTGAAGAAGATAAATCAATATCCTCAATGTCAAAGTAACTATCATAAATTATGTCATGACATTCATTAGAATTCCCTTCGATCTCACCTAATGTATCAAAACCAAGAAGGAATATTGAGATCATGTTCATTAATGCCAGAAGAATGATCAATAATTATTTCTCTATCTTGATAAAAAATAATCGAAAATTCATTTAGATCAACCTCTCTATTTTATGAAATATCTTTAAAGCGAAGAGAGGATAAATTTCTATTAGAAAAATTGTCAGGATAAAGGGAAAAATATGAATCCGAAACAATGTATTTGAAAATGTCTCTATTTGAGAACTCTTGTGCATTTTCTTCATTGCAAATTTTAGATTTAAGATCATTTACTCGGCTAATTGTGTTTTCTTGAAGAATATTGCTTTGTTGTCCTGAATTTGGCATTTTCTCATCGTAAAGGAATTGAGAAATTTGTACAGCATATTGCGTACTATTATAAAATTTAATCGCTGCTTGTACTTGTCAACTTATGCTCTAATTTTTTGCACATTGATTTTCAAATTTCAAAGCGGTATCTTCTTCAAGATTGTTGCTAGTATCTTCTTGCGGTTGATTAGTGAAATTTTCCAAGCTTTGCGATATTGGTTTATTAACATGATTATCATTAATACCATAAGAGGTGTGTACTAAATTTAAGAATTTATCATACATGGTCGAAGCCACTTCATCATGATTGGTATGCACCTTTATGTTGGAATTCTCAATTATGTTAATAGAATTGCTAGGAGATTGAGCGAATCTTGAAATTATTTCACATGGTTTATCAATAGGAGGCAGAGAGAAAATGTGTTCAAACCAATCTAATAATTCCTATTTTGAAGGTTTGTATTTAATTTTAAATTTTAAATAATTTAAATGAAATCTAATGGTAAAATCAATTAAAGACTCACTTTCAAACCTTCGTAGATCTTCAATTTCGTCACATACTTGTTCATACTCATAGCCATCAAATTTACAAAGGAACATTGTAATAATCTAATACAAACTATGAATTGAGGCAACTAGAAGTGATTGACACCAGCTTTTAGCTTTTTCCAAGAATGTAAGAGTAAAAATCTTGCATAAAATGCCTTCATCAATTTTTTGAAAATATGAATTTGAATATTTTTGAATGAATTTAAAGGCATGTTCAAAATCAGAAGAATTTATCTTACCATTAAATTTTACCTGAGACAATTGTCTTACTATTTCTGGTGGAGTATTGGAAGACGCACATCCAAAAATACATCTCCAAATTGGAAGTTTAAGAGGATCCATTGTAATAACAATAAAATGTTAGAATACAAATACTCCAATAGACAATAAGTATTCAAGCCCTCCTTCTAGCATCAAAAATTTTGATGCCTCGAAATTTGCTGCAACAAAATGTGGGGATGACCACCCGGTCTGGACCTTAAAACAACTCCTTTTCCGTTTGGAATGGTGGTTCCGACTAGTTTAACTAGGTTATATTACCTTCTCTCCATCTTAAGTGACTTAAAATATGACTTTCATCTACCAATGGAGAAGAGATATCAGATCAACCCTCTTGCTGATCAGGCAAGAAATAGATCCTTAAGCTGATTTGGGGCTCAACAAGCCACAATTAAAGTTTGCCTCTTTGGGAAGAGAACTTCTAGGATTGTAGAATTAAATCTAAATGAAAAATTATTCTAAAATGCAAGAAAAAGGAAAATTATCTTATTCCTATCTCAATTAGGCAGATAAAGATCCAACCCAACCGAGAGCAAAAATTGGGATTTAAATATATTTGGATTATAATGAATATCAAGCTAACGAAGTAGTTCAATTAAATGATATTATGTATACCAAAACACATTCTGTTTAGAGACCTCTTAACTGAGATAATCAACCAACAACCTTTAGGAATTAGTTCACAAAATGATATTGATTGTTAAATCGGTAATTTGAATAATTAAACAATAATATGAGGAAATAGTTCACAACATATCACTATTTTTTAAATCAATATTAAAAGATATATTTCTAAGTAAATAGTTACTCAGAAATCAGAATTCAACCCATAAGAACATAGATAAATAATAACATATAATTGAGACACATTACTCATATTGACAATAGTGCACAAATATGAATAAAAAGACACATTCCCGCTATCATAAAATGAAACTAGTATTTAAAAAATTAGTATTGTAAATACCAATTTATTGGAACCATTTCTTTGGCTCTAGTCTCCAAAAATCCTTTACAATGCTTTAACTTCTGCTTTTAAAACAAGCGTTGCAGTAGTGCAAGCTCTATTATCCATACATAATTCAACATGTAAAGAAAAAATCCTCAATAATCCCCCAGATCTGAGTTTTCTCTCCTCTACCCTACAACTCTAAATCCTTTTTACAATAGTGCCTTCAAGAATTTAAGAATTGCAGAGAAGAGAAGCCGCTATTACATTCTATAATCTGTTATTTATAATGTTTACAAAATAATTCTTCAATAGAAAGTTGTTGAAGAGTGGTTCTGCTCAATCAATTTTCATTGGCTCAAAATCATATTCTTCAATTGTTGGAGCCTTCCCATTAATTGAGATCTTCTTCTTCTCATCTCTTCAAACTGTTTCTTTGCAAAAACCAATCAATAATTTAATTAAAATGAAAATTCAAATCAAAATGCTAAATATGGAATTAAAACAAATCCAATCAAAACTTAAATAAATAAATATTTTAAAAGTAAATCTGAGCTTGGCCAAGGATAACATAGACGAATGGATCTGCACTCAGAAAAAGCTGTGGGCAAATGAGAATGTAGAAAATTAAACTTAGAAATTAATTTTGTTTAAAAATTCGGAGCTTGATCTTCTGCTGATTTTTAGACCCATTAAATGATCAAATCTGGAAATGAAACTGCTTCAAAAATGTTCTCCATGATTTTATCTTTCCAATGAGCCATTCTGGGCCTCAATTGGCTAAGTAAAATTCCATTTATGAGCTTCTAAAGTTGGTATATTAAAATTGCCAGAATTTTGGAATTTCTATTGCACAAGCTAAAAATCAGAATTTTTTAATTAAATTCTAACCCTAAATTAAATTATGGTTTTTAATTAATTAATAATAATTAATTAAAAACTAAATTACAAATTAATTATTAACATAAATTAATTAATAAAAAAATGATTTAAAAGAAATTAAGTAAAATATAATAATATTATATTAATATTATAATTCAAATTATATTATAATTATAATATAATTATTATAATATTAAATTAAAAATTTAATATACAAACCCTTGGAATCAATCTAAATCAATACAAACCATTAGAATAAATTCCAAAATCCATACATATATACTTTTGAGATAATGGAGGAGTTAGTGGAGAGTGAGGTGAGGTGGAGTGAAGTGGAGTTATGTGAGGTGGAGGAAAGGTGACGTGAGGGTGATGTAAGGAGGATGAGTCTGAAGGTATAAGGAGTTCAACAAAAAAACTTATAATAAAAAAACTTAACCCCATCGCATTTTTCCAAAATCGCAAATCGCACTATCGGATTTTTTTTTAAACAAGTGAAAAATGAATTTGCGATATGCGATATGTGATATTGCAATTTCACAATCACAAATTTTTATTGCAAGTTTTTTGGAGGAAAGTGAAGGGAGGTGAAGTGGGGCCCATGTGAATTAACTATCCTACAAATTGGACTTTAGTCATTTTTCAATTTTGGGGTTTTGGGTTTGGAAATTTGTTTTAAAATAACAACTTGGAGTAAATTACCAAGATCTTGAAACGTTTTTTAACTGACATATAATTTAGCTGGGCCATTTTGTTGGATCGTTAGTGAAAAAATAAAAATATTAATAAAAACTAACTAAGAGTTAATATTTACCATGAATGACTATTTTAATTTCAAAAATTGAAATATCATACATTTTTTTTACACTTTTTTATCAAGGCGAGAAAATGATCAAACTTCAAAGGAGTACCATTTACAAACTAGTTGACCAAATGAAGCGAAACAAGTAGTATCGTTCGAAAGCTTATGAAAAGTCGGATTCAATGAAAAAATCAAAATAGAAATCCGATACAAATGAAAAAATGACAAAATTGTAAGACAATTAACTTAAATGAAAATCATAAAATATGCTTAGCCAAAAATTAATGGAAAGGGTCCCCATTATTTGAAGTAATGGGGGGTGTTGGGTTTTCCCTACAACAAGAGGAAAATGAAGGAAAATAATGGAAAATGAAGAAAATAGAGGCCTCATTAATAAAAAGGCTTCTGAGGATGAGTTGGTATGCTTTTGTCAGTTCAGTTTTGGAGCTCTCATTTCTCTCTCTCTCTCTCTCATACTCTGGAAAATTAGAGTATTCTTGGAGCACTCTTAGAGAGCGTGGCATACTTGGTGATTTAGAGAAAGAAGGAAAATGAATAGCAGGAAAGAACAAGAGGACATCGGGATCAATATCTACAATAGGTTATAAGTGCAGGTACTGAGTTGCATGTATGTTTTCTTCACTAGTTTTGGCATGCATGGTGTATGCATGTGGATTTTCCTAGCCTTGCCATTTCCTGGATAAATATGGTGTTATGGGATTATTTCCATTGATTTTTTTTTTCTGGTTGGTCCTCATTATTCCTTACATGTTGGGTTGAGTTATTAGTTCTTGGAGACTTGGTTGGACAAATGCTCTGGAGCCCAACAAACAATTGTTGGGTTGAGTTACTATTCATGGAGCCTTAGTTGGACTAATTCTCTAGAGCCCTAGGTGGATTGAGTTACTAGTCCCGGAGCCTTGGTTGGAAAAATTCTCTAGATCCCTAGGTGGGTTGAGTTACTAGTCCCGGAGCCTTGGTTGGATAAACGCTCTGGAGCTCGAAAACAGCTAAGTTTGAGTTACTAGCCGTGGAGCCTTGGCTGGAACAAACACTCTGGAGCCTTGGAACAACTTGGATAGAGACCAATCCATGAAATTTGTGATGTCCGATCATGAGGTGGAATCACTGGTTGAGGGTTGAGGTTCTTTGGCCTCTGGAAGTGTAATATCCCAAAATGGAATAATGCATTGATACACAAACATAATATTTGAAACACAGAAAATGTACATAAAGATATGATCAACACAGATATAGATAGAATAGATGAGCCATTTCATTATACATCAACAACAAATGAAGGTACACAGTGCTCCAAAATTAATGCACTCAAGCCACAAGATGATTGAAATACACTAAAGAAACCAAGAACTGGAAATGTTGTGCTGGTACTGCTGCTGCTGGAAACTGCTGCTACTGAGGAGAAGAACCATGTGGTGAAGGCTGTTAGGGTGCTCAGAATTATCCGCGCTTTTAACCACAGATTATAATCAAAAAACCCAGAAAAACCTAAAAATTGTTTGGCTAGATTTTAAATTTGGATTTTTAGCCCTTTTTGGGTTGCACATTGCACCCCTGCTGGCATAAACTGCGCTGTCAAGGATGGAGGCTCTCTAGCTTGCTAAAAAATATGGATATGAAGCTCAAGGTTGATGGAAATAATTTATACAATGTGAAGAATTGGTTCCCCACTGAATTACTCGCTGAAATGCTTGCAACTTCCCTTCTCCATTTGATCTACAAGACTGGATTGCGTAATTCCTAAATGGATTGTTGCTGCTGGGAGATGAATAATAGATGGCCTGATGCCTGATATAGATCTAAAGCACTAGAAAGATGATCTTTAAGCTCAAGGTGATAGGATGAATCCTTCACCGGTTCCTCAACTGAAATATTGAAGGACAACCTCCTCCTCTCAAAATTGATATTCAGAAATGTATAATTTTTGAATATGGATGTTTTGCAGAAAGTAGGAACAATATGGCACCAATGCCTAAAGATGAATGAAGTAAAATACTATTTCCAGAGCTACTCAAAGAAAGGGGTGGGATTCCTGACCAGGAACACCCAGTGCTAAACAACACTTGCAATCTTGGCTAAACAACCAAAGAAAGCATGGAATGTCAAATGACAATTCCAGATCTAAACAGATCATACATCAATAATAATTTCAAACATGCCTTCTATTGTGCCTTCATCTTCTTTATATAGATTATGAGCCTTCTCATGCCTTGGCCCTCCTCCTAATTGCATTGTACATGTGGACATAGGTCTCCATGTTGACTACACTGTCATTTCATGATCTCCATCATGTGTGAATGCAATGATCACCCTCTCCATCAAGTGTGCATTAATGCACCACTTCCTCCATCATCTCATCATAAATTCTCTATGATCTTATCTTTGATTCCTTCCAAGATCTTAGTTGACTGTATCAACCTCCATGATCTATCTTATTGATGAGACATGATCTCCACTCCTTTCACATTAAGTAGCTGCTCCACTACTCCATTATGTAGATCTAGATCTAAAATATCCACATACACACATCAAAAGTGGATTTTTATTAATATTTGAGGATTATGGGTCCCTCCACCCTTTTATTTACTTACTTAATTAAGTTTATTAAGAACTCTAATATTCCAAATATCATGTGAAAATTTGGGAATATTACAAGAAGCCCTGGATTGATTGTGATTGATGTGTTTGATGAGATCCCACATTCATGCTTGGAATATGACACGAGGGTGATTCAATGAAGTGAGACTTGGATCAACCAATCTATGGTCAGGTGGAATGTGGAATTCCCATCTCTTGTTGGTTTTTACATTCAGTAATGAAGAGCTCATTCACTTGGTATTTGGTATGCAAATGTACTGGTTTATGTATGGATTTTATTGCTGTTGTATCTATTGTATTTTTGTTGTTATTATGCTGGTTATAAGTATGTATTTAATCAATGATGACGTATAGCTCTATCAATGTTTTTACTTGTAAATTAATGCACAATGTATCTATGGTCAAATATATGGTATTGCCGTTAAGGATGCAGGGGAGAAATGCTTTTTAGCAATTCTCAGATAAGTATGAGACCCCTTTGCTCTGTTCTGTTGTTTACACATGTAGATTCAATGTTTGTTAAATGTTTGAAAAAATTCTTGTCATGGTTAGGAGGGGTATATATGAGTTCTGAATGATGTGTTTGCTTCCGTATCATTGTATTGTTGTTATTTATCATCCCTTTAGTTTTCATGAAGTTCTGGGCTGTGATCTGGGCTCTAGGCCTGAAAAGGTGGCTCAAATACCAGAGCCGCAACATAGAACTGAGCACTTGGGGCCCTAGTCGCTGGATTGGATAGCTATGCCTATGGCTATAGCCTCCTAGCCCCTGAAATGCAGTGTTATGCCTACGACTATGGCTCAAAGGGGGTCAAAATGTCAGTGTGACCCAGGGGTAAGAGGCCTGAATGGTTGGGTTACCTAATGGGGGTGTTGTGCTTGATGTACAAGGTCTATATGTTGTGTTTTCTGTAGGTTCCAATTCCTTAAGGTAACATAGGAGTTTGAATCTCATTATAGTAGCCTCTTGTTGCATATTTACCCCGGTTGGCCGGTTACTTGGGTAGATGTGGGAAGGGGGTGTTATAATATTGCCACTATTTTATCCAAACCAAAGTGCCTTGTCACCCAAATGTGGTGTGACTCCCAAATAATATTGGCATGCTCACTTGAAGGAACACAAAGGTGCCCTAGGTAGCATAACAGTGCATCCTAGAGCTAGAATTTTGGTACTTGATTTCCATCCATAGACATATGGTATGTGGTGGAAAATTATGGATCGTTTTTGTATAGATGTGTCCATCCAAAAGTCTCGTGCCCACAAGAGTTGAGAACAATGGTTAGTGCCACAACTAGGGGCCAAATGAGGCAATCTGCATCATTATTGGTGCTTGCCTTCTTTTGTTTAATGTTCAAATGGAATTGTTTCATATAAGTGGACCATTTCTAATGGTGATCATTCTGCAGTTTCCCTTGTGTCTGCATAAATTGATGAGGTCAATGATCTATGTAGATGATTGTCTCCTTTCCCAGAACTTAATGTTTCCACTGCTGTAAATCCTGCACGTTGGAGTACATATCCTTATTGTAGGTGGGGTATTTCCAAATAGTATTAGAGAGTGTATCACTATGATAGGCTACTGGATGTCGTTGCTAGGTAATAACTACACCAATAGCATAATCAAAAGCATATTTCTCAATTTCAAATGGTTATTGAAAGTTTGGAAATACAATTACTAGCGTAGAGAAGAGGCGGTGTCTCACCTCAACAAATTCCTTTTGTTGTGACTCAGACCAAAAAAAAATCTTTCGCTCCACCCTTGGTAGCTTGACTCAAAGGCAAAGTGATATGAGAGAAACCCAACACAAACCTTTGATAGAAATTGGCAATGCCCAAAAATTCACAGAGCTCTATTAGAGTTATCGGGGCTAGCCAATTTCGAATGACTTGGATCTTAGCCAAATCCACATGCACACCTTGCTCATCAATTGTGTATCCCAAATATTGGACTTGGTTCATGCTAAATGATCATTTCTTTAAGTTGGCACATATTTTGTGCTACCACAGGGTTTGAAGGATCTCCCAAACATGTTGAAAGTGCTCTACCCAAATCTTGTTGAAGACAAGAATGTCATATAGATATAAAACCACAAATTAGTTGGTGAAATATTGCAAGATGTCATCCATCAACCTCATAAAAGTGGTATGGTCATTTGTAAGCCCGAAGGGCATGAAAAAACACTCAAAGATTCCCTCCTTGGATTTGAAGGTGGTCTTCCATACATGAGTGGGTTCTATTGGAACTTGGTGATAGCTAGATTTCAAATCAATCTTATTGAAGTACTTGGCCCCCTTGATATAGTCAAGAAGGTCAGAAATATATGGGATTGGGTAACTATTCATGATAATGATTTTATTCAGTGTCCTATAATTAATGCAGAGTCTCTAGGTCCCATCCTTCTTTCGTACGAGTAAAATTTAGCTCTCATAAGGTGAGTAACTTGGTCATATGTTCTCTTTTTGTAGCAACTCATGGATTTACCGCTTGATTTCCTCGTTTTCCAGAAGAGAGTGATGATATATTTTCGCATTGGGTAGAGGAGCTCTGGGAATTAGATCAATCAAATTATTGACCTGACAGTGCTATGGTACCCCTCTGAGTGAGGAGAAGATGTCCCTGTACTCTTCCATGACCTTATCAACTTGCTTCTACTATGAAAATGAAGCCTTTTTGGGGTCCATAGATGTGGCCATGATATTCCCCTTACTTTGAGAGCGAATAAGAAATAAAAAAAATTTCTCATTCTAGGATATGATCTTATTGCATTTCTTAGCAGAGATCAAAGAAATGGCAGTAAGCGGGGCTACCTTTAGTATCATGTATAGCTTTATGCTCAAAGTAATAATCATAATGTGAGGTATGGAATCATACACAACATTGCGCTTCCACAAGTATGGTTGGCATAATAAAAAATCACAAAATTCAAGAGGAGAAACATCACACCGTATCTCATCCATGAAGGGCTTGATGCTATAGGGAAGACGAAACTACTGGCTGACATGAAGATCTCTTCCTTGGTGGAGCCACTCGGTGGTGTATGGTTACGGTTGTGGTGTGGTTGGAAAAATCAACCGCTTAACAATCTCTGCTGATATGAGGTTATTTTGGCTCCCACTATTGATAATGAACTGCAACTGAGAACCCTTCACTCACATATGTGAGTGGAATAAAATTGCCAAAAATAGAAAGCTATAAAAATAGGAAACTATGCTGGAAGTTAGGAAACTGAAAGGAAACAATGTTGGGGGTCCAAGTGGAATAGGCGGGTGGCCACCAATATCCACCTGGATCATGCATAGATGGAGGCATATGGACCAAATTAGAAGAATATCTCAACCATTTGCATAAATGTTGAATCCCAATGTTGAATGCTACATATGTCACAATGAAGGTCATAGAATTTGAGATTGCAGAATCAACTTGAGATGGAACAAGAGAGAGGGGATTCCTATTAATCTAAGGATTAACTCTATAGGATTTAAAATAAGACAATAAGAACCCCGGTCAGATCTAACCCCTCAAATCTAATCCCTTGGTGAAGGCTTCTTTAAGGAGCCTATTATTTGTTGAATACAAACTTGAAGAACCAAATCTATGTAGGTAAAATGATCACATTAATGTGAGGGTAGCATACATACAATTAAAAGGGGAGATACCAAATGAAAAGTAATGGCATATAAATATTGGTAGATAATGGAAGGCATGTATAGGTAGAGAATTCATGTAGGTGCATTATCAAAGATAAGGCAAAGGAGAAGTTAAGCATTCCATGAATAACTTGGTCTCAAAGGGATACTTTATCAAGCCCACAAGAAAGAAGCATTGAAGAAATGGTCTCAAATAAAGTCCATAGGAAGGTACAAGAACATTAGGAGATGGAAAAATGATCCTAGTAGAATATTCTATCAGGTCCATAGGAAATTTCAGGAACATTTTGTAAGCATTGAAAGATGAATGCATTGACCATAGGAACAAATAATGAGTAGTAATCGACAAATAAAGGAAGCATGGTCTTGGGGGGATACTTTTCCAGGTCCACAGGAAAGTGTTGGAATAGTTGAAGAATCATTGGTAGCATGGTCACAAGGGGAGACTTTATCACATTCATGGACAGTTTGTGGACACTCAAAGAATGAAGATAAAGGAAAAAAATCTCATGGATATTCTATAGGATTAGGTTCACTCATAATTATGGAAGCATTGGTAGAAAATCATGTCCCTTTTCCATTAATGTCAAAGGGGGAGAGAATGCATACATTGATACAAACATTGATTTTGAGGAAAAAGGAGGAGATAATGCATCCATTTTCAGAAGGAAGGAAAGAAAGAGGGAGGCATCTTCAAAGTATAACAAAGAGAATCCATAACACTATGCCAGGGGATATGTGCCAAGGAGAACTTTGCCTATGGACATCAATGAACAACAATTTCACATGTTGTTTCCATCAATGAAAATGGGGATATTATTTCTCATAGTGTTGTCATTGATGGCAACAAGTGTCATTAATGTCAAAGGGGATTTCTGTTGGGAAAAATACTGAGAGGGGGGGAGGGGGTGCGAATCAATATTTTAAAACTCACTTAAACATTTTTATTCTTATCCAGATTTTCGTACACTACTATCATTCAATGAAACCACGTATGTAAGTGACTATGATGAATGCAAGCTATGTATATCCAGTTAAATAAAATCTCATATAATTCATATAATTTCATTTAATATTTAACCAGTGCATAATTACTTCACTAAACATGTATTAAGAAGAAAATATGAGCAGTAAAGAACATATAGATCATCAACCCACAAGAGACACATCAACACACATGAACACCAGGATTTTAGGTGGAAACCCAATGTGGGAGAAAACCATCGTTGTGGTCATATCTGTCTTCATATTTTAATATAAGGAAAATATATTACAATCTTATACTAACGCATAGTCATACCAGTACGCAGGCACCCACCTGTGGAAGGCTACAACCTTCTCTCATTTTCCAGCACCCACTGGAAGGGAGATTTAACCCCCTGATCTCATTTATCAACACCCGCAAAAAGTGAGCTCCAACCCCCTAATCAGATTTATCATCTACCACTGGAAGGAATATTCGACTCCCTCACTGGAGGCTCCAACCCTCAACACCTCTATGGACCACATTTCATAACATTTCATATTGGATCCACCTGACTCAAAACATCAAAACCTGTAGGAAAATTTTCATCATATTTTCAGACTAGACCCACTACCACCATTTAAGCCCAATACCAAATAATAATTCTGAAATCAATATCTGAATCAAATCACTTAATCACTGAATCAAATGAGACACCAAATCAATCATTGAATCAACTCATTCTCAAACAACCAAAGCAACTAATATCACTGTATACCCATTCATTAGAATACCAGACCACATATTTTTCATCACATAAACCAAATCATGTAAATGGAAACCCTGATCAATCATATGTCAGAATATATATGCCACTGTTCTAAACTATATCCGTGTATATACACACTTTCCCTTAATATGAACTACATAGAGATCTCAAAGCACTGATAACTGATTTTGAATCACTGTCACACTGAAAAAATCACTGAAACACATACTTAACCCATCACAAATCTCTAAACCAAATATAGATCACCATACAGTAGCATCAAGATAATTCAACCCAACCAGTATTGTCAAACATGGAGTATCATAAGAGAGACTTCATCAACACACAACAACGAACATAATAGAACTGATCATACATCATTAACAGTTCATACTGAAAAACCCTAGCAGATGTATGTGACTCTTATAAATCACTTCCGCGTATGTATGCACTTTTCATACTTGACACCTGTGTACAGATCTGTCCATACTACATAATTTATACACGACTACCTAGAGGAAGATCTGTGTATGTACACGACCTCTTAATGAAAAAATCACATATAGATCTATAATCACTGAATCATTCCTTTACTGCACAACAAAACATCTGTCAAACCCAAATCTCAACATACTCACTGTTATAAACACACATCATAATACCATCATAACAGATCTATCAAAGCATAAATAAATTATTCAATATGTAGTCATTTTATATATATCATATCTGATCCATATCCATGCTCACTGGTGCACAACTATTTCCTATTAAGTCATTCATAAATAATCTATCACATCCACACTTAACACTTTGATCTCGATCTCGTTATATAACTTAGGCCTTAGCCAATACCTTAGGCCAATCCCTTAGTAATTTTGATGGTATTTTTTGACGGGATCAAATATCCATTGTCATGCTCATTACTATGGGGAAATACCATGGTAAAGACCCCTGGTATTGAGAATACCATGGTATGGAAACTGTACGCGACTTTTCCTCACGATACCCTTGTATGTACGCGACCTTTGTTCACAGGACCCACATATACTTCCCAAACTTCACCTTTATCATTTCTCTATCTCTGAACTGATATTCCTTTGTCCATTCTCTCTGTCACATCTGTACTAGCCTGTATACTCATCCTCCTACCATCATGTTGACATATTTATCAAGTAGGTTTCTATCAAGTACAACACATTAGTCATTATGCCAGTAATCTTCCCCTTTGGACTTGATGACAACCACTTTGTTTTTTAGTCACTGCCACCTGTAGATTCCTGTAAAGATATCTATAAACATACCAAGCTTCTCTCCAAGAATTATTCCTCAAACACCAAGCTACTCTCATCATTTGACATCATGGGAAAAGGGTTGACCAATGATGAATGAATACTTCTCTCCCCCTGTTTAGAGAGAATCACTGTAGGGCTGATCCATTGAATATAAACACTAACCATGCTCCCCCTGAGCATATGTTGAATCTTCTAGAAGATATACATAAAAGTACATGACTCTATGACTTAACCAAATATGGACTTTCCGAGCTAAGGACTCATGCTTACATCAATCACCCAACATAGTGGTGTTACATATTTGACTTATGTAAATTTTCGTATATGTTCTATGCTTGATGCAACTTTACTTTTATCCCTAATATCAAACAAAAATCACATAAACAAGAAAGTAAAATGCTGATAGAACATAATAGTTGATCGACAGAAGACAAGCCAAAAAATACACTTAACTTGATCAGAAAAATATATGTGTTTTGGTGCATTACGACAGTCAACTGGATGCTTCAACCAGCAAAGTCTCAATACGGTCAGCCAACCAGAAGTGTCACACAACCCTCTCATACAACTATATCAATCAACCCAAATTCAACAAAATTCAACACTGTCCTAGTCAATGGTCAATGAAAAACAACAACAACAAAAAGTCAACACATCCCGGTTAAAGTCAATGATCAACCTCGATTTCTGTGCCAATAAATGAAGACTAGAGAAATCAGAATTTTGAGCAATTTTGGGGTCATTTTGACCAAATTCAACGCTGGTCAAATATGTGCTAAAACCCTAGGTCAAAACAGAAATGTCTTTGCTGCAATTTTCCCACGTGTGGAGAAGAAGAGACTCCAAGTGATGATCGAACCAATCAGATGCAGAGAGAGAATGTGTGATGATGATATGAGTGAAATGACCTCCAACTTTGACCTAAATATATCCATCAGTGAGGGTGTGTGACACATCTACTAGGGCTTCAAGCCTACATTTCAATTCTGGCTAATCTTGCACATAAGTGGATTTAATTCAAAATAAATTTTCTGCTCATCGGATCCAGATGATCTTTAGATCGATATTGCACCTCTCCGAAAGAGGAGTCAAATAAAAATATTGCATCTTCATCTGAGCATCACAACATGGAGTTTTGACCTAGTTGTCCAGAATTAACACTCCCTCTCAACTAGGGAGAACTCCATCCACTTGTTCCATCCAAACATCGTGCGCCATCCCTCCATAACTTGCTTTGCTGGATTCTTTATTTCAGAACAAAAGGGTGAGTCACAAAGACATCACTCTCGGCTGACAAATTCAACCCAGAGGTCTGAAACCTCTATAGGAATCATAAGAGTCACATACCAACTCGAAGTTGTTTTACCTGACTCGAAGTCAGTTGGAGGTCCAGAACCTCACTAGACTTGATCCCAGATCAAGTGGTTGGACACGTGCCATCCTAGACATAGAGAGTACAGAAATCTCCGATGTGTCCATCGGTCTTTGCTACTGGTCTCTAGCTTTTCCCACATCACTGGCCAAATGAGAGGTACTTCCCATGAGTCCGTGACTCAATGGGGAGGATGCATACAGGGCACAGATCATGAGAGGTGAACCAACTCAATATCATAATGGTGGGGAAGAAGCACACCAACAAGGTTCGGAAAGCCTAGCCCTGTGGTTGCTTATAGCTCTGAGAAGCTATCCCCAAAGCCCCTCAGAGCTCCCAGAGCTCATCGTCCAATAGGACCCTTAGCATAGGGTCGTTCCACGATTCGAATATTCTCACGGAAGGTTAGGAACTTGACCTTCCCCAAGGGATTTGTGAGAATATTCACGACCTTCTCATCAGTTCCTATATGATCGAGCCTTACGGCGCTTCACTGTACCATATCCCAGATAAAGTGGTACATGATATAAATATGCTTGGATCGATCGTGGAACACGAGATTCTCAGAAAACCAAATCCCACTCTGTTTATCACAGAGTATCACGGTGGTATCTAGCACATGCCCGAACAACACATTGAAGTGATTTCATAACCAAACTGCTTCACAATAGGCCATACTCATTGTAATGTATTCGACCTCAGTGGTGCTCAAAGCCACCGAATTCTACTTCCTGCTCATCCATGATATCGAAGCAAACCCAAGTGTGAAGCAGCATGCCAATGTGCTCTTGCGATCCACCACACTTCCAACCTAATCGACATCAGTATATCCATGGAGTGTCATGCTCCCGACAGTGTATCTCAACCCATGGTTTATCGTGCCTCGAAGTTATCTCAACTGATTCTTGGCACCAACCCAGTGAATGTGATGAGGTTCAATGATATGTTGACTCAAAGTGTTCACTGCAAAACATACGTCTGGACAGGTGTTCACTAAGAACATCAGGGCCCCTACAAGTTGACGATACTCAATAGGATTTGCTAGCACGAGCCCAACAACGCTACCACTCAACTTCTTATTGTTGAGCTCCATCAGTGTTGACACGGACTTACAGTCCACCATTCCAAATCTTTCCAGAAGCTTCACAATATATTTTCCTTGAGAAAGGAAAATGTCGCCAGGTCTTTGTCAGACCTCCAGGCCTAGGAAGTAATGAATCAGTCCTAGGTCCTTCATCTTGAACTCAGTAGTGAGCTCCATCTTACACTGACGAATGAGAGGGTTAGCACCTGTGAGGAAGAGGTCATCCACATACAACACTAGAATGAGAGGTTTTTATCTATCAAACCTGAAGTAAAGGTTCGGATCAGCATTACTACGAGTGATGCCCAACTTCATCAGGTAGCTATCTATCCTCTCATACCAAGCTCTGGGTGCTTGCTTCAACTCATATAAGGCTTTCTTTAACTTGCAAACATGAGTGTCTCGATCTTGGACTTAAAACCCTAGAGGTTTCTCCACATACACCTCTTCCTTTATCGTACCATGCAAAAGTGCGGTCTTCACATCCATCTGATGAAGATTCCATCCTTGCGTAGCAGCAAGGGATATGATATATCGTATGGTGGTTTATCGAGCCACGGGTGCAAATATATCATCATATGCTATGCCTTCCTTTTGAGAGAAGCCACAAGCAACGAATCTTGCCTTGAAATTTTTAGCACTACCATCAGATCCATGCTTGATATTATAGAGCCATTTCAAGGTGACAACTACTTTGTCCTATGGTCTTGGAACCACATCCCAGACATCATTCTTCATAATGGAATCATATTCTTCATGCATATCATCCTTCCAAACTTGATGCTTTACGACTTCTTCAAAAATATCCAAGCTCAGATTGTACGATTGTACTCATGGTTGCTAGATACCCTTGTTATCTATTCGCCTTCTTTCTTTCACAGAATGTCCCCCTTGGGGCCATATATCTCTCGGAATCCTCAAGAATTTCCCTGAGCCATGATGGTTTTCTCTTCATTGAAGGAATTGGATCAATAGGGTTCATCGGTCCTTCAACATCGGGCATTGTCTCATCCTTCGTTTCTTCTTGATTTCCAACCCTTGCTCCATGATCTTCCTCAGATCTTGAAAGATTGATTACTTTCCTCAGGGAAGCATCTTATTTAAAGGTAACATCATGGCATATCTCCACTTCCCTTTGACCAGGCACATAGACTCTATAGGCCTTCGAAGTTTCGTTGTAGCCCACAAACATTCCCTTCTTCCCAAAAGCATCCAACTTGCTCCTCTTCTCCTTCGGTACATGAAAACAAACAGGACATCCAAAAAATATAAAATGTGAGACGTCAGGTTTATTATGAGAGAAAACCTCTTCGGAAGTTTTGGAGTCCAGAGAGGAATGCAGGCATCGGTTTTGTATGTACACAACAGTGTTCACAACTTCTCCCCAAAAAAAATTCGGAAGACCTTTGTCACATAGCATGGCACAGGCAACTTCCACAATGGTCCTGTTCTTTATTTTAGCAACACCATTTTGATCATGAGTATAGACATTTGTGGTCTCCCTCTTGATGCCAGCTTCTCTATAAAATTTCTTGAACTCATTCATCTCATATTCAGTGCCATTATCGGTCCTCAATATCTTGATCTTCTTCCCTGTCAGATTTTCCACCAAGGCTTTGAAAGTACAAAACCACATGAAAGCCTCATCCTTCTTCTTCACGAAGTATATCCAGGTTTTGAAAGAGAAGTCATATATGAATTTCATATAATAAGAAAATCCTCCCAAGGATGTCACGGGTAACATACTAGATAGATCAGAATGTACTAATTGCAAGACATCATATGTATTTGTGACACTTGAGGGGAAAGGTCCCCTTTTATGCTTTCCTTCGGCACAACCCTGACATACACCTTCATGATTATTTGTGAAATAGGGAGTCCCCGTCACCACCTTCCTTGCTTTGGGAAGGGCTTTGTAGTGAAGGTGTCCAAACCTTCGGTGCCATAGTTTAGTCTGTCAGATAGTATCACATGTGATTGCTCCCAGTGGACTTCCTCCAACCTGGTAGAGTGTATCAACTATAAACCCAATCGTGATATATTCCTTGAAAATCTTCTTCCAGATGTGCACCTTCCCATAAATGAATGCCACATTGAAACCTTTGTCTTCCATGGTTGAAATAGACACAAGGTTCTTCTTCAAATCAGGTACATATAGTACATCTTGTAAGCGAAGGACTTGACTTTGAGACAAGTGGAGGGCCAAAGTCCCCATCCCTTTCACGGGATATGTGGCAATATATCCAAGAATAATTTTCAGATTAGCATCCTTCTCAGCCATATCAGAAAGTGCTTCCTCGAACCCAGTGATATGCCTTGAGGAACCACTATCTATCAACCAAACATCCATAGTGTCGGGTGGAGATGTAGCAGAGAGGGAAGATACAAGAATTAATTCATTTCTTTTATCCTCAACAACATTAGATTCCTCATATCTAGGATTTGTCGACCTTTTGTAAGGTTTCCCATTTCCACCAGAGGGAGCCTTACTCTTTCCTTTGAACCTGTTTTTCCTTTTATTGCCATTCCTCCAGTTTTTTTTGTTATCATCATCATCAGGAGAATCCTTCTTGAAAGGGAGTTCTCTAGCATAGTAGCTGGTATTGTGACATGTGTATCATTTTTCTTTCTTTCCGTGGGCCCCTTCTCTTCCTTTGTTCCTCAGACCACCATTTTTTTTCTTCTTAGCACAAGTAGTGAAGGTAAAATTTCCTTCATTTTCATATTCCTTCATCCTTGTCTCTTCTTGTATGCATATCAATAGTACTTCGTCAAAATCAGGTATCACATTGTTATTGAGAATGGTAGTATTGAATATATGCCATTTGGTGGAGAGACCTCCAAGTACGATGAGAACCATTTCTCGATCAACTAATTTCTCCCCAATGGCCAGAAGATTATTTCTGATTTCAATCAACTTCAAAAATATGATTGAATGGATTCATCCCTGCCTTTCTTCAGATTCTTCAGTTGGTTCTTGAAGAAAAGGACTTGATTTGCATTTTTGGCCTTGAACATGTTGAACAATTTATCATAAATCTCCTTGGATGTGCCCAGCTCTGAGATGTAGGCTACCAGACTCTTATGAATTGAATCTCCGATCATCAAATTTGCTTTGATTTCGCCCTTCTTATATTTTGACTTGGTGGCAACAGGTGCAGTATAATGGAGGCTCTTGGATTTTACCCTGCACATAGTCCATGACATCTTGGTCTTCCAACATAAGATCCAAAGTCATCTTCTAGGCATGGAAGTATTCCTTCCCAGTCAATTTGTCATAATATTTAAAGCCATTATAGTTTGAGGTACCCATGCCGTTCTTAGGTGATTGCTGCAAACTTGGGATTTGTATTCACCTCAGCTCTAATACCATGTAATTTTTTGTATATGTTCTATGCTTGATGTAACTTTTCTTTTATTCCCAATATCAAACAACAATCACATAAACAAGAAAGTAAAATGCTGATAGAACATACCAGTAGATCGACAGAAGACAAACAAAAAAATACACTTAACTTGATCAGCAAAATATATGTGTTGTGGTGCGTTATGGCGGTGAATAGGATGCTTCAATCAACAAAGTCTCAATATGCTCAGCCAACCAAAAGTGTCACACAACCCTCTCGGACAGCTATATCAGTCAACCCAAAGTCAACAAAAGTCAATGCTGTCCCAGTCAATGGTCGACGCAAAACAACAACAAAAAAAGTCAACGCAGCCCAGTCAAAGTCGAAAATCAACCTCAATTTTTGTGCCAATAAATGCGGACTAGATAAATGGGAATTTTGAGCAAGTTTGGGGCCAGTTTGAACCAAATTCAACATTGGTCAAATCTACGTTTAAACCCTAGGTCAAAACATAAATGTCTTTGCTGCAATTTTCCCACGTGTGGAGAAGAAGAGACTCCAAGTGATGATCGAACCAATCAGATGCAGAGAGAGAATGTGTAATGATGAGATGAGTGAAATGACCTCCAATGTTGACCTATATATATCCATCAGTGAGGGTGTGTGACACATCCGCTGGGGCTTCAAGCCTACATTTCAATTCTGGCTGACCTTGCACATAAGTGGATTTAATTCAAAATAAATGTTCTACTCATCAGATCAAGATGATATTTAGATTGATATTGCACCTCTCTGAAAGAGGAGTCCAATATAGATATTGGAATCTTCGTCTGAGCGTCACAACATGGAGTTTGGACCTAGTTGTCCAAAATTAACAACTCAACATTACATCAAATGCCCAAAATAATGGGATTGCATACATAATTGACTTGACTCTAATAGTCCAAACATGAATAAATATTACAATTATAACATCATAGGCCTTTACACGACCTTTACATTAAGATACAAATATGAAATATATAATTGAGACCAAAGACCTCAATAGTGAGGTAGCAAGACCATGATAGTCATCAAGAACCATCATTCACCATATAATAATTTGCATTATGAGCATCTAATAGCAGCAACATGAACATCATCATGAAGCTATGTAGCATCAAACTTCATCAGTATCAATATGTGACCAAATATGCGATGCTTTCAAGCATCACCAAGTAGTTGTAGTAGCAGTATATCAATAATTATACTCTTGTCTTCATTTATTTTCCTCATATATGAGTTATAATTCATAGGAAATAATATCATTCTCTTGGATCACAATGTCATCATATGTATCTATCAAAGATAATGAGATCCTTCAACATCAATCAAGTTTATCATAATATGCAACTCAAGTAATCATCCATAAGATCCCTATTTGTACTTCATTGATATCCCATGGCATAAAGATAACAATATGTATGAAGTCATCATCATAGCATGAGATTGTACAATGCCAAAAATGCACTACTATAAGCATAACAAATGCTCCCCCTAAACCAGTGCCAACTATTCATTGTCTGGTCTGATCATATTCATCTTCATCAATCAATAAAGTCATATATTGCAACAAATCATAAACCATCATAGGCCAATGCCACTTCTAAGTAGCATCTAAATATCAACAAACTGTAACCAATCAATATCAGAACAAGAAAGCCAAATAATAATTGTCTGAAGCATTTCAGAACCTCTCCTCGAGTCTATCCCACTATTTCTTCATCAAAGAGAAACATACACGACTGTATAGATCAGAACTCATGTATATACATGACTTTTTTTTATAAGGTCCATGTACAAAAATTAAAATGTTGATTTTTCATAACTACATCTCTCCATAAGCCTGTAATATATGTTTCCATTCACTATTACATCATATGCATTGTCAGTAACATAAGAAACATGAATATCGAAACAACATGGGAATCATCATCAAGACAAACATATTTATAGCTCCCCAATCCATCACTGATCCTAAGGACCTGATAATCATCATCTTCTCTTCATGAGGTCATATGCCTCACATCACTTCTGTAGTCATTGTGGGAAGTAATATTTAAGAGAAATGGACCGTATTAGGGTTAATCTTCCCTACATTTCTCACTGATGTTCCTTCTTTCTCCAAATCTGCTTGCACTTTCCACCCATCTGCTAAAACTTATCCCACCTTTTTCTTTTATTCCAAATGTTTGTCCTGCAATTAGTGACCTTATTCCCAACCTTGTTACAAGTATAACATCTTATATGACCATAAAATTGAGCTAAGGAATCATAATATGTTTGTTTCAAATTCCTTTTATTCCAATCAATATCTTTGTGACCAAATATGTTGCAAGCAAAACAATATCCCTTAAAGAAACCTGAGTACCTGGGAGCTAATGATCTTCCTGTGAAGTGGCTATTTGCTTGAGATCGAAACAATATGATTTTGCAGTTGGATACAACATGTAAAAACTTATGACAGATAAAACATTCAACATTATTGTGTAGAGAAGAGAATTGATTGTTACTTCTATAGTTTAGAGCAAATGATTCCCTTTGAATATTTTCTTTCTTTGGTTGTTCTATTGGTTGACTTCTCACTTCTTTATCTGGATTTTCAGAAGTTTCTTTTATAACTTTATGATTTCTTGCAAAATCTTGTGAGATAGATTGTCATTTTACATTCTCAAGAAAGCCAAGACCAAATTTAATGGAGGGAGACCTTTCATTTCTAAGGATATTGTCCAATATCTTTGAGCTATCCTAGAATCTCAATTGCCTATCCTTTTATGCTATATTACCTTCTAGAATACTTACCTCAACCTCTTTTTCACCTCTAGTCTTTTCCAATTGAGTTCTCAATTGGATGATTTCCTTCTTAAACCCGTTTTCTTGTTCTTCAAATACTTGGAGAGTCTCCTCATATATTTTGTTTGAATTTTAAACATAATTTTTTAGAGAGACGATTTCTGCTTCAATTCCTTCACAGTAACTGGTTCTTTCTTTAAGTTCCTCAGTTGTTGTATTCAATTTATTTTTTAATGATGTTGATTCATCCTGAAACCTTTGACATTGGTATTCCTTTTCCTTGTACTGATTCCTCACCCCTCCAATTTTTTTTCCCTCTTGCAACTGATTCTTTAACCTAATAATCCCTTCTTTGCAGGTACAATCCCTTTCATCAAATAAATTTCGTTGATCTCTATTTTAATATATAAGCCTTTTAATCTCTGCTTCTAGGGCCATTAGATTACTTTAACTTTTACCCATAAGAGAAAATTCAGTTGATTCACTATCATATTCACTACCATAAATATTACATGAACATGAAAATTGACAACCAATACCTAATAATTCTTTCATTCTATCTTCTTCATTCCTGATCAATAGAAAGCAGGGTGCTTTTGAATCTAAATATTTGTTGCCATCTATTAGTGCATATGATAGAAAATTTTCACTGTCATAGTTTCTTTGAGTTTCCTTCTTCTTTTTCTTCTTTCCCATCATCCCTAATCCACTTCAAAAGATTAAGCTTTTGATGGAGTGACCTGCTTTGATATTAATTGTTCGGAAAAATACTTTGGGGGGGGGGGGAGGGGGGGGGTGTTGAATCAATATTTTAAAGCTCACTTAAACCTTTTGTTTCTTATTTATATTTTTGTATGCTACTATCATTCAGTGAACCCGTGTATGTACACGACTATGATGAATGCAAGCTGCATATATCTAGTTAACTAACTTTTCATATAATTCATCATATGTTAATCTTTAACCAGTGCATCTTGACTTAATTAAACATGTATTGAGAAGAAACTGAGCAGTAAAGAACACATAGATCATCAACAGAAAAGAGACACATAAACACACATGAACACCAAGATCTTAGGTGGAAACCCAATGTGGGAGAAAACCACCATTGCCATCGTCTCTGTATTCATATTTTATTATAAGGAGATCATATTACAATATTGTAATGGAGAAGAATCATACTATTACGTAGGAACCCATCTGAAGAGGACTACAACCTTCTCTCATTCTCCAACATCCATTGGAAGGGAGCTCTAACCCCCTGATCTCATTATCGACAACCATCGAAAGGGAGCTCCAACCCCCTGATCAGATTTACCAGCTACCAATGGAAGGAAGCTTCGACTCCCTCACTGAAGACTCCAACCCTCAGCACCTATGTGGACCACGATTCATAATATTTTATACTAGATCCACCTGACTCAGAAAATCAAAACCTCTAGGCCACTTTTCATCATATTTTCATACTAGACCCACTACCATCATTTAAGATTAATATCAAATAATATTTCCAAAATCAATCTTTTAATCAAATCACTTAATCATTGAACCAACTGAAACACCAAATCAATTTGAATCAAGTCATTCTCAAACAACCAAAGAAACTCATATCACGATATACCATTTATTAGAATACTAGACCACATACTGTTCATCACAAAAAACTAGATCCTATCACTGCAAACCCTGATCAATCATATTCTAGAATATATACGCTACTGTTCTGAAATATACCCGCATATATACTCGCTTTCCCTTAAGATGACCTGTGTATAGATCTCAAAACATTGATAACTAAATCTGAATCAATGTCAAACTGAAACAATCACTGGAACACATACCTAACCCATCACAGATCTCTGAACCAAATATAGATAACTATATAGTAGCATTAAACAATTCAACCCAACCAGTACTGTCAAACACAAAGTATCATAAGATAGTATTCATCGAAAAAAAACACCAAACATAACAAAACTGATTACACATCATTAAAAATTCATACTACAAAACCCTAGGAGATGTACATGACTCTTATAAAGTACTTCCATGCATGTATGTACTTTTCATACAAGACACCTACGTACAGATATGTACATACTGCAAAATATATACGCGACTACCCAGAGGTAGATCCGTGTATGTATGTGACCTCTTAGTGACAAAACCGTGTATAGATATGTAATCACTGAGTCATTCCTTCATTTCACAACACAATATTTTCCAAACCCAAATCTCAACATACACATTGTTACATACACACATCATTATATCATCATCATAGATCTAGCAAACGATAAACATATTATTCAATATATATTCATTTCAGATCTATTAGATCTGATCCATCTCCATGCTCCCTGGTGCACACCTATTTCAGATCAAGTCATTCAAAAATAATCCATCACATCCACACTTAACACTTTGATCTCCATCTCCTTATATAGATTAGGCCTTAGCCAATACCTTAGGCCAATCCCTTAGTAATGTTGCTGGTATTTTTTGACGGGATCAAATATCCATTGTAGTTTTTACACCAATTTTTGGTCATCTAACCATGTATAATTAGATGGATCGAAATACACCATGTAAGACCAATTTTTCCATAGTAAAATTGCTTTCACTAAGAAATAATTTAATAAACCATAGTTTATTAAGTTATTTATGGTCCAAAATAGAAAAACCCATGAGGAATAATTAAATAAATCCTTATTTATTTGATTTTTTTCTAGGAATAATTAATTAAACCTTCGTTTAATTATATTCCTGGTCATATTTAACCCAATTAATAAGAAATAATTCGATGAATCATTATTTATCTTATTATTCTCTAGGAATAATTAATTAAATCATTATTTAATTAATATTACTTGTTAAATTTGACTAAATCATTTAGGAATAATAAAATAAATCATTATTTGTTTAATTATTCCTTGATCCCATCCTCGAAATGATAAATACATATTTTATTTGTTTATTATTTCTAAATAAAGGGATTTAACCAATTTAAATTCCTTTTCACTCCAACAAAATATAATAAAATATTCCAAGCAGTTAGATCTAGATTTTGGTTAATAATAGTTTATTATGCACTATTATCAAGGATAACTCAATATTTTGTTGTAAATATGAGGTTTTTCCATTCATTCCCTACCTTTGATCCCTTTATCTTGGTCAAACTTTGATCCTCTTATCATTGTCTATCTTTGATTCACTTTTATTTTCTTTTTTGCTTATTGAGCTCCCTTTGAGTTCTACACGTCTTGGGTATTCTACACCATTGAGAGAGAAACTATGAAGCTGAAGCATTTGAGGAAAACCAAGAAACCATCCCATTGAGGGGGATTGTATCAGTTCTCTTCCCAGGTGTTACATAATACAAACAAAATTATTTATAATTCCTGTCTTGTCCATTGGATATTTTGGAGAAAATCTTATTTCATTTTTATATTTAGCTGCTTTATTTGCATAGATCTGGGTTTATTTTGCATTTGTTTAGACCATATATTCCAGATCTAAGAATTTTAAATAGCCACTTTTGTTGTTAGGGATGTTTTTCATGTGCAACTAAAGTGATCTCTTTTCGTACACTTGCGTCAATATTTCATACTAACAATTAGCGACTCCATAGGGTTTTATTTAGATTTTCCCACGCGGCCATCTGTTTCAGTACCTAGGTTTTTTTATTCAACTTTATTTTTTAGCTTCTTAAAGTTTTTTTTTTACCTTTTATGCCCTAAAACAATAAAAAATATAACTTATGCATGTTTCTGGGTGTTTTCCGTAGGTAACAGGTATCAATCACGACACAGACGACATAATTTTTCCGCAATTTGCTGCCGAGACTCTCAGAAGTTCATCTTGCACTTTTCAGCCCCAAACCTGTGAGTTTAGGGCTCAGATAGCAGCTTTCAAGCCAAAAACTGTGAGTTCACCAGTCAACAGGTCAGTACCTACGAGTTGCAGTTTTTTGCTGGGTTTTTTTCTGTACTTTTCAGGGTTTGCCGCAAGTATTTTTTAGGGTTTATTGACCTCTATCTCCACCCATCTTGGGCCTGGATATGCTCAATTTTTCTTTTTAAAGTAGGAACAAGCCTCTTAGGGCTTCAGTACGATTCCACCTTTTTAGGAAGGGTTTAGATGAGTAGGTAGTCTGATATTTTGCAGCACTTTTAGCCATTTCTAGGGTCTGATCCCTCTTTCTTTCTGATCCATTGAGATCAGTTGATATCTCATCCAAAAATCCCTCTTGAGTCTTTTTTGACCTCTCCCTTAGGGTCCCTCTTGTTTCCCTTGGGGTTTTAACCTGTCGCCTCCCTTTTTGTAGCAGTTTTCCCTCTAGTTTTTTGCTATTTTCTGCACCTCTTTTCAGCAGATATGAGTCATTAGATCCCTACCCCTTAGACCTTAGACATTTTTACCTTTTTGTGTGTTTTGAGTCAATTTCAACCGCCTTCAGAAGATTTCCCTGCGAGCCCTTATTTTTGGGTTAGAGTTTATGCATATTTAGCTGTTTATTTCACTGTCAATTTCAGTTTTATTTACAGTTAAACAACATTTTTTTATTTTTATTTATACAAAAATATTTGGGATTAATTAAAATTAACACACCAATCACACACACGCACACCTAAAGCAAAGAGTGCTTGGTTTACATTGCCAAACAAGACTTAAACATCATAATTAATTTATCTGCCCCTCTGCGCCTTTGTTTATTTATCTTCCATTTGATTTGGGTATTTGTGTCTTGTGATCATTACACCCCTATGGAGTTTATCCCAGAGACTCCTAGGCCTTCATCCTTAGTTTATGTTAGGAAGACTTACTCCACCTTGTCGTCGCCGAGTTAGTCCTCTACCGAGTCCCTATACCAACTCTGATTTTGGTCCATCAGGCCCTCATTCTAATTCCATACCCGGTTCCCCTCTACCTCATTCTCCCACCATGTCAAGTGCTAATGTAGGTACTGGTCCTAATGCTGGTGGTAGCCCTGAACATAACTCTGGGGCTGCTAGTAGTGGAACTAATACTGGAACCATCCCTACTACTCCTTTGCAACCTTTTATGGTAGGTTTGAGCCTCCCTGATTTTAGCCAGTTAATCAATGACCCTATACACCATAATCCAGGTTGGTCTGTTATGCCAAATAAGCTTCCTTTTGACATCTTAAAGTTTGAAGGAAACACTGGATAGGACCCTACCAATCACGTCTGCTCCTTCCACATGTGGTTCCAAATCCATTACTGATGACTCTATTCGTCTTCAGTTATTCCAGCGTACACTCATAGGCGATGCTACTAAGTGGTATGTCGACTAGGCCTCTGAATCTCATTTCACTTTTGTGACTCTCGTGAAAGCATTCATATCCTACTTCCAGTTAACTCTACGATATGATACCGATACCAAGTCTTTGATTTCATTTCGTCAAAATTCTGCCACCCGCTTTCTGACCATGTCCAAGAATGGCGTAGAAGGAGGAGATTATGTCGAGCTCCTACATTCGACAATTGTGTCTATATGGATTGGTTTCTCAAGACACTTTTTCTCTTTATCGGTAAATATGTCGCATCTCACTTTCCTTAGAAAGAGGAATAATCTCTCTAAATATCCTTGAAATATGACCTCATCTACGCTAAGTCTGGTTATGTTTATACCGTCTTACCAGATCTTCCTAGACTTGGTGGTGCCAACGCACAGGGGGCATCTCATGCCGCCGACAGTATCGTTGGAGCTATTTCACATCCGTATACTCATCCTCCCATGGGTTATGGTTTAGGGGCCAACTCTTCTAGCACTTATCCCCCTCCCGACAGCATGTATCCAGGACACAACATATTTTTCCCATTGCCTCATCCGATGCCAGGGCCTGCGGTTTCTCAACCTATTTACCCCAATGTTGCTCAACCTCCTTACTATCCATATCAATAGCTTGGTGCTCCATCCCTTCCGACATTAGCACCCCAGCCTCCTATTCCTTCTCAACCTCCGCCGCAGTAGCCACCTCCCCCTCCAAGTCAGGTGTATGCACAACAGAGCGTGACTGATCCTCCAAACTCTAAGAAAAAGAGGAAAGGCAACCAAAATAAACCAGTGCAAGGTAATAAAGGGCATCAACCTAATCCACCAAACACTAACAAACAACAACATGACACTCAGCCCAAGAAGGACATGCCTCTTCATACGAATAAGCCTTGTTCTTGTTGTGGTGTGCATGGCCATTATACTCATGATTATCCCCTTTTACCTTAAACGCATTAGTTGTAGGAAGCACAAGCAAAATCTTGAGGACATCGAGCCTTGGTTTCAGCTCCTACGAATACTGCACATGTTCAACCGACTGTTTTTACTGATCCCTTCCCTTAGCGGGGGTATGTGGCTACCTAACCCCCTCAAGGTCATGCTGCCCCTCAAAACTCTTAGTCTGGTGCCTCTGATTACCAGGTTCTAATGATTAATTATGAAGTGGTTAATACCTCGAATGTCAACCTTCAAAATTAGCCGTGCCAATATGGAAAGCCACCTGCTTCCTCTGCAACCGAGCCTCAAACCACTACTTCCAGAGAGTCTAGTTTGACATCGAATGTCCCTCTACAGATCCCTTAGCCATGTGCAGAGGTCCTTCCCAATATCCCTAAAGGGCCATTATGCCGAACAATTGCTTCCTCCAAAGTTGCCCATAACTACAACATAATAGATGACTTAGCACAATCTCCTGTTGCTATGTCAACGCTAGAAGTCCTCCAGTCGTGCCCTTCACAACGTAAATCTATATTATCTGCTCTCGGTGCTATGCATCATTCGGATGATCGTTTGATTATATTTGATGTTGAAAAATCATATCATCCCTTCTTACCTTCAACCACCACCTTCCAAATACTTGTCAAGATTTGTAATGCCCATGTTTCGCGCTGTATCATTGAAGAGGGGGCATCCACCTGCGTGATGTCCGCCTTTGTTTGGAAGCAAATCGGATCAGCTGAGTTAGTCCCATCCACTATCACTTTGCGTGCTTGGGACGACCACTCTTCTCAGCCCCTTGGCATGTTCCGTAATTGTCCTGTTACTCTCGGGGGAAAGACTGTTTGTATTGACATTGAATTCATTGATGCCCCCTTGGATTAAAACATCCTATTGGATCATAGCTACACCTATGCAATGTCAGTTGTCGCATATGCGGTTCACTGTAAGATGTGATTCCATCATAATGGAAATATTGTCACCATAGATCAGTTGACATATTACGAACCAAAGTCTCAACTCTCTCCCAATTCTATCATCTCTTCTATGGACGATAAACAAATAGTTGCACCTCTTACCAGTGTTTCACCTGGAGTCTATAAAGATTCCACCTTACTTGATGCATTCCATGGTCCCCCCCTCTTGTTGCAGATCCCAGCTCATCAAATTTTTGCATGATGCAATCATCTCAGACTAACCATAAGCGGTCCAGTTCAACCACCCAGCAACCCAAGCCTTCGCAACCTGCTAGTGGTCACTCGATGGAGCCTGTAGGGCCTTCCTTTGAAGGACCCTCCTCTTCTGCTGGTGTCTCTTCCACTCCTTTTCAAACAGGAATGGCTCCCCCTAGCCTTAACCAGTTGGGAGAAATTTCGCCAAGCCATTACCCCTCCAGTCAGATACCGTTTCTCGCTCCCCCCTTCGGATTCTTTTCAGTACCTGTTATGGCTACATTGAGCATTCCTAATTTGAACCTTAGGATCCTAGTCTAGTACATTGATCCCCTAGCTGAAACCCCGCTTGGTCAGCTCAAACCTTATACCGCTTTCACCTCGGTTCAACCGGTCACCACAACCCCTACCTTTGCTTTAGTGCCTCGACCACCTCAACAGGAATCTACTCCTGTTGTGAAAGGATCTGGTTAGGGGGCAAAGACAGAAAGAAGGAACCTAAGGAAAAGGCTGCCCAAAAAAATCCTGCTCCTCCTAAGCCTCCAAAGAAGTCACCTTCATGCGCTTTGTGTGATGTTGATGGGCATGCCACCCATAACTATCCTGAACTTCCTCGTCTCAAACCTGTGGTCAACGAGTCGTTTCCTGAATCTAATATCTCGGAGGTCCATGTTACCTTACCAAATTCAATCAAGAAACTCAAATTGTTGCGCACAAACCACCCTTATGCTTTGTGTGATATTTATGGCCACTATTCTCACCTCTGTCCCCGTCTTGATGAATTTTGTGACACCCTTGAAGCTATTCGTGAAATAGAGGCCACTCGTAGTGGATCCTGTACCCCTCTACTTGTGCGTTTTGCTTTGGTATAATTGGAAGACATTGTCATACCTCCTCCCGATGTCAAGATGACATAATTGATGACCACTATCTACTATCTATCATCATCCATGAGATCCTTGGTGGAACACCCCTCTAGAGAGTTCCCTTCTGTTTCAACTGAACCTCCTTCAATGATCACCTTGGGCTCAAAATTGGTAGATGTTTCATCTACTATCTCTTCATCTACCCTCCTGTAATATTCCCAATTTTTCACCTGATATTTGGAATATTAGAGTTCTTAATTTTCTTTATGAATTAAGTAAATAAAAGGGTGGAGGGACTGATAATCCTCAATATGAATAAATATCCACTTTTGTGTGTAAATGTGGATTAATTAAAGCCTAGATCTACATAATTAGGTAGTTGAGAAACTACTAATGTGAAATGGAATTGGAGATAATGTCTCATTAATGAGATAGATGATGGAGGTTGACACAATCAACTAAGATCTTGAAGATGTAAAACAGAAGATCAAGAAGCAATCATGATGAAGTGGTGGAGGACAATGTGCAACTAATGCACACATGAAGGAGGAGGTTTACATCGCACCTGAACATGATGGATGATTTGGTCAAACAACGTAGTCAAACATGGAGGATTTGGTCCACATGCACAACGCAGTCTAGATGAGGGCCAAGGCATGGGAAGGCTAAAAAATTATATAAAGAAGATGAAGGCAAGGATGAAGGTATGCTAGTTATTCTTGATGTAAGGATCTTTTCAGATATGGGATTGTCATGTGACATTCCATTGCTTTCTTGGGCTGTTTAGCAGAGATTGCAAGTGATGTTTAGCACAGGGTGTTCTTGGTTGGGAATCCCACCTCTTTCTTATAGTAGCTCTAGAAAGAGTATTGTAATTCATTCTACATCAGGAATTAGTGCCACATCTCTTTTCTTACTTTCTGTATAACATTCATATTCAGAAATTGCAGATTTCTGAAGATCAGTTGGCAGGTGGAAGTTTTCTTCAGTACTTCAGCTGGAGAACTGGTGAGGTGTACATCGCACCTGGACATGATGGATGATTTGGTCAAACAATGTAGTCAAACATGGAGGATTTGGTCCACATGCACACATAGTCTAGATGAGGGCCAAGGCATGGGAAGGCTAAAAAATTATATAAAGAAGATGAAGGCAAGGATGAAGGTATGCTGGTTATTCTTGATGTAAGGATCTTTTCAGATATGGAATTGTCATGTGACATTCCATTGCTTTCTTGGGCTGTTTAGCAGAGATTGCAAGTGATGTTTAGCACAGGGTGTTCTTGGTCAGGAATCCCACCTCTTTCTTAGAGTAGCTCTAGAAAGAGTATTGTAATTCATTCTACATCAGGCATTAGTGCCACATCTCTTTTCCTACTTTCTATAGAACATTCATATTCAGAAATTGCAGATTTCTGAAGATCAGTTGGCAGGTGGAAGTTGTATTCAATACTTCAGCTAGAGAACTGGTGAGGGTTTATTCCTATCACCTTGGGATTGTATATCAGCACTCCCAGAGCTTCATTGTAGATCTGGCATTAGGCCAAATATTATTTGCCTCTTAGCAGCAGTATTTCCTTCAGGAATTACACTTTCCAATTTGCAGATCCAAAAGGAGGAAGGAAGTTGTTATCATTCCAGCTAGTAATCCTGTGAGGGATCATCCCCTCACATTTCCATCAGTCTTTCCATCAGCCTGGAGTTTATTGTAGCATTTTTCAGCAGGAAAAAGGCCTCTCTTTCCATCATAGTGCAGTTTCTATTGGCAGTTGTGTTGCAACAGATGTAATCATTTTTGGAGGATTGAGAAGCTAGATCTAGAGCTTCCAGCTTGTAGATCTAATGAAGGGATCAACCCTTCAAGCTTAGATCTGATCTTGCAACATATTTCAGCCATATATTTGATAGATCTAGATTAAGATCTATATTTCCCAGTAGATCAAGATCAACTCCTAGGAGGGTAATTTTCCAAAGTTGTAGATCTGGAAAATCCTTTCTGGGATATTTTGGGAATCCATCACATTGGCCAGATCTTGAATCTTGGCATCATCCGAGCTCCAGATTTGAGTAGATTTTCATTTTACTTTTCAACCTGCAGCTATATATTCATATTTTACGAAGGGACAATGCAGTATTTTCTTCAATAAATCTTCAGTTACGCAGTGCCTATTGTGGCATGTTTTCTGGGTGATTCTAGGCCATCTCTTTGGCTAGATCTCCTTATATTTTGTACATTGTGTAACTGAATCTTCTCCAACGTAATAAAATGGCTCAACTTCTCTGTATATTCTATTCTTTTCTTTAGATTTATTGTTTATCTTGCTGTAGTTCTCATATTGTGTTTGAGTATTACTGCATTCTCCCTTTTGGGATATTACAGCTCTGTAGCGATGTGTATGTGAACCATATCTCTCATGATGATGCGTTAGGTAGCCCTGCTGCGTCATGTGGTATTCCTTCTGCCATTCCCCCCATAATTCACTCTGATGAAGACATTATGGAAGCAATGACCACCCCTGACTTTCCTTGGGATGATATGCACCACCATGCGTACTTCCTTCTGCAACAGTCCCTTGACCAATATGGTGTGGAATCTAAAGAATTTATCTCCAATGAGGTTGATTTGTTTAGAAATCCCATTCCTGCACCCGATGCTTTCGACGAAGAAAACATTTCCTTGGGGGCACCTTGCGCCCCAGATGAAATTGAGGCTTACATCAAGCTACTCAAAATATTCCATAATGTTTCTTCCAGATCCTATTTTGAGAGGCCCAAACATGATCCTTCCATTTTTTACCATCAGATCGACACACAGACTGATGCCTATCCTGTCCGTCACAAGTTGAGACACATTTCTCGACGAGAGGCTCTCAAAACCACAATAGTTAAGCTTAAGAAGGATGGTTGTTCCTATCCCACTTTTAAGAAATCATGCACCATCTGTGTCTGTATGGAATTTCTTGACCTGAACAAAGCTTGTCCCCACGACAACTTCCCTACACCATGTATCGACCACATCTTTACCAAGTGTAAGGGGCATCGAAATTTTACCCATAGCATCCCTCATGCGTGTTTTATTTTTGCCATGCATTGAGTATTCTTGCATTGTCCATCACCTTCCCCTTTGTTGCCTTGTGACACCTTTCATATGGATCTTTCCTCCACATCATACATCGGCTATGTTGACAGTGCAAGTCGCTACTCGTGGAATACAACCTTGGCAACGTGGGCCATTTTTACCCCCATACATTCGTTAGTCCTTTCCAATGGCATATGTATTGGATCTACCACCAATAATCAGGCCAAATATGATGTAGTGATAGGTTTTTTAGTTGATGCCCTTGATTATTGCATCCTTCATCTTCAAGTTCCTTTAGATTCCCTACTTCTTGTCAGACAATTGAAGGGCATTTATCATGTATAACCCTGCCCTGTTTAGAAGATATTTACAAGTGAAGCTCTTAATGCGTGAATTTGAAACCATTACATTCAATCATGTACCTAGGGCCCAAAATCACTATGTAGATAGCATTTCAAAAAATATTCTATATTAGCACTTATCACATGAATTTAACACAAGAAAATAACATTAAAAAAAAGGCGAGCTGCATGCTCGTCACATATAAAAGATGCATATCCATAGTATGTGTCTACAAAATCATACATGTTTTGGAGTCCTCTACTCTAATACATCTGACATGCTCATAGCATGTTACAAAACCAAAAATGGGGGCACCTCATGCCCCTACGTCTAGTCACTATCTGAAGGGTCCCGATACAATGGCTTGGCTCATACAGCCCGCAGATCCCGCATACCCTGTCTAGCCATCGCCATGCACTGCATGACCCCTCGCCATGCACCGCATGACCCCTCGCCACTCCAAGGGTAGACCAACACATGCCTCAATGTAGCGGTCATCTAGATATTTCCAGTTGCGCTCTGATACCCGGGTCATCAACAACTCACATGTGTGGTGAACATCCTCCAATAGTGCATATGAATCTGATCGATCAACTCCTCTAGCTGTACTAGACCCTGCAGCCCTAGCGTTGCAGGTCGTCCCATATACCCATTTGGTCTCACTGGTGCTATATTTTCATATCAAAAGTAATGAATCAGTACCATATACATCATTCTAAAAATTTAAATGCATCATAAAATATAACGATTTTTCACTTACCATTTGGTCCCCATGCTCGGCTGGGCAGAATTGGCAAGTCCGGGTCCCCCTTTGTTTTTGGTGATTTGATACTTCATCCGCAAGCCTTTTTTCCAAGAAGGGTCACTTCGCTGCCTCTCAAAATCAAATTTCTGCACTTGCGCCACTTGTACTTGGGGAACCACTTAGCCTTCATACTTGTTGACGCTTGTGTCAATTTTCGTCATGAGTAACCATATTTTGCTCATGTTTTTATGGTCCCCATCGCGCCTATTCTATGTGGTAGCATCATCGAGTCACCCTTGTTTAGAGAATCCGAGTTGAGTCATCATAAAATTCATGGAGTCTGTCTCGAGTCCCTTTTTCCTCCCGTCACAGTATTCCATCCACTCATGCTTTGTCCCTCTCTCTTGTAGCCTGTTTTGGCCTCCAGTCCCACTGTCCCCCATCCCCTCAAGAGTCTAGTCAGTCACTGCCAGGTCATCCATGATTTTTATGCTGTAAAAAGGGAAGTAATCCATTTGCTACTCAGTCCCCCCCATTCCATCATCATCCATGGTGCCAGTCCATCAGTCGCTCTACTATATTCCCTCGTGCCTTAGTTGACGACCCTCATTTCCTCACCTATGGTGGAGCTCCTTCTATCGAAATCAACACATTCATTATAGAAGATAGGTCTAGAGGGCGGTGTATCTTGGTTCCAGCTTCCATCATTGTTCAGTGCCTCGGATCAGGCAAAGGGACTCCTTATTTCCCGTTGACTTGATTGTTTCTCATCCGCTCCACTTCAACATGATCGAGATTCCTATACTCGATAGTTCAGTGATCCAGTGATTCCCGAGTGTGTGTGAGATGATTCACACCTCATGAGGGGGTGGCCCTTCAGGTAGCCCCCCACATGCCTGGATGACCTCATTCTCTTCTACAACCTCAGATGCAGCTCCGCATATTTGATGGGTTTGACCCCAGCCGGTTGCAGTGCCTCTAGCATGCATGTATCACTTAGATGATCCATTTATATTTTCAGATCCCTTTCCTGTTTATCAGGGCTTCTCTGGTTGTTATTATATCTCATGTACTCAGATATTATTGTATTCAGTCCTAGCTATTGTCCCAGGTGCAATATGTATGTGGGATTTATTATATTTTTGTCTGGCCCATGTTTACGACAACATATCATGTACTTTATAGCTCAGTTTCATTTTATTGGGTGAACCATTATTCTTTTTACTTTGTTATCTCGACAGGCATAGGTATGCCTCCCTCGCCTCATTGTATACAGGTACTCAACCATAAAAGGAGACTTACGATTGTCGGTCTTTCCCCCTGAGGGTTATTATCCTCTCTTGCTTTGCTTCACCTACATATCTCTCTCTCTATGAATCCCCTCCAATGTCTAGTGATTGTGTTCTTACAACATACTTCGGTCATATGATTAGCTCCTAACACTCACACATTGGGGGGAAAACTGTTACACCAATTTTTGGTCATCTAACCATGTATAATTAGATGGATCTAAATACACCATGTAAGAGAAATTTTACCATAGTAAAATTTCTTTCACCAAGAAATAATTTAATAAACCATAGTTTATTAAGTTATTTCTGGTCTAAAATAGAAAACCCCATGAGGAATAATTAAATAGATCCTTATTTATTTGATTTTCCTCTAGGAATAATTGATTAAACCTATGTTTAATTATATTCCTGGCCATATTTAACCCAATTAATGAGAAATAATTAGATAAATCATTATTTATCTTAGTATTCTCTAGAAATAATTAATTAAATCATTATTTAATTAATATTCCTTATTAAATTTGACTAAATCATTTAGGAATAATAAAATAAATCATTATTTGTTTAATTATTCCTTGATCCCATCCTCGAAATGATACATAAATATTTTATTTGTTTATTATTTCTAAATAAAGGGGTTTAACCAATTTAAATTCCTTTTCCCTCCAACAAAATAAAATAAAATATTCCAAGTAGTTAGATCTAGGTTTTGGTTAATAATATTTTATTATGCACCATTATCAAAGATAACTCAATATTTCGTTATAAATAGGAGGGTTTTCCATTCATTCCCCACCTTTGATCCTTTTATCTTGGCCGGACTTTGATCCTCTTATCATTGTCTATCTTTGATTCACTTTTATTTTATTTTTTGCTTATTGAGCTCCCTTTGAGTACTACACGTCTTGGGTATTCTACACCATCGAGAGAGAAAATCTAAAGTTGAAGTGTTTGAGGAAAACTAAGAACCCATCCCATTGAGGGGGACTATATCTGTTCTCTTCCCAGGTGTTACATAATACAAACAAAAATTATTTATAATTCTTGTCTTGTCCATTGGATATTTTGGAGAAAATATTATTTCATTTTGCTGTTCAGCTACTTTATTTGCATAGATCTAGGTTTATTTTTCATTTGTTTCGACTGTCTATTGCAGATCTAAGAAGTTTAAATAGCCACTTTTGTTGTTAGGGTTGTTTTATGTTCAGCTAAAGTGATATATTTTCGTACACTTGTGTCAATATTTCATACTAATAGTCACACTCATTTCTATGGGTCAATACCATGGTAAATACCCTTGGTATTGAGAATACCATGGTGTGGAAACTGTACACAACTTTTCTTCACGATATTCACGTATGTACGCGACCTTTGTTCAAAGGACCCACGTATACTTCCAAAACTTCACCTTTATCATTTATTTGTCTTTTAACTAATATTCCTTTGTCCATTCTCTCTGTCACATCTATATTGGCCTGCATACTCATCTTGCTACCATCATGTTGACATATGTATAAAGTAAGTTTCCATCAAGGATGACACATTAGTCATAATGCCAACACTGTCCAAAACAACAAAAATATCATTCATGAATCAAATAAATAGATATGGTAACTAGATATATTTCATTCCCTCATCAGGTGAATTCAAAAGAGATATGAATTCAGGACGTTAAAAACTGCCAAAAATAGAAAACTATCAAAATAGAAAATTGTGTTAGAAGTTAGGAAATTGAAAGGAAACAATGTTGGGGGTCCAAGTGGAATAGGTGGGTGGCCACCAATATCCACCTAGATCATGCCTAGATGGAGACATAGGGAACAAATTAGAATAATATCTCAACTATTTCCACAAATGTTGAAGCCCAATGTTGAATGCTACATATGTCATAATGAAGGTCATACAACACGAGATTGCAAAATCATTTTGAGATGGAAAAAGAGAGAGGGACCTCCTATTAATCCAAGGATTAACTCTATAGGATGGAAAATAAGACATGAATAACCATGGTCATATCTAACCTCTCATATCTAATTCCTTGGTGAAGGATGCTTCAAGGCTATTATTTGTTGAATCAAAACTTGAAGAAGCAATTCTATGTAGGTAGAATGATCACTTTGATGTGAGGGTAGCATACATCAAATTAAAAGGAGAGATACCATATGAAAAAGAATAGCATATAAATATTGGTAGATAATGGAAGGCATGTATAGGAAGAAAAATCACGCAGGTTCATTATCAAAAACAAGAAAAAGGAGCAATTAAGCAGTCCATGAACAACATAGTCTCAAAAGGATATTTTGTCAAGCCCACAGGAAAGAAGCACTGACAACATGGTCTCAAATAAAGTCCATATGAAGGTAAAATAACATTAGGATATGGAAACATGATCCTAGGAGAAGATTCTATCAGCTCCACAAGAAAGGCCATGAACATTTAGTAAGCACTAACAAACAAATGCATTGATCTTAGGAACAACTAATGAATAGTGGTAGAAAAATAAAGGAAGCATGGTTTCAGGGGCATACTTTTCCAGGTCCATAGGAAAGTACTAGAATAGTTGAAGAAGAATTTTTAGCATGGTCACAAGGGGAGACTTTATCACATTTAGGGAAAATTTATGGACACTCGAAGAATACAGACAGAGGAAGACAATCTCAGGAAGATTATATAGGATCAGGTTCACTCATAATTATGGAAGCATTTGTAGATAAGCATGTCCCTTTTACATTGATGTCAAAGGGGAAGATAATGCATACATTGATATAAACATTGATTTTGAGAAAAAGGAGGAGAGAATGCATCCATTGTTAGAAGGAAGGAAAGAAATGGGGAGGCATCTTCATAGTCTAAAAAAGAGAAACCACAACACTATGTCAGGGGGAGTCTGATGTGTTCCAAGGATAACTTGGCATATTGACATCAATGACCATCAATCTCAGGTGTTGTTTCCATCAATAAAAAGGGGGATATTTTTTCACATAATGTTATCATTGATGACAACAAGTGTCATTATTGTCAAAGGGGATGTAAAAAACAACGACCCTGTCATTCACGAGTCAAAGAAAATAGTATGGTAGCTAGATATCTTGCATGCCCTAATCAGGTGAAGTCAAAATAGGTATGAAGTTGATTAAATTTTTTCACAAGGTCATGACGCCCTAATGATCCTATAAAAAACATGGTTGTATTCCTCATCAAGACCTTTATAATGGTATATTCCATTATGAAAAATCCTCTTGGATGTGAAGTTATGGTCATTTGAAAATCAAAATAAGTTGAGGGCCCAAAATTATAGAGAAAAACCCACCAAATATCAATGCATTAAATAGTGCACATCTTCTGAGCGAATCCATGGTTCAAAGGTAAATATCGATAAAATATGCATGATGATTGATGATGTTAAAGATTGAGTGAATTTCATTAGATCTAATGGTGATCAAGAGCATGAATGATGTATGAAAAGAAAATATGCATGAAACTTAATGGACCATTCAGACGGTGACCTGTGGAAAAGGTTGATAGGATAGAGGTGATGACATTGTAACAACCCTAGTTAAAAATCCATGTAATAAAGTTAATAAAGGAAAAAAATAAGACCAAGGTCATGGGACACATATTCCAAGCTGAATGTTGGGAAAAAACATAGTGATGGGGATCACTGGTGATTATTAAATGGCTATAGATTGGAAAAGACGATGGCAAAGACAAAGAGGCATTAATTGGCATTTTATTTATGAAAATAATGGAAAATAGGAGAAAAGGAAGGTGAAAGGTCACATCTTTTCACGAGGAGGAAATTGAAGGAAAAATAAGAAAAAATGAGGAAAATAAAGGCCTAAATGATAAAAAGGCTCCTGAGGATCAGTTCATATCTTTTTGTTAGTTTTAGCTTCGATCTATCTCTCTCTTCTCTCTCTCACACACTCTTGCACACTTAGAGTTTTCTTGGAACATTCTTAGAGCACATTAGATTTGGAGAAAGAAGGCAAGGAAAGAAGGAAAGAACAAGGGGACAATAGGATCAACAACTACAACTAGATTGCCTTGCAAGTACTGAGTTGTATGTATGATTTAATTTATATTTTTGGCATGCATGTGGTTATTTGGTTATGATCTGTCATTGGCATAGAGGATTTCCTGGATTAGCAGTGGTTTTTCCTAGCATTTCCATTTCTTAGATAACCATTGTGTTCTGGGTTTCCCCCCTTTTTTTTTATGGTTGGTGGTCATGTTCCTCATGGATGTGGTTTGAGTTATTAGTTCCTAGAACCTTGGTTGGACAAATGATCTGGAAGCTGTGGAACAACTTGGGTTGAGTTACTAGTCCCTGACCTTGTTCTGCACTAAGTGTCACCTTGACATTACTTTAAGCATGTGAGCTCATTAACACTCATACATGCCTCCTCTGCAAGTCTTACAACCTTTAATACTCATGTCAAGCCCTGAAACAGGAGGAAAAACCCTAAAAATCTCTTAAACTTTGGGTACGCAGGTAACATGAAGCCTGCCTGCATTCCTAGCTTGGGTACGCAGGTAATACATTGCTTACCTGCGTTCTACAATGCAGTTTTCCTTTGCAATGCCTGCGTACCCTCCTCAAAGTCAAAAAGGCGAGAAAGTAAAGTCAAAAAAGTGGTTTGAGGTCAATTCTATAAGGTTCTAGATGAGAATTTTTGGGGATGAGTACGCTTTGATAAGGTGCATGTATCCCTCACCTTAAGGAACTAATCCCTTGATGTAAGGAGTCTATCCATTTGAAGGAGGATTCTATCCCTTCAAAGGTGGAATCCTAACCTCCTTATCTACTCTATAAAAGGAGGCATTGGGTAGCCTCAAATGGTTAGATTTTGGAGATTGAGAATTGGAGTTCAAGCTTGATGTGTGATTGAGTTGAAGTGTTGTTGAGATTTAGACTTCTTTCTGCTGAGCTTTTGAGAGGAAAGATCACATACCTCTTATGTCCCTAGAGGAAGGTGCGGGAATTTATCGAGGTAGGCTGCGCCGGACCACAGGAAGGCCTTTCGAACATCAAGGCGGCCTCATGTGGGTTCTTACGTATATTTTAAGATGCTTCAATCTCAAGTTTTGTTTTTCTCCAATAAATTGTCGTTCGATTGTTTTTCAATTTAAGGCTGTCGTTTGATCATTATTTTTTAGATTCATGATCCTTATGACGGTATGTTTTATGATTATTTTTTATACGGTGATTTTAATATTTTCTTGTTTGTGATTGCGAATAGACAAAGAGCATTTTTCTTGACTGATTATTTGCGACGAAAGGATTATTGTTACGACGAAAGAATTATTGTTGCGATGAAAGAACTCTTGTTGCAACGGAAGGATTATTGATGCGACGGAAGCACTACGACCACAAATAAGAATTTGGATCTAAGGTAGGATCGACACCTTCATAGAATTTACTTGTAAAACGAATATATTTAGAGAAAGACAAACTTAGTTGTTCGTTTGTTGCTAGATTGTCTTCTGACACTAGGGAGATCGATCTTGTCCACAAGATTGATTTATCCGGCCAACACTTGGTTGGACAAATGATCTAGAGCCCTATGAAAATTGTGGGTTGAGTTACTACTCCTCAAGAAGTGAGTTGAAAAACTAACGGATCACTAGGAGAAGATTGGTGAGACCAAGCCAGGACGATGGTTAGTGATGTCAAGCCGTGAGGTGGAAATCACTAGTTGAGAGTTCGAGTGGTTTGGCCTCTCACAGGAAGCCATGGTTTGGTTTTGTTTTATGACCCGAGATCCCACATTCACATGTGGAATATGGCGTGGGGGTGATTGAATGAAAGAAAGGTTTGGTTTGGCCAAATCTACGGTCAAGTGGTACATGGAAGTCCATGACTTGGTTGGATTTTTCATATGTTAATAATAACTCTTTTCCTCTTGTATTTTATGAGTAAATGTACTTGTTATAATGTGGATTTAATGGTTGTTCTATTAGTTTTATTATTTTGGTTATATGCTAGTTATAAGTGTTGGTCACTTTGATTGCTTATTAATTTAAACAATCAAGTGCTACATAAATTGTCAACCTAGGGAAGTCTGTTTATTTCAAAGGCAATCACACACTGTATATGCTCAATCTCAAAAGCAATGAAAAGTTGTAGTAAAAATCACACTAATCACACCTTGCTTCAAACAAACTGAAGTTCTACTTTGAGTTACAGCAAAAGCAGTATTTCTATTGTAGACAATTATCAGAAGAATCCTATATTACATTAAGAAAACAACAATCTAGGAAAAGAAACCAATCTGCATAAGAAAAGACCAATTATGCTATAACAGAGAACATGATCCTATTCCCCAAGTAGGAATCTTCAGCACCTGTTTCTAACTACCATGCTTTCACAAAATCATTCTGTAAAAAATATTACCGATTGAAATAATCAATGATTACCTAGGAATGAATTATATGAAAACAATGCAATAATCAATGGAAACATAGTTTCAACAATAGATAACAGAGTTCCAATAATGCATAAATAATTTCAGCAAAACAGAGTTTTAACAAGGCGTGAATGAAAATAATGATTAACACACTACGGAACTTAATGGGTGAATCTTGTGAGGAAGGTGGGCCCTTTCCTTCTCACAAGATTCCCCAGAAAAAGGAATTAAGAAGAAATGCTCAGAACAATCTTTTATTCATTCGTCAAATGTAACATATTACAACACGGTCCACGTTCCTTCTCTATAAATCCCTTTCAAAATAAACCTTCCATCCCCTCTAATGTTGATGTCGCCTCTATTTAAAGAGGAGACATTTATTACAAATTTGATTACATCATACAAATCCTATTCTTAACCTGATCTGATCTTCTATGCTGGAATAGGATACTCTGTTCTTCCATAGAAAAAATGTTGTTACAATGGTTATGATAGTGCTGGCTTCGAGGTGCAGTTGTTGCGGCCAATGTAACAGCTCCCTCAATTATCTTTTCTTGTTGCTGCCATACCTGAAATACTGTTTTAGCATCGCAAATCATGGACTGTTTCAGCAACAGGATTTGGGTACTGTTTTGACTGTTTCAGCAATGCGGTCTTCAGACAGAAACGATGAATTAACTGTAGTCTTCAAATTGTTTTAGCAACTATATATTTCTGATTAATGGCTAAATATGAAAGTAATGTAAAATTACATGTAAAACAAGTTAAACATATAGTAAAGAGAATAAACGTTATATACCTTTGGGAGAATAGATTAAAGTGATGATATAGGCTTTTAAATATGGACTGGAAAAGGATGGGATGATAGCAAAATGTATGAGAAAAAGGGTACATTACAGGGTCCTAACAATAAGCATGGTTTTATGACAAATTTTAGTTATGTCTCTCATCATGTTTTGATTGGTAAATGAATGGTTATTGAATGCATTACCTAAGAGATGTTATTGCAGCTATTATGAGAGGGAAACAAAACTTCTTGATGGTTTTAGATAAGTATGAGACGATGTATTCAGATATGCATTTATAACCTGTATTTTACATGTTTTCCATGGGTTTAACATAATTCCTACTATGTTCCGGTGAGTCTAGGTCAAGTTTTGAGTTGAAATTGAATGTTTAACTTTGTCATTGTGTCAATTATGATTCTCTAGTGAGATTATTGAATTAATGAACAAGTATGTACTTATAACCTATAGGTACCATGTGCACAAAGTGTTTGTATAAATGAGTAATTCAAACCTCAAACTTCCCGAGGTTATAACTTTGGCATATGATATTCCTTTGACTATCATAATACCTTGTTTCGAAGATATCCATGAAGAGGCCGAAAACAAACTAGTGAACCAATATTTCACTTTTCTAGTCTCTCCATTTTCCCTGAAAATGTTTTTTAGGCCCTCAAAATGACGTTTGTTACACCATTTTTTGGTCATCTAGCCTATTATCATTAGATGAACCCAAGTACACCATGTAAGACCAATTTTACCCTAAGTAAAATTGCTTTCACTATGTGAAATAACTTAGTAAAACACCTTTATTAAGTTGTTTAGGTCTAAACAGGAAACCCCAAAAGGAAATAATAAACAAATCTATATTTTTTTATATTTCCTGGTCATATTTAACCCAAAACAAGGAAATCAATTAAATAAATCCTTATTTATTTGATTATTTCCTAGGAATAAGTTATTTAAATCCTATTTAAATAATATTCCTGGTTAAATTTGACTAAATCATTTATAAATAATTAAATAAATCATTATTTATTTAATTATATTCCCACCATTTCCTTAAAATAGTAAATAAATCATTTATTTATTTATTATTTATAAATAAAGGAATTGACCCAAGTCAAAAATCCTCTTCCCTCCAACAAATATAATAAAATATTCCTAAAAGGTGGTTCTAGAATTTGATTAATAATATTTTATTCATGCACCAAGTTCTAGATCACCCTAATATTTTGTTATAAATAGAAGGGTTTTCCCCATTCATTAGTCACCTTTTGTTGCCTATTAGATCACTCTGGATCTATACACTTGGTCACATTTTCTCCATTTTTTCCTTGTGAGCTCCCATTGAGTTCTATGTTTGTCTGGGTTTTCTACACCAACAAGAGAGAGAGATTCTAGATCTGAAGTACTAAGGACTGTCAAGAACCCATCCCACTGAGGAGAACCGGAAAACACCTTTCTTGTTTTCCTCTCAAGTGCCCCCTTTGAATATAATATAAAAAATTCTTTCAAATACATTGTTCTTGTCTTGTCTATTGGATACATGGAGCCATATTTCATTTTTACTGCTTAATGTATTTTATGCTTAGATCTGGATTTGTGCAACATTATTTGGATCAACTAATTGCAGACTTAAAGATATTGGCAGTCATATTTGATGTTAGGGCTATTTGTTATGCGTAGCTAAAGTGGTATTTTACGACGAAAGATTCATACTAACAATTGGCGACTCCACACGGGTTTTCTTTTACGACCGCTGTCGTTTTATATATTCCTGCATATCCAGATATTTCAGACCCTAGGGTTTCTCTTCAGTTTCCTGTTTTTCCTATTTTTATGGTGCTTTTCACCTCTAAAACCCTCAAAAATTAAAATTTTTAACTTCCGTGTGTTTATGGCCCTATTGCGCAGGTGACAGACATCAGCCACAGCTGAGACGACAATTTTTTCTGAAATATGCCACCGAGAGACCCGGATCTGCAGGTCACACTTATCGGCCCAAAAACTGCGACCTGGACCTAAGGACGCACTTTTCTGCCCCAAACCTGCGACCTGGACTGAAAACAGGTCAGAACCTGCGACCTGCATTTTTTTCTGCAATTTTCCAGCAATTTTTCTGGGTTTGTTTGAAGCTTCTGTCAGGGTTTTCCAGCCTCCATCTCTGCCCGTTTAGACCTATTTCTGATCTGTTTCACTCAACTAAGTGGGAATATTTCCCCTTAGGGCTTTGGTACCCTCCACTTTTGGTGGGCAAGTTTTAGCTGTTTCAGACGTCTGAATTTTCAGAGTTTCAACCTTCTTATTTTCAGATCTGATACTTCCTTTTTAGATCCCTTTAGATCAGCTCTTATCCCTTTCAAATCACCTCATATATTTTTGTTTGGGTTTACCTCTAGGGCCACCTCTTCATCCCTCCTCCTTTTAGCTGATTTCCTCTTTTGTTACAACAACCTTGCCTCTGCCTCTTTGCTATTCTCTACACCTCTTTCTAGCATATTTATCCTTTAGATCCCTGTCCCTCCTAACCTTAGATCTATCGGCCTCTTTTTCGTGTGTTTTGACTAGATTTTTCCCTCTTTTTAGACTAGTTTTGAGAGACCCGCCTTCTTGGGTTAGATCGATGCATTGTTAGATGTTAAATTTTCTGTTATTTCAGCATTATATACTGTTATTTATAGATTTATTTTCAGTTACGCAGCACACTTTTTCTTTTACTCTCAAAACGTCTGGGTTTAAATAATTATAAATCAACACACGCCACACACTGACCCTAAGTGAAGAAGAGTCTGGTTAACACTGCCTGAAAAAGACTTTAAAATCAATTGTCACTGCACCTCTCTACCCTTGACCTCGCTTGATTTTGTCCCTCCATGCCCTTGTTGTTTTTTCTTCTTCCCGTCATCATTGCGCCCCCAAGGCATTTCTCCCGGAGACTTCTTGGCCTTCACCCTCAGTTTCTGGTTGGTCAACTTCCTCCTTCCCGTCATCATCGAGTAATTCCTCCCCCGAGTCTACACTCCGACTCTTCTTCTGATTGTCTAGGTTCTCCCCCTACTCCTGGTTCTCCCCTTGTTACCTTCACCATGTCTAGTTCAGGGCCTAGCGCCAACGACAACCTCAGTTCTACTGCTGGGTCCGTTTCCAGTGGAACCACTACGAGACCTACCTCGACTGCCCCATTGCTCCCTTATATGGCCAGCCTTAGTCTCCCCGACTTCAATCAGCTAATCAATGATCCTATCCACCAAGATGCTAGTTGGCTTGCTATGCCAACCAAGCTCCCCTCCGACATTCCCAAGTTTGAAGGCCTTGCTAGTGAAGATCCCTCCAACCATATCCGATCTTTCCATATCTCGTGTTCATCCAATTCCATTACTGATGACTCCATCCATTTTTGATTGTTCCAACACACGCTTATTGGCGAAGCTTATAAATGGTATGTTGAGCAGGCCACCTCCTCCCATACCACTTTTGCAACCATTGCCCAAGCCTTTTTATCTTATTTCCAGCTACCTCTCCGACACGACACTGGTACCGAGCTTTTAAATTCCTTTCATCAATCCTCTTCGACCTGCCTTTCTGCTCATGTCCAGGAATGGCGGCGAAGAAGAAGCTTATGTCACGCTCCTCCCTTTGAAGATCGGGTTTATATGGACTGGTTTCTTCGCTCTCTCTTACCTCCCATTGGCAAAGATGTCGCCTCCAATTTCCCTCAAACCGAAGAAGCCACCCTCCAAATAGCCTTGAAATATGACCTTATTTATGCTCAATCTGGTTATGTTTATACCGTCCTTCTTGACCTCCCCAAGCCTGGCGGCACTAACTCCTCGGGGGAATCTCACTTTGTCGACGGTATCGTTGGAGCTCTTTCACATACCTCTTCTCAACCTCTTATGGGCTATGGTTTCCCTCCAGGAGGGGCCAACAACTCTAGCACTTTCCCCCCTCCAGGTAGCATGTATCCAGGATACGGCATGCCTCCTCCTTTTGCCCCCACTCATGCTTACCTCAATGTTGCCCATCCTAACCCTTATCCTTACCCACAGCCTGGTGTCCCAGCTCCTCCAGCATTTGGACCTCTCACCCCCTTTCCTTCTCAACCCCCGCCGCAACACTTACTACCCCCTCCAGGGAAAGTATTTGCACAACAGGGCGCGACCAATTCTCTTCCTTCTCAAATAAAGAGGAAAGGAAATCAGTTTTCCCCTCGTAATCGTGGATCCAATCCTTCGAGTCTTGATCCTAACACTACCAACCAACCACAGGGCTCTCAACCCAAGCCGGACAGGCCGCTTCGCACTAATAAGCCCTGTTCATGTTGCGGTGTTTATGGACATTACACTCACGCTTTTCCCCTCTTACCACAGATGCAACAGATATGGGAGTCTCAGGCCACCGTGCGGGGACAACATTCCTCCCCTACTATCCCTCCCAATCCGGCTACTTCTCAACCCGCTGTGTTAACCGATCCTTTCCCTCAACAAGGATTCATGGCCACTCAACCACCTCATACCCTGGTAACCACACAACCTTCCCCTTCTGGTTCCTCCGATTACCAGATTCTCATGATGGCCGCTAACCAACCTCTCACCATCGACCTCAACCTTCAAACTCGGTCTCGTCAGTACTCCACGCCTCCTGTTCCGTCTATCTCTGAGTCCCCATCTTCAGGTCCTACAGAGCCTCTGTCGACACCCAATGGTCCCTTGCAAATCCCGCCACCCAAAGCTGAGGTTGGTATGGGCTGCCCATTCATATAGCATAGTAGATGATCTGGCACAATCTCCTACCTCCATTTCAACACTGGAGCTCCTCTAGTTGTGTCCTTCCCAAAAGAAGGCTCTACTATCTACCGTGGGCGTTGTATATCCTGCTGATGACCAATTGATTGTTTTCAATGCCCGTTAGTCAGACCATCCCCCCCTACCTACTTCTGTTGCTTTCCAAATCCCAGTCAAAATCCGAAATGCCAACGTCGCTCAGTGTATCATTGATGAGGGGGCATATAACTGTGTGATGTCCGCTTCAATTTGGAAACAACTCGGATCTTCTGAGCTGGCCCCTTCCACAATCACCCTTCGTGTGTGGGATGGCCATGCCTCCCAGCCCATTGGCTTATTCCAAAATGTCCTATCACCCTTGCGGGTAAGACTGTTTGTGTCGACATTGAAGTTATCAATGCCCCTCTTGACTACAACATTCTTTTGGGGCGTAGTTACACTTATGCCATGTCTGTCGTCCCATATGCAGTCCACCGCAAGATGTTTTTCCCTCATAATGGCAAGATTTTCACCATTGACCAGTTGACTTACCATGAACCAAAATCTCAGACCTTCCCTGAGTCCACCATCTCTACTGTCACCAATAAGAAAAATGTTGATTCTTTGACCAGTGTTTCCCCTGGCGTCTACAAAGACTCCTCCTTGCTTGGAAATTTTCCAGGTCCTCCCCCTCCTCCTGTCTCTGACCCCAGCTTAGCAAATTTTTGCATGATGCAATCGTCTCAGGCTGACCTTCCACAGCCTGCTTCAGCTAGTCAGCAACCTCAATCTCACCCACCAAAACCTGCTCCTAGCCCTTCGCTTCAGTCGACCGAACCTTTTCCGCCTGGACCTTCCCATCCACCTCACACTCAGGAACCTCCCTACCCTCCCGAGTTGGTTCCCCCAGGGCTCCAACATATGGGAGCCATCCCTCCTGGCCATTACCCCACCGGTCAGATACCTTTCCTTGCTCCCCCTCCCAGAGTCTATTCCATTCCCGTCATGGCCACCCTTTCCCTCCCTAATTTAACCTTGGGAATACCGGTATAGTATCTTAATCCTCCAACCGAGACCCCACCCGACCACCCGAAACCATACATTGCTATGACACCAGTTCAACCGATTCCCTTCGCTCCTTCCACCGCTACAGTTCCCCTATCCCCTCCGCAAGACCATCCTCATGCTGTGACAGCTACGGGCAAGAAAATAAAAACTCATAAGGGGGCATCCAAAGACAAGGCCACCGCACCCGACCTTACCCCTCCTCCACCCGCCAAGCCTTGTTCCCTCTATGATGGTATCGGTCATGCCACCCATACTTGTCCGGAGTTGCCCTGTATCCAACCCATGGTTAAAGTCATGTTCCCTGAATCTACGGTCTCTGAAACCTCTGTTTCTTCCTCATCTGCCGCCAAGAACCCAAAGACTCTTCGCACCAACAAACCCTATGCTCTGTGTGGTGTCCATGGCCATTATTCTCACCATTTTCCTCACCTCACGCATTATCGAGCCTCTTTAGAGGTCATTCGTGAGTACGAAGTTGAACAAAATCAGTCCGCCTCTCCCATTCTTGCTTAGTATGCATCAGGTTTACTCGAGGATCCCCTTGCTACCATTGACATTCCTCCCCCTGATGTTGAGATGTCGGAACCTGTTGCCCCCCTCCTATACCTATCCTCATCCGCATGACCCTCAGAGTACGTTCCCGCTAAATCCACTCCATCTGTTTTGCTTGATTCCCCTTCAGCAACATTCTTGGGCTCTTCATGCTTTGACCATATTTTTACTTGTTCTTTTGTCATTCCCCGTGATGACCCGTATGTGCACCTCTCTTCCCATATTGATTATTTAGGTAGCTTTGCAGCGTCATGTGGTTTCCTTGACCTTTCCCTTTCCTCCCATAATCAAGATGATACCATCCGTATCTATGATATCCTTCGCAACATGAGTTCCCGCCCTTCCTCCCATAGTTCTCATCCATCTCCCTCTAGTCGATCTATGAGTCCTAGACTTCCTACCCCGACTACTCCCTCCCATAGTTGTCATTGGATCTCTACCCTATACTCACGCTGCCATCATTATTCTCCTTCCTCCCATTTCTTGTCTTTTGACACTATTCCACTGGCCCTTTCGTCCACAAATTGTATTGGCTATGCCGATGGGTCAAGTCGCTATTCCCGGAATCTTGCGTCGGCCGCATGGGCCATATTTACCCCCTTGCATACCATCGTTCTTGCAAATGGGGTCTGCATTGGTAATGCCACCAATAATCAGGCCGAATATGATGCAATACGTGGTCTCTTAGCCGATGCCCTATCTCATCATATCCTCCATCTGCACGTTCATTTAGATTCCCTGCTTCTTGTTTTACAACTCAATGGTGTCTATCGTGTTCATAACCCTATCCTGTTTAGACAATATTTACGAGTGAAACTTTTGATACATGACTTTAGATTCATTACTTTCAACCATGTTCCTAGAAGTCAAAATCACTATGTAGATAGAATTGCAAATCATTTTCTAGACTGGAATTTATCACACACAAGACAATAACATTTCACACCATCAACACAATGCATATACATAATATATATCATATAGCATGTTTTTTTAGAGTCCATCTACTCTGAAAAATATGACATGCCCATAGCATGTTACAAAAACAAAACTACAAAACTGGGGAGCACCACTTTCCCCTACATACACACTGGGGGGCACCACCTGCCCTACATCTAATCACTCTCTGAAGGATCCGAAGCTAATGGATCTGCTCCCGCAGCTCGTAGATCGCGCACAGTCTGACCGGCCATCACCATGCATCGCATGATACCTCGCCATTCCGAGGGTAGCCCAATACATAGCTCTATGTACTAGTAGTCTAAATCCTGCCAACCAAGCTCCGACACACTGGTCAGAAGCCCCTCACATCTACGACAAATGTCCTCCAACAGAGTCGCCATATCCTCGTTCTGTGCCATTCTTGATTGACTTGCACCTGTAGCTCCAGCTGCTGCAGGTCGTCCCATATATCCGGCCGGTTTTACCGAAGCTATATTTGCATTCCAAAAAAGTATAAGGATCAGTACCATGAATACTATTCAAAAAATTTATTATGCACATAACCGATTAGTTACTTGTAACTTACCATCGGGCCCCCATACTCGACCAGGCAGAAGTGGCAAGTCCGGATCTCCCCAATAGCTCATCCCACTATAGGGATAGTCATCTATGTACAATGGCATCTGATCCCAATGGGCGAAGAACTCTGGTTAGAACACCCGCCCGACCGCCCCTCCTCCTCTACACAGTAGTCGTCCCCAACGATGCATCCGAGGCTCTCTCAGACCCCCATCAGGTAGCTGTACACGAGGTCGTAAGGTCGGGATCTTCTCAAAAAAGAAGGAGCACAATATAGTCCCATAAGCACAATCATGATTCACTTGTCGCTTACATAGCAAAAACTGTCGTTTCACTAACACCAACATCATCTGGGCCCACCCATAGTAGGTACCACTCAACACACTCTCTACAATCATCATCTACCCTCTAGTGATGTGATGGAACGCCTGGCTGCCCAAGATCTGCAACACTGCTGCTGCCACTGCCCGGGTCTCCAACCTCTCTATATCTCCAATAAATATCTGAGTCCCTTTGACTCGGACACCTGGTCGACAATGTCGCTCAACGAACTCCATGATGGTACGCCCCCACGGTAACACTGGCTGTGTATTTCCCACCATCCCTAATGGTGGGAGACCAGTTAGGAAATACAGATCCTGGATTGTCAGCTCAATCCTGTGCCCCTGCACTATAAAAACCTCATGATCTGGATCCCAATAACTGATAATCGGGGCCAACAAGGGCTCCCCAGCCCTCATCAAAGGGTTCTCCACAAATTTCAGAACCCCAAACCTAGCCAATGCACGACGAACACCTTGATCTGCTTGGATTTCCAATCGTAATGTACCTAGGTCTCTCTCTCTCCACTTGATCCGTATATCTGCCATATCTTCACAAAACCATCATCTTTGTCAATCTACAGATAACCAAAAATACATTCAATCACACCAAAAGTGAATCTCAGCCCATACCAACACTGAAACCACCTCCATCTACCAGGTCGCACTTTTTGGCCAAATCCTGGGCCAAGTCGCACTTTTAAGGCCCAAACCTACGTCCCAGGTCACAGTTTTTGCCCCAAAAAGTGTGACCCAGCCGTAATGATGAAGTAGGAGCAGTTACTGAGATTTAAGACCCCAATCTGAACTTTGAATCCATAAAAAACAAAGAGTAGGATTAGGCCTCTTACCTACAACTGACGGATCACGATTCTAATGGTCGGTTTGTTTGCTACGATCGCCGCAAGATTTAGGGCCTTCTCTCCTCTCCACATTCACCACAGCTACACAAGCAAATGAATGATTTTGGAGGGAAAATTCCTTATTAGAAGAAAAACCTCTGTTTTTTCTTTCGCCCACTGCGACCAAACCGTAGCCCCATTTGACACATCGTCTGCACCGTTGGAAAGCTCTCACTGAGCACTCAAATGGGTATCCGTTAGTTTTTCATGTTTTGATACTTCACCAGGACACATTTTTTCCATGAAGGGTCTATTCACCTCTCCTCCAAATCGAATTTCTTCACTTACAACACTTGTACTTGGGGCACCACTTTGCCTCCTTACTTGTCTTTGTTAGTGTTGATTTTCATCATGAGATACCCTATTGTACTCATGTTTTTATGGTCCCCCATTGGACCTTGATTGTGTGGCAGCACAATCGAGTCGCCCTTGTTTAGAGCATCCAAGTGGAGTCATCATCGGTCATGGAGTCTATCTTGAGTCCCTTTGTATCCTGCTATAGCTTTCCATCCTTCATTGCTTGGTACCTCTCTCGTGTTGCACATTATGGCCTTTAGTACCATTTTCCCCTATCCCTCATGATATTGTGTCAATCGCTGCCAAGCCATTCATGCCCGTTATGCTCTAACAAGGGAAGTCATCCATCTGCTACTCAGTATTCCCCATTTCATCATCATCAGTAGTGTCCGTCTGTTAGTCGCTCCACTATTTTCTCTCGTACCTTAGTTGGGGATCCCTTATTGCCTCACCTATGGTGGACCTCCTTCTGTCGACATCAGCTCATTTCCTCTAGAAGCCAGGTTTAGAGGGCGGTGTACCTTGGTTCGAGCTACTTTCCACATGATCGCGATCCGTATACTTGATGGTCTAGTGATGCAGCAGCAGCTATTGGTGATTCTTGGGTGTGTGTGAGATGTCTCAACCCTCATGAGGGGGTGGCCCTACAGGTAGCCCCCCACATGCCCATATGACTTCTTCATTTCCGCCTTTGATGTAGCTCCTTACATTTGATGATGTTGGCCTCAGCCGCTTGCAGCACCTCTTCGATTTGCATGTATCAGTCAGATTTTGTGAGCCCTTCCCCGTGTATAGGGGGCATTTGGGGTGTATTTGTATCTCATGTACTAAACAATTATAATATAAGTCCTGGCTGTTATTCCAGGCACAACATGTATGTGGGATTCATCATTCTATTTTTTCTGGCTTGCATTTATGCCAGCATGTACTTTATAGTTCGGTTCCTTGTTTACTGGACATACTATTCTTTTGTACTTTGTCTCGGCGGGCATAGGTATGCCTCCCCCGCCACCTTTCACACAGGTGCCACTTCATAAACTAGAGAATTTTTGCACCTGTAAGTCTTGTCTCCTCAAGGTCTAGTCCTTTAGCACATTAGAATACCTTACATTTCTCTCTTTGACTTCCCTCTTGATGTCTAGTGATTGAGTTCTTACAACGTACTTTGGTCATACGATTTGCTCCTAACACTCGTACGTTGGGGGGAAATCTGTTACACCATTTTTTGGTCATCTAACCTATTATCATTAGATGAACCCAAGTACACCATGTAAGACCAATTTTACCCTAAGTAGGGTAAAATTGCTTTCAACATGTGAAATAACTTAGTAAAACACCTTTATTAAGTTGTTTATGGTCTAAACAAGAAACCCCAAAAGGAAATAATAAACAAATCTATATTTTTTTATATTTCCTGGTCATATTTAACCCAAAACAAAGAAATCAATTAAATAAATCCTTATTTATTTGATTATTCCCTAGGAATAAGTTATTTAAATCCTATTTAAATAATATTCCTAGTTAAATTTGACTAAATCATTTATAAATAATTAAATAAATCATTATTTATTTAATTATATTCCCACCATTTCCTTAAAATAATAAATAAATCATTTATTTCTTTATTATTTATAAATAAAGGAATTGACCCAAGTTAAAAATCCTTTTCCCTCCAACAAATATAATAAAATATTCCTAAAGGGTGGTTCTAGAATTTGATTAATAATATTTTATTCATGCACCAAGTTCTAGATCACCCTAATATTTTGTTATAAATAGAAGGGTTTTCCCCATTCATTAGTCACCTTTTGTTGCCTATTAGATCACTCTGGATCTATACACTTGATCACATTTTCTCCATTTTTGTCTTGTGAGCTCCCATTGAGTTCTATGTTTGTCTGGGTTTTCTACACCAACAAGAGTCTAGATGCGAGTCTTGAGGGCCTGTCTCAAGAACCCATCCCATTGAGGAGAACCGGAAAAAACCTTTCTTGTTTTCCTCTCAGGTGCCCCCTTTGAATATAATATAAAAAATTCTTTCAAATACATTGTTCTTGTCTTGTCTATTGGATGCATGGAGCCATATTTCATTTTTACCGCTTAATGTCTTTTATGCTTAGATCTGGATTTGTGCAACATTATTTGGATCAACTAATTGCAGACTTAAAGATATTGGCAGTCATATTTGATGTTAGGTCTATTTTTTATGCGTAGCTAAAGTGGTATTTTAAGACGAAAGATTCATACTAACAACGTCGGAAGTTTAGAACCCCAAAAAACTGCCAAAAGTAGAAAATTTTGTTAAATTTAAGGAGACGAAACTGAAAATAAGTAGTGTTAGGTCAAACTAGGAGGATAAAAATGTGATCTTGTGTCACTGGGTGTTGCAGTTATTTCTAAAAATGTGGACCTCATTTTCCATAGATGAATCTTCGAAATTGGGTCTCGCATAATAAATCTCATCTCATGTTTACCCTTGCGAGTGTTATGTAGGTAAATCCTCTTTGCAGACAGAGACGATCCCTCTAGCCCTAGGGTGGGTCTAGTAACAAGGAATCATGCTAGAGTGTAGGTTCCTAGATATTTGAATGAAAGAGGATGCGAATAATATGGCCTACCTATGGTCCAAAGTCGTCATCGACACTTGTAGTGATGATGAGAACCCCTCGCTCCTGATCGAAGGCAAGTTGCAACCCCTCCGCTTATCACGTTTGGGCACCTGCACAAAGATCATAAAATGATAACCACATACCACATACTAATTTCATCCAAAAACTACTATTCAGTCAGAGAAGACTAGTATATTGCATTCGATAAAGACAAAACACAAGACGGGAACCAGACAATAGTCACTTATATTAATAGGTAGAAATAAGATATACAACCATGCTTTGACATTGTGGTCTCCTCCAGCGGGGCTCGGGCGAAGCACGTCTCAAAGCTCGTCGGGGAATTTAGACGGGATAAGGGACCTCTCGATGGATTTCTCCTTGTTCTACCTTCTCAATAACTCAGTTATTCAACTATAGCTTTGTCCTTCAAGTTCAACACTTCAGCTGTATAATTCTCTTTGTTCAGCTAGTTTTCATAAAGAGAGAAGGCTTGTTTATATAGAGGCAAAGGAGGAGGTTGGGATCCCTACAAAGGTGGAAGGGAGGCCTATCCTTTAGGAGTGTTCCAAGGGAGGTGGAAACTACTAACTAAAGGAGGAGGCCCGTGGTTGTTTCAGTTCAACCACTCCCAGTGACTCATCCCCGAGGTGGTTGGAATGGAACCTCCGCATCTATTTTAAATTTTTTTTTCATAAATAGCTTGGTGCGGGTGGTTAACTGGCACAGAGCACCAAGTGGCGCGGGCTCAATGTTAAAATTCCAGGTCGGCACGAGGAGGTAAAGGGCTACTCGCGCCAAGGCAAAAATAAGGATTTTTACAGCTCTGCTTAGGGAAATGTCAACAAGAAGAATGTTGCCTTCATAAAAAGGGATGCAAGGATGTTATTTGCAAAGCATGACACTGCGTATTGGTCACAGAAACAACCCTCCAATGTGCTAGTTGGGGATTGCAAAGAATGTAAAAAAATGTTGTGTAACAGATGCCCCCTAAAGCATGAGGTCCGAGGGAGAGGGAGGGGCGAAATGCTTTATGAGAATGTGTTCGAACCAAACACCGCTGTCGGAAAACCTGAAATTATGAATACAACTGATATATTTGATACATGAACATGTGGCATGGGAGAAACCATCCATAATAGAGTATATAAAAATTGAGATCTAGGTATGGACGCATCCATCCAGTAGTAAAGATCAACAAATAGACTTAGGTATGGTCGCAACCATCTAATCAAAGAGTCATGCAATAAGTCATGATAATCCACAAAGAACCCACAGCCTGAATTTTATCAGACAAAATCCAGGGTCTTATGCTCCATCTCAATCCGAACAAGTACAATTTCTAGCATGTGAATGTACGAGCTGAAGTCGAACATGCAAGAAAATCATTTGATTACCAGCCAATGATGAAATTTTTTAACAGACGCGAGAGAAACCACCAATAATGACAATGGCTCTCAAGGTAAAATCTACAGAATGTGAACAGTGATCTGGTGTCGAACACTCGCAGGGTCAGTTGATTCGAAGGCCAATTATGTGAACCTTACGTTGAATGCAAAGAACCTGCCATTGAGGCATGTAGGCTCCAAGGTACCTAAAGGGAGTCTCTAGATCAGATTCTTGGATATTGAGCTGAAGTCGATAGGAAGTTACTTGATCGAAGGTGGGCCATAATGTTTCCCACATCATCGACACGAGACAGAGGAATATGATGTTTGCGAATCAGGACCAACAGAGAATCAGAGGGAGGTTGAAAACTTCAGAGGTAAACTTCTCTTGAACATATCAACAGCACGGCACTGGATTTGGCAGTATTTGAAATCAAAGGATCTGAGGTCATGATGACGTGGCAAAGAGAAAATGAGAGGTCAAAAGAGATTACCCAAACCCATGGAGGCAAAAATGATGAAATGAGATGTCCCCAACCTGACACGAATGCAGACAAGTGCCATGTTCAAGAGTGACATACTGCCGACACAACTAAAATATGGTTCCATTTCCCCCACCATTTCTGGTGAGTACCCCAATTATTTTTGAAAACAAGCTTGAAGGGGATAGCATATGCTTGCACTATAAGTTTGTCCTTCGGACAAATCCATCCTAGTACATTTTATGAGCCCTGGGAAGGAGGAACTAGAATAACGTCATGGTGATGAAGTCTGATGTCATCAGTGGTTTAACGAGTCTGAAAAAGGGATAACTTGACATCTTTTCATTTTTAGAGAGTTTGATAAGAAGGCAGAAAAGAAAACTCCAGTAGTCGCTTTTTGTAGGTAGTCTCACAGATCCGAAGAGGTAGAAAACTGTGTATGAGAGAACCTCTTAGTCGTGATAGGCTAAGGTATTCCTTTTTCATAAATAATCCATCCTAGCCCGAAAAAGGGGTAAACGTATACTAGGTAGATATCATTTCGCATCCATTTAATGAGTTCGAAACGACAAGAGTCTCGGCAATCTTTCAATTTTTGAGAGTCAGAAAATAGCTGAAAGATGACTCCTCCTAGAGGAACGAGTGGTAGTAAGGGTAGTTACTAGTTCCAGTAATTATGGAACTACTCAAAACAAGTAAAGGTCAAGAGGTTGGCTAACAAGACCACTCATCGCAGCGGTTCCTCAGGAATAGGTAAAAAAATCAAGTGAAGGCATATGATCGGCCAAGTAGATAGTGATGATGGAGTGAGAAAAACAAGGCTCATCTGGAAAAAATAGGCTGATAGAATGGCAATCACAAGAGGTAAAATGGGAATGGTTTCATTTTTACACAAGTTTGAAATCAAGAAACTCTGCTTGAAGTTGGTTTCATTTTTACACAAGCTTGAAAAATAGATAAACTATGCTTGAAAATGGTTTCATTTTTACACAAGCTTGAAACAGAAACAAACTATGCTTGAAAAAAGTAAGCATGCCCCCATCATGGTGACTCAATTTGAGGTACATGCCCCCCAATCTTCAATCTATATGAAGACAGATGGAGTGAAGGTTCAAATTATGAGATCAAGAGAAAGACTTGACTGGGATTTTACGAGAACTTATCAAAGACTCGAATTGAATGGGAACGTGTTTCATTGTTTTAATGAGGTTGACACATTAAAAGAACCATCCTCATGACATCTTGTTTCATTTTTTAGGGAGCTTGACACAAGGAAACGAATTGTGCTCCAAAGACCTTGTTTCATTTTTTAAGGAGCTTGATACAAGAAAATGAACTATGCTCTGATGAGCTTGTTTCATTTTTTAAGGAGCTTGACACAAGAAAATGAACTATGCTCCGATGACCTCATAATGTTGAATAAGAAGTCATGGCTTCCAAGAGTTTTTCACCGGATGGGAGAACAACATCTCGAAAATCAGGACCCAATGCCCCAAACACACGATGCACAATGGCACTATCACTGAATGTAGGCATGGGATAGGTAGCCACATAATTAACCTGCAGCGGGGAAGATACAACTGGCAGATAAAGACCTGGAAGGGACGATGATGGACCAAATTTCACGTCAGGGCCAAATAATGAAAGATGATCAATGGTCACGATCCGACCTTTGTGTGGAAAATAGATCACTCGAAAGAGGGAAGAGATAACTGCTCCCATGACATAAGCATAGTATCGCCCCAAGAGTAGATTAAAATCCAAGGGAACTTGGACCAAAATCACGTCTATATAGAATGTTTTCCCTTCCAAAGTAATATGAAACTTCGGAAGGATCCCTAACGGTTGATTGGTTCCTCTGTTAAATGCCAACATTTTCTGTGTAACAGGCACAAGTGGTGGAGAACCAAAAGCTTGCCTAGTAGTTGAAGAAATAATACTAACCGACATGCCTTCATCTATAATGGTGCTAGGTACGATCATATCGAAGGATTGTACTGTAATCTCAAAAGGAACATAAGACGGAAGGCGGTATCCTGCAAATCGACTCCAATCAAAGGAAGCGAACAAAATATTTGGAGGGGGTACCTGTTGGCGAGGAAATAGGTCTCGCAGGCAAGACCCAGGTTCACAGGTTGGGGCCAACAAAGGAATCCACTATAGTCTAGAGCCATGCCGGCATTATCCCCCTACTCCGAAGAGTAGAGAGTCTCACCCGAGGTGTGCCGCAACCACATGCAGAAGGGGAACAGATCGATAGCAGGGGAAGGATCCGCAACTCATGATTAAAATTGAAGTGATTGCATAAACATAGTTATATATGCAGGAACATTCAGAGAGTAAACGGGTATTAAGCAAATAAAATTTTAAATCATCAGAACCATTATGCATGCATATAAATCACATCATAGGATAGCAACTTGCAATTGTATTGATATCTTCAGCCAAATTCATAAGTACATAGCTTCCACAAGGAGAGCTTACAAGTCTGATATCGATGCCTTATAGAACAGAAAGGTAAATAAGAGAAACCTAGGAACTACAGAGAGATCATGCTCGATCTCCTTCAGTCGCTCTACATTCATTCTCCTGTCACATCCTCTTCTCTTTCGGCCAGGTGACTGCAATTTATTCACCCGCTATCGCAACTGTTAGTTCCTCTTTTCGTTCTTCTTCAGCTGCTTCTGGCTTCTCTCTTGTAGTCTGTGTGTTCTGCTTTCTGTCTTCCGCTGTGTATTCTCTTCGTTTGTACTCATGCATCTGCTTTCTTTAGCTATCTCTCGCTTCTGCGCCACCTTGATAGCTCCGCGACTTACTGTAGTTGCGATTTGGTCGCGATTGCCATGTGTCATCCTGCCGCAACCCAAAAATCCATTCTTTATTCAAAATTCAAAATATTCAAAATGAGTTTTCAAAAAAAGGGCCCCAACATGCCCCGACCACAGTTTCCTGATTCGTCCCTAAGTCAATCACAAATGACAGTCTCTACCTCCATCGCCCCGCTTGATCCCGTGCCCTTTTCGTGCTGTGTGCCTCCAGCTTGATCCTGTTCTCGCTGTGCGCCTTTCTTCTGTTGTTCAAACAAGGGCCCCAAATCCGGGACTCTGAGGAACGCTATAGCTTTAAGCTCAGTGAAGTCCGACACAACTTGCTGCCACCCTTGCAGTAGTGCATCTGTTTCCTCAGCAATCTTGGTGACAACGGCCTCCTCCATGTGCGCCGGTACAGTCTCGAACACCGAGCTAATCTGGTTCTTAGCCTCGGCGGCCAGCTGTTGCATCATCCTGGCACTGCATTGGAGGGGCAGGTGGAGCTCATGAATGACCTGTTTGGCCCCAGCTGAATTGGTCTCTGTTTGCTGGATATGTACTTCGAGATCGTCGGCCTGGGCATATAGCTGGTCTAACCTCGCGGGGTTCGTGGCCTCTTGAATTTCCCTCGAAACCTGCTGTAGCTGCGCTGATATGGGCTGCGCTTTGACGGTAAGGGCCAGTGAGCATTCCTGAAGACCCTTCAGGATTTCGTGAGACTCGTGCGCCGCAGAGTGGAGAGTTTCCTGCATGTGAGTGGCTTGGCCCTGCTTGGCGGCGACCTGTGCTGCATAGACAAGCGCTGGATCGGGCAGCTCCGGCTGTGCGGCTAACGCTGCTTGAAGCTCCTGATTTTCCCGGTGGAGACCAGTGAATGTGATCCAGAGGTGTAAATCCTGGGCTATGACACTCGTCTCTGAGACGTTGGCAGGCAACGGAGGATAGTGGGCCCCGACAGTTGGCTAGAACTCTGAAAACACCCGGGATACGTTGTTGATCTGATCTTTCAAGTGTTCCTGTGCGGTAAGGAGTTGTTCGCGCTGTTTAGTAAGTGCTGTAATCTATTGCTGCTGCTCGTCACACCACTACTGGAGCTTGGAATGAAGCCTTTCGGCTTGCTGGGCCGCACTTTGGATAAACAGGTATAGTTGAGCTGTACCCCATGTTTCTAAGTTGGCACTCCTCGAAGTGCCCTGATCCGGCCTCCATTCTTGTAAAGGTTTCCCAATGGAAACTGATCGAGTCGAGTGCTCTGGAGGGGATGGCAGCGGGGTCTGTGGGTTCGCTAAGCCGACCATATTCAAATCCGGCCGTTGCTGCTGATCGACAGGGTCAGTTTGTGGAGGGACAGTAGGCTCAGGCCGAGCCTCGGCTAAGTCAGCATTAATGTAAGCCATCTGGGTGAATATAACAGACAGAGAGACTTGGGGCTCTTCCATGAGGTCAACTGGTGGTACTACAGCTGCAGTACGGGAGTCAAATTCAGCCCTGTGGTCCCCCCCAAAGAGTTCCCGGATGAGCGGGTCGAACACAGTGGCAGAGGAATTGGATGGAGCGGATGAAGTGGTAGGTGGAGGGGGAACGGTGGATGGAGGTGGAACTATGGATGGAGTTCAAATGTTAATGAACTCTGAAGGGTCAATAAGGGGTTCTTCCTATATCAGCGCCCTTGTATTTGGCGGCAGCGGTGGATCATCATCAGTGAGGTCCACCACTAGGTTTTCTTCAGTGGTGCGGGCCTGCTTGGCCGGCAGAGTTTCTAATTGATTGGGGGTCGGGTCCTTTTCTCCCATAGGGGTGATGATTGGACTTGCAGAGGTAAATAGGATAGTGGGGATGGGAAAGGTGAGAGGAGTTGTATGGGGGTGCGAGGTAGAATGAGCGAGCTGAAAATAAGAAAATAAAGGGAACGGAGCAGCACCGCTTGAAATAACCTGGGCCGCCACATTGATATTGCGTACCTGAGTGTTGAAGTGGCAGACGATGGGAACGAGCGGCTCGGGGAGTTCCTGTGGTGGCGCTGCCACATCCGTCTCGACAGGCTGTTGCAATGGCAACATCCGCTCAAAGTTGTACTTGGGGAGCCCGTCGCGGGTTTCCATCGTGACCCCCAGCCACGAATGGACTTCGCGGTGGAAGGTGGCATATTCCAGCTGGAATTTCAACAGCGTCATGTGGAAGGTGTCCTCCGGCACGCAAGTGGGTTAGAGGTAAGTATGCCTGTGACTTACCTCGAACCACACTTGCTCGCTGTATTCATCTAACAGGTTTCTTGGCACCCATTGCTGGCTTGTTACGACATCTGTCATTAACCCATACCAGCTCCGGAATGCTTCGGCATTCACCTGTTTGGTGCTCGGATCAGCCAACACCTTCCATGGAACAAACTTCATTGCGAGAGGCTGGCCCTCTGGAATATCCACTGGTACCTGGACAAGAGGAGTGTGCCATTTCCACATTGAAAAAACAATGATCAAGTATCCGTAAATGAAGCTGGTAGCGCGCTTGTAATTCTCCTCGCACGCATCAAATAGCTCTTTCAACAGGAAGGAGCACCAGTTCAGCTTAGTGCCCTGAACGTAGTGCTCTACAATAGAGATAGTGTCCAGGGTGCATTCGCCCTTTGTATAGTGCCTCATTGTCTTGCTGGCAATGAGGTAGCAGGCAAATTTAATCTCGGGCTTATTGATAAGCTTGATCTTGGCTCCCTTCCCTCCCCGCCAGGTGCCATATTTGCTATATAAGTCTGTGTCTCCTGGCTTCCACGCTCGCTTGAAGGTGGTCTGGCATGTAGTCGAGACATCTGCACCATTCTGTGAAAGCCCGGTTAGATGATGAATGTCTTCAGCATGAATGGGAATTTCCCTGTTCAGCCACAAGCACCCATTCTGAATGCGGCTGAGTAAGAAGTGAGTGCACTGTAACACTGGTCTAGTGGTCCTGAAGACCGGAAGATTTCATAAATTCATGAGAGAGGATTGTTGAAGGCCCCGGAACACTGGTAAAATTCTGTTGGCTGTGTGCCCGGCTGTGCTGTAGTAGTGCTCCATATACACCTACCAGTGGAGCGCCAGGAATTCGGAAGAGTCGGAAAGGTTGGCATCTATCAAGGCTGCACTGTCGTATTTCCCAACCAAGGACTCTATCTTGTGGATCCTGCTATCGAGCTCTGGTTCGACGACGGATGGGAGGGGCTTCGGCATTTTTGCTCGGCACTGATAGACGTGCAGAATGCGTCTCGGTGTCTTCTCTTGGTGCTGTGCGTCTGGATCGTTCTGCTGCAATTGCTAATTCTAACTACCCCGGCATTATCGTGCTTTTTTCCATGCAAGTTATGGGATTTCATTGCACGAGTGAAGCTGATGAGACCCCATAACGAGTTAATTCCAGCTGGCATTCTTCTCTATGATAATCGTGCGATCAATCACGTGCCTATGTGTATTCTGACAGTTGCTAACGGTGGCATGGGGCAGTGGGCGGACACGATGGCTGAGGTTACTGTGGATGATGGTAGAATGATTATGGTGAGGTTACTTCCAATTATGGTAATTTATGATTCAAATCTAGACGATCTTACGAACTGACACAAGTACTGACTGAAATGACCTAGACTGACGCTAACACGTTTATGAATCCTACGGGGATGACACGCTGGACACACCCCTCCCCGACCACAGTCAGTTGCGGTGATTTCCCCACAACAGAACAGTGATTGAAAAGCTATACCGAAAAGAAAAGGACTACCTAAGCTCATCCCGGTTGCGGGAGAGTTATTCAACTACGCTACTCTACGGGTGCTCTCGGTTGCAAGAATTATTGATGAAGATGGAAATAAACTTACTCCTGGTAGGGTTTCATGCATGTGCCATTCACCCACCCAGGTAAAACAGTATCGTCCAGCTGAGCCAACCGAACGACTCTCGACTCTCGAATCTCAATGACGAAGTAAGGTCCCAGCCAGTGCATCTGCAGCTTCCCTGGAAACTTCTGAAGCCTGCTGTCATATAAGAGGACCTTACCGCCAACCTGGAATGTTTTGTTCTTGATGTGGCGGTCGTGCCACGATTTCTGCCTATCCTTCTGAACCTTCTGGTGAAATTTGGCCAGAAACCGGGCCTCGTCCAATTCCTGTAATTCATGTAGGCGCTCCTGGAGCGAGGCGTCTTCCGAGAATTTGAGGGATGTGGCAATTAAAAGACTTGGTACAGTGAATTCAGCAGGAACCACAACTTTCCGGCCATACACCAGCTGGAAAGGTGTCTGATTGGTCAAACGCTTCACCGTAGTCCGGTAGGCCCATAATGTAGCGGGTAGGCGCTCATCCCAATCGTCGCACTGGGCATTGCAGATCTTAGTTAAGCCCTTTTCAAGAATTTTATTGAATGCTTTAATGGTACCATTGGCTTGCGAGTGGTATGGGATGCTCTTATGATGTTGAATCATAAATGTGTCCAGCAGCGAGTTGACCATGTCATTAATGAAATGCGTACCCTGATCACTGGTTAAACTTCGTGGGCAGCCAAACCTGCTGATGATGTGTTCAAAGATGAATCGAGCTGCTGTATATGCGGTGCAGTTGCGTAAAAATGCTGCCTCAGCCCACCTGGTGAGGTAATCGGTTGCGGTAATGATGTAAGAGGCCTTGGAGTGCCTGGCGACCGGGGATATGGGGCCTACGAAGTCGAGAACCCACTTCTCGAACAGCCGCAACACATGCACTGGGTGTAGCGGAAGCTCGTCCCTGTGAGAGGGCCTCCCCGTTCGCTGACAGACATCACATCGCTTCGCAAATGTCTTACAATCTGCATGGACCGTCGGCCACCATAGTCTAGCCTGGAGTACCTTCCTCGCAGTGGGCTTTTCTCCCACATGCCCTCCTGCAACACCGCTGTGGCATTCCCACATCACAGCTTCGCGCTCGTGGTCAAGTACACATCGACGCAGCACCTCATCGAGGCCCAGTTTGTAGAGCTGCCCCGCAATCAGTTGATATTAGGCGGCACGGACAACCAAGTGTCATTTTTGGAGCGGGGTGTAGTGCTGAGGGCACTGGCCCATGGTCAGATAGGTGGCAATGTCGGCCAAGTAGTCCGGTACAACGTCAAATCGGAAGAGGTCAGCATCCAGCAACTGATCATCAAGAGAGCCGTCGTTCTCCCCTGTCTCCAACCTGGATAAGTGATCAGGCCCGACATTCAACCTCCCAGGCTTGACAATCACCTCAAATGTGAATTATTGGAAGAGTAGAAGCCAGCGACATATCCGTCCTTCCAACACAGGATTACTCACCAAGTACTTCAATGCAGAGTGGTCCGTAAAGAACTTGAATTTTCCTCCTAGAAGGTAGTGGCAGAAATTTTGGAGTGAGTACACCATTGCCAGGGCCTCCCTCTCAGTGGTGGTATAGTTATTTTCTGCATTAGATAATTTGCGGCTGGCGAAGTAGACTGGATGGTCCACTATCGTCTCTCCGGGTTGCGCCAAAACAGCCCCAAGTGTAATACTGGAAGCGTCAATATGCACATGGAACTGCTTGTCCCAGTCTGGGTGAACAAGAATAGGCACCGTCACCAGCTTTTCCTTCAGAGTGTCGAGGGCCATTCGACACTCCTCCATCCACTGGAATACTTTAGACTTCCGCAATAGATTTTATAAAGGGGCAGTGATCTTCGCGTAATTTCAGATAAACCGCCTGTAGTATCTCGTGTGCCCAAGCAGTGCCCATAACTACTTCACCGTTTTAGGGGCTTCCATGTGGACGATTATCGCTACTTTGGCGGGGTCGACGCAGACCCCTTGCTTGCATACCACGTGTCCCAACAGCGTGCCGAAAGGAACTGCAAAAATACACTTCTTCAAGTTCAAGGAGATCTGCAACTGGCGACACCGTTTGAACATGATACGCAACAGGGTAGCGTGTTTCTTCAGCAAACTGTAGACGGTCCAATCGTCCATGTAGACTTCCAAGAAATTTTGGATATACTTCCAGAAAGCAGCGATGAAAATTTGGGAAAACACGGCCGGGGCGTTCTTCAACCCAAACGGCATCACGTGGTATGAAAACGATCCCCACTCGGTGGTGAATGTCGTCTTTGGCTTGTCTTCCTTCGCAATGCACACCTGATGATAACCCGAAAAACCATCATTGAAGGAGTAAGCTTCATTTCCCGCAACATGATCCAATACTTCGTCGTTGAAAGGAGTGGGAAACGGATCATGAATGTAGGCGTTTTTTAGACTCCGGTAGTCGACACAGACGCATATCTCTGCCTTGTCCTTCTTATTCTGAATGACGATGGGACTCACCCACTCTGCTTCTTCCACCGAAAAGATGAGACCTGCAGCCAACATCTTGTCAATCTCCATCTTGACCTTTTCTTTGATCTGTGGGTTCAACCGATAGGGTCGATGCTTGACGGGCCTGGCATCCGGTTTCAGCACAATACGCATTTCTCCGAGGTCACCTTTGATACCCTTCAAATCTGCAACCGACGAAGGGAACAAGTCTTCGTACTCTTGGAGGAGGCTGAAAATTTCCTTCATCGTCTCCTCGTCCCAGTAATCCCCAACTGTAGCCAGCTTGGGTTTTTCCTCCATACCTATGTTCAACTTCTTTGTCTTTAGCAGCTGTAAGTGGATGCTCTTAGTAGTCGGTTCTTCAGTGATGTTCCACTCGCCTTCCTTCTCTTCGAAATATAGGTGCCTGAGGTCCTCCAGACTATCATCGTCTAGATCGCCGTCGATCCGTTGGCAAGCCAACTCGCACCTGGCCTCAGGACGTGATGCAAACGTGCCCCCATCGGGGTCTGGGTCATGGAGAAATAGTACCCCCTTGATGGCTTGTAGTGCCCTGGTCACCAGCTCGGTCTCCCCTTCGAACAAGAAGCACCGAACAAACTTGTCTGTGACTTCCTACCAGGAGCCGGTGCCTCTTTTCCGCTCTTCTTCCAGGTACCAGGCCTGGGGGATGGTATCTAAGGAGTGAATGAACTGATGTACCCATAGCTCTTGCGGGTATCCCAGACCTTGCCACTGCTCCTCACAGCTCTTTAGGTGGTTCCGTGGGTCAGAGACCCTGTTGTACCTGTGCCCACTTCGAGGGCCTTTGTATTCTTTGAACCGCGCCCGCAAAGCCTCCGCCATGCAACTCCACCGTGACAGGGTGTTGCGGTGGTTCCTCCACCACCTCGCTGATGTGGAATATAGTGCGACATCCAAAAGTGGTATCCTGCTTCCTTCTGGTACCATGTCCTCCACCTTAGCAATAAAGGTATTGACAACCTGCATGTTCGACAGGGTGGGGTATTTTCTGAACTCAGCCCCAATCCAACAGACTTGGGCAATGGCAGCACATCTCCACATACTAGCCTCGTACCCACCCTGCTGCCAATCCTCCCATGTGAGTTCCGAACCCAGCTCCGAGCTCTGGACACTGCGCCAACTGACAGAACCGGTCGTGGTCGGGTTAATATAATCTTCCCGCTTTTCGGTAGTCATCTGATAAAGGTGGTCCATCATCTGAGCATCCTCCCGGTTATCCATGGTTTCCGTATATCGCGGGCCTTGATATGGGTCAAGGGGCTGAGTGACTCGGACCTCTCCGTCCTCGAAGATCATCAGCTCCTTTTTGAGGTTGATGATGGCATAATTCTCAAAAGCCCAATCGATGCCTAGCAGGGCAGGGTAAGGATCCTTGTCTCCCATAATATCAATAACCTCAAAATCCGTGTAAGTATTTACCCCCGCAATATCGAACTCGACTCCTTCGAGTCGACCGATTGGCACAATGCAGTACTGGTTTGCCATTCAAAGCTGGATCAGTGAGTAGGTCAGTCATGGCCTTCCCAGAGCCTCCCACGTCTTCCGCAGAAGGATGTTGACATCAGATCCTAAGTCGAGCATAGTGTCGCTGATCTGGAATCCCGCGACTTGTGTATTAAGCCAGAACTCTTTTCCTGTTCGTCGCTTTTTCTGCTTGACCCGCTGCACATACTGGGGTGCGGTGTCCACAGGTTCCCTTGGCCCTGTACTCCCCTGCAGTGCGTCCTACAGAGTACGCTTAAGCTAGTCCCGCATCGAGGCATTATCCACAATCTTGAGGAACAACTGAAGCCATTCCTCAATCCTAGTCCCCGTAGCGCTCTGTTCTCTGGGGCCAGTCGTCGGGGGTACCTCAAGGCCCTCGATTTCCCTCAGCTAAGAAAAATCCTCCACCGCCTCTTGGAAGTACTTCTGCGCGTCCGGCCGGATCAGTTACTTTGGGGAGGCAGGCCGAATAGCCCAGACTAGCTCCTTTCCATGAGCGTCCTCTCCTGTCTTCTTTCTGCCCCGCATGACAATTGCTACCTTTTGCATGGCCGGATTCGCGGTTCCTAGTGGCTCAGAGCTTACCAAATTTGTGCCCCTCTGCCTTGCCCGTTCCTCCCACTTCTTGATGAGTTCCGGACAATCCTCTGTTGCATGGGCGTTCATGTGGCACTGGGAACACCAAGGACATCGGGGAAGGGGGAATTCCCGAGCTACGTGACCCTCCTGGTCACAGTTGTAACATTTCACCGGACCTCGTCTCCCCATGCGGCCTCTGCGCATACCGCCGCCTCGGCCCCTGGAAGCCTCGTTCACCCTATAGGAAGGATGGTCCAACCAGTCCTCAAGTGCGTCGAGAGCTCTGCACTGCTCGGTGTTGTGAGTCGTGGAAGCACAAAACTCATAGTATACATTATTTGGGATGTTAGAGTGCTTCTGTAGTATCGGGCACATCCGAGGTGGATGCCCCATCGTCCGGAAAATATCGCAGTACTCCGTGGAAGTGGGGTTTGGTTGAGATGGGAACCTCGCATAAGGCTGTTGCGGCTGGTATACCTCCTGTGGACTCAGCGCCGCGCCACCCCTCGTGGGTGGACCCCCTTGGATTTACGCGACAGAGGGTCCCACCCTCGTTCCACGTAGCCAAGGACATTCGGTCGCGACATGGCCTTCAACCAGGCAGTGAGTGCACAAAACGTTCGGCCGGGCTGGTCTTATAGGCTGCATTTCCTTGAGCTTTTCAGTCAGACTAGCGATCTGATGTTGCAGTCCCACCAGGGAAGGATCCTGCGGGGCTAGCCCTCCCCGATATTCCTGAGGGTAGCCCACCATGGCCTCTATCTTCATGGCCTGTTCGAAAGCATCCTGCAAGTTGTTAATCTTCTGCTGAGTGAGGGGGGTTCTCATCAAGGGAAGCAAAGCCTCGATGAACCAATCCCTTTGATGGTTTGGATCAATTGGGTAGCTGAGTTTCTCGATCGCGTCCTTGAATCGATGCATTAGCTCCCATGCTGTCTCTCCTTCTTTCTGCTTAATTTCGCAAAGCTCAGACAGACCCTGCTGGTCTGTCTGGGGAAGCTTGAATTCACGGACAAATTCTCGCTTTACGTCTGCGATTGCTGGATTTGGGTGGGCCTCAGACCATTTGATAAACCATCGCAGGGCCCTCTCTCTGAGTGTGGTTTGGAACTCTATTAGCTTCCTGGCATCTGGTGTCTGCCGAGCCCTCCATATGGCTTCACAGAGATTACAGTGTTGCTCTACATCATCGTTGCCTCGACCAGAGAATTCTGGATACCAGGTGAATGACCCAACCATATTGACTTGTGAGGGGGTAACCAGGATAAACCCTCTAGGTCCTGGTTGCATGACTGTACCATTGGGAAATGCAATACTGCTAGTGACGCTGCTGTTAACGTATGTCGCTGTCGACAATGAACTGCTGTGCAATTGACTCAATGCTTGTAACTGAATGAAAATATTACTTAAAGGTTGATAAAGTACCAGGGGAAGGTAGGGATCCTTGCCGTGCAAAGTTTTGGAAGTAGGGATTCCTGGAGATATGAATTCCGTCTGCTCTTGAAATAACCGCTGCATCACGACGTACCATTCACCATCGGAACTTCCTTCGGGCTGCACACCTGCATCGTCTTCATCAATCATTGTCTCCCCTTTTCTCTTGGCCGGGCTCGCATGCACTCGTCATACTCCTACAACGGTCCCTTCCCTTTCCAGGGTATCCACCTGAGTTTCCATAATTCCCATCTTCTGAGGCACCTCCTCTTGCTTCTTCTGGTCGTGTTCCCATCGTCTTAACTACCGCATCACCCTTTCTCGACACCTGTCGGCGATTTGCACCCGCTGATGTGCATGTCGCTCCCTCAATCTCCTCACAGCCTCAGCATCCATCCCCCGCTCCCCTCTTCACACTTCACGTAGCATCGGTCCCTTTGGCCCTTCCCCCAACACTGGGGGTTTACGCTTCCATGCTCGACTTTTGGAATTCCATCAGCGCTTCGTCCACCATCAGAGCCTTAATCCACAGCGGAATCTCCTTAAGCAGCTTCCCTCTTAGCCCAAAACAGAAGACAACCTTAGCCTTTGAGAAGGATTGGTAGCACTCTGCAGAAAAATCCACAATATATCCGTCCAAAGTGGTCTCTACCCAAAAATCCACCGCACGGGTCAATTCAGTGTCCAACCGATGCAGAGCCACCAGATCCCCGTGCACCCACTTTCGGTTTATCTTCTGCAAGCTATCCCTAGGCACCTTCGTCTGTAACCTCCGCAACCAATTATAGAGGTCACTAGGGAATTTTCCCCAGAGGATCTCGTAAGTATCACTAGTGGAATCTGAGAAAAGAACGAGATCCTTGAGCACGTCTTCCTTTTGATTCGTCAACTCTGATTGCTGAGCAACGAACTGGTCCAGATGGTTATCCCACCATCTTCGTATTTCTCCTTTGAAGATCCTCGATACCATGATCTAGTTCCCCTCATAACATGTAGGTCCCGGCAACGGAACCATTTGTTGGCAAGGAAACAGGTCTCACAGGCAAGACCCAGGTTCACAGGTTGGGGCCAACAAAGGAATCCGTCTAGAACCACCCTGACATTATCCCCCTACTCCAAAGAGTAGAGAGTCTCACCCAAGGCATGCCGCAACCACATGCAGAAGGGGAACAGATCGATAGCAGGGAAAGGATCCGCAACTCATGATTAACATTGAAGTGATTGCATAAACATAGTTATATACGCAGGAACATTCAGAGAGTAAACGAGTATTAAGCAAATAAATTTTTAAATCATCAGAACCATTATGCATGCATATAAATCACATCATAGGACAACAACCTGCAATTGTATTGATATCTTCAGCCAAATTCATAAGTACATAGCTTCCGCAAGGAGAGCTTACAAGTCTGATACCGATGCCTTATAGAACAGAAAGGTAAATAAGAGAAACCTAGGAACTACAGAGAGATCATGCTCGATCTCCTTCAGTCACTCTGCATTCCTTCTCATGTCGCATCCTCTTCTCTTTCGGCCGGGTGACTGCTATTTATTCACCCACTATCGCAACTGTTAGTTCCTCTTTTCGTTCTTCTTCAGCTGCTTCCGGCTTCTCTCTTGTAGTCTGTGTGTTCTGCTTTCTGTCTTCTGCTGTGTATTCTCTTCGTTTGTACTCATGCATATGATTTCTTTAGCTATCTCTCGCTTCTGCGTCACCTTGATAGCTCCGCAACTTACTGTAGTTTCTATTTGGTCGTGATTTCCATGTGTCATCGTGCCACAACCCAAAAATCCATTCTTTATTCAAAATTAAAAATATTCAAAATGAGTTTTCAAAACAAGGGCCCCAACAGTACCATTGAACTGAGATGGTCTTCCCCTGGTGTTACCAGAGCAAGAGGAGAATTCTCCTAGACCTCCATCACAGGAGCAGGAGGAGCAACTTCTTGAATCACAGGGATGGGATGATCTTTCTCCAAGTCTGAGGAATCTGAAGAAACAAGAGGAACGTGAGGGGGATGAGATCCACCCTTGACGAAAAATACCTGATGAACCATAGGCAAGATCAAGTTGACCGATTCCACGTCCAATGGTTGGTCGGGAATGGATTCATGAATTTGGATTTATGATGGAATGGGATCGACCAAGGATGACTCTTGACCTATCGTGGAATCAACTAGCGGAGGACTCAAAGAAAGTTTTTGGTAACCAGCCGGAAGGTAGGGTGCAGAAAAAGTAGAGTTGTCCAACACTCTCATGGCTTCATCCATGTATGGACAAAGGTGAATGTGATGATGCCATTCACAAAATTTACAGGGATTGGTAATCTTACCCTGTTTCTTACGAGTCTTATCATTACTAGTAGAATATGTGTCACCAACATGACTTCGATAAGCCAAAGGCAACGACGGACGACCATTGGACCATGCTTCAAGTACCTTGGGAATGCTAGGGAAATCTCGAAGAAAGTGGTCATCTGTGCACAACATGCAAGGGAATTTGACTTTCCGTGGAAGGTTGGATGGTTTATCAATGGAAAATTTCTTAGGCTCAATAGTCGCAAAGTTGGCCTCTCTCTTGTCTGACTTCTTCTTCTTCGTCTTCTTCTTATTCTTCTTAGCTACCTGGTTACTAGAATCTAGACTTTCACCAGGTGAAGTAGAAGAGGAGGACGAAGAAATAGGCGAAGAAGGGGAGAGTTCCACCCTAGAATCAACATGATGCTGTTCAGGTGGAGATGATGGTCGAACAGAGGTCAGGGCATTTGGGACCATTGAGGTCGAAAACAACCACACGGGCAAACCAACAGTTAACCCTGGAAGAGACAACATTGCCATATAAGGAGCACCAACATTTCCAAAAGCAGGAAAAGGTCCAGGAGTCCCTTCAGAGGGGATTCCTTGGTTGGTAAACTCCGGGAACGTTGCCATCAGAAACAACCCTAAAACAACCGACCAAGGACGATAACTTTAACCAAGAATATTTCATGGACAGTTAACTTTTAAGACATTGAAACAAAACTCTGCCATTTCATATTTTAAGAGTCAATAAATAGGCAAAAGGTGACTCTATCACTTTCAGTTTGAAACGAGCATGAAAGGACAAGTGCTCGATGATATTTTCAAATTTAAGGAGTCAGTAAAGATAAAAAATGTCTGCTCAGGTATTCTAAGCAAGAGGGTATGCCAGGTTTCCGTGAACTGCCATATACACCTTGGTGATCAAATGAAAGAAAAATGACCAAGGACTTAACGTACGTGCAGGTAGTCTCCCCGAATGCTGTGTTCGGTATATCATGGTTACAGGGCGGTAGACTCGGCTTCCTATTGATAAAAGGATTGCAACCTAGAGGGGTCTCCCTTTATATACTCGATGGTACGAGGAGCACAAGTCTGTACTAGTGCTGTCTGGAGCCAGATGGCGAACGACAACTACTAGGTTTTATGACACCGGAACACGTCTCTAACTTAAACCACTAGAATATTTCGTTAGGTTTCAATGTTGCCTTAGGTTAATTGAAATAGATTTTAACGTTGATCTTGGATTAGGTATCAATTTATATGCCTTAACATATGTCGGATCTGAAATCTCCTAAATGCAAAACTACATGCAGAAGGATAGCATTTTTGTTCAATAAAAGCTATCTACAAGGAAAGAAAACTTTCAAGCAATAACGAATAATGAAATCATGAGAAAACATCCACTAATGCATCTAATGCAATCTACATAAAACAAGACTCTTTCCTAGCCTATACAATGCAAATTAAGTGAGCGAATGTTTCATTTTCAAAGAAAAAAGAATGAAATATTTTTGTTTTTTCAATGCGATAGAGCAAGAAATGCACTAAATGATATGAAAAACAAAAATAAACACTAGCTTGAGAGAGCGAATGAAAAAGTTGAAACGGAATGATTCCTCCAACATAAAACAAACAATACTCAAACTAATGATACAAACTTTTCAAATCAAAGAGAAATCTCCAAAATGACCCATGCAAGCAATGTAATCGGTTCTTGGAGTAAGAGGAAGAAAAATCAAGTGAGCAAGGCAATGATCATTCAACCAATGAACATACTCAACAGGATCTAAGAGACCAAGAGAAATTAAATAGGGAATGAATTCGACGGCTTATCAAGAAACTCGATCTCCAAACATAAGGCTCAGTGTACCAAGGCACTCAAAAACCCTAAGACCTCAAGCTACACTGATATGAAATGGGAAAAAAACTGAGGAAAACAAGCCTCCACCAATCAAAGATAGTCCAAAACACTTCAATTACTCTTAATAAGAACCCAGAAACAAAGACAACTGACCAAAAACTCATGAAAATTTCACACCCAAAAACTCACAGGGGTCGGTGCGACTGTGAGGCGGTATTCAACACCAAACAGGTAATGGCGCGAGCACTACAAAAGCAACATGCACCAATCGGCGCGACTGTTCAGGGAAAAACCATGCCAAGCCAGTTAACCAAGGAAAAGGGAAAAACTCAACAGAGCAGAGGTCAATCTTGACACTCTAGGGTTGTACAAGGGTTTGAAGTGCAGTTAAACAACCAAAAAGGTGAACAACAAGACCAAAAACCCAAAAAATGACCCAACAAGATCAAAGACAAACTCACACTGATCCCCAGTATGGTTTCCAACTTGTTATGTAGGTAAATCCTCTCCGCGGATAGAGACGATTCCTCTAGCCCTAGGGTGGGTCTAGTAACAAGGAATCATGCTAGAGTGTAGGTTCCTAGATATTTGAATGAAAGAGGACGCGAATAAGATGGCCTACCTGTGGTCCAAAGCTGTCGTTGACACTCGTAGTGATGATGAGAACCCCTTACTCCTGATCGAAGGCAAGTCACAACCCCTCTACTTATCACATTTGGACACCTGCATAGAGATCAGAAAACAATAACTACATAACACATTGATTTCATCCAAAAACTACTAGTCAGTCATAGAAGACTAGCATATTGCATTCGATAAAGACAAAACACAAGACGGGAACCAGACAATAGTCAATTATATTAATAGGTAGAAAGAAGAGATACAACCATGCTCTGACGTTGCAGTCTCCTCCTGCGGGGCTCAAGCGAAGCACGTCTCAAAGCTCGTCGGGGAATTCAGACGGGGTAAGGGACCTCTTGATGGATTTATCCTTGTTCTACCCTCTCAATAACTCAGTTATTCAACTATAGCTTAGTCCTTCAAGTTCAACACTTCAACTGTATAATTCTCTTTGTTCAGCTAGTTTTCATAAAGAGAGAAGGCTTGTTTATATAGAGGCAAAGGAGGAGGTTGGGATCCCTAAAAAGGTGGAAGGGAGGCCTATCCTTTAGGAGAGTTCCAAGGGAGGTGGAAACTACTAACTAAAGGAGAAGGCCCGTGGTTGTTTCAGTTCAACCACTCCCAGTGACTCATCCCCGAGGTGGTTGGAATGGAACGCCCGCCTATATTTTTAAAAAACATTTCGTAAATAGCTTGGCACGGGTGCTTAACTGGCACAGAGCGCCAAGTGGCGCGGGCTCAATGTTAAAATTCCAGGTCGGCGTGAGGAGGTAAAGGGCTACTCGCGCCAAGGCAAAAATAAGGATTTTTACAGCTCTGCTTAGGGAAACATCAACAAGAAGAATGTTGCCTTCATCAAAAGGGATGCAAGGATATTATTTGCAAAGCACGAAACTGTGTATTGGTCACATAAATGACCCTCCAATGTGCGAGTTGGGTATTGCAGGGACAGTGAAAAAATGTTGTGTAACAGTGAGCTCGAGGATTTGGGTAAATGTGGGAGGGGTGGGTTCAGAGTGGTATCAGAGCTCACAGGTTCAACACTTGGAATGGATGGTGGAATGTGTTGTCATGCATGCATGTAGGTTGTATATGTGTTTGTTATGTATGCAAGGTGTTGGTCATTGTTGCATTTTTGTCATCATGTATAAGTGATGATGTCTATGTTGGTATGTTTGATATGTTGATTTCATTATATGTATATATATATATACATGCATTGTGCCAATCCAGATTGATCATATAGACAAGATAGCCTCCACTGAACTTCACTGAGCTACGTTTGATTTTGTTTATATTTGGTTATATAAAATGGTATGCTTGCAGGAAGAAGGTCAAATATGACATGAAAAATGGTGGACTACAGTTCACATGATTCTCCTTACAGATACGATGAGAAACATGGTGATGAGTACTCCCCTCACATAAGAGACACATTGAGAAGTTCGAAAGCAGAGATAAGGAGCTGTAAGGCAGATAATGATTGAATAATCCAGTCACAAGAAAATATTGCTAGGGAAAAAAAGAAACAAGTAGAGGTTAATGTAGTTATCCTTCAAAAATTTTTAGACTTGCAGAGACAGGGACCACTTAGGATCATTCATGGACATGAGGAAAGAGAAAATGGCACATATGGTAGTAGGTCTCAATCAGGATACATGTTTGACAAGGATGATACAGTTAGAGATGGTAGGTTCATGGATACACCTAACATGAGGGATACTAACCTTGGAATTCATTATAGTTCTGTTTTAGAGAGATATAATCACCATCACCACCTGTATAGGAGGATTGAAAATCAACATTTTCTAGAAGATTTTAAGAAAGCAAAGGCTTCTACCTTTGTTGGAGAAATGAAGAAGTCACATGATGCAAAATCTTGGTTACTCGAGATGAATATGTTCTTCAGATTGCATGAGTACTCATCGAATAATAAAGCCATGATAAATACTTTCAGTCTTAAAGGAAAAGTATAAATTTGTTGAAAATGGAAACAAGAAAATCCTGATTTAATTTTTCCCTTGAATTAAATTAGGAGAAAATTGTAATTTCACATCACAAGACAACAAGAATGTGTTAAATAGGTTAGAAATACTTAGCTGACTCAGTTAATTCAAGTTGAGGGCATAAATTGAGTCATGTAGAGTGGTTCCTACATTTTAGAATCTTAGCTTGAGTTTAATTTGAGTTGTAATAATTTAATTCAATCAAACTAAGTTAAAGTCAGTTAAACTAGTTCCAACTGTTGGAGGAACTATCGGGAGGTCTAGTAGTGGGCTGTGTACTCAGTGATCAACCATTTAACTAATAAATCAGCCATAATTAACTCATGCATGAATTATCTATGAGTTACCCAGTTGAGATTGGAGTTCAAGGGCTATGTACTATCAATTGTATAATTATCCAAGTTGTACAGGTGGTGCATGCAATTAGAGAAGGAAATATAGGGATTGCACAGTTATGGATGGGGAATTTCCTAATTAATAGGGGGATAATTTCCAAGGAAATAATGCAAGGAAATAGGGGTGTGCTAGGCAGGAAAATTGGCTAAATATTGGCCAGAGTCAGATTGTGAGTCAGTGAGATAGATTATACTTGTGCAGAGATTTTTCAGGCTTCAACAAGAATTGTATTTATTCTTTGTTTTTTGATTAATATAATACATATAGGAAGGGGTTTCGAGTAGTGGAATTTCCCTAGATACATCCTCGTGTTATGTGTGTTAATTGATACATGTCACATGTTTTTGATATTGCTTCTCAATTGTGAATTTATTTCTGCAAATGAGTAGAGTAGATTCAAGTCTATTGTTTTAGTTAAATTACATTAACAATTTGAATCTACAAGGAATTTCTACATGGTATCATAGCTAGAATCACAATAGAGAAGATAATTTGAAGTTTGTGTAGGAGTTTCAAATTTCAAGATCAATGTTGCAGGCTTTCTCCAGGACTAAGAAGACGACTTCCACTGGACTCAAGATCAAGTATGCTTTGGAAGGGATCAAATATTTTGTGGCATGGAAGATACGTATGGAGGACGTATTAGATGATAACATGCTTCTATATTACATCAATATAGATGTATTTAAACCCCCATCAGCTGATGCCAAATATCTCACTTAGTGGAAGAATGATGTAGCTAAAGCGAGGAGGATCATATTGGAGGGAGTTCAAGATCATATTGTCTCGAATTTCCATCAGAAAGAAACTCCATTTGCAATGTGGAAAACACTGATAATTGTTTTTTAGAACAACAGTGAATACAAGAAGCTGGCACTGAAGGACAAGATTTGTAGCATCAAAATGTAGTTGACTGATAAAATTCCGTAGTACGAGAGAAAGTTTACACAGTGTCGTGATGAACTTGGCAGGGTTGGTATTACTGTTCCAGAAGAAGGTTTGGTAGCTCTAGCTTTGTTGGGTCTTCTAAAGAGATGGCACAGTTATCAAGATTCTGTTAATGGTAGAGATAAACTACCAAGTTGGGGGCAATTATGGTCCGATCTAGTGCAGGAAGAAATAAGGTGGGTCAAACTTGATGGGACCTCTTCCAAAGAAGTAGAAGTGGAACTTGCATTAGTTAGCAAAGGAAATAAATACAAAGGAAATAATTCCCAAGGTGAGGAGGGAAAGAATAAAGACTTTTCCAACATCAAGTGCTTTCACTGTCATGAATTCAGGCACTATGCCACAAAATGTCCACATAAGAAGGCAAGCAGTAAGGAGCTTGCAGTAGCAACAATAGGTGAAGATCTAACTTCATAATTCGAGCTTGATTTTACTCTCATTGCATGCATGTAAAACACAGTAATGGGAAGCATGTGGTATCTCAACAACAATGCCTCGTTCCATATGATGGGGAATAAAGATCTCTTCAGTGACTTGGAGGAGAAAGACCTCAAGAATAACATTGAGTTGGAGATGATGGGAGGTACAGTGCGACCGATGTTGGTACAATTAATTTTCAGAGGGAGTCAGGCTCCCCTCTTAGGCTCAAGGGTTTGATGTTTGTTCTAGGACTAAATAAGAATCTTGTTTTCATCACGGTATTGGAAGACCGTGGCTACAATGTGAAAGGCTTTCCTTAGACACATCGCCGCGCGATAGGTGAAGCATATTGGTGTGTGAGTCAAGAAGTTGTATGTAATTGAGGTAGAAGATGCATGCAATGTATTGAGGATCAAGGCAAAGGTTAGAGACTTGGTGGTTAAGAGGGAACATGAATTACCTCTCAACATCCAACCTTAGAAGCAACCTCAACAAGTTGTGGAGAAACCATAGATGGAGAAGTAGAGAGGAGGCCGAGTGGACACATGCTCTCAAGAAGAGACCTCCAATAGGGGGGAATTTTGAGCCAAGTGGGCAGAGGGAGCACATGCATCCATAACTCTAGTTGTGAGGTGGGGAAATGTGAAGCCATAGTCCCAGAAGTGCAGAAATTTGGGTAGGGTCCATTGAGGCTTTTTTGTCTCATGGACCATTACCTTGCTATGGGGGCCCAGAGTATTATGTAGTGGGAGGACGAATGTCAATTAGATACTGAGGACTGCAGAGTAGTGCTGAAAACAAAGCACGTGGCTCAGTAGTAGAGTCAACAACAACATAATTTTCTTAGTAGAAAGTTGCAGATTGATTCAGCGATTATTTATTATTTATTATTCTTGTTCATGTGCCAAAATGCTCTATTTTTACACCCTTCCTATAATCATTAACCTCTGTTTTATATTGATAAACTTTCTCATTCCTTCACTAGTCCAAGAAAACTTTCTATTCCCACATAAACTTCATATTTCCTGATTAAGGTTTATTAGGTGCTTTATTAATCATTTTAAATAGATTTCGTGCCTTTAAATATTTCTAGCAAATTATGTTTACTTTCCTAAAAGTACTTTATAAGCTAAGTATTAATCATTATGTTAGCGTGATCTAGTGCAGGCAGATTCTTGCACCGCCAACAATCATTGTTCCGTGATCTCCGCAACAACTCGATCACTTCATGCGAGCGTTTTGGTCCATGTCTTCCAGTTCGGTTGCGGATTATCTGAAGTTAAACACAAGCGGAATATAGTCAGGGATGTTGCTGAAGATAGGGTCTACGACCAACGATTAGCTCCTGCGTTATTATATTTGTTGGCCCAATTTTGTAATTTTGTTTGTTATTACATTCAGCCAAAAGGCTTGATTTGGGAACGACTTTGTAATTAGCAATCATGGCCATAGTGTTAAGGGTTGTATAAAAGATAGCTCTTAGATAGAACTAGGTTAGCGATAGCAACGTGACTGTAATCCTGTTTAATTTGTAATTTTGTTATCACCCTGGCTTTGGGCTAGAATTGAACCATAATGTATGTTTGTTGATCGAAGTTAATACAAGGAACCACACCATGATTTTCTCACATTGCATCTAATATTTTATTGATGCGTTGATTAAAGTGCTGAAGAATTTAGTTTCCTAAAACGGGAAATGAGATGGTTGGCTAGGGCCCAACCAACCCAGCTCATTTACCCTCGTGCTTTCGTTATTTTAAAAGGTTTGTGTGTTGATTTATTTACTTGAAGATGCGTGGCTTAGATCTTTATTTTGTTCTTGCTTCAGAGTTTTGATTTAAATTCATTTAATAGTTAAAGTGTGAACGAATCCGTTGTGTGGAAGTTTAAATTGAATTTATTTATTTCTTGCAATTTCTTTCCTAGTTTGCTTCCACTTGGATCATGCAGGAAGATTCTTCCTGCACCAATGCATGTAGGATTCTCCACTCTGGTTTTCTCATTTATTTACAACAAGTGTTCTTTTCCTTTTCCTGTATATGATTTAATTTACTTTTGCAGTAAGCGTTATCATTAGAAGAAAGTATTCCTAATATTAAAAGCTAAACTCCTGAAGGTTAAGAATGAGCTCATGAAATGAGAAAGGACACCATTGCAACGTCTTAGTTTATGCCTACACTTCATGATTTAAGGAAAGGGATTACAAGTAATCCGAAATATTATAAGTGAAATTGTCGAGAGTGAAATTTGATTGCATGAAAATTCCTTTAACTGAAAGTTTGTTTTCACTGATTGAATATTGTTCCTTTATAAGTTTATTTTTATTGCAAGTTCAGTTGATTAAAGAATTCTTTTCTGTGTGTAATTTATCTCAGAATTCAGCTCGCAATTACAATTCTTTTCAACACGTCCTTTGATTCGTTTGAAAGTAAATTGGACACCTTGGTGTAGGAAGCTCTATCCCGGTGCAGGAGCCAATGTCTTGTCACAGGAACATAGTGCTCTAAGCCTTAAGGCTAAGGCTTAGAGAACCTACACGAAGACATAAGTATTCAGTATAAGAGGGTAAAACATACTTTTCACATAAGTTTTTTACCTGCACTAGTGCAAGGAGATTTCAAGAGTACACGAACAATTGCTTAGTGTAAATGGATAATCATTTAGAAGGCAGATATTTTCAAGGGCCCACTTGTTAAAATTCCACTATCTATACTTAAGATAGATATATAATTTTATTTTAGCATTTAAGATTGTTTCCAGCTGTGTGAAAGCTCCTTTACTTTATTTCTTCACAAATAAATTCTTTTACATTCCAACATTAGAGTTTTTTTGGTGTCAATTTCCTTTGAAACTGTTTTCTATTTGATTCTGTAATATTTCAATTAAGAAGTAGGAATAGGAATAAGAAAATTTCATACCATTTCTGGCATTACCTGTGCTTCGTCTCTAAGTTTACGAAACTCCCGCATTGACAATTAAGTGTTGAAGGAGATTTATTAAGTACAATTCCTTCATCCAACATTTTGGCGCCGTTGCCAGGGAGGCAATTTGAATTGGTAAGAATTTTCCTTTTTTTTCAATAGAGGTAAGTCTGCTATTATTTTTTCTGTAGTGTGATTCTATTGTTTAATGGAATTTATAGGTGTTGAGTTATCTTTAAATTTGTAGCATTTTATTGGAATTTTGTTTTTTCATTTTTTGAAATGAATGCCTAAAAGTAGGGGTCCGAAGCCCACGAAGGGCCGAGGAAATAATGATAAATATGAAATAAAATCTCATATTAGGCCTTCTTTTGTAGGAAGAAAGTCTAAACAAACCCAGACTCATCACACAGGAACTGTCCACTTGTATTCTGGCAACAATAGTCTAGGGGTGACACAACCCACGAAGGGGAGGAAGGAGACTATTAGAACCCATAGTCAGCCTTCCCAACCTGTTGAGATTAGTTCGATTGGTGGAACAACAATGGCAGATCATGAGGACCATGCTGAGGGATTTGGCGAAAATCAGGTAAATGAGGAACAATCCACTTTTGGATTCCCAACTGTGGATCCGGATGTAACTGTGCAAATGAAAAATATACCACATCAACTCTTCTTCATTTATATGGCACATGAAGATCCAGACTCTTTCCAATTTGAGTTTGATATTTTGTGTAGAAGCTATGATTATTCATCTGATGCTCAGAAATTAAAGTTGTTTCCCGCAACTCTCAAGGATGCAACTTTACGTTGGTTCATGGGACTAAGGGAGGAAACTATAACTTCTTGGGAACAGATGAAGAGAGTGTTATTGTCAAAATATTTACTATTGTGAAAAATGATGATGAGACTCTAGAGGACTACTTAGAGAGATTCCTGTACATCCTTCAAAGGTCAAAGCACATATTTGATCTAATTACCATTAGAACCTTGTTCTTACGTGGGCTTACTGATGATGCTAGAAATAATCTAAATTTCTTAGGACAAGGGGATATTTCTCAAAAATATTTTGATCAAATCTGTGACTTGTGCAGGAAATTCTCCAGTAACTAATATAGATCTAGTAAAGGAATTCAAAATAGAAATAAAAAAACCGAATCTACTGATGTTATTATCGTTGGATTAGAGAATAAAATGGACAATATGAAAATTGAAATAATGAATATCATTAGCAAAAAAATAGACTCCTTGAAATTTCATCAAAAACTTGTAGAAGAATAGGATTCATTGTCTATTTTTTTTCCGAAGTGTAGGAAAAATCATCTTTTAAGGGAATGTCCTATTGATATAAAAGGAACTAATAAATGTGAAATTTGTGCAGAACCATGCCACGGAAAAATGTCCCTCCATACCTGGGCTGAAAGCTGTATTTGAAGGATAACCTGAAGTTGAATCATTGCATGCTATGGGAGCATGAAGAAATGGGCCTTAGGTAAGTGTAGGTATAGCTACTGAATTTCCACCACATTTCTTTGGTTATAATGCACATCCATATTCCTATCCTAACACTAGTCACTCTCAACATTGGCAGCATGGGAACCAGTATCATTATGGATAGCCCTCCCAATATTGGAAACAAGGATGGAAAGGGCCAAACCATTCACATTATTCCTATCCTACACCTATGCATTCATACCCACCTACATATGCACCTTACCCAGTGCCACAACCATCACTACCTCAGCTGAGTCAACCAATGCCACCAATGCCTTTACCCCCACCGTTTTGACCTCCTCAGCTACCTACCCAACCCTTCCCCAACCCCAATAACAAAGGGTACAAATGATCCATTCCATGAACCCACTTTCCTCATCCAAATATCAGTCCATGCCAGTTGGAGTCAATGACATCCAACTGAGATCGGGGAAGATAGTAGTTGTAGAAAAACATAAACAACCTATGGTGATTATCGAAGAGAAACGTGAGGAGGAAACTCCTGATCATTCTGAAAGTAATGTCACCATTCAGCCTATCCCCGTACCCTCATATCCCTTACCATCTTCTTCCAATTGGCCTCCCTATCCAAAGAGGCCAGTTGTGGATAAGAATGACCCCATTCTTGAGTCTAGCCTGGCCTCTGAGCTTAGAAACCTCTTCATAAAGGTGCCTATGCTTCAATATATAAAAGATATCCCAATTTGTACAAATATCATTAGGGGAATCTATCTCAAGAAGCTAGGAAGGATAATATTGGAACCTCAAACCATTCAATTTGATGGCAGAGTAGCAGAGTTAATGACGGGGTGTATGCACATGGATAAATACACTGAACTCGAAAACCCTATTGTCTTTGTTCAGATAGGTGATGTCCTTGTATCTAATGTACTTAGAAACCCGGGGGCAGCCATTCATTTTATGACCAAGCAAACCATGGATCAACTTGGATTGGTCCATATTCGTCCTACTCCCACTGTGCTTGAATTGGAAGACAGATCTAAAATCAAGCCAGAAGGGGTATTGGATGATGTGGTCATTTCATTAGATTCTTGGGAATACCTCATAGACTTCATTGTGCTATAGCCAAAGAATCCTGTGGGAGGACATCACTTGATCTTGGGATGACCATGGCTTGCTACGGTTGATGCTTATATTGGATGTCGTTCTGGTGACATGTATATTTCCCATGGAGATTCTAGGAAGAAGGTCACCTTGTATCCACCCGCTAGATCCATTCAAGAGCTCCAAGATAGTTTGTGGTTAGACTATAGTAGTGATGAGGAGACTCATTCTGTTTCCATGATACATCATTATGCTGAGTCCTCACAGGAGGGTGAGATTCAAGACTTCCTGAACAATCTAGACACCATGCCCAATTTTGAGTCATTGAGTCAAATTTTTAGTCTAGATTTTCAAGAAAGTCACAAATCTCTACCTCCCTCACCACCATATTTAGTAAAACCTCTGTGTACTCTTGAGCCTGATACTACTCTTGTTGATATTAGTCCGGGAAAATCTTTACATATTAGTTCAGACTTGGATTCATCCCAGCAAATGTAGCTTGTGAATTTGTTGCGAAACCATCTTGATGCCTTTGTAAGGGGTTATGAAGATATGAAAGGAATCCCTCCTGAAACTTGTACTCACCATATCTATATCCAGGATGGATCCCAACCTGTATGACAACCCCAAAGGCGTATGAATCCAACTCTAAGAGACATTGTAAAAGAAGAATTGCAAAAACTCTTGGACGCTGATTTTATCTATCCTATTTCCGATAGCCAGTGGGTTTCTCCATTGGTATTAGTCCCAAAGAGATATGGGAGATGGCGTATTTGAATTGAATATAGAGAATTTAACAAATCCACTCTTAAGGATTAATTCCCCCTTCCTTTTATCGATCAGGTACTCGATACCCTTGCTGGTAAGAAGTACTTTTATTTTTTAGATGGCTTTAGTGGTTATAAACAGATACAAATTGCACCCGAGGAGCAAGACAAAACCACTTTTAGATGTTCATGGGGTACATTTTCCTACCGAGTGCTTCCCCTTGGGTTGTGTAATGCCCCAGCTACCTTTCAAAGGGCAGTCTTGGCCATTTTTTCTGACCTTGAGTGTGTGGAAATATATATGGATGAATTTTCTGTGTTTGGTGATTCATTTCAAGGAGCCCTAAAAAATATAGAAAAAGTGCTTCTTGGTTTCCAAGAAGCTCATCTTGCCTTAAGTGAAAAAAAGTGTAGATTAATGTGCAAGGCATGAGTGGTTCTTGGCCATCTTATTTCAGAAAAAGGTATCCAAGTTGACCCTGCAAAAATATAAATTATTTTGAGTCTTCCTGTACCTAAAACTCAAAGGGAAGTGAGAGGTTTTCTAGGACATGCGGGCTACTATAGGAGATTCATTAAGAATTTATCTAGGACAGATACCCCCCTTTTTCAAATTTTAGCTACGGATAGTGAATTTTCTTGGTCTACAACTTGCCAACAGTCCTTTGAGACATTGAAGGAAAAACTAGTTTAGGCACTAGTTTTGAGAGGACCAAAATGGTCCCTGCCATTTCATATTTCCTATGATGCCTCAGATACTGCTATTGGTGCAAGTTTAGGACACGAAGAAGATAAAAAATCCTATGCCATTTACTTCATCAGTAAAAACTTGTCACCCACTGAACTGAATTACATAGTTACTGAGAAAGATTTTTTAGTTGTAATATTTTCCATTAATAAATTTAGACACTACATTACAAGATATGAAGTATTTGTACATACTGATCATTCTGCGATAAAATATTTAATGAATAAACCATTAACCAATGGTAAAGTGAGCAGGTGGTTAGTATTTTTGCAAGAATTTAATATTACTATTTTTGACAGACCAGGAAAATCTAATGTGGTAGAAGATTTTCTTTCAAGGTTAAATAATCTTGGTGAATCAATTCTCGTTGATGATGATTTTCCTTACAAACATCTCTTTGATATGTCAACATAATCCCCGTGGTTCGCTGACATAGCTAACTATTTAGTCACTGAGAAAATTCCACCTCACTTAACTGCTCGTGAAAAGCGGAGTATCATACAGAAAAGTGCTGCATATTCTTGGGTTCAAGGAGACCTCTTTTACACTGGACCAGACCTTATTATCCATAGATGTGTCAGAGAGGAAGAAGTGTTTGATATATTAAAATCTACCAATGACGAACCTTGCAGAGGCCACTTCGCTGATAAGCAGACTGCATACAAAGTTTTATGAGCTAGCTATTTTTGGCCCTCGTTTAAGGATGCCAAGCAATATGTCAAGCGATGTGATAACTGTCAGTGATTTGGCCAACCTAATCAAACCAATGAAATGCATTTATGTCCTCATATTATTATTAAGCCTTTTGAAAAATGGGCCATTGATTTTGTAGGACCAATAAATCCAACATCATTAAATAAAAATAATATTTTGGTTTGTACAGATTTCGTTACAAAATGGGTAGAAGCTAAAGTTGTTTCTTTTGCTACTGAAAAAGTAGTTGTTGATTTTCTTTTTACTGAAATATTTACTAGATTTGGTGTGCCTAAAGATATTGTTTCCGACAATGGTACGCAGTTTATTTCTAATCTGGTACAGGGTGTCATGGAGAAATACCAAATTCAGCATAGTAAATCTACACCATATCACTTGTAAGAAAATGGTCAGGCGGAGTCCACAAATAAAGTAATTGAGTCCATCATCGCAAAGACAATAAATATCCATAGAAAGGATTGGGCTAATAAATTACCGGAAGCCTTGTGGTCATATCAAACCACTTGGAGTAACAACACAAGACACACACCATATGAGTTTGGGTATGGGAAACAAGTCCTCTTACCGATAGAGTTTGAGATCAAGAACTTCAGAAATGCAGTCCAATTGGGGCTAGATCTCTCTAAAGCACAACAGAAACGTCTCCTACAGTTTAATGAGTTCGATGAATTCTGAAGGGATCCTATTTAGAAGAACATATTGGTTCAACAAAAGTGCAAGAAGTGGCATGATAAGTCTATCCAGAAGAAGCAGTTCCAACCAGGTGATGTGGCACTCCTTTATGATTCTAGATTTAAATATTTTAAAGGGAAATTACATACACGCTGGATGGGACCTTATGAGGTAGTTAAAGTGTTTAAGAATGGAGCGATATAAATTAAAACTATTGATGGATGAAATTCCGTGTTCTTGGTAAACGGGCATAGAATAAAGGTGTACTTTCAACCCCTTACTAAAGGAGAATTTATGCAACAAGTCCAACAACAATCTGAAAAGGAGATGGTAGGTGGAAACACCAAACTGTTGAAGATATGATTCTTTCCTTTCCTTATATAATAAATGAAAAAAAAGATAAAAAAATGACAAAAATAAAAAAATTATATAAAAATAATTTTTTTTTCCTGTAATTATGAAAATCAGTTGACTGACATGATTGCAGAAGGATCAACATGAAAACTAGCATGCTGGCAGGATGATCAAAATTTCAATAAAAATAAAATGTTACTTGATTTTTAGATATGTTGGCTGTCACCAAGAAGAAGCAGGTTCAAGGAACCAAGCCCTTACCCAAGTTTGGGATAACGAGCATGGAAATTTTATCCAAGTAACGCTTAATTCCCACTGCATTTACTTTTTTCGGCACCAGTGCAGGTAGATTTTGAAGGTAAAATTTTTCCTTTCTTCTATTTCCTGTTTCGTAAATTCCCACTATTTTTCTTTTCTTAATCCCATAATGAATTACCCTCCTTTTTCTTCTAAGAAAAGTACCCTTACCCGATTTCGTAAAAACCAAAAATTGCAGTCAGTGGCTGACTATGGCCTGTGCCTCCAGATCATCAATGAATGGACAGTGATAGAATTGGTACTCATGGGTAACATCATGCACCGATATATGCCACGGAACCCACTCTAACTGCGATGCTTCCTTGGATAGTTGATCAGCCACCTGATTCCTCTGCCTGTAAATGTGAGTGACAGAAATAGAGTCAAGTAATGATTTTAACATAAGCACCTCATCCATAAGTGTAGAAAGGGTGTGGGTTTGACAATGTGCCTGTAAATTGAACCAATTTATAATTAGCTGAGAATCCCCAAAGATCTGAATCCTGTTGCAACCTTGTTCACAGGAAAAGAGTAACAGAAGCTGAAGGCAATTGAGTTCTACATAGTTATTATTACCCGGACCAAGTCCCATCTTGAGGTGGAAATAATGAGTATCTAACATGTGCAAAACAACACCCCCCCACATCCATTACGATTGTATGCCCTGTGAAAATATTCCCATGGGAAGGTGCGGTTGATAGTTTTAGGAAAGATAATCTTGGTAGGAGCAGGTTGATCATCATCAGGTATGAGAAGGTATAAGGAGATTATATTTCTATAGGAGCTATCCAAATTGACAGGTTTATCGAGAAAGATGAACTGATTCCTGGTGATCCAGATCCCCCAGGAAATGAGTAGAGGAATGTTACGTTCTTTGGAATGACTAGCAGCCCACCACCAGTCGGTCCACACCAAACAGACCATGGGACCAAGCCAGTTAAGAGAGCACCCCAATGTGGATAGAGTTGAGTGCTAGAGGTGTTTAATGGCTAGAAATTATAGGAAGAGGTGGTTTACATTCTCAGCCTGTGTGAGGCAGAAAAAACATCGAGAAGGTCCATGAAAGACACGTCTAGTGAGATTTTCCTCAGTGGGGATGCAGTTGGTAAGAATACACCACATAAGTAATTTGGCTTTAGGGGGTGCCTACAATTTTCAAATATGTTTCCACCACCAAAGCTTAGAATGAGGCTCTATAGTAGTGTAAAGAGTGGTATAGCCGATTTTAGGTATGTATCTATCACTGGGGGAGAGCGCCCATAGTAGTTCATCATCCTTGTCAATGAGTCGAATGTTGGTGGCATGGAGAGCACGGCTGTACCAATTCCAAATTGGCCACTGGGCCACAAGAATATCTAGTGTATGCACAAAAATCTAGGCTTGTGAGGCCCAGGTGGTACTTATGGGGTCCACAATCTGAGATAAATATAGAGTACCGTCCTGAGCCAAGTGAAATTTGATATCCAAAGGTAATTTAAATTCTTGTTAACAACCCAACCACACATCCTCACCAATTCTAACCCTAGTACCAGATCCAATACGCCAATCCAATCCATTTTTTATTATATGGATGGATCTAGTGATGGCTTTCCAAATGAGAAGATCTCAGAGAAGGTTGGATGGTACCCCTTATCCAATCCAATGAAGTGTGAGGAGAAATATATTTTTAGTAGGTGAATTTTTGCCACAAGATATGGCCATCAATAAGATGCCATCCCATCTTGGTAGCCAAAGTAGTCACAAATTTTGATAGATCCTTTAGACCCCATCCTTTAAAGTGCAAGGTTTTTTAGTTTATGAAATCTAATCTATTTAATAAGTACCAAAGTAAATATTAAATGAACTATGAGGCAAAACGTGGGATAGTACATATCTATCGAAACCCCATACTTACCTCCTTTTAAAAGATCCTCCATCATTTGTTCATCATAACCTTACCTCATAACCCGATCATTCATGATTGTTACACCGCCACCGTAAAAACCTTCGCTTCCTCCAATTATTATTGCCTGCCGGTAGCAGATTGATACGTGTATGAATCCAATCTGAGGAGTCCTTTTAATTATTTAATGTGAGTGGATGGATGGGACCAATAAGGCGGTGGATGGATGAACCTTCGGCATCAAATTCTCAGAAACCTTTGATATTTCTCACTGTGAATCCTTCCAAGGTTGTGACATAGAATAAGGTGAATTCAAACAAAGATGGCACCCATGAGAAATGAACCATCATCTTTGAGGGAGATAGAATAGACTACGGAATATAGAAACAGTATTGCACTATTGCAAGAATAAGGATTTCTCCCGTTATTGCAGAAATTTGATGGGTTCGATATGGCTGTGGCTCTAGAGTTTGCAAAGACATTCAAGGGAGGCCAAGCTGAAGTCAAATCACTTGAATTTGAAGTCACAGAGGAATATATAGCGTGAGCTACATGATTTTCAACCATAGGGGAAAAGTGTTTCAAGAAGGAGAGGTTTGAAAAGAAAATATGGTACCAGTTCGTGGTCGACCGAAAGCTCAAGGCTGACTAGAAGAAAGGGCTTCCATGCAGTGCCATGCTGGGAAAATGGCGAGACCTACTCTTTATATTACAGAAGTTCCTGACCTGTGAGGGACGCTATTATTTAACGTTTGTATACCACATTCGATTATTGCTGCACTTCGAATCAGGAAAACATATCAGTTTTCCCTATTAACTTCTCCAAAGTTTAGAGAATATGGTGAAAGGCATGCATAAAGGGGATGCAAGCCAGGTTGCATATAATCTATACCATCATGGGCTCATTTCAATCCTGGTCAAGAAAGAGATGGAGGAAAAGGAAGTGACTTGGGAGGCATTCCTAGAATAATTTCGGGCGAGAAGTGTAGGGAAGTCAGCCGACACCAGTGCAAGTAAGAAAAGGAAGGAAGATACTTCGTCTCCTGCCAAGAAAAAGAGAAAAAGTAAGCAGGTGAAAGCAGAGGGAATGTATGTCAAAGACACTCCACCCTCAGTAAAGAGAAAAGCGATTAGGACCCCGAACAAGAAAAGGACTCTCTCTCCGAGGTCAAGTCAACATCGGTCAAGCTCCCCAATTGTGATTGAAGAATCACCCCAGGTTTCACCTGGAGATCATAACCTTTCAGTTCTTGCGGATGCAACAACCCACACCATGGTGAATGAAGAGAATGGAGAGAAGGTGGATGACATATCTTTTTCAACCTTCATTCACAAATTAAGGAAACAAAAGATGAAACCAAGTGCAAGAGAAAACCTGGCAGAGGGTTAAGAATATGACATGGCGCAACACATATAGACCCTCGACAATTTTTATGAACATGGTACTGAAGGCCCTGATGGTTTGAATGAACAAGGTACTGAAGCTCCTGACGAGTTGGATGAACAAGGAACTGAAGTTCCTGATGATTTAGGTTCGAAGGGTACTGAAGCCCTTGTCATAAAGGACGTGGAGGGTACTAAAACCCTTGGTGACATGGAAGCTCCTAGCACAGAAACCCTTGGCGATATCATGATGAAAAAGCTGGATGAATAAGACAACTTTGATCTTGGAAATGCTGGTACATACTTTGAATCCATTGCAGAAGAGGTGCTTGCACCAGATGAGATGGACATGGAGACCTCTACCCTCTACCTCAATAACCGGATAGTAGACTTGTAACAACAAGTTCACAACTTGGAGGCTTTGAACCGGGTCATGAAGGAGCATAATTGGCAAAAGAAAGGCTAGGTAGAGTTGGTTGCAAAGGTCAAAGAATAGAAATGACAAGTGAAAATATGGAAGTTTCGGGCTTCTAAATGCTACAAGCGCCTCAAGAAGGTGACCAAACAACTGAAGAAATACCGAGGTAAAAAGACAAAGGCAATGAAATTAGGAATCAGTATCGAAGTGCATGATTGAAAGATGGCTCCCTATTTTTGAAGATTTTTTTGCAGCAGGTAAAACGATGTGTGAGGACATACAACACCTTAGGGATGGGAGGATGTTGGTGTGCCAAAATTCTCTATTTTTACCCCCTTCCTATAATCATTAACCTCTGTTTTATCTCCATAAACCTTCTCATTCCTGCACTAGTCCAAGAAAACTATCTATTCCTACATAAACTTCATATTTCACGATTAAGGTTTATTAGGTGCTTTATTAATCATTTTAAATACATTTTGTGCCTTTAACTATTTCTTGTAACTTATATTTACTTTCCTCAAAGTATTTGATAAGATAAGTATTAATCATTTTTTAGCGTGATATAGTGCAGGCAGATTCTTGCACTGCCAACAATCATTGTTCTGTGATCTCCGCAACAGCTCTATCACTCCACGCAGGTGTTTTGGTCCACGTCTTCCAGTTCAGTTGCAGATTATTTGAAGTTAAACACAGGTGGAGTATATTCAGGGATGTTTCCGAAGATAGGGTCTACGACCAATGATTAGCTCGTGCCTTATTATATCTGTTGGCCCAATTTTTTAATTTTGTTTGTTACTCCATTCAGCCGAAAGGCTTGATTTGGGAACAACCCTATAATTAGAAATCATGGCCATAGGCCGAAGGACTGTATAAAAGATAGATCTTAGATAGAACTACGTTAGCGATATCAGCGTGACTGTAATCCTGTTTAATTTTTAATTTCATTATCGCCCTTGATCTGGGATGGACTTGAACCATAATGTATGTTTACTGATCGAAGTTAATACAAGGAACTATGCCATGATTTTATCACATTGCATCTAATCTTTTATTGATGTGTTGATTAAAGTGCTGAAGGGTTTCATTTCCTAAAATTGGAAACGAGCTGGTTGGCTAGGGCCCAACCAACCCAAATCGTTTACTCTCGTGATTTCATTATTTTAAAAGGTTTGTGTATCAATTTATTTACTTGCAGATGCATGGCTTAGATCTTTGTTTCTTTCTTGCTTCAGAGTTCTGATTTAATTTCATTTAATAGTCAAAGTGTGAATGGATCCGTTGTGTGGAAGTTTAAATTGAATTTATTTATTTCCTGCAATTTATTTCATGGTTTTCTTCCACTTGGATCATGCATGAGATTCTTCTTGAACCAGTGCATGTAGGATTATGCACTCTAGTTTGCTCATTTATGTACAACAAGTGTTCTTTTCCTTTTCCTGTATATGATTTATTTTACTTCTGCAAGTAAGCATTATCATTATAAGAAAGTATTCCTAATATTAAAATCTAAACTCCTGAAGGTTAAGAATGACCTCGTGAAATGAGAAAGGACGCCATTGCAATGTATTAGTTTATGTCTGCACTTCGCGATTTAAGGAAAGGGATTACAAGTAATCAGTAATATTATAAGTGAACTTGTCGAGAGTTAAATTTGATTGCATGTAAATTCATTTGACTGAAAGTTTTCTTTCACTGATTGAATATTTTTTCGCTTTATAAGTTTATTTTTATTGCAAGTTCCGTTGATTAAAGCATTCTTTTCCATGTGTAATTTATCACAGAATTCAACTCGCAATTGCAATTATTTTCAACACGTCCTTTGATTATTTCAAAATTAAATTGGAAACCTTGGTGTAGGAAACTTTGTTCCGGTGCAAGAGCCAGTGTCTTGTCACAAGAACAGAGTGCTCTAAGCCTTAAGGCTTAAGCACCTACATGAAGACATAAGTCTTCACTATAAGAGGGTAAATAAACTTTTCACATAATTTCTGTACTTGCACTAGTGCAAACAGATTGCAAGAGTTCAGGAACAATTGCTTAGTGTAAATGGAGAATCATTTAGAAGGAAGATATTTTCAAGGGCCCACTTGTTAAACTGCCACTATCTATACTGAAGATAAACATAGAGTTTTATTTCAACATTTAATATTGTTTCCAGCCATGTGAAAGTTTCTTTACTTCATTTCTTCACAAATACATTCTTTTACATTCCAACACTAGAGTTGTTTTGGTGTCAATTGCCTTTGAAAATGTTTTCTATTTTATTATGCAATATTTCAATTAAGAAGTAGGAATATGAATCAGAAAAGTTCATACCATTTCTGGCATTACCTATGCTTCGTCTCTAAGTTTACAAAACCCCTAGATTGACAATTAAGTGTTGAAGGAGCTTTCTTAAGTGCAATTTCTGCACCCAAAAATTCTCAGTTGCAGTAGTAGCAACAACACTGAGAGGTGTTGCATGGAATACATTCCAAAGGTGTTGGATCAAGGTAGATGTGAATCTATTTCTCATTGAGAGGGAGTGTTGAAAATGGAAACAAGAAGATCCCGATTTAATTTTTCCCTTGAATTAAATTAGGAGAAAATTGTAATTCCAAATCACAAGACAACAATAATGTGTTAACTAAGTTATAAAGAATTAGTTGGCTCAGTTTATTCGAGTTGAGGGCCTAAATTGAGTCATGTTTAGAGGTTCTGATCTGAATATGGGAAAACTAGTTTTTCCGTGCTAGCTCACTTATCAATATTAAATAAATGTGTTTAGGATCGTCTCAAATTAGCCAGTTATGTGAGGGTTTATGTGTTAAGTTTTGGTGTTTTTCATGAGAAATGCATGATTTAATTAATTGTTAAAAACACATGTACAAAAAATAAATTGCAGAGAAATAACACACAACAAACACATTACCCAGTAGCCGATAACAAAGTTCACCCCTCCTGGGATACATCTCCATGGACCTGCTTCAATGGCTAGGCCCTCTTGGGATTAATGGTCAATTATTTGATTACATGCACCTAAAGTGCTCCAATGGCTTTGTAACCTGCTCCATTGGATTTATAAGACGCAAAAACCTCAAAATAGACTCTTCAAGCTCTACAAATGGTCTTCAAGTGAACTAGGTATGACCTCCTCTCTTGGTGGCCCTGGGCTTCTTTAATCTTCAAAGTGGAAAAATCGCTTATAGAAGTGCTCCAACACCTCTGCAACCTGCACCATCATGCTCAGAGCATCCAAATCATCTAGGATTGACTCTTTCTAATCCAAAAATGGTCAAAAAATGCTCCAGTTATGCCTCATTCAATTATTGCCTAGGAAACCCCTCCAAATCTGGAGAGAACTCCAGTTAGCACCACCAAATGTGGAATTGGCGCCAAAATTGGGGGCTCTGCGAGTTTTTCCACCAAAATAAGAGTGGTTTAATTAAATGTTAAACATGGGTTAACAGGTAACTTAGCATGCTAATGGCACAATTAGTTAGAGCACTACCCCCACAGTCATAGCATAAACGTCATATGTGTGAAGGCTGGCTCGCTCCTCTGCCCGCTAGACTTTAGCATATATTTCAAATATATGTTTTAGACATGGATTATTAAGAATCATGTCGTGGCTCAGTGGTAACATTGTGCGCTTGTGTGGGGGGGGGGTTGTGGGGTCGACCCCGACCTCCGCCCTTCCGCTTGTGTTAAAATTTGTCCATGACATATATACAAATTCGAGCTTGGAATTAAAAAAATTTCAGCCTTTGGGAGGGCCTCCGGGCTTGCCACATGTCCTCTTCCCATTGGCTCTTCCCAAATCAAATGAAAGCGTGAAAAATCACCCACTTAACCACCAACCACAAATTGAAACTTGGCATGGTGTCATTGGGCTAAATGAAGGAATATTCCCAAAATATTCCTTTTTTCTAACTAGGCTTCCATGTCACCTTTCTGTCTTTTTCTGCAATTTTTTTAGCTGTTTAGGAAAACAAACAACAGGCTCTATCTTCCTCATACGGACTCTGTTTTGAGTGAAACAAAGTGCACCGGATTCTTGGAAACAAGACCTATATGGTCATTCTAGTTTGGAGTGATTCTGAGCACTTTGTTTTTTTAGCAAATTTTTGCCCCCAATCTATATTTCGATCACTCCTTACCACTAACAAGCTTTTGGACCCAAAAAATCTGGTTATCTGATGAGATCTGAGTAATATTCTCTTTCCCAAGTTTTATCAACTTGATTCTACTTGGAAAAATCTCCATGACAACCACTTGGGTTCACTGACATGCCTTAGCTTGCAAATGACTTAGCACTTCAACCAATGCCCTCCTTTTGATGTTGACCCAATCCAACACTTTATGGCTGCTTGTTGACTGATTAAACACCTTACTATACGAAATCGATCCCTTGGTGCTTGGAAAACTAACTGATGGCCTTCCCACTGAGAATCTTGTTCCTCCTATTCACACACATGTATTTGATGCAAGCTTCTACTTGGAAACCACTTTTCCAAGTTAAGCCCATCTGAGTGAACTAAAAAAATGAGTTCCAATATCAGTAATCACAATAAAATAAATGACCATTATTTTTACCTCCACGGTTCCAAATCCACCTCGGAAGAATGCATTCACCATCTCTTTTGCTTCTTGGCGTCAACACATCAAATGGTCTATAATGGCTACTATTTTGGATGAAAAATTTTGGCATCTTGTCTACTTTCTGATTCTTGATTCCATCATCCTATAGTATTGACATGCCGCTCATGCCATGATTTTAGAATGAAGGCTAATCATGAGCCTCTCGCTCAAGAGTGGACCTTCCAAAATCCAGAGACATCTTTTCACAAGAAAAACCATTAATCTTGAAAAACACATCATGCAAGAAACATAACTTGACGACCTCTTCCTTTTGCTCGTTCAAAGCAACAAATGTCACATCCTATGAACATCACCATGTACTCTTACATCTTGGTGTACAAACTCATCGACCAAACACAATTCGACAAAACATGCCTCTTCAAACAACTGACTATCAAGTCAAACAAAAGCTATTTTACATGCTTTTTTCAATAAATTGTCGATTCTTCTCCCAAAAAAAAAGAATTTCACATCTCATGAAAAAATTCGTCCACATCTCCCTTTCAAACACCTTCCTATCATAAACAAGCAATCATGAATTCTAGAGGAAAATAGATGTATTCAATTGGAAAAGAAATGCATCAAATAAGGAAATATTTGCATCAATCATGAAAAGAAATGCAAGGCTTTAATTGGTTAAGAAATCTAACCATCTATTTCCAAACCACTTTAATGGTGCTTCTTTCAACTGCACTTCATCATGTGAATCATCCTGACCCACATCAATTATGGAATCCTCCTTTCCATTCTTGTCAAGATCTCTCTCCACCTTCTTCAAATCTCATGGATGACTTTTTGAATACAAAGTCCAACACTTTTCTACAAGATGACCATGCTTATGGAAATGAGTGAAAAATAATTGCATCATCTTTTCAACATGGTCTTCATTATCCATTGGACCTTTGTCTTTCTGTCTCTTTTGTTTTAAAAGTTTCATGTGCACAACTATATTCTTCCAACACCTTGAAACATTATGGTTATTCAAACCACAAAAGGAACATGTAAACTTTCTCTAAATATTATGTGAAGATTTACCATGTCTATCATAATCAAAAGAAACTTGATTAAAGGCATATTTATACCTTTCACATTCACCTTTGTCTCATTATTGAAGAGGTGAATTTGATGAGATAGTGGCTCTCTTCAGAATACCAACAATGGCTTCAATGAATTTAGAGCTTTCAACATCCTCTTGTTTTCCATTCTCATCATGCTTACAAGCATCTTCTTGCAAAGTGGGTGTAAAAATTTTGCATTCCTCATGAACACAAACTTCACAAGCTTGAGGTAATGAACATGTAATGAAATTCCTTCTTTGAACACCTTCATGTGCCTCCTTGTCTTTGAAGCATTCTCCATCATGTTGTCCATAACCAAGACCCAGATACCTAGGCCTTTCCTTAACAACAATTGGCTCAACTATGCCTTGTGCATGTTTTCCCAATCCTTTACCTTCGTAGCCCATTTCCATCAATAATTTGGACCCTATTACTCTAGTGTGTCTTTCAAAAGCACCAAAACATTATTCCTTATAGGAAATTCAAGATAAAATTGAATTTCATACCTATTTTTCATGCACATACTTGGCTAGGGTTTCCTTGGCATCATGGAGTTGAGTCTCCATCTCATGCATCTTTTCAAGAAGCTCTTGCTTCTCCTCCATGGAAATCAACTACTCTTGAAGTATAGTGTTCTCCTTCCTCTCTTCAACCAACTCTTGCACCATATCTCTCATGATGTAGAGCTTCTACAACATCTCTTTATCAAAGGGTCTTGCTAAGGAAGATGGATTAGAAACAATTCTTGATGAAGCTGCCATCACACTTGTAATACATAAAAATATTCTTTGCTGTGATTTGAGAGTTGAGTCCTCAATATTGACCTCATCCTCTCTTCATCTTACACACATAAACTTGCACACAGTTAAATTCTCCTTGCACAAATGAAAAACCAACAACTAATTTTCTAGCTAACCTTGGAAAACCATCTCAGGGCTAACATGAGCTAAAATTTTCTCTGATACCAACTTGATCTGAATATGGGAAAACTAGTTTGGTTGTGCTAGATCCCTCATCAGTATTAAATAAATGTGTTTAGGATCGTCTCAAATTAGCCAATTATGTGAGGGTTTATGTGTCAATTTTTGGTGTTTTTCATGAGCAATGCATGAGTTAATTAGTAGTTAAAAACACATGTACATCAAATAAATTACAGAGAAATAACACATAGCAAACACATTACACAATAGTTGATAACAAAGTTCACCCCTCCTAGGCTACATCTCCATGGACCTACTTCAATGGCTAGGCCCTCTTTGGATTAATGGTCAATTCTCTGATTACATGCACCTACAGTGCTCCAATGGCTTTGAAACCTACTCCATTAGATTCAGAAGACCCAAAAACCTCAAGATAGACTCTTCAAGCTTTGCAAATGGTCTTCAATTGAACTAGGCCATCATGCTCAAAGCATCCAAACAATCTAAGATTGACTCTTTCTGAGCCAAAATTGGTCGAAAAATCTCTAGTTATGCCTCATTCAATCATGGTACAGGAAAACCCTCCAAATTTGGAGAGAAATCCAGTTAGAACCACCAAATGTGGAAGTGGCGCCGACATTGGGGTCTCCACCAATTTTTCCGCCAAAATAAGAGCGGTTTAATTAAATGCTAAGCATGTGTTAACTGGTAGCTTAACATGCTAATGGCGCAATTAGTTAGAGCATTGCCCCCACGGTCATAGCATAGAGGTCATATGTGTGAGGAATGTGTAGAAATTTTAATACAAATTATGTATTGCCTGGATTCTCCTGATATAAATACATAATTTCTTCTACAAAAATCTTTGCGGAATTTAAAACACGATCGCCAATTGCAATATCAAGAAGAAAGATCAATCACACATAACATAGATGTATTCCCAGGAAAGAATAAAGCTAAAAACCCCACTATCATATATTATGTATATATCATGGATCATGAAACAATCTCATACAAAAATTTGATCCAAGAGCTCTTAGTACAATATACAATTGTCTCACACTATCTTGCAGAAATTTTCAAATCCCTTGCACAATTTACTGCCTCCAGATAGCTTGCCTCCACTGCGCAATGCAAGTTGATTACAAATAACAATTTGGTGCAATCATTCCCTCCTTGACTGCGCAATACTCATGAGAATATCCAATGTGTATTTGACTTGCAAGATTGCAACCCAATATAGTACAATTGATAGTCATATGTCCCTTTCACCTACCTCTCAACTGGGTCTCCACTGGATCTGACATGCATGTAGTTAACAGTAGTAAATCTTCAGTTGCATGTGAGATCACTCCATGTGAATTAATTTAATATTTAATTCACTGATCTCTCACTAGTGTATCTTCAATTACAACTAGTACAACTGAGTTTAACTTGCTTAAATGAGTTAAACTACTTTACAACTCACATAACTACACATCCAACTCTGTTACAACTTCGAATCACTCAGTTACAACTAAGTCCACTTGCATGTCCCACCAACCAACCTTTGAACTCGAATTTCCTATAGCTAAATCATTTTCCACTTCAGTTAACTATTTCCAAGTGCTCATTGAGAATAGATTATTGTTTATTGTCCAACTAATATTAAGGGATAATAATAGCCGACATGCATCTATAAATAGACATGCAATCTATAAATAAAACTTGCACATACATCTATAAATAGAACATCATATATAAATAGAATTTTCTCAACCATCTATAAATATACTTCCGCTATAAATAGAATTTTCTCATCCATTCTAAAAATAGACTTCCACCTAAAAATAGCCTGTGTGGGCCCCACCTAGTGTAGGTGCTTAATTTTCACTAGGATCAAGGATGTTATTTCCGGATGCCAATTTCACTGTTTCTTGTTGCAACCTTCAACACTCCCTCTCAACAAGAAAGGAATGTCTTTGCATGTGCCATGCAACTCCATGCATTCGCCCTACAACCTTTGCATGTGCCATGCAACTCCATGCATGCACCCTGCAACTCTTGTATGCAACAATTCTCTAGTGTTTCTCTCATATGCAACACTTGCATGCAAACACTTCCGAAACTGAATAGCCTCCAAACAAATGAATCAATATAATGCATCGGTCATCAAAGTATTTTGACTTCTGCTGGTACCAACTGCACATGTCTTCAAGAACCACTATGTTGCTGACCTCTGCATCCATGCACCCTGCACTTGTTGTCAACTCTGATCTGCGCTCCAGTATCTGAAACTGTCACTTTGATTTCATGTCCTCACGACATCTGACTGCATCAATCCAACTAATCCTGCTACTGCTATATTGTGGGCTCCTCGTAGCCAAGGTAGATTCATGATATCCACACCATATCCATGAATCCTGCCCAAAAATTTCTTCTTAGAATTATCCATGCATGTCACCCCACTTCTCACCTGGTGGTATAGCTGCATGCACTCCCTCTACCCATCTGGCACGAAATTTCTCTGCATGAGTGTTTGCTCCCACTCCATGATCCTCATCTTGTGGCTGCTCCACATCCTAAGTTTCACTCTTAGCTGCATGCAAATCCATCTCCCTCACACTTCCCAATGGTAGGAAGCTCTGTAGAAATCACATCTACATCAAATCTATAGAGATTCTTCTGCATCTCCAGTTGTGGATGATCCACAACCTTCTGAGACTGCTTCTCAGGCTGCATGTTGAGAGGCTCCCTCTCAACCACCAAGTCACTAACCTATGCTTTTCTCGTCAAAGCTTTGCATGCATCTTATACCTCAGTGCATGTAGGTTCTTGGCTCGCACACATTGTAATTGTCTTGCCATCGCAAAATTTTCTAACAAAAGAGCTGATTTTAAATCGACGATATCTCCCTCATTTGAGCTCCTATTTGACCTCTTTTTTTTTTTTTTTGGTATTTTTCACAAGGAATCCAAATATGCTATTTGTTTATGAAATTTTTGAATAAAAATTTTCATATATTCTCTGCAAACGCGCGCACCCAAATAATTCTTGCTCTCATACCATGTAGAAATTTTAATACAAATTATGTATTGTCTGGGTTCTCCTAATATAACAATTATATGCCACTGTTAAATACAGAATCTCTTCTACAAAAATCTTTTCGGAATTAAAACACGATTTCCAATTGCAATATCAAGAAGAAATATCAATCACACATAATGCATATGTATTCCTGGGAAAGCATAAAGCTAAAAACCCCACTATCATATATTATGTATATATCATGGATCATGAAACAATATCATACAAAAATCTAATCCAAGAGCTCTCAGTACAATATACAATTGTCTCACAGTGTCTTGCAGAAATTTGCAATTCCCTTGCACAATTTATTGCCTCCAGACAACCTACCTCCACTACGCAATCCAAGTTGATTAAAAATACCAATTCGATGAAATCATGCCCTCCTTGACTGTGAAATCCTCATGAGAATATCCAATGTGTATTTAACTTGAAAGAGTGCAACCAAATATAGTACAACTGATAGTCATATGTCCCTTTCACCTACCTCTCAACTAGGTCTCCATTGGATTTGACATGCATGTAGTTAACAGTAGTAAATCTTCAGTTGCATGTGAGATCACTCCATGTGAATTAATTTAATATTTAATTCACTGATCTCTCACTAGTGTATCTTCAGTTACAACTAGCTGACAGCAACTAACTGAATTCAGACCCCTAAGGAGAGCTGGTTTGCTACAATCGCTCTGTCAGCATTTCCCTTGGTTTACCCCCACGTGGTTCTTTATTTTCTTGGCAATTTTATTTATTAATTTTGGGGAAATTGATAAATAAATACATTCAACAGCTTTTGAATGTTAAATTGTATCTCCCGGCTTATATTTTTATCTACAACTTTATAATCAAGGTTTAATCCTTTGGAACTTTGTATCAATATCCGACGCTCTTAAATAAACGACCTTAATATATATTCTGGGCCCACACATATATCGCGGAGTTCAATGAAATACATATGTTGTACCTCTTATTAAACTTCGGGCAAGTCCAGCGTGCGATCACCGTTAGATAGCAAGTCTCCAGATCGATGGCATATACGCATATCGCTTGGCATCCGGATACAAACTTTAACGCGCGATGGCGCGCAACAACGGTGGTTTTCCGTGGTCTACCTCGCCACATGTCGACAAACCTATGGAATTTCTCCCCAACCGGAAAATACCGCTTATTCACCAAAAGCGGTGTGATATGGGCAATCCACCTTTGTAAATCCACTCGTGGTTTTTGAACAGTGACTAACCAAGGTTTATCCAGGGTTGCGCGATCCCTTTGGTTCCTTAACTTAGGTCGGGGTTCCGATAGTAAAACGAATTTGTCTCGTTATGAAGTGGGAATTCTGCTATCATTTAAACAAAATTCAATGACCACAATAATACACAGACTTCTTCTAGGAGTGGAGGTTTATTCAACAGAGCTTGTTCAAACAATTTCGAGGGAAACAGTAGACAGAGATATGCAGAATCTATACAATAGTTCAACCCAGTAATTATATGTGCACAGAGTTCAATCACCTCATAATTAAAAAATCTCTTCACAATCAAGGATTCGAAACAACTCTATGGCCAATGCGTACAGAAATTATTTAACTGGAAGAAATTGTGAACACAGATTTTATTGCAGAAATCTCTCTTCTCCTTCTTCTCCTCAATGCATCCGAGGAATACAATTTATATACATCAATATATGGCTCTTCGGTTTCTCTGAGAGGACCGTTCTAGAAATCAAAGGTCTAATTACAACTTATTCAAATAACTGAACTGACAGATGGATCGAATCCAACTATTTGACTTCTACCAATCCTAACTAATCTAAATAAAAACAGTCAGCTGAGGTATTGACACCTAGCTGTTAAAATTCAAGGATTTCGAACCCTCCTAGCCACAACATGTGGAAAAACCTTCTACATTGCTAGCTAGTGTCTAATGCCCCTACATCAGACTCCTGAGGGAAATTTTCTTCATGGGCTCCTGTCCATGAGCTCTTCCACTGATCTGCCTATCTTCTGCAACATTCCTTCAGTCATCCAAGTGGCATCTTCCTCTGGCTTGTCCTTCCATTTAATTAAGTACTGAAAGTACTCTTGTCCTTTGGTCCTTTTAAACACTCTTTTGTCCAATATCTTTTATGGTTGCAATGGTTGTGCTAGTGGTAGCTGCTCCTTCCACTCAATCTGTTCCTTGTCTGCTGATCTTTCTTCTGCACCATCATCTTCATACTTGTACAAATCTGCAACATTAAAAATGGGAGATATTCCAACATCAGGAGGTAATTCAATCTCGTAAGCATTTGCAGAAAACTTCCTAATTATATTGCATGGCCCAATCTTTTTGAACTTCAGTTTGTTATACTGCTTATTTGGGAATCGCTCTTTTCTCAAGTGTGCCAAAACCTGATCTCCTACTTCAAAATGAACTTATTTTCTGCTCAAGTCTGCTCTGTTTTTGTATTTGATGTTGCTACCTTGTAGTTGTTGTTTCACTTGTTCATGTATGGTCTGGATCTCTGAAGCAAATTCCTCACCATCTGCACTCCTCAGTTCTGCCTTTCCAAGATTTCTTAACTCTGATATTCCCCTGGGGTGCATTCCATAAACAATATGGAATGGAATCTGCCCTGTGCTTCTGTTTGGCGAGTCATTATATGCATATTATGCCTGGGGAAAAATATGGTCCCACTGCTTGGGATGCTCTCCTGCAAGACTTCTCAACAAATTTCCCAGACTCCTATTCACTACCTCAGTTTGTCCATCAGTCTGGGGATGATAAGCTGAGCTGAAACTCAGTTTGGTACCAAGTTTCTTCCACAATGTCCTCCAAAAGTGACCCACAAATCTGGTGTCTCTGTCTGAAACAATACTCTTGGGAAACCCATGCAATCTAACAACTTCTTTGAAAAACAAGTTAGCAACATGGGTGGCATCACTAGTTTTATAGCATGGAATAAAATGTGCCATCTTGGAGAATATGTCCACTACAACAAAGACTGCATCATTCCCTCTCTGAGTCTTGGGTAATCCTAGAACAAAATCCATACTCACCATGTCCCAAGGCCTGTCTGGAATAGGCAAGGGAGTGTACAATCCTGCATTCTGGCTCCTTCCTTTAGCATATTGACAAATTTTGCAATTCTTCACAAACTTGTCCACTTCTGCTCTCATCTTGGGCCAGAAATAAAAGTGACTCAGCTGCTCATAAGTCTTATCAGTACCAAAGTGTCCAGCAAGTCCACCACTATGCTTTTCTTTGATCAAATTTTCTCTCATGGAACATTTTGGTACACACAGTTGGTTTCTTCTGAATAGTAAGTCCTCCTGCAAGAAATAATCTAGCCACTGGCTTCTATCTGTTAGAACAGGGTTACAACATGCCTCAAATGCTTCCTTAAAATCTGAATTTGTTTTATACAATTCTTTGAGAAAATCAAATCCTACAACTTCAAAATTGGTTTCTTGAACAAGCATGTGCCTCCTACTCAAAGCATCAGCTACTTTATTTGCTTGGCCACTTATATGTTTCAAAACAAAATTAAAACCTTGGAGATACTCAACCCATTTGGCATGCTTATGCTTCAACTTGGGCTGCTGTACAATATACTGCAAAGCATGATTGTCAGAATAAAATACAAATTCCCTGGACATCAAATAGTGTCTCCACTTCTTTAGTGCTTGAACAATTGCATAGAATTCCTTCTCATAAGAGGAATAATTTCTTCTGGTTTCATTCAAATTTTCACTGAAATATGCCACAGGCCTATCATCCTGACTCAACACAGCTCCAATGGCTTCCCCACTGGCATCACACTTTACTTGGAATGGTTTAGCAAAATCAGGTAGGATCAAAACAGGCTTCTCCGTTATCTTTTGCTTCAAAACTTTAAAGTTTCTCTCTGCTTCAGCAGTCCACTTAAATGACTGTTTGTTATTCTTTATTGTTTCAATGATGGGTGCATTAATCTTACTGAAGTTTCTTATAAACTTCCTATAAAAAATGGCAAGGCCATGGAAACTTCTTACCTCAAAAAAATTTCTGGGTGAAGGCCACTCCACAATTGCCTTAACCTTTTCTGGGTCCATCTTCAATCCTTCTGCAGAAACAACAAAACCCAAATACACCAACTCTTCCTTCATGAATGAGCATTTCTTCAAATTTATCAGAAATTTCTCCTGGGGCAGCTTTTTCAAGACATGATTAAGATGCCTTAAATGTTCTTCTTTAGTTCTGCTAAAAACTAATATATCATTCAGATACACTATCACAAATTTACCAATAAATTCCTTCAATACTTCATTCATGAGTCTCATAAAAGTGCTAGGTGCATTTGAAAACCCAAAAGGCATTACCATCCATTCATATAATCCTTCATTTGTCTTAAAGGCAGTTTTCCACTCATCACCCTCTCTTATTCTAATCTGATGGTATCCACTTTTCAAATCTATCTTTGAAAAATATTTAGCACCACTCAAACAGTCCATCAAATCCTCAATTCTAGGCAAAGGGAATTTGTACCTAATTGTGATCTTATTGATTGCTCTAGAATCAGTACACATCCTCCAGCCTCCATCTTTCTTTGGGCTCAATACTGCTGGTACTGCACATGGACTCAAACTTTCTTTGATCAGCCCCTTGTCCACCAACTCCTGTACTTGTCTCCTGATTTCCTCATTTTCCTTGGGAGTCATTCTGTAGGCTACCTTATTTGGCAGATTTGAACCAGGGATAAAATCTATCTGATGGCTGATCTTTCTCACAGGTGGCAGCTCATCAGGTAAATCATCCACAACAATGTCACAGTAATTGTCTAACATCTCTTGTATTTCTACCGGAAAATCAGAAATTTTTGTAGAAGTAAGAACTATTTTAGGTTTGCAAACTAAAGCAAAACTTACCTCTTCTTCTTCTATCTGCTGTAGATATTCCTTCCGACTCAGCAACAAGGTCTTTGGATCAATCACTTTGTTGGATGGCTCTCCTTCTTCCATGGGTATCAATGTATGATGTACCCCATCCTTGAAGAACTTGTATGTGTTCTTCTTGCCATCATGCACCGCTGCTCTGTCAAACTGCCAAGGTCTACCCAGTAGTATATGACACACATCCATGGGAATTACATCACACAGGACCTTATCTTTGTATTTTCCCATTTGCAGCTCTATCTCACACTGTTATTTTACAACCAGCTGGTGCCCTTTATGCAACCAGGACACCGTGTAGGGAGTTGGATGCTCCCTTGTATTCAACTTCAACTTCTTTATCACCTCAGTGGAAACCATATTTTCTGTGCTGCCACTATCAATGACTAGCTGGCAGCATTTCCCTTGGACTTTGCATATGCTACTAAGCAAAGTCTTCCTTTGTGCAGGCTCATTGACCTCTTTAGCTTGCTTCAATAGGACCTTATTAACCACCAAAGACTCTCCCCTCTCTGGAATAATTTCTTCTTTAATTTCTGCCTCTTCTCTAGCCTGGGCAACAACAACATTTCTTGGACCAGCACCCACATTATCTGGACACTCATAGTGCTTATGTCCCACTTGCTGACATCTATAACACCTCAATTCTCTACCTCTGCCTCTGTCTCTGCCTCCTCTTCCTTTTCCTCGGTAAGAACCCCTTCTGCCCCTTGCATCATCCTCTGTAGATGCATTCTGAGGTGAGCTACTGTTAGCTCCATCCCTGGGTGTAGTATGCTTTCCTCTACCACCCTGACTTCCCTTTCCCGGAAAGTACCTCTCTTCTTGGCAGACTGTTTCCTCAGGAGTTTCTCCTCTGCTTTCAAGGCCATCTGGTAGGCCTCTTCGACTGACTTAGGAGACAGAAGACCTATCTCATCTTGGATCTACAGTCTGAGACCATTTACATATCTGGCAGTCTTCTCTGGTGTGTCTTGAAATTTCCCAGCTCTTATGCTCACTCTGTAGAATTCCTCTATGTATTCCTTTACTGTCAGCAACCTCTGTCTCAAGTTCTGCATTTGCTTATACAATGTCAACTGATAATCACTAGGAAAGAATTTACCTTTTAATTTAGCCATCATTCTGGTCCAGCTCTTGATAGGTTGCTTGCCAACTCACCTCCTTTCTGCCTGCACTCCATCCCACCAAAGTGCAGCATGTCCTTTCAGTTTTGTCACTGCAAACTTGACCTTTTAATCTTCGCTTATTTCTTCATAATCGAAGCACTTGTTCAATTCATTTGTCCAGTCCACCAGCTCCTCTAGATTTAGTCCCCCTGCATAACTCGACACTTCAATCCTGGGCTTAACTGCAGACCCCAGAACAGTTCTAAGGAGTCTCATGTCAGGAGGAATTTCAACATTTTCTTCAGCTTCTTCTATTTCAGGTTCACTAATGTATTCAGGATCTCTGGGCTGTCTTCGCTCCATGGCATCCATTCTGGCTTCGACCCTCTGCAACATCCCCAACACCTCTGCATTGGAAATGGGTCTCCTTCTGCCAGCACCTCTACCAACTCAGATTGCCATGTCAGCTTTCTGCAAAAACAACCTTAAAAAAATGGCTTTGATACCACAAATGACAGCAACTAACTAAATTCGGACCCCTAAGGCGAGTTGGTTTGCTACAATCGCTCTGTCAGCATTTCCCTTGGTTTACCCCCACATGGTTCTTTATTTTCTTGGAAATTTTATTTATCAATTTTGGGGAAATTGATAAATAAATACATTCAGTAGCTTTTGAATGTTAAATTGTATCTCCCGGCTTATATTTTTATCTGCAACTTTATAATCAGGGTTTAATCCTTCGGAACTTTGTATCAATATCCGACGCTCTTAAATAAACGACCTTAATATATATTCTAGGCCCACATATATATCGCGGAGTTCAATGAAATAGATACGTTGTACCTCTTATTAAACTTCGGGAAAGTCCAGCGTGCGATCACCGTTAGATAGCAAGTCTCCAGATCGACGGCATATACGCATATCGCTCGGCGTCCGGATATGAACTTTAACGTGTGATGGCACGCAACAACAGTGGTTTTCCGTGGGTCTACCTCGCCACGTGTCGACAGAACTATGGAATCGCTCCCCAACTGGAAAATACCGCTTATTCACCAAAAGCAGTGCGATATGGGCAATCCGCCTTTGTAAATCCACTCGTGGTTTTTGAACAGTGACTAACCAAGGTTCATCCGAGGTTGCGCGATCCTTTTGGTTCCTTAACTCAGGTCAGGGTTCCGATAGTAAAATGAATTTGTCTCGTTATGAAGCGGGAATTCTGCTATCATTTAAATAGAATTCAATGACCACAATAATACGCAGACTTATTCTAGGAGTGGAGGTTTATTCAACAGAGCCTGTTCAAAAAATTTCGAGGGAAACATTAGACAGAGATATGCAGAATCTATACAACAGTTCAACCTAGTAATTATATGTGCACAAAGTTCAATCACCTCACAATTAAACAATCTCTTCACAATCAAGGATTCGAAACAACTCTATGGCCAATGCGTACAGAAATTATTTAACTGGAACAAATTGTGAACACACAGATTTTATTGCAGAAATATCTCTTCTCCTTCTTCTCCTCAATGCATTCGAGGAATACATTTTATATACATCAATATATGGCTCTTTAGTTCCTCTGAGAGGACCGTTCTAGAAATCAAAGGTCTAATTACAACTTATTCAAATAACTGAACTGACAGATGGATCGAATCCAACTATTCGAATTCTACCAATCCTAACTAATCTAAATAAAAACAGTCAGCTGAGGTATTGACACCTAGCTGTTACAATTCAAGGATTTCGAACCCTCCTAGCCACAACATGTGGACAAACCTCCTACATTGCTGGCTAGTGTCTAATGCCCCTGCATCACTAGCAAAACTGAGTTTAACTCACTTAATTGAGTTAAACTACTTTACAACTCACATAACTACACATCCAACTCTGTTACAACTTCGAATTACTCAGTTACAACTAAGTCCACTTGCACGTCCCACCAACCAACCTTTGAACTCAAATTTTCTATAGCTAACTGAATTTCCACTTCAGTTAACTATTTCCAAGTGCTCATTGAGAATATATTATTGTTTATTGTCCAACTAATATTAAGGGATAATAATAGCCGACATGCAATCTATAAATAGAACTTGCACATACATCTATAAATAGAACATCATCTATAAATAAAATTTTATCAACCATATATAAATAGAATTTCGCTATAAATAGAATTTTCTCATCCGTTCTAAAAATATAATTCCACTTAAAAATAGCCTGTGTGGGCCCCACCTAGTGTAGGTGCTTAATTTTTACTAAGATCAAGGATGTTGTTTCCGGATGCCAATTTCACTGTTTCTTGTTGCAACCTTCAACAGGCTGGCCCCCTCCTCCGCTCGCCGGACTTTAGCATATAGTTCAAATATATGTTTTAGACATGGGTTATTAAGAACCATTTCGTGGCCTAGTGGTAACATTGTGCACTTGTGTGGTGGAGGTCGCAGGGTTGACCTTGAACTTCGCCCTTCCACCTATGTTAAAATTTTTCCATGAAATATATACAAATTCGACTTTGGAATTAAACAAATTTCAGCCTTTGGGAGGGGGCACATGGCGGCCCCTAGGCTTGCCGCATGTCCTCTTCCCATTGGCTCTTCCCAAATCAAATGAAAATGTGACAAATCACCCAATTAACCACCAACCATGAATTGACACTTGGCATAGTGTCATTGGGAAAAATGAAGGAATATTCCTAGAATATTCCTTTTTGCTGACTAGGCTGCAATGTCACCTTTCTGTCTTTTTTTTTTCAAATTTTTTTAGTTGTTTAGGAAAATGAACAATAGCCTCTATCTTCCTCATACAGACTTTGTTTTGAGTGAAACAAATTGTGTTGTATTCCTGGCAACGAGACCTATCTGGTCGTTCTGGTTTGGAGCGATTCTGAGAACTTTGAATTTTTAGCAAATTTTTGTCTCCAATCCAGATTCTGATTAGGTTGCTACTTTCTAGGAGCCTAGGTTGAGTTTCATTTAAGTTGTAATAATTTAATTTAGTCAAATTGAGTTAAAGTTAGTTAAACTAGTTCCAACTATTAGAGGAATGAGTGGGAGGTCTAGTAGTGGGGTGTGTACTCAGTGATCAATAAGTTAACTAATAAATAAACCATAATGAACTCATGCATGCATGATCTACGAGTTACCCAGTTGAGATTGGATTTCAAGGGAAGTGTACTATCAGTTGTATAATTATTCAAGTTGCACAGGTGGTGCATGTAGTCAGAGAAGGACCTATAGGGATTGCACAATTTTGGATGGGGAATTTCCTAATTAATAGGGGGATAATTCCCAAGGAAACAACACAAGGAAATAGGGGCTTGGAAGTCAAGAAAATTGGCTAAGTATTGGCCAGAGTCAACTTGTGAGGCAGTGAGATAGATTATACTTGTGAAAATATTGTTTAGGCTTGAACAAGCATTGCATTTATTCTCTACTTTATGATTAATGCAATACAAATAGGAAGGGGTTTTGAGGAGTGGATTTCCCCTAGATATATCCTCGTGTTACATGTGTTAATTGATTCATGTCACATTTTTTTGATATTGCTTCTCAATTATGAATTTCTTTCTGCGGATGAGTAGAGTAGATTCAAGTATATTGTTTTAGTTAAATTACATTAGGAGTTTGAATCTATAAGGAATTTCTACAAAATTTGGTGGGAAGATCTAAAGGACTTCAAAGGTATTCAGGAAGAGGAAATAGTTAAGAATAACTTAGTCTAGTGTAGAGTTAGGTAAAGTGTGTTTCTTTACTATGTAAATTTGTAACTTATAATCCGACGGTCATGATTTGTAGTGATCTGACGGTTCACTCTCTCCTTGATATTAATGACACTTGATCTGTGGCTTATCACCCGATTGGTCCATGGTCTCTATTTAAAGAGCATGGAAGGTCATTTTTCTGGTAACCATTTATGAGAGAAACATATGTGAATTTTCTTTTTATATTAATAAATTTCCTGAAGTGGCCGCGTTGGCTCAGGCCGTGGATTGTTTCCCTCTTCAAGGGTTTTAACCACATGATAATACTGGTGTACTGATTTGTGATCTGTCTGTGAGAAGTGACCTTTGGTTTTTGATCTACGGAACTTACCCTGTAAATTCCTACATGGTATCGGAGCTATTTTGAGGGCTGCATCCATTGTTGATCCAAATCCGAAGCCGGTTTAACTGCATGCGACTACTGTTTTCTAGATCTACTATTTCTGAACATTTTCAGGCCTAGAGAATTGCTCTGCTATGTTCGAAACATCTGTTATAGTGAGGATGCCTTTCGTTTCATGCGAAAAGGTTTTCGGTTGCCCAAGTTATGACAGTTTAGATCTAGAGGTATATAGTATCTGTTTTGCAGCGATATTTGTTAATAGTTCGGCTTATTTTGGTTCCCTCTATTTATTTCAGTTTTAGGTTTTATTTATTTGTCGGATCTAAACCCTCTTCTCTTTGTATGCTCTTTTATTTGCACTGTGTGCGATCTCGGAAATCAGAAACAGGGAAAAGGGATTTTTTTTTTCTACGTATGCTCTTTCCCCGCGTCTTTGTGCGATCTCGGGAAATCAGAAATAGTGAAAAGATAGATATTTTCCGGTAAGGCTAATCGAAAATCTAACATTCTGCAGTAAGGCTTGCATTTCATTTTTTTTTGCTCGATTTTTTGTGTTTTTTTGTGCAGGAAAAGACACGCACACCGAAGAGTTGAAAAAAAAAAAAAAAACGCCTTCCTCCTTTCAAACAATTACAGAATCCTTTTACTATCCCACTTGGTGAGAAGTTAGTTTATGAGAATAGAGGTCTTGGGTTCAACTCTCTCTCTCAAGCTTCTTTTGTAAAATTTTTTTTGTTAAAGGGGCGGGATTTAAAAAGAAGAATTTGAACTTCATCATCAAATTTCAAACCATTCTCGTAACTATTCGACATCTACAACTTGTTTTTTCGAAAAGGCATAAATGCTTCATCCGAAAGCTATTTTTCGAGCCTTTTTTTTTGAATCAGCCTAGTTTTTCAAGATCTTTCCATTTGAGCAGTTAGTTTCAACTTTTCTCCGCTTCAGTTTTTTTTTTAAAAGATGGAAAGTGCATGCCCAAATACCTCACATGGTAGATATACTTAGAAGTAAAGGGCTTTATAGAATAGCCACAGGCCCAGAAACTAAACCTTTCGATGATGATAAAGTCACTAAATGGGAAAATAAACAAGATCAAGCATGAGGGTTGATAGGAATGTCCATTTCTCAAGATCTTCGATTTCATATCCTTGACATTGACACCCCTTATGAAGCCCTAGATAAGCTAAATACTATCTTTGGCATTCAAAATCAAATCAGGGCCCACTAGCTTAAAAATAAGTTGCTTAATTTGGACCCCAATAATTTCTCCTCTATTGAAGATTTTTTGTCCAAATTCAAGACCCTTAGACTTCATTTAGAAGGTTATAAGGTCAAAAAGGAAGATGGTAACCTCATCTATTGCATTCTTTCTAAGCTTGGCCCTGCATACTCTATATTTTTTTCTGCCTTCCATTCCACTAGAGAAGCCATCATTTCTTCAAGAACCACCTACAAGAACCCATATTTTGATGCCTTTTGCAATTATTTGATAAGAGAACAAGAAAAAATCTTACACCTTGGTCTTATAACTTCTGGAAATGCTTCTAAGAAAGCCTTAGCAGCCCAACAACAAGCATATCAAAAGAATCCTAAGAAGAAGTATCCTAAAAAGTATGGTCCGAAACCAAACAAGGGTCCTAAGCAATTTCAGCCGCAAACTGAAAAAGCAACTTACCAAAATGATAAGGCAAATAAAAACAAAGGGAAGAAGACATATAGACATTGCAAATTTTGCAATCATGATGGCCATATAGAGTCCAAATGTTTTAAGAAGATGGAAGCCTTAGAAGTAGCAATGAAGAAGCACACCATCAATTTGGAGCACTCTTCACCTTCATCTCCAGGAATGGCACTTTCTGCTTGTGGTTGTCATGCATCAAGATCCCGTTGTGCATTAAATGTATCTTCTTCTTCTCATTCTCATGAGTGGCTCATTGAATCTGGAGCTTCTTACCACATGGCCAAAAATAAAGCCATGTTTTCTTCTTTAAATGATTGTAACACCAAACATATTTATGTTGGTGATGATAGATCTTTTAGTGTTGTAGGATCTAGAACCATTCATCTAGATAATGGTAAATTTAATTATGTACTATGTGTTCCTACCTTGTCATGCAACCTTCTATCTGTTTATCAGACAACTCATTCAAGTGAAGGGAAAATAGTAGAATTCTCACCTCATGATGTTGTAATCAAGGACCTCAAAGATCCTAGACATATTTTAGCCACTGGCATTGCTGATGATTCCATAAGGTTGTATAAGTTTGACAACTTTGGGTCATCATGTCTTCTCTCCGTTTTTGTTGCTCATAAGGATGAAGTGAGAAAAATATGGCATGAGCGATTTAGTCACTTAAACTATCTTTCCCTTCAAACTCTATGTAAGGAAAATATGGTGAGAGGTCTTCCTATGGTATCTTGCCGAGATGGTGTTTTCTCCGGATGTGTACCCAGAAAACATCATTGAGATATTTTTGACAAACGTGCCTCTTGGCACGCTTCAACCCTTTTGCAGCTTGTGCACAATGATTTATGTGGTCCACTTCCTGTTATTTCTTTCTCTGGTTGCAAGTACTTCTTAACTTTCATTGATGATTTTTCCAGACGCACTTGGGTATACTTCTTAAAACTCAAGAGTGAAGTTTTTAACATGTTCTTGGCATTTAAGGCCTTTGTTGAGAAACAATCTGGACATCCAATTCTTAAGTTAATATTAGACAATGGAGGAGAATATGTTAACAAAAAATTTGTCAACTTTTTAACTGAGCATGACATTCAATTGCAACATACTGTTCCATATCTGCCACAACAAAATGGTGTAGCTGAAAGGAATAGTTGAACCTTAAAAGAAATGGCTAATTATATGCTTCAATCTAAAGGCCTTAGTCTCAATTTTTGGGCAAAAGCAATTAACTGTGCAAATTACATAGTAAATCGCACTCCTACTAAGGTTTTAAATAATATAACTTCAGAAGAAGCTTGGAGCTCAATCAAACTAGATGTAAGTCACTTTCATATTTTTGGAAGTGATTCTTGGGCCCATATTCCAGATGTGAAACATAAAGCCTTAGAACCTAAGAGTGAAAAATGAATTTTTGTTGGATATTCTGAAGATGTCAAAGGATATAGACTTCTTCAACAAAAATCCAAAAAATATAATCATTAGAAGAGATGTAAAATTTGATGAAAATATATCTTCCTACGAGCCTAGTTCGGCGGGTGTGCCACCTTTGGCTTATGAGCCTGATTCGAAATATGTGCCACCTTTCTCTCTCTCTTCTATTTTTAGTAGCATTACTTCTAGTTCAGATGATGAAAATGAGGATGAAACTCTTCCTCCACCTCTTGAAATTATTCCTTTTACTCCACCACTTCCAAGATGGGTCTGCTCTACTCAGGATGCAACAAGTTCTCTTGCAGGTGACCCTGTAGATCGACGACATACACGTTCTCAGTTTGAAAGAGCCTCTTCCTTATTGGCTCAATTTCTAGCAATTCCTGAGCCATAAACCTTTGAAGAAGCTTCCAATCATCCATATTGGGATGAAGCCATGAATGAGGAATATTGTTCCTTATTGGCAAATGATACTTGGGATCTTGTTCCTCTTCCAAAAGGAAGAAAACTTGTCAGATGCAGATGGGTTTACAAAAAAAAGTTTGGACCAGATGGAAAAGTGGATAGACATAAAACTCGTCTTGTCGCTAAAGGATTTTCACAAGTTGAAGGCATTGACTATAATGAAACCTTCTCCCCTATTTCCAAAATGAATTCTATCCGCCTTGTTGTTTCCCTTTCTGCCTCCTTTAAATGGGAAGTCCATCTGATGGATGTTAAATCTGCCTTCTTACATGGAGATTTACATGAATAAATCTACATGGAACAACCCCTTGGCTTTATCCAAAACGACTCTAGCCTTTTTTTCACCTTAGGTAGTCTCTCTATGGTCTCAAACAAGCTCCTCGGGCTTGGTATGCCAAAATGGATAGATTTCTATTAGATAATGGCTTTTCTAGGTGTCCTTCTAACAATACTGTCTACACCAAGAAAGTGGGTAAGTCCTTCACCATCCTTGTTCTTTATGTTGATGATATTATCCTTAATGGTGGTGATCCAAACCATATAAACCACGTGAAGTCTAGCCTCAAAAAGAAGTTTGAAATGACAGAATTAGGACACTTGCATTATTTCCTTGGTCTTCAAGTCTTGCAATCCAAGGAAGGCATTACCCTCTCTCAGTCCAAGTATGCCTGCGATCTTCTACACCACTTTCACATGGAAGACTGTAAGCCAGCCCCTTCTCCCTTTCAGTCTGGAGTCAAGCTTTCAGTCACTTGTACTAACCCTAACATTGATGCTACCTTATACCGTCAACTTGTTGGTAAAATTTTGTATCTAACCCATACCCATCCCGACCTTTCCTTTGTCGTTGGTCTTGTCACTCGGTTTATGCACCAACCTCATGAAAGTCACTAGAAAGAAGCTAAAATAATACTTCGATATATTCGAGGTACAGTTTAGTTCAGGATTCATTACAGTGCAGGAGCATCTCCATTGTTGATTGGTTTCACTGATTCTGATTGGGCTGGTGACCCTGATGATCAAAAGTCTATTGCAGGATATGTATTCATTCTTGGTTCAGGACCTATTACTTGGTCTTGTAAGAAACAAAGTACCATCTCTCTTTCTTCAACAGAAGCAAAGTATCGTGGTGCAATTGAAGCCAAAAAGGAAGCCATGTGACTTCGTCAGATCCTGTCTGAATTTGGTCTTCATCAACAACATCCAACTATACTTTGGTGTGATAATTAGAGTGCCATTCAACTATGTAAAGATCCAGTTCAGCATCAGCGCATGAAACACATTGAAATCCACATACATTTCATCAAAAAGCTCATTCATGATTGTGTTCTTGAAGTGCAGTACTGTCCAACCAATGATCAAGTAGCCGATATCTTTACAAAGGCTCTCACATAAGCGAATTTTACCAAACTTCGATCCATGCTTGGAGTGTAGGAAAGTTGTCATTAAGGGGGGATAGGCTCTAATGCCTCCTTCCTTCTCCTATTGTGTCACCTTTGTAAATACTTCAATCCTATCCCAATTTGTTCTTAAGGGGGGATGTTAGGATATTTCGACACATAGGAAACAAGCTCCTTTTGTATCACCTTTGTAAATCCTTCAATCCTATCCCAAGTTATTCTTAAGGGGGGATGTTAGGATATTCCAACACATAGGAAAAAGTTAAGAATAACTTAGTCTAGTGTAGAGTTAGGTAAAGTGTGTTTCTTTACTATATACATTTGTAACTTATAATCCTATGGCCACGATTTGTAGTGATCCGATGGTTCACTCTCTCCTCGGTATTAATGACACTTGATCCATGGCTTAACACTCGATTGGTCCATGGTCTCTATTTAAAGAGCATGGAGGGTCATTTTTCCAGTAAAAATTTATGAGAGAAACATATGTAACTTTTATTTTTATATTAATAAATTTTCTGAAGTGGCCGCATTGGCTCAGGCCGTGGATTGTTTCCCTCTTCGAGGGTTTTAACCATGTGATAATATTGGTGTACTGATTTGTGATCTATTTGTGAGAGGTAACCTTTGGTTTTTGATCGACGGAACTTACCCTATAAATTCCTATAGGAAGAGGAGTTGACTTGGAGTGAGTTCCAAAGAATTTTCAGGAAGAAGTATCTATTTGAGAGATATTATGATGGCAGGGCAAAGGAATTCTATAAGTTGAAGATGGGATTTATGACCGATGAGGAGTATACTAGTAGTTTCTTGGAGTTGTTGAGATATGTGCCTTATCTTAAGGAGGAGAATGCCAAGATTCAAAGATTCATCAGTGGGTTGCAGATAACATTCAAGGGTATGATTGAGTTTTATGAGCTTAGATCGTTGGAGGAGGCCATCAGGAAGTTGAAGCATTGTTACAAGGAATTGAAGCGTAAGAATGAGTCTGAGCAAGATTGGAAAGGTAATGAGAAGAATTAGGGAAAGCGGGATAAGGAGTGAGGAAGATTACCAGATATAGGTAACAAAGGGAATGTAGCACCACACAAGAAGTTCAATACAACTGATAGAGGACAAGGATTTCAGTTTGAGGAGAAAAATAAGAGTGATGGAAGGGAGCATTTATAGTGTTGGAATTGTGGCAAGGATCATCACAAGAGGGATTGTCCACAGAATCAAGGTGGCATACCACATATTTACAGTGCTCAAGAGGCACAAAAAATGGGGGATGTTGGACATAAGATTCCACAAATTTATGTAGTTTTGGATAACATGCAGGTTGATCATCATGCATATATTATCAAGATGAATGGTAAGATTTGTGATCAATTTGTTTCTATTTTTATTGACCCTAGATCTAATTATAGTTATGTTAACCCTGAATTGGTGGATAAGTGTGGTTTTAATAAATATGTACATGCATAATCTTGGTTATTGGAGTTGGCTACAAGTACAAATAAAAGAGTTCATCATTGGTTAAGATCTTGTGCAATTGAGTTGAACGACATGCCTACGTTAGTGCATCTAAATATTCTTTAGTTAGCATCATACACCATGCTTATGGGTATGGATTGGTTGTATATTCACATGACTAAGGTGGAATGTTATGATAAGGATATTTAGTGCTTGGATGACAATGCAGAACAAAGAATCTTGTAGGGCAAGAAGAAGGCTACATCATTTAGGATGGTTACAACTATGCAAACAAATCACAGTCATAGGAAAGTGTGTGTCTTGTTTGCAGTGCATATTTCTATTGTAAAATGTAGTATGCTAAGGATGTTGAGGTCTTAAAAATGTAGTTGGTTTTGTAGCAGTTTCAGGATGTATTCCCAGAAGAGATCTTAGAGCTACCACCTCACAGGGAAGTGGAATTTTCTATTGAGTTGGTACCACGAGCAACACTAGCATCAAACGCACCATACATGATGAGCACTCCGGAGTTAGTGGAGCTAAAGTTGCAGTTGAAGGAAATGATTGACAAGGGGTACATTAGGCCAAGTGTATCACCTTGAGGTGCACCAATATTGTTTGTGAAGAAGAAGGATGGTACTCTCATTTTATCATTGATTACGGGCAGTTGATCAAGGTGACGATTAAGAAAAATTAGCCGTTGCCGATGATTGATGACTTGTTCGATCAATTGAAGGGGGCAACAATGTTCTTGAAGATTGGTGTGAGATCATGACACCATCAGGTACACATAAGAGAAGAGGGTATCTACAAGACTTCATTCCTGACCAAGTATGGGAATTATGAGTTTGTTGTAGTTATTTTTGGTTTAACTAATGCTCCAACTACTTTTATGTGCTTGATGAATAGTGTGTTTCATCCTTATCTGGATAAGTTTTTTATTATATTCATATTTGATATATTGATTTACTCTAAAAATGAGGAAGAACATGCCAAAAACTTAGCAACAATGTTGAGATTGCTCATGGAACATCAATTGTATGCTAAGATTAGAAAAGTAGTTTCTTTTAGACATAGGTTCATTAACCGGGGCATGTGGTTTCGAAGGAGGGTATAGAAGTGGATCCGAAAAAGATCAAAGATATTATGGAATGGGAAACTCCTAGGAATGTGGATGAGGAAAGATCATTCATGGGGTTAGCAGGTTATTACAGGTGGTTCATCAAGAAATTATCACATATTTCCTATCCTGTTACATTATTGTAGAGAAAAGGAAAGGAATTTGAATGAACAGAGGAATGTGTAGCCACTTTTGAGCAGTTGAAGTAGTTTCTTACCAATGCTCTATTTTTAATTATTGTAGATCCAAATAAAGAGTTCGTAGTGTGTAAAGATGCTTGCAAAAGAGGATTTGGTGGGGTTTTGATGGAGTAAGGATATGTAGTATGCTATGATTTAAGGAAACTAAATAAGCATGAGCAGAGACGTGTGACACATGATATTGAGTTGGCAACGATCATCCATGCATTGAATTTGGGGAGACACTATCTTCTTAGTAGGAGTTTCATCTTGATGATTGATCACAGTGGATTGAGATACTTATTTGACTAATCGAATCTAAAATCCAAGAAAGCTAGGTGGTTGGCTACGATCAATGAATTCAACTTCGAGATCAGATACATTAAGGGTAAAGATAACAAGGTTGCAGATGTTCTTAGCGGAAGGATACAAGTAAATCATATAACAACTATGAGTTCTTATGGAATTTTTTTTTACAGGTTTGGATCTTGTAGGAAAGACAACATGATGACAAGTACCATCAGTTTAAGCATAAGTTACAGTGGCAGGGTACAAGTGAATAGAATGAGGATTATCATCTCACGGTAGATGGTTTGGTGAGGTTTAGGGACATGATCTATATGAAGGAAAAAAAATGAGCTCAAGAAACTTATCTTGCAGGAATTTAATGTTAAGCCATATTCAGGTCACCTATGATATCAAAATACATCGATAGAGGTTAATAAATTTACCATTGGCCTAATTTGAAGAAAGAGGTGGTAGAGTTTGTGGTGATATATTTGGATTGTCAACAGGTAAAAGAATAGTGTAAACATCTAGGTGGTTTACTACATCTGATTCTGACTCCAAAGTGAAAAATGGGAGATCATTTCTATGGACTTCATTATAGGTTTACCAAGGACATCTAGACAACATGATTCTATCATGGTTGTGGTTTACAGGTTGACTAAACTATCTCACTTCATTCCAGTGAAGTCTACTCATTTAGATAGTGAGGTAGCACGTGTATTCATTAGGGAGATAGTGAGGTTACATGGTATTGCTAGGAAGATCGTGTCAGATAAAGATGCCAAGTTGACTTCTAAGTTATGGAAATATTTATTTGTAGGTTTGTGTACATAGTTGGAATTCAGTATAACTTATCATCCATAGTCAGATGGACACATAGAGAGGGTCAACAAAATTTTGGAGGACATGTTGAGGATGTATGTTATGCATCAAAAACAAAAGTGGGAAGAGTATCTTCCACTGGTGGAGTTTGCTTACAACAATGGATATCAGGAATATTTGAGGATGAGTTCGTTTGAGGCACTGTATGGGTGGGGTTGTAATACTCTAATCAATTGGAGTGATCCAATTAATAGGGTATTGATTGGACCAGACATGTTGGCATAGATGGAACATTAAATGCAGGTTATCAAGAATAATTTAAAAGTAGCACCATACAGGCAGAAGAGTTATGCAAATCAACACAAGATGTTTAAGGAGTTTCATGTTGGGGAACATGTGTATTTGTGTATCAAGCCAAAGAAGAGCTCCTTGAGGATTGTATCATGTGCCAAGTTGGCACCTCAGTAATGCGGGCCCTTCAATATTATTGAGAGGATTGGTCTAGCAGCCTACTGACTTGCACTGTCTCCGATAATGAAATTCCATAATGTTTTCCATGTGTCATTGCTTAAGAAGTATGTGAAATATGTTTATAATGTGATTGAATGGTCTATATTGCAGGTGGAACTAGAAGGAGAATTCCAACAAAAATTTCAGTGCATTTTGTAGCGAAAGATGCTCATGCTCCATAATCGAAAAATAGAGCAAGTTAAAGTGCAATGGAAGAACTTTGGGCCCTATGAAGCTACATGGGAGATGGCTAATCAGAGGCAGGCTATGTATCTGTCTCTATTTCCTGGTTGAGTGGATGTATTTTGGTATATGTTTTGGTATCGTGTTTTGGTTATGTCTATGTATATGCATATGTAAGTTGTAAATACCACATAGAGCTATGTTATAAATCTCTAATAAGTGGTATGGTGTTCATGATATTTTATTTTATTTTATTTATTTATTTAATTTTAATTTTAATTTTTTTTTTTAACTTTAATTTTTTTTTTTTTTTTAAAGTTTAATTTCTTTTTTTAATTTTAATTTTAATTTTTTAATTTATTTTTAATTTTTAATTTTTAATTTAATTTTAATTATTTTAATTAATTAATTAATTTTTATTTTTATTTTTTTATCATATCAAGCTGTGTTATAAAGCTCCATGAACAACACATGTTTTTTTAGTTTATAAGTGTCATTGAACATTGAGGATGATGTTCCCCCAAGGGGGAGGGTTCTGTAACAACCCTGGTTAAAAATCCATGTAATAAAGCTAATAAAGGAAAAAATAAGACCAAGGTCATGGGACACGTATGTTGAATGTTGGGGAAAAACATAGTTATGGGGTTCACTGGTGATTAATAAATGGCTATGGAAATAGGAAAAGGAAATGGAAAAGGAAAAGAGGCATTAATTGGCATTTTATTTATGAAACTAATGGAAAATAAAATAAAAGGAAGGCGAAAGGTCACGAATTTGCATGAGAAGGAAATTGAAGGAAAATTAAGAAAAAATGGAAGAAAATAGAGGCCTCAATGATAAAAAGGCTTATGAGGATCAATTCATAGCTTTTTGTTAGTTTTAGCTTGGAGCTCTTTCTCTCTCTCACTTTTGCACATTTAGAGTTTTCTTGGAGAATTCTTTGAGAACCTTGGAATTGGACAAAGAAGGCAAGGAAAGCAGGAAAGCACAAGGAGACAACGAGATCAACAACTACAACTATTTTTCCTTGCAGGTATCGAGGTGCATGTATGATCTAATAACTAGTTTTTGCATGCATGGTGTATTCATGTGGTTATTTGGTTATGATTTTTCATTGGCATAGAGGATTGCCTAGATTAACAATGGTTTTTCCTAGCCTTTTCGTTTCTTGGATAACCATGGTGTTGTGTGTCTTTCCCTTTTTTTTGGTTAATGCTCATGTTCCTCATGGCCATGGGTTGAGTTATGAGTTCTTGGAGCCTTGGCTGGACAAATTCTTTGGAAGCCCTGTAATATCTTGGGTTGAGTTACTAGTACTAGAAGCCTTGGTTGGAAAAACAAACTGGAGCCCTTGGTGGGTTGAGTTACTAGTCCTAGAGCCTTGGTTGGAAAAATTCTCTGGAGCGTTAGGAAAACTTTGGGTTGAGTTACTAGTCCTAGAGCCGGGTTGGAACAAATGCTCTAGAGCCCTGAACAACTTGGGTTAGTGATGTCTGACCATGAGGTGGAATCACTGGTTGAGGGTTGAGGCAGTTTGGCCTCTAGAACCCCTAGTTTGGTTCTATTTGGTTATTCCATGAGATCCCACATTCATGCTTGGAATATAGCGCAGGGGTGATTGGATGAAGAGATATTTGGTGCAACCCAATCTATGGTTGGGTGGTACGTGGAAGTCCCTAACTTGGTTGGATTTTGAATATGTTAATAAGAGCTATTTTCCCCTGTAAATTATGAGTAAATGTAATTTCTATGATGTGGCTTTTATGGCTATTATATTAGTGTTATTATTCTGGTTATATGCTAGTTATAAGCATGATTTTATGACAAATTTTAGTTATGGATCTCATCATGTTTTAATTGGTAAATGAATGGTTATTGAATACATTACCTAAGATATGTTATTGCAACTATTAAGAGAGGGAAACAAACCTTCTTGATGATTTTATGATAAGAATGAGACCCCTATATTTAGATATGCATTTATAACCTGTATTTTACATGTTTTCCATGTGTTTGATGAAATTCCTAGTATGTTCCGGTCAATCTAGGTCAAGTATTGAGTTGATAGTGAATGTTAGCTTTTTCATTATGTAAATTATGATTCTCTCGTGAGCTTATTGAATTAATGAAAAAATATGTACTTATAACCTACAACTACCATGTACACGAAGTGTTTATATAAATGAGTAATTCATACCTCCAACTTCTCGGGGTCATAAATTTGGAATACGATCTCCATTTGACTATCATAATAACTCATTTAGAAATATCCATTAGCAGGACAAAAACAAACAAAAAATATAGTATTGCACTTTTACGGTCTCTCTGTTTTCCCTGAAGACATCGTTTAGGCTCTCAAAACGACCTCAAAATTTTAGAACCCTAAAAAACTGCCAAAAATATAACGTTATGTTAAATTTAAGGAGACAAAACATAAAATAAATAGTGGTAGGTCAAACTAGGATAATAATAGTGTAATCACGTGTCACTGGGTGTTTTCTAGTCAGTTTTGTACATGTGGACCCCATTTTCCATAGGTGCATCTTGGAAATTGGGTCTCACATGTCATCTCATGTTTACCGGGGTGAGCTCGTGGCTTTGGGTAAATGTGGGGGGGGGGGGTGGGTTCACATTGTTATCAGAGTTCCCAAGTTCAACACTTAGACTGAATGGAAAAATTTGTTGTCATGCATGCATGTAGGTTGTATATGTGTTTTTTATGTATGCATGGTGTTGGTCATTGTTGCAGTTGTGTCATCACGTAGAAGTGATGATGTTGATGTTGGTATGTTTAATATGTTGATTTCATTATATGGATATATATACATGTACTGTTCCAATCCGGATTGATCTTGCAAATGAGATACCCTCCCCTGAATTTCACTGAGGTACATTTGATTTTTTTTATATTTGGTTATCTAACGTGGTATACTTGTAGGAAGAAGGTCAAAGATGACAAGAAAAATGGTGGAATACATTTCACGTCATTCTCCTTACAGATCAAATAAGCAACATGGTGATGAGTACTCCCCTCACATAGAAAACACATTGAGAAGTTTGAAAACAAAGATAAGGAGTTGTAAGGTGGATACTGACATAATAATTCAGTCACGGGAAAAATCTTGCTAGGGCACATGAGAAATAAGTTGAGGTTAATGTAGTTATCCTTAAGAGTTTTTTCAGAATTGCAGAGATAGGGACCGCTTAGGATCAATTATGGATAGGAGGATAGAAAAATTGGCGCATATTGAAGTAGGTCTCAATAAAGATTCAAGTTTGACAGGGTTAATACAATTAGAGATGGTAGGTTCATGGATACACCTGACATGAGGGATAATGACCATGGAATTCATTCTAGTTCTGGTTAAGAGAGACAACATCACCGTCACTATCCATATAAGAGTGAAAATTAGTATTTTCCAGAAGATTTTAACAAAGAAAAGCCACCTACCTTTGATGGAGAAATGAAGAAGTCACATGATGTAGAAGCTTGGTTACTTGGGATGAATAAGTTCTTCAGATTGCATGAGTACTCAAGGAATATGAAAGCCAGGATATCTACTTCTAGTATTAAAGGTAAAGAAAACAGTTGGTGGGAAGATGTAAAGAATGTTAGAGGTATTCAGTAAGAGGAGTTGAATTGGAGTGACTTCGAGAGACTTTTCAAGAAGTAGTATCTATCTGAGAGATATTATGATGATAGGGAAAAGGAATTCTATGAGTTGAATATGGGTCGATCTATGACCAATGAGGAGTATACTAGCAGGTTCTTGTGTTTGTTGATATATGTGCCTTATCTTAAGGAGGAGAAGGCCAAGATTCAAAGATTCATCAGTGGGTTATCGATAGCATTCAAGGACAAGATTGATTTTGATGAGCTTAGATTGTTGGAGGAATCCATTAGGAAGTTGAAGAGTAATAATGAGTCTAAGTAGGATTGGAAAGGTAATGAGAAGAATAAGGGAAAGTGGGATAAGAATCAAGGAAGATTACCAAAGATGTTGGTAGAGATGGAACGAAAAAATGTAGGTTATCAATAATAAATTAAAGGTAACACAATACAGGAAAAAGAGCTATGCAGATCAACACATGACGTTTAAGGAGTTTCATGTGGGGGAAAAAGTGTATTTGTGTATCAAGCCAAATAAGAGCTTCTTGAGGATTGGATCATGTGCCAAGCTGTCACCTCGGTATTGCTGGCCTTTGAAGATTATTGAGAGGATTGGACCAATAGCCTACCAACTTGCACTGCCTCCAATTGTGAAAGTCCATGATGTTTTCCATGTGTTATAGCTTAAGAAGTATGTGAAATATGCTCATCATGTGATTGAATAGACTGTATTGAAGGTGGAACCATGATCCAGGTGGATATCGGTGGTCACCCACCTATTCCATTTGGACCCGCAACATCAATTCTTGCAGCTTTTCACTTCCAACAACTTACTATTTTTAGCAGGTTTTTGGGCCCTACACGCCTAGAGCCGTTTTGGGGAATTAATGATCCAAGTGGATATCGGTGGCCACCCACCAATTCCATTTGAACTCCCACCATCAGTTATTTCCATTTTCAAGTTTCGGCACAACTTACTATTTTTGGCAGTTTTTTCGGGTCCTGAACTTCCGAAGCCATTTTGAGGACCTAAACGACATTTTTTGGGAACACCAAAAGTTTTAGTCCTCGGACAAATCTTTATAACGAGCTATTTAGCACGTCAAATGGAGATCAGATGCCAAAGTTACGTCCCTGGGAAGTTGAAACACCAATTTACCCAAACGGGGCCCACAATTTTGGCGCTTCATCTCCTAGGGTTAGGTTTTTGGAAGTTTTAGATTTTACATTGTTTCTCAACAATAAATATTCCTTTGAGCCTCATTTTAACATAGTTCAGTGGCTGGAATCCGTCACATCTCTTCTTAGGGATGCACTTCTAGTACCCTAGCTCATCTATTTCCATTATGTCTGTAATAGGCCTTCAAGCCTCAATGTAACATAGTTCAGAGGCCTGTGTATGCCACATATCTCCTCAGATATACCTACCAGCACCCTATCTTGTTTCCATTATGTTTGTAAGCTTATTTTAGTCATTATTTTATTAATAAAATGAAGCATTATTTCCGCTACATCTCTTTGTTTATGGTTATATCTGTGTTTTTTTGCGTTCCTGCATAAAATCTGGATAAAACCAAAAGCCAAATTCTAGTCGAAACCTTAGTGAATTTTGTAGCAAAATATGCTCATGATACAAAATTGAGCAAGTTAAAGTTCAATGGAAGCACTTTGGGCCAGATGACGCTACATGGGAGATGGTTGATCATTTGTAGGCTATGGATCCTTCTCTATTCATTGGTTTAATGCATGTGTTTTTGTATATATTTGGTATTATGTTTTGGTTATGTCTATGTATATTCATATGTAAGTTGTAAATACCACATAAATTTGTGTTAAAAGCTCCAATAAGTGGTATGGTGTTTATGATATGTTGGTTCTATTTTCAGCAGTATGATATGATGTAAATGCTGCATCGAGCTAGTTTATATAGCTCCATGGAAAACATGTGTTTTGCTGGTTCATAAGTGTCATTGAACACCGAGGATGGTGTTCCCCCAAGGGGGAGGGTTTTGTAACAACCTTGGTTAAAAATCCATGTAATAAAGTTAATAAAGGAAAAAAATAAGGCCAAGGTCATTGGACACGTATTCTAAGCTGAATGTTGGGAAAAAAAATAGTGATGGGGATCAATGGTGATTACTAAATGGCTATGAAAATTGGCAAAGGAAATGGAAAAGGAAAAGGAAAAGAGGTGTTAATTGTCATTTTATTTATGAAAATAATGGAAAATAAGAGAAAAGGTAGGTTAAAGGTCACATATTTACATGAGGAGGAAACTGAAGTAAAATGAAGAAAAAGTGAAGAAAATAGAGGCCTCAATGATAAAAAGGATTGTGTGGACTAGTTCAGAGTTTTTTGTCATTTTTATCTTTGATATCTCTCTGTGTTATCTCCCTCTCACACTCTTGCACACTTATATTTTTCTTGGAGAATTCTTGGAGAACATTGGATCTGGGGAAAGAAGGAAAGGAAATTAGGAAAGCACAATGGGACAACGGGATCAGTAACTACATATAGATTTCCTTGCAGGTACCGAGTTGCATGTATGATTTAATTGCTAGTTTTGGCATTCATGTGGTTATTTGGTTATGATCTGTCATTGGCATAGGGGATTGCCTAGATTGAGAGTGGTTTTGCATAGCCTTGCCATTTCCTGGATAACCATGTTGTTGTGGGTTTTTCCATTTTGTTTTCTAGTTGGTGCTCATGTTCCCGATGGATGTGGGTTGAGTTATTAGTCCTTGGAGCCTTGGTTGGGAAAATTCTTTGGAAGCACTCAAACAACATGGGTTAAGTTACTTGTTTGGAAGCCTTGTTTGGAAAAACACTCTAGAGCCCTTGGTGGGTTGAGTTACTAGTTCTGGAGCTTTGGTTAGACAAATGCTTTGGATCCATGTGGAAAATATGGTTTGAGAATAGTCCTGGAGTCAGGTTGGAACAAATTCTCTGGAGCCTTGGACAACTTAGGTTGAGAGCAATCTAGTGATGGTTAGTGATGTCCGACCGTGAGGTGGAATCACTGGTTGAGGGTTGAGGCAGTTTGGATTATGGAAGCCTTGGTTTGGTTCTGTTTGTTTATTCCATGAGATGCAACATTCATGCTTGGAATATGGTGCGGGAGCGATTGGATGAAGAGAGATTTGGTTCAACCCAATCTATTTTCGGGTGGTACGTGGAAGTCCCTGAATTGGTTGGAATTTGCATTTGTTAATAAGAGCTCTTTTCCTCTTGTATTTTATGAGTAAATGTATTTGTTATGATGTGGATTCGATGTATGTTCTATTAGTGTTATTATTTTGGCTATATGCTAGTTATAAGCATGGTTTTATGATAGATTTTAGTTATGGATCTCATCATGTTTTGATTGTTAAAGTAATGGTTATTGAATGCATTACCTAATAGATGTTATTGCAACGATTATGAGAGGGAAAAAAACCTTCTTGATGTTTTTCAGATAAGTATGAGACCCCTGTATTCAAATATGAATTTATAACCAATAGTTTACATGTTTTCCATGTATTTGACAAAATGCCTAGTATGTTATGATCAGTCTGGGTCAATTTTTGAGTTGAGAGTGAATGTTTAGCTTTGTCATTGCGTCAATTATGATTCTCTAGTGATATTACCAAATTAATGAACATATATTTACTTATAACCTAGATGTACCATGTGTTGTCGACAATTGTTGTCTACCCTAGAGACAGTCTAGAGCTGCCATAGACCAGTGCCTAGGACATCTTAGCATAGCAGGAGGCATATAATAAAGCTGGGTTGTCAATCCAAAGGCTCTCCTACTATCTCTTGTTAAACAAGGAAATTGATTTAAATGGGATCAAAGAATCATTAATCACGAAATCAATGGAAAGTAATAAGCAGGTAGGCACAATGCAAAGCCTGGGAATATTAAAGCATCGCATTGTACTAAGAGACACCATCGCAAAGAGGGCCGGTTCAAATAATATGTCATAAAAGTCAAATATCAGAAAGTGCATGGAGGGAAAGAAACACAAGAGAATATTAGTCAACTTTGGTCTGATACCCAGATACACAACAGAACCACATATGGGCTTATCATTCTAAGAATCCATACATGACAATGGCGTTTTAAAAGCACCATCCCAAAGCAACTAATATAGATGAAAAGTGGATGAAATGAATATGAAAAAGTATATCATGCCTGAGCCTATTTAAAGCACTTGACTGATCCAAATATGGGCATCAACTAGGATGAATCCTTATCTAAAATCAGTGAGCCACTCGCATTCCAGTAACATGATACAAGAAGACGTATGAAATGAAATATTGTATTAAACACATAAGGAAAAGTACATACTGTGAAATACCAAAGACCAGAATCCTCATTACAGATAGAACTCCTCCTCACTGAGACCATACGGGCTCTGAGCCTAGATACAAAGGCTTTACAAAATGTATACAAAAATGCCTTTCACAACACAATTTTCTGATAAAAGACTGGAACCCTTTCAATGTCTTTCTTCCTCCTTTTTATAGAGGAAGAAGAAGATAAACTAATACAAGAGGTAGGTGAAACATTTAATTGTTTAGCTTGAACAAAATGGTGGAAACATTCGCGCCCTTGTTGCTAAATTAATATGCTGAGCTATAGGTACTCTGAGGCCGACTCTATGAAATAAATGCTGTAGGTGCAAACTTCTCCAGGGATAAGACATGAAGAATAAAATATGTAACATTCTGTACTTTCGTGAAGAGAATTTGGTTGAAATAAACCCCGAGGACATTGTTTTCTGTGAAAAAATCTTTCTAGTAATCTGCGTGGTCTTTGATATGGTACTTTGCCTCCAAAGGGGTATGTAAGAGCCCCAAAGTCCTTAAATACGTTTCTTGAAACCCTTGCTCTTCACTGATATTTTATATCTGCACCATTAATTCTTCATCTGCTCAACCTGTGCATTTGAATGACCTTGGGGGGTTTGATAGATTTAAACCCTGGCTTTTTAATGGATGTCATGTCAGCATATCTTCCCAGATCCTTGCTCCATAATTTTGCATTTGATAATTGGTCCTCTGGAGCGTACTCGACTTCTGTGGTGATGGATGTAAATTCTGATGGTTCTCCATCGCCATAAACCTGCAAAACCCACAAAACGGTTAAAGAAAACCAAGCACCAGGGTAATGGATGAGGCAGTGACCACAGAGTGGTGATATGGACTGAGTGAAATGATGAGGAGAAGCAAGGTGACGGAGGAATGGAGGGTGGCGACGGGAAACACAATGGGATGACGCTGTGTGGAAGAGGCGGAGACAGACAACGTAGACACGTAAACGATGCATGGAAATGGTGGAGACAGACGTGAATGACACGTGGGCGTATGATAGACTACACGAAAGGGGTGATATGGAGGTGGAATCGGTCAACCAACGGGGTGTGCGAACAATCCTAGGCCATACGATAAAAAATGGGATCAACGGTTAATATTGTGTCAGGCGGTGGTGAGATGGTGGGCCACGGGCGATGTAGACGTGAGTTAAAAGCTGTACAACTTTGGAGAATAATCGACGTTGGATTGAGCGCCCAAGATCGGATGGTCCACATAAATTTCGCTGCACGTCTTGAGTCGGACGATAATGCGCGATGAGGAGCGGTTTTGACACTGTACTCAGGGACGCGTGGTGGGCGCCCAATGGAATCGCTGGGATTTTGAGAATACCGTCTGCTGCTGAAAAGCTATGCGATGAAAACAAGCCTGGTTTTAGGGGTAAGGTGCGGCGGGGACCACCAGATAGGGACAAGCTGCGGGCCGTTGATCTGTGGCTTGATCGGACGGTGCACAATGCATCCGATAGCCGTGTATGGTAAGCGCTTTTTGGTTTGGCACAGGGTTACGCGCCCGGGTCACGTGAAGGACTGGCTGCAAGGGGCTAAGCCTAAGAGGGCTTCGAATTCAAACTCTTTCAACAGCGAGCCTTTCGGCCTTCGATTACGAAATCTGGGTGCGGAGGAGGGTAATGATAAGCGAAAACGGGTCTCTTAGGCCACGGTAAGAAATTTGAAAGGTTTCAGGAGGGGCTAATGGCCAAAAATTTAGATGAAGGGGTTAACATGTACAACATCGGCTCCATCTGGGGACGGCGCATTCATACTTGGACATGTCGAGAACCTACAGACTGTCTGTTTATCTCTCTGTTAACAATGCTATGCGGCCTTGCTACATTTCTCTTCACAATTCGTCAGCACACATCCCTTATTGAAACAAGAACTGAAACAAAAACTTATATACAATTATGGTACAACAGGCATTCCCTGCCTGAATCCGAATTGGAAATAGGGTTTCAGAAATTGGCCGTTTACAGGGGCATCTGACACGTCGCCCTATAAATTCTCCCATATAAATGTGTTATTACCTCCCTGTTCCACAATTTTAAATGGACCGAACCAGAGGGGGTCGAATTTGCTGTGCTTTCCTTTTTTAGCCCTCCGGACATCCCACCTGAGCACCAGATCACCAATCTGCAGCTTTCTGTCTTTAGCATGCTGATCAAATATGTTTTTCATTCTTTCCTGATATTCAGCTAATCTCTGGTTCACCTGGTCTCGTGTCTCCTCTAACTCCACCAACTGATTAATTCTCCTGACCATACCATCTGGTTCTTCCTAAATTTCCTGTATGAAACGTGCCACTGGTAAGGCTAGCTGCACAGGAAACACTGCTGCTCGTCCATATACCAAATCATATGGAGATTTCCCAGTTGCTCGCTTACAAGTAATTCTATTTTCCCATAGAGAAAATTTCAATTGGGAATCCCAATTCTTCTGATTCTCATTGATAGTATTTTTCAGGGCCCTCACTAGGGTTTTGTTGGAAGATTCTGCCAAGACGTTTCCCTGTGGATAGTAAGTTGTGGAGTGCTTCAATATGATGTTATACTGCTGGCAGAAATTTACAAATTTTGCAGATTTGAAGGCCTGTGCATTATCAGTCACTATTTTAGCAGGACATCCAAACCTGGATATGATGTTCTCTTCCATGAATTTTATGATGACAATGTCAGTAGCGTTCCTTGCAGGTATGGCTTCCACCCATTTTGTAAAGTAATCTGTGGCTGTTAATATCCATTTATGTTGCCCACTTGATGGGGGATGTATTTCTCCAATAAAATATATTCCCCATTGTTGGAATGGCTCATTCACATGAACTGGAATCAAAGGCAGAGCTGCTAACTTCTGTTTCTCAGCAAATTTCTGACACTTATCACATGCTCTGACCCAAGTAAAAACATCTCCAAATAATATTGGCCAGTAGAAACCAGCTTTCAACATTTTATGAGCTGTGGCCCTCCAGCTGTAATGGCCTCCACAAATTCCCTCATGAAATTCCACCATTATACTTTCCACTTCATCCTCTGTGAGGCACAGGAGTAGAATGCCTGAAGGATCTCTCCAGTATAATTGGCCATTAGCAAATGTGTACTTTTGTGATTTTAATCTTAGAGCTCTGTATTTTGCTTTATCAAAACTGGGGAGACAGTTGAGTGTCAAAAGATATTCAACTATTTCTTTGTACCAAGGACTAGTAAGATATTTTATGTGTGCTCTTTGAGTAGCCATCTCCAATCCTTGTTGCTCTTTTTCGTTTTCAGACTCCTCGTTTTCTATTATGGAAAAATTTATGCCTAAAGCCTGATAATTTGATTCAGATAAGATCTTGGCTAGTCCCTGCCCTTTAATTAGCTTAGTAGGTCTAATGTCCAGATCATATTCCTGTATTTTTGCAATCCATCTCCCTCTTTTCCCTTCACTGTCTCCCTGAATGAGAATGTCTTTAACAGCTGCAGTAGGGACATATGAAGTAATGTGGGACTGCAAAACATAAATTCTAAAGGCCTTGAGGGACTTTACTAGGGCATATGCCTGTTTTTCTAATATGTTATATTTCAATTCTGCATCATGGAGAACTTGGCTGAAAAAGGCAAAAGGCTGTTCATATCCTTCTTCATTTTTCTGCAATAACACTCCAGCTACTGTATGAGGTGATGCAAAAGAAAAGATCATAAATGGTCTAGTATAATCAGGTCCAGCTAGCATAGGGGCTTCTACAAATGCAGCTTTAATTCTAGCAAAGACCTCCTGTGACTCTTGTGACCATTTCACCTCATTGTTCTTTTTCAGCATATCAGTTATATGCCTAACTATTTTAGCATAGTTAGGGATGAATCTTCTCAGAAAATTTATTCGGCCTAAAAACACTTGCACTTATTTTTTATTTCTGGGGAAAGGGATACTATTTATAACCTCTACTCTTTTGGGATCTATCCTTACCCCACCCTTAGTCACTATGTGCCCCAAAAGTTTTCCTTCCTCCAATGCAAATAAATACTTTTGTGGATTAAGAGAAAGGCCATACCTTTTGCATTTTTCAAAGGTTCTTCGTAAATGTTCAATGTGTTCAGCATCATTCTTTGAAAACACTGTAATATCATCAAGGTGCACCACCAGAAATTTATCCTGCTCCCCGACAAAAGCAATGTCCATAGCCCTCTGAAATGTGGCCCCTGCATTAATCAATCCAAAAGGCATCCTGGCATACATGAATGTTCCCCATGGTGTGGTGAAAGCAGTCTTCTTTTGATCTTCTGGAAGTACAGCTACCTGATTATAACCAGAAAAACCATCCATCATTGACATTCTAGAGGCTCCCACCACTTTCTGCAGGATGTGGTCCATCTTAGGCAGTGGATAATTATCCTTTAAAGATGCTCTATTTAAATTCCTAAAATCCACACACAACCTTATTTCTCCGTTCTTCTTTCTGACAGGGACTAGATTTGCCACCCATTCTGAGTACCTCAACGGCACTATTATTTTGGCCTTTAGTAGGTTCTTGATTTCTTTTTCAATGGAGGGAAGTAGCAGAGGATTTATCTGTCTGAGCTTCTGCTTATAAGGTTTTGCATCTTCCCTCAAAGGAATTTTGTGCTGCATTATGTTGACATCAAAAGTTTTAAGGTCCTGATAGGACCATGCAAATACATCTTTATAAGATTGAAATAATTTCAAGTATCTTTCTTTATACTCCTTTGGGACCTTCTTAGATATCTTTACAATTTTAGGTTCAACATTGGAACCTAGATTTAGATCTTCTATCTGATTTTCTTCTACTACTTTATTCTGCTGCAAAGGGACATCATTCTTGTCAAATAATTTTTCTAGAGGCACCAATCCTCTGGGTATCACATTTCCCTTCAACTGCAACACTTTACTTCCTGCCATTTTCTCTTCCCACTTATTTCCTGAGACATTCTCAGCCTCATCTTCTTCACAATCATCAATCTCCATATTGGATAATTCTCCCACTGTCTCCAGGAATTTCATAATAAACTCTGACACCCCCTCATTATGTTTCTTCTTGAGTGTATTCAACTCAGTAAGACACTGTCCATGGTCTTTCTTTTCTCCCCATTTCCTGAGAAAATTATTCTCCATATCATCCCAAGTGGTTACTGAATGGTTTCCCAATGTCTTGAACCATTTTCTGGCTTCACCGTCCAAAGATTGCACAAATAATCTTAAGACCACATCTAAATGTTCAACATTAAAGTTTTCTGCGAAAGAGCAGAAAGTCTCAAGATGTTTTTGAGCATCGATTTCATTTTATCTAGTGAATCTGGGCAATACCTTTAAATAATCCTGGGGCATATCATTCAGCACTTGAGGTAATGCCAGTGGAGCATATTTATTGAGCAAAAAGGCAGGAACATTAGCCATTGGAGGAGGTGGGGGTTGTGCAAAAATCTGGTGTACAAATGAAGGAAGAGGAGTAGGAAGAAGTGGATTATGAATAACAATGGGGGTATACTGTACAGCAGCCTGAGGCGTAGATGGGAACAATTCATGGTTAACAGGGGCTACTTCTGTAACTTATTTAAATTCTTCGGCCTCAGGGGTAGGACAAAAGTTATCTTTGGTTCTAGCACTTCCCCTGGGTGGGCTATCTGAGTAGTATTCAGGATTTTCCTCAGTGGAGTCGAGATTTCCTACTGGAATTTCTTGAAAAGAGGAGGATGGAAAATCTTCTTTAAAAAACTTAGGGATTTCAGCACGGGCTGATTTCCTCTCTTTCCAAATTCTTCTATGTATAATCTTCTCTGGGTCAGACACAGAGGGTATCTTCGATTTGGACGTATCTGACCTTAAATGTGGCTTTTGAGGAGCCAGGACTACCAATAGATTTATCAAATGAATAACAGTGTGGAGTCGCCAAGGTGAGAGATATGCAACTCTTCAACTCTCTGTGCTCACCTGATTAGAGAGTGAATAAATATTGTCGAGGCCCAGGGAAACTGATATTCTCAAATTCGTTCCCCGGCAACGGCGCCAGAAAGATGTTGTCGACAATTGTTTTCTACCCTAGAGACAGTCTAGAGCTGCCATAGACCAGTGCCTAGGAAATATTAGCATAGCAGGAGGCATATAATAAAGTTGGGTGGTCAATCCAAAGGCTCTCCTACTATCTCTTGTTAAACAAGGAAATTGATTTAAAATGGGACCAGCAATCACAGAAACTGTCACAGGGAAAGTAATGTTGCAGAGGCACAATTCAAAGCTCAAATATTAAAGCATCAGACAGCTAAGAGACAATTTACTGCAAAGAGGGCCGGTTCAAATAATATGTCACATAAATCAAATATCAGAAAGTGCATGGAGGGAAAGAAACACAAGAGAATATTAGTCAACTTTGGTTTGATACCCAGATACACAATAGAAACACATATGGGCTTATCAGTCTAAGAATCCATACATGACAATGGCGTTTTAAAAGCACCCTCCCAAAGCAACTAATATAGCAGAAAAGTGGATGAAATGAATATGAAAAAGTATATCATGCCTGAGCCTATTTAAAGCGCTTGACTGATCCAAATATGGGCATCAACTAGGATGAATCCTTATCTAAAATCAGTGAGCCACTCGCATTCCAGTAACATGATACAAGAAGACGTATGAAATGAAATATTGTATTAAAAACATAAGGAAAAGTACATACTGTGAAATACCAAAGACCAGAATCCTCATTACAGATAGAAATCCTCCTCACTAAGACCCTACGGGCTCTGAGCCTAGATAAAAAGGCTTTACAAAATGTATACAAAAATGCCTTTCACAGCACAATTTTCTGATAAAATTCTGGAACCCTTTCAATTTCTTTCTTCCTCCTTTTTTATAGAGGAAGAAGAAGAAAAACTAATACAAGAGGTAGGTGAAACATTTAAATTTTTAGCTTGAACAAAATGGTGGAAACATTCGCACCCTTGTTGCTAAATTAATATGCTGAGCTATAGGTACTCTGAGGCCGGCTTTATGAAATAAATGCTGTAGGTGCAAACTTCTCCAGGGATAAGACATGAAGAATAAAATATGTAACATTTTGTACTTTCCTGAAGAGAATTTGGCTGAAATAAACCCTGAGGACATTGTTTTCTGTGAAAAGATCTTTCTAGTAATCTACGTGGTCTTTGATCTGGTACTTTGCCTCCATAGGGGTATGTAAGAGCCCCAAAGTCCTTAAATACGTTTCTTGAAACCCCTGCTCTTCACTGATATTTTATATCTGCGCCATTAATTCTTCATCTGCTCAACCTGTGCATTTGAATGACCTTGGGGGGTTTGATAGATTTAAACCCTGGTTTTTTAATGGATGTCATGTCAGCATATCTTCCCAGATCCTCGCTCCATAATTCTTCATTTGATAATTGGTCCTCTGGAGCGTACTCGACTTCTGTGGTGATGGATTTAAATTCTGATGGTTCTCCATCGCCATAAACCTGAAAAACCCACAAAACGGTTAAAGAAAACCAGGTGCCAGGGTAATGGATGAGGCAGTGACCACAGAGTGGTGATATGGACTGAGTGAAAAGATGAGGAGAAGCAGGGTGATGGAGGAATGGAGGGTGGCGATGGGAAACACAGTGGGATGACGCTGTGTGGAAGAGGCGGAGACAGACAACGTAGACACGTAAACGATGCATGGAAATGGTGGAGACAGACGCGAATGACACGTGGGTGTACGATAGACTACACGAAAGGGGTGACATGGAGGTGGACTCGATCAACCAACGAGGTGTGCGAACAATATTAGGCCATACGATAAAAAACGGGATCAACGGTTAATATTGTGTCAGGCGGTGGTGAGATGGTGGGCCACGGGCGATGTAGACGTGAGTTAAAAGCTGCACAACTTTGGAGAATAATCGCCGTTGGATTGAGCGCCCAAGATCGGACGGTCCACATAAATTTCACTGCACGTCTTGAGTCGGACGATAATGCGCGATGAGGAGTGGTTTTGACACCGTACTCAGGGACGCGTGGCGGGCGCCCAATGGAATCACTGGGATTTTGAAAATACCGTCTACTGCTGAAAAGCTGTGCGATGAAAAAAAGCCTGGTTTTAGGGGTAAGGCACGACGGGGACCACCAGATAGGGACAAGCTGCAGGCCGTTGATTTGTGGCTTGATCGGACGGTGCACAATGCACCCGATGGCTGTGTATGGTAAGCGCTTTTTGGTTTGGCACAGGGTTATGCGCCCGGGTCACGTGAACGACTGGCTGCAGGGGGCTAAGCCTAAGAGGGCTTCGGATTCAAACTCTTTCAACAGTGAGCCTTTCGGCCTTCGATTACGAAATCTGGGTGCGGAGGAGGGTAATGATAAGCGAAAATGGGTCTCTTAGGCCACGGTAGGAAATTTGAAAGGTTTCAGGAGGGGCTAATGGCCGAAAATTTAGATGAAGGGCTTAACATGTACAACACCATGTACACAAAGTGTTTGTATAAATGAGTAATTCAGACCTCCAACTTCTCGGGCTCATAACTTTGGCTTACGATCTGTGTTTTACTATCATAATGTCTCGTTTCAAATATATCCACGAGGAGACCAAAAATAGAGGGGTAAATCAATATCACACTTTTCTACTCTCCCTATTTTAACCAAAAGCATTGTTTAGCTCTCAGAATGACCTAAAACGTTTAGAACCCGAAAAAAATGCCAAAAATAGAAAGTTCTATTAAATTTAAGGAGACGAAACTAAAACTAAATAGTATTCGGTCAAACTAGGATGATAATAGTGTGATCATGTGTCACTGGGTGTTGTAGTTAGTTTTGGACATGTGGACCCATTTTCCATAGGTGCATCTCAGAAATCGGGTCTCACATAATAACTCTCATCTCATGTTTACCCTGGTGAGCTTGTGCATTTGGGTAAATATGGGAGGAGTGGGTTTAGAGGTATTAGAGCTCCTAGGTTCAACACTTGGATTGGATGGCAGAATGTGTTGTCATGCATACATTCAGGTTTTATATGTGTTTGTTATGTATGCATGGTGTTGGTCATTGTCGTAGTTGTGTATTCATGTAGAAGTGATGATGTTGATGTTGCTATGTTTGATATGTTGATTTCATTATATGTATATATATATACATGCACTGTGCCAATCTAGATTGATCTTGCAGACAAGATATCCTCCCATGAACTTCACTAAGGTACATTTGATTTTTTTATATTTTTTTATATTTGGTTATTTGAGATGGTATGCTTGCGAGAAGAAGGTCAAATATGAAAATAAAAATGGTGGACTATAATTCTCATGATTCTCCTTACAGATCAGATGAGAAATATGGTGATGAGTACTCCCCTCACATAGCAGAAACATTGAGAAGTTTGAAGGCAGATATAAGCTTGTTGTAAGGTGGATAATTAAAAAATAATTAAGTCATAGGAAAATATTGCTAGGGAACAGGAGAAACAAGCAGAGGTTAATGTAGTTATCCTTTAGAGTTTGTCAAACATTGAGAAGTTTGATAGCAGATATAAGCCTGTTGTAAGGTGGATACTGAAAAAATAATTAAGTCATAGGAAAATATTGCTAGGGAACATGAGAAAAAAGCACAGGTTAATGTAGTTATCCTTTAGATTTTGTCAAACTTGCAGAGGCAGGGATCACTTAGGATCAGTCACAGATAGTAGGAAATAAAAAATGGTGCATATGGCAGTAGGTATCCATCAAGATATAGCTTTGAAAGGGATGATACGATTAGAGATGGTAGGTTCAATATGGATACACCTGAGAGGAGGCATAATGACCATGGAATTAATTCTTGTTATGGTTCAGAGAGGCAAAAAAAATGTCACGGCATGTATAGGAGTGAAAATCAATGTTTTCCAGAAGAGTTTAAGAAATTAAAGCCACCTACCTTCGATGGAGAAATGAAGAAGTCACAAGATGCAAAAGCTTGGTTACTTGGGATGAATAAGTTCTTCATATTACATGAGTACTCATCAAATATGAAAGCCAAGATAACTAATTTTAGTCTTAAAGGTAAAGCAGACAGCTGGTGGGAAGATGTAAATAATGTTAGAGGTGTTTAGGAAGAGTAGTTCACTTAGAGTGAGTTCGAGATACTTTTCAGAAAGAAGTATCTATCTGAGAGATATTATGATGACAGGGCAAAGGAATTCCTATGAGTTGAAGATGGGATCTATGACCGATGAAGAGTATATTAGTAGGTTCTTGGAGTTGTTGAGTATGTGACTTATCTTGTGGAGGAGAAGGCCAAGATACAAATATTCATTAGTGGGTTTATGGTAGCATTCAAGGACATGATCGAGTTTGATGAGCCTAGATCATTGGAGGAAGCCATCAATAAGTTGATGTACTGTTACAAGAAATTAAAGCGTAAGAATGAGCCTAAGCAGGATTGGAAAGGTAATGAGAAGAATAAGGGAAAGTGGGATAAGAAGGGAGGAATATTACCATACAAGTTGGAAGAGATGGAACAAGAAATTTAGGTTATCAAGAAGAATTTAAAGGTAGCACAAGATAGGAAAAAGAGTTATGTAAATCAACATAGGATATTTAAGGAGTTTTAGGTTTGGGAATAAGTGTGTTTGTGTATCAAGCCAAAGAAGATCTCCTTGGGGATTGGATCATGTGCCAAAATGGCACCTCAGTATTGTGAGGCTTTCAAGATTCTTGAGAGGATTAGACTAGTAGCCTACTGAATTGCACCGCTTTTGATAGTGAAATTCCATGATTTTTTCCACGTGTCTATAGAAAATCCACGTATATTTAAACTGATAATTGTAATATGCTAAAAAAAAAAACTTTAATCTATTCTACAAATTGCAGAAACCAAATTATGATCGCAAAATAACACGAACAAGAAAGAGAAAGAATTTCAATCACACAACACAAATAATTATCTAGGGAAAGCCTCAAATAAAAACCCCACTATCTGTATATTGAATAAGCCAAAGAATATGAGAACAATACAATGCTTCTCTTAGGCTTGAGAGATATTTTCACTATCTTTGTATGTCGCACTGATTCCTAGGCAAGCTTCATTCAATACTTAACCAATTTCTTGGCCTAAGGATTCCCTATTTCCTTGCTCAGTTTCTTGGGTAATTAGGCCCCTATTAACAAGGAATTTCCCCAATAATTATTGCAAAATACATCAAGGCTTTTCCTTTGACTCCATGCATCACCTATACAATTTTCTTATTATACAACTGATAGTACATGTCCCTTTAACTCCAATATCAATTAGGTATTCCTCAGAACTAACATGCATGAGTTATTTTTGAGTGAATTATCAGTTATTTGATTTATCACTACACGTGAATTAAATCTAATTTTATTCACTTGACCTCTCACTAGTTCCTCCATCAGTTAAAACTAGTTAAACTGATTTTAACTCAAACAAATTAAGTTAATTAATTACAACTCAAAATAAATTCAACCAGGGCTCCTAAAAAGTAGGAGACACTTTACATGCCACTAGTTTGACCCTCAACTTGAATTAACTGAAATAACTAAGTCTTCCTGAATTAGTTAACTCATACAAGCTGTCATGTGATGTGGAATTACAATTTACTTCTAATATAGTTAAGGGAAAATTAATTTAAAAGCTTTTTCTTGTTTCCATTTTCAACACTACCTCCCAACAAGAAAGGGATTGTATGCTACCCCGATCCTTCCTCTGTGGAATTTTAATTTTCCTCTTGATAGTGCCTTTGTCAAGATGTATGCATCCTGATCCTTTGCTGGAAAGTAATCTAATGACATAATCCTCTTCCGCACACAATCTCTGAGATGGTGATACCAAATATTAATATGCTTGGACCTGTCATGAAAATATGGATTAACCGAGAGTTTTTTGAAACTTTGGTTATAAAAATAAATCACCATGAGATCCATTTGCTGAAAATATAGTCCAAAAAGGATCTTCCTCATCTAGATATCCTTACAAGATACTTGAATAGAAACCATGTACTCTGCTTTTGTTGAACTGAGTGCACCTAATCTCTGCTTCCCACTGTACTAGGAAACTGTTGTTGACCGAATACTGAAGATTCCCCCTAATGTTCTCTTCCTTTCGGATAGACTCCCTGACCAATCTGCATCCGCGAAGCCTTGAAGCTTCACTCCCTCTGTCTTCCTGTACCATAGACTAAACTAAGTGGTTCCTCTGAGGTATTGCAACACATGTTTGGTTGCCTTCCAATAGAGATTGGTAGGTGTAACCATAACTTAACTAATTTGGTTAACCACATAACACATGTTCGATCGTGTGTTCACCAAGTATGTGAGTGAACCTACAAACTTCCTATAGATGTTAGCTTATACCACTTCACCTGAAGTATCATCTTCCTTCCTCTAATTCCCTGCTAGAGGAGTCTCCATGGGTTTGTTTCTTTCCATGTGAAACTTCTTCAAAATCTCGTTGGCATACTTTCCCTGAGATACAAACAGTTCCTATATATTTTCCAAATTTCCAAACCAAGGTAATAATGCAAGAGCCCCATATCCTTCATCTCAAATTCTCTTGCAAGATCTTCTTTGAAAGATTTGATCATCTTCTCATCACCTGTAAGAATCAAATCATTGACATATAATACTATAATCAATAATTTACCTTCAACCACAATATGGTAAAGGTTCGCATCTGCTTCACTTTTGGTGAAACCCGACCCGGTGAAGTAGCTATTGATACTAGTGTACCAAGCAAAAGGTGCTTATTTTAGTCCATCAACACTCGCTTGAGTCTGCACACATGCGACTCTCTGTCAAAGGTATCAAATCCTTCCATATGCTCAATGTAAATCTCTTCCTCAATCACTCCATTGAGGAAGAATGTATTTACATCAATCTTATGTATCTTCCATCCCATCTGCGCCGAAGTGAAAGGATAGATCTTATTGACGAGTACCTTGCAACTGGAGTAAAGGTATCCTCGTAATCAATTCCCTCTACCTCAGAGAATCCTTTGGCCACAAATTTGGCCTTGTGTTTCTGAACACTCCCATATGTTGTTTGCTTCACTTTGTATATCCACCTAGATCCTACAATTGACTCGACCTTAGGTCTTGGGACAACCTCCCATTCACTGTTTTTTTATGATGGAGTCATACTCCTCTACCATGGAATCAAACCATACTAGTTGCTGCATTTCTCCCTCAAATGAGAATGGATCATTGTATACACTCTCTCTCATAAGAGCCATGTAGCCAGTGTGTCTATTTAGGGAAATTCTCTGCATGCATTGTGATGTGGGTGATCCCACATCCTCTCTATCATCAAGCACCAACCTGTCAGCCTCTCTGGTGCGCTTCCTTCCATCTCTGGATGTATCTGCATAAGTGGGTGCTTCCACTCTCTGTTCCTCTGCTTGTGGCTGCTCCACATCTTGTTGTTCTTCTTTTGGAGCTAATATCTCCTCAACTACATGCAACTAAAGCTCCCTCTCAAGGAAAATTCACATGGCCTGCTCTTCATCGAATTCCACATGTCTCATGACCACTATCATCTAGTGAGATGGCATGTACACCCGATATTTGTGAGGTGTATCGGTGTACCCTAAAAATATTCCCAACTTAGTTATTGCTTCTAACTTTTTCTTGACATATTTGGTTACATTACAATAAATTGATGAACCAAATTTTTAAAGTGTGCCACATTTGGTTTCTTACCCGAAAAAGCTTCCATTAGTGTATTCATCCCGAGAATCTCATGAGGAATTTTTCTCTACACAAATACTATTGTGTTGCATGCTTTATCCCACAAGTGCAACATTAGGCCTTGATCATGCAACATCACTCGTGCTGCTCCCAAAATAGTTATGTTCTTCCTTTTTGCAACCCCATTCTGGTATGGGTTATGAGGTGATATCAATTCTCGTCAAATGCCTTATGAAGCAAAAAACTTCTTGAATTCATTCGGCACATATTCTCCATCGTTGTCGCTCCTGAGAGCCTTTACCTTCTTCTCTGTATATTTCTCAACAAGTTCTTTGAACTCACACAATTTTGAGAACGTCTGATCTTTCTTCTACATGAAGAATATCCAACACTTGCATGAAAAATCATCTACAAATATCACATAATACCTCCGTTTTTCTATGGAGGATGTCGAGAATGGTCCACATACATATGAGTGAACTCTTTCAAGGATCACCTTCACTCAACTATACTTATCATGAAAGGTGGCTTTGGTGTACTTACCTAGTGTACACCCTTTGCATCTATCTCTCTGCTCAAGTGTACCCTTGGGAAGTCTTGTAGAAATATATTGCATGTTATTCAAAGTGCCATGGTGTAAATGGACCAATCTTCTATGCCATAACTCACTGATGTCTTGGATCTACACATTATATGCTTTCATGCTCAAGGAAACAAAATATTATACATACAATTTGGATAGGTTCTTAACCCGAACCCAAATATTCTTCACTTTTCCCGTGGCCTTGTGAAGAAGGAACACCTTTCATTTGATAAATATCACACCATAGCCATGATCTTCTAACATAGAAACTAAAACTAAATTCTTCTTTAAACTAGGAACATAAATGACATCTTTTAATGTGAGAGGAGTACCAGACTCCCTCTAAAAGGTAACAATACCTATTACGGTTGCGTTATACCTCTCGTTATCTCCCAACTCAATGTTCATCTGGAGATACTTCTCCTCCAAGTTGCTAAAGAATTCTTTATTTCCGGTAATATGGAATGAAGCTCCACTATCTAGGTACCACACATAACCCATCATTGATGAAACCTTGCATGCGATTAGAGTGAAATCCACCTTGAATTTTGAAGCACGAGCTTCACCTTCTGCTCCTCCTTAGGGCTTCTTGTTGGTCCTCATGTGTGGACACTTTGTGGCATAGTGTCCCAGCTCATGACAGTGAAAAAATTTAATATTCGAAAAATCATTCTTCTTTCCTGCCTAACCAAAATATGATTTGGAATGTGATGCCTTCCCTTTCCCTTTATTTTCCTTTTCAACCAAGTCACAATTCTCCTCATCATCAATCTTTGATGAGGATCCATATCTGGTATTTCATCGAATATCTTCTTCTACCAAGTTGGACCACAATGGCTTCCACTCTGGTAGCTTCTTCCTCCCATTCATTGAATATTGTTAGCTCTGCCAACTCTTTGGAGGGAATAGAAGTGCTAGGATCACTGGATCATCCTCGAAAATAGTAACACCAACACTTCCAAGCTCATCTCAACATTGAGTGAACTTCTTCAAGTATTTTGGTATTGACTCGCCTTTCTCCATCTTGATTTTTCTGAGCTTGTCCTTCAATGCTATTCTAAAAAAAATATGTTAAGGCATTCCACATAGCATATGGAGTTTCCTTTCCATGGATATTTGAGACAATAAGATATCAAACTCATTCCAATAGAATCCTTCTTGCCTTTTCTAGGTTATTATTTCATGCATCCAGATTTTGAACATATGTTGTTGCGAGCCTGGGAATATCACTGTCTATGAAATCCTTCATCCCGTTGTCTTCCAAAAATGCTTCCATCCTATCCTTCCAAGCTATGTAATTCAAATGACCCTCAAGGGGATATTCGAATCTCAATCCACAAAAATACATCCTGATGTTGTTGTTGGTCATGAAGAGTAGATCTAAAAATTCGATTCACCTGCTCAAAACAAACTCATATTATTCTCTTATATATTGAATCTTGCTCCGATACCATGTAGAAAATCTAGGTACATTCAAACTGATATTTGTCATATGATAAAAAAATAATAATTGAATCTACTCTAAAAATTGCAAAAACCAAAATACGATCGCATAATCACATGAACAAGAAAGAGAAATAATTTCAATAAAAAAACACAAAGATTTATCTAGGGAAAGCCTAAGCTAAAAACCTTGCTATATGTATATTGCATAAGACAAAGAATATGAGAACAATACAATTCTTCTCTCAGGCTTGAGAGGTCTCTCCACTATTTCTGTCTGTCTCATTGATTCCTAAGCAAGCTTGGTTCAATACTTAACCAATTTATTGGCCTTAGGATTCCCTATTTCCTTGCGTAGTTTCTTGGGTAATTAGGCTCCCATTAACAAGGAAATTCCCCAATAATGATTGTACAATACATCAAATATATTCCTTTGAATCCATGCACCACTTGTACAATTTTATGATTATACAACTGATAGTAAACTTCCCTTTAAATCCAATTTTAACTTGGTATTCCTCACAACTGACATGCATGAGTTATTTTTGAGTGAATTATCAGTTATCTGATTGATCACTACATGTGAATTAAATATAATTTTATTCACTTGACCTCTCACTAGTTCCTCCATTAGTTAGAACTAGTTAAATTGATTTTAACCCAAATAAATTAAGTTAATTAATTACAACTCAAAATAAAATCAATCAGAGATCCTAAAAAGTAGGAGACATTGTGCATGCATCTATTTTGAACCTCAACTCGAATTAAATGAACTAACTAAGTCTTCTTAACTTAGTTAACTTGTACAAGCTATCATGTGATGTGGAATTACAATTTACTTCTAATTTAGTTAAGGGGAAATTAAATTAGAAGCCCCTTCTTGTTGCCATTTTCAACAGTGTCATTGATTAAGAAGTATGTGAAATATTTTTTTCATGTGATTGATTGTTTTGTATGGTAGGTGGAACCAGAACGAGAATTCCAGTCGGAACCTCAGTGCATTTTGCAGCGAAATATGCTCATGATTAGGAATCGAGCAATCAAGCAAGTAAAGTGCAATGTGTTGGGAAAAAAATACCAAGAGGGGGGGGGGGGTGAATTAGTATTTACAAGAATCGCAATATTTTACTTTTCTTTTACTGATTTCTGTACATGAATTTGATTAGCACAACTGGCATATGTACACCACTATCCTAAAGGAACTTGCGTATACCCAAATAACTTATTGTTCAGATAAATATTCAAAAACATTACTTAGCCCAGTTCATCAGTTTTGCATCAAAAATTTAAGTAGTAAACATGTGCAGTAATAACATAATAAATCATCACACAAGGCCCTCACACATGAACACCAATATTTAAGGTGGAAACCCAAGTCGGGAGAAAACCATCGTTGCTGTCGTCTCTATCTTCAATATTTATTATATATAAATCTTCTTATAATGTTTTACTGATGTAAACTCATATCAGTATGCAGGCACCCACCTGTAGAAGGATGCAACCTTCTCTCGTTCTCCAGTTGCTACTAGAAGGGAGATCCAACCCCCTAATCTCGTTTAACAACCACTACTGGAATGGAGCTACAACCCCCTAAACTGATCACCAAGTCCTACTGGTAGGAAGCTTCAACTTCCACACTGAAGACTTCAACCCTCAGAACCACTGCAGACCATGTTTCATAAATTTTCACATTGGATCCAACAAATTTGACACAACTCAATTTGTAGATCAACACCAATAGCCATAAAACAGACGTTAAATAGAATAGTGAGATCATTGTAACCCGATCACAGTAACAAACTCAAACTTCTGAAATAACATGAAGAATTAACTTCAACCCTGATCATTCATACAATAAAATGTATGCGCTACTTCACTAACTGCAACCTACGTATATACGTTCTTTCCTGTGAACCAACCTGCGTATAGATCTTTGTATATTGAAATTAAGAATATGATCAGAATTAGAATAGATCTGAGACATTCTGGCATACTTTGTCAGATTTACAGAACCCTTATTCAGTCAACAACATCCATCATATTCAATCACCCATTCATTGATAATATTTGTACATAATCAACTAGCAGCATATACAATATTCAAACAACCCAGATCTACATGAAGACATCATTGACAGACAACAGAACTATAGCAAAAATAATCAGATAACCTATTCAACAATATTCAAAAATACCTACCTTCCATACGCATTTTTGCTGAAACAAACCCGCATGTATACGCGCTTTCACCGTGACGAACCAACGTATATATCTGTAAATATTCAGAACTACGTAAAATTTTAGACCAACAAACTTACTCACATTATACCCTTCACTCCAACAAACATGTGCCAGATCATAGATCTAGACATCTCACAAACATATCATGAAAATACAAAGTCATTTCAGGTCTAGAGAGCCTGATCCATCATTGTATCCATAGGTGCATCATGATTTTAGATATATTAATCAACTGGAACCCATTCCATGCAAATATAATTTAGAGTGAAGTATTCATTCAATATTCATACTTTCACACTTGCACTATGATCTTCTTCTCCTTATATAGTTTGAGCCTTTCCCAATACCATGAGCCAAAACCACACAACTGTCGATGTTATTCTTGGAAAGAATCAAATAGACGACACAATGCTCAATACTATGGGCTAAAACCATGGTAAGGGCCCCTAGTATCATAAATTTAGAGTGAAAAATACATACACTACTTTGCTTCTTCTTTTATGCATGTATATGCGACTTGGCCAAAATGAACTCGCGTATAGATCCTTAAATATGAACTTTATCCATCTTCTGCTAGACTTTATGCTAAACCATTGTGCTTCTCCAGAAGCCATATGCTTCATCTTTTACAAGTGAGTTTCCATCAAGGACAACATATGCAATCATAATGAATCATAATGCCAACAATCCCCCCCTTTGGACTTGATGGAAACCATGTTGGTGTTTGATCACCACAACACAACCTGTAGATACCTGATAGATACATAAGCATTATTAAAACACCAAGATTATCTCCCCCTTTGACATCAAGAGCAAAGGGAAAATAAATGCCAAAACAAGGTGTCTCTAAATTGACCATGCTCCCCCTGAGCACATGTTTAATCTGAATAACATGACTCTATGACCTTTCCTATTACCAAGGACTCATACTTACATCAATGATCCAACCAAGTGGAATTACATATTTGGCTCAACTACCCAACCAAGTGGGTTTACAAGTTTGAATAAGTCCATACATGATTGAAATATGACAATATTTACATCACAGGTCACAACATGACCCTTACATAATATTACAGATATGACTTTATAACCAAGACAAAAGGACCTCAAGAGAGAGATCATAATTCAACAACCAACATGATGTCAACTGTGCATTATTATCAGCAAGGCTAATGCTCCCCCCTAAAACAGTGCATCCTGAACATTTTCAACAACCAATTCATCAAAGAATCTTCATCAAGCACATAAATATCAAGGAAATTAAATGTAAGATGAACACCAGAATCCTAGAATGTACCCATCAACACTTGAGCAACATAGCCAAAAATATGACATAGATTGTTCTGAAGGCTTACCAATAGATTTTATGACAACTAGATCCATACGTGATTGTAGAGATAGAAACTTGCATATATACACGACTAGGCTTCATGCAACTTGTGTGCCAAATTTAATCTTCTGAAATCAAACAGATTTAATAAGAGAGTCTGAGACAACTCCCAACTTCTGTTTGAGATATTCAAATGCTTCCCTGGGAAGAGGTTTAGTAAATATGTCAGCAAATTCTTCTTTGGAGGGAAAATATTCCAACTTAAGCTTTTTCTCAAGCACTTGTTCTCGTAAAAAATGATATTTGATAGGAATGTGCTTGGTTTTGGAATGCATAACTGGATTTTTCGAGATACTGATGGCACTTGTATTATCACAAAAGATAGAGATGGGAGGAGAACATTTAATTTGAATATCTTGTAGTGTCTGCATCATCCAAAGAAGTTGTGTGCAACATGATGCGGCAACCACATATTCCGCTTTTGCTGCAGATAAGGAAATGGAACTTTGTTTCTTGTTGAACCAGGATACTAATTGGGGCCCCATATAAAATGCACTACCACTAGTGTTTTTTTGGTCATCAACATTTCTAGCCTAGTCTGCATATGTGTAAGCATGAAGAGTAAGATAAAAATTCTTGGAATACCATAGATCAAAATCTTGAGTTCCTTGTATATATTTGAATATTCTTTTTACGACCTGAAGATGTGACTCCTTTGGATTGGCTTGGAATAATCCAACAATCCCAACTGCGTGCATGATATCCGGTCTAGTACTAGTTAGATAAAGAAGACTTCCAATCATAGATATATAATCTGGTTGGTTTACCATGGGAGAAGCATCATGAGAACTGAGGTTACATCCAATCACCATTGGAGTGCTCATAGGTTTGCAGTCTTCCATCCCATATTTCTTCAGGATCTGTTTGAGATATTTTTCTTGTGAGAGAAATATGCCATCTTTTGCTTGTTGCACCTGTAAGCCAAGAAAATATATTAGTTCCCCAAGTAAAGACATTTCAATTCCTGCTACATAAAATAAGAAATTTTTTGACTCATGGATTCTTCATTACTCCCAAAAATGATGTCATCAACATAAACAACAATAATTAACAATTTATCTTTCTTAATTTTTGTGTATAAGTTACTGTTTGCAGATCCTTTTGTGAAACCTTGTTGTTGAAGATATTTGTCAAGACGATAGTACCATGCCCGAGGAACTTGTTTTAGACCATATAGGGCCTTTTTGAGTTTGCAAACACATTTTTCATCATTTCCCAGAATGAATCTTTCTGGTTGTTCTATATAAACTTCTTCTTCCAGATCACCATTGAGGGAAGAAGATTTTAAATCCATTTGATAAACCTTGAATTGTTGAAAACTTGAAAATGAAAGAAAAATTCTTATGGCTTCAAGTCTGGCTACAGGTGCAAAAGGTTCTTCAAAGTCTATACCTTTTTGTTGATCATACCCCTTACAAACAAGTCTAGCTTTTTTTCTAATTACATCTCCATTTTAACTTGTTTTTGAATATCCATTTTGTTCCAATAACATTTTTATCACGAGGTCTTGGAACCAATTCCCAAGTATTATTCTTTTCAATTTGATTAAGTTCTTCATTCTTGGCCTGAATCCAACATTCATCTTTACTAGCTTGATTTACATTCTCCGGTTCAATGGTGGATAAGAATACCAGACAACTGGGAGATCCTACAAGAGTTCTTCTTGTTTGAACCCTTGATTCGTTTTCTCCCAAAATTTGAGATTTTGGATGATTATTTTGAACATACCTGGATGGATCATTTTTTGATATATCTTCTTCTGGTGCTTCATTGGGTTCTCCTTATATATTTTTGTTGTTTGAAGAGGGAAAATCTACATCATCATCATCCTCATTTGTAGTTATATCCCTTTTAGGAGCAGTGAGAGATTCATCAATTACAAAATCAATGCATTCAACAATATTTCTAAGTCTTTTATTGTAGCATTTGTATGCTTTACTTCTAGAAGAGTAACCAAGAAAGATTCCTTCATTTGCTATAGTCTCAAACTTACCAATTTTTTCGTCATTAGTTTTGATAAAACATTTGCTTCCAAAAAATTTAAAATGCTTCACAATGGGAATATTACCATACCAGAGTCCATAAGGAGTTTTATCATTGTTTACACGAACATGAGCCTTGTTGAGAATATTTACTGCAGTATGCGCTGCTTCTCCCCAAAAGGTGCAAGAGTCCTAGATTCATCAAACATAGCACAAGCTATTTGCTGAACTATTCTATTCATTCTTTCTACCATGCCATTTTGTTGTGGAGTTATAGCTACAGAAACAATGTTTTTATGCCATATTGTTCATAGAAATCAAAGAATTCATCTGATATGTATTCTCCTCCTAAGTCAGATCTAAGACATTTTATTTTTAGATCTAATTCATTTTCAACCAAAGCTTTGAAGATCTTAACTTTTTTTCAAATGCTTCATATTTATGTTTCAATAAACTGATCCAACACATTCTAGAAAAGTCATCAATGAATAGGATATAGTATTGTTCTCCACGAGGTGAATTTTTCCTTACAAGACCACATAAATCAGTATGTATAAGTTCAAGAGGCTTACTTGATGATCCTTCTTTGGCATTAAATTGCACCCTGGATTTCTTACTGAATTGGCATGAGTTTCATATGGTACTTTCGGGTAGAGTGATGTTGGGTAGATCATGAACAACTTTGAGCCTGCTTGATTTGCTTATTTGAGAAAAGCTCAAATGTCCCAATCTTCTATGCCATAACTGGTTTTCTATAGATTTACCTACATAACATTTCTCTTGGCCAACTTTCAATATATACAGATTGCTTGGTGTTATTGTTCCTTTTATTACGGTCTTTCTTGTGTCAAGTTCACAAACCACACACTCTATTGAATGAAAGACAACTTCATTTCCTTGATCACACATTTGACTCACACTCAACAAGTTATGTTTTAATCCATCAACATACATAACGTTATGGTTTTAATCTTCCGTGGTTATCGTTTTTTGTAGAAATTTCCAGATTATCCATAGTGTTAAGAAACAATGGTCGACGTTTCAAATCCCAACAGGGATCAATCTTCAGGACGGGATTTGGAATGAAGAATGAAAGAAGAGCAGAAGGTCAGGGTAAATATATTGATAAGGGGAGAAAAGTAGCCGACAAGGCCAGTGAATTAATTAATAATTTATTAATGGTTCTCAAACTCCCGTGGTTGTTGTTATTTGCAAAAACCGGATTATCCATAGTATCATAAAACAAGTGTCAATATTATTTTATGATATTGTGACACTTGTTTTATGATATTGTGGATAATCCGGTTTCTGCAAATAATAATTTATTTATTTTTAATTAATAATTTCTTTATAAATTTAACTAATTTAATAGTATTTAATAATTTTATTCTATTTTAATCTATTCTAAAAGCTTATAAACCTAAATAATCTATTCTATTAAAATATAACTAATCTATTCTATTTTTATAAATTTAATTTTTGATTTTTATTTATTTATTTTTAAATATATATATATATATATATATATATTATATTATATTTATTTATTTATTTAATTTTAATAAATTTATTATACTACATTAATAATAAAATGTTATTATAGTGAGTAAAAGAGATTAATAAATGTTACTAAATTATAAAACCTAAAGTTCCTAAACAAGATGAATAATTATTTTAATTTATCTAATAATATAATTTATTCTTATTTTTATTATTTTTTAAAAATTAATTAATAATAATAAATAATAGATCAATTGATTAATATTAACATATATTTATTCAAAGAGTAAATAAATGTTAATAAAATAAGTTAAATTATTTATAATTATTATTAATTTTATAATTAAATTTTTATCTTGTGTTAGATATTGAATTTAATTATTTTTAATTATAACAATAATTATTAAAAAAAACTATACATACTAATAATAACTCTTAATTAATTATTTTTTATTAATAAAAAAAAAAATCAATTAATAATGATAATTATTAAAAGTAACTAGTTTGATTAGCTATTAAGTATCAATCAACCCTAATTATTAAAAATCTTTAATTTTTTTAAATTTTTTATTGTAAATAAAATAAGTTTTATAATTTATAATTATTATTAATTTTTAAAACTAAAGATACTAATAATAATTCTCAATTAATTAATTTTTATTATTAAAAATAAAAATTAATTAATAAGGAAAATTATTAAAAGTAACTGAACCCTACAAATTTATAGGAGGAGAAGCAAACTTGAGATACTATACCTTCGAAACTATACCTTTGAAAGAGGATGAACCCTGGGAGCACATTTGTCGAATTAGAGGTCGCCAACTCTCACTGATCTCGAATCCTCCATCTCTGTTAAAGTTATGAGGGTGTTTTATAATCTCGAGAACTTCCCTAATTTTTCTTCTACGATAGTGTTCTTCCCTGGCTATCATTTTGGCATCCTCAAGACACAGGTGATGCTTAGTTTTTGAGGAGTAATCAGCAAGGGCCGAGGTGCGAGATCATTCATGCTTGATATCAGCACCATGCTCTTTAAGACGATTTTGAAGTGAGCATCCAGTTTCACCAATATAACTTTTCCCGCATGAGCAGTCAATCTTGTAAACACCTTTAAGCTGCTAAGGATTAATACTATCTTTCACTGACTTAATTTTCTGTCTTATTGTCCCAGTTGCTAAAAATTGCGCGAATATTTCATTCTTACCCAAAACCTTGGTGATCTTATTTGTAACACCCTTAATGTAAGGTAGAAAAACCCTAACATGATTTTCTTGAGGTTCTTGGCGCTTCTTGGAAATGACCGAACCCTCAGCTCTTCTTATGGCTCTTTTGATCTCTATCTCCTTATAACCTATACCCATGAAAACAGATGTTAGGTGAGTGATTTCATCCTTTAGGTGCTCCTCATCGGATATCCTCAGGGCTCTTACGGCAAGAGTGTTAAGAACACCAATTTTCTGAGCAGGATGATGGTAACACTCGGCATGAAGATAGCTGTCAGTATGTGTTTTCTTCCTAAACACATGATGCCCCAATGTACCATCTTCCTTTCTAGTAATAAGGACATCCAAGAAAGGAATGCTCCTGTTTTCTTCCATTTCCATAGTAAACTTGATCTCGGAGGAAATTGAGTTGAGGTGATTAAATAATTTCTCGAGATTCTCCCTACCATGTGTCCATTTTATGTTGGTGTCGTCTACAAAACATTTCCACTAGGCTGGACTTAAGGGGAAAGAGGCAAGGGATTTCTTCTTGAAGTGTTCCATAAATAAGTTGGTGACAATAAGCGAGAGTGGTGATACCATTGTGACACCTGATACCTTCTCATAGAACTCTCCTTGGAACCTGAAGAAGGTGGATCGTAAACAGATTTCTGCAAGCTTAGCAGTTTTTGGATCTGTAACCTCATTGATCACCTGTACTGCTTCATCTAATGGAATCTTGGTAAATAATGAAACTGCATCAAAGCTTACCAAGTTGAGATAAAGTTTACTATGGAAATGGAAGAAAGAAGGAGAATTCCTTTCTTGTTTACTGCATCAAAGCTTACCAAGTTGAGATCAAGTTTACTATGGAAATGGAATAAAACAGGAGCATTCCTTTCTTGGATGTCCTTATTACTAGAAAGGAATATGGAACATTGGGGCATCATGTGTTTAGGAAGAAAAAACATACTGACATCTATCTTCATGTCGAGTCTTACCATCATCCTACTCAGAAAATTGGTGTTCTTAACACTCTTTCCATAAGAGCCCTGAGGATATCCGATGAGGAGCACCTAATGGATGAAATCACTCATAACCTTTGTTTTCATGGGTATAGGTTATAAGGAGATAGAGATCAAAAGAGCCATAAGAGGAGTTGAGGGTTCGGTCATTTCCAAGAAGAACCAAGAACCTCAAGAAAATCATGGTGAGGTTTTTCTACCTTACATTAAGGGTGTTACAGATAAGATCGCCAAGGTTCTGGCTAAGAATGACATCTTCACGCAATTTTCAGCAGCTGGGACAATAAGACAGAAAATGAAGTTAGTGAAAGATAATATTAATCCTGAGCAGATTAAAGGTGTTTACAAGATTTACTGCTCATGCAGGAAAAGTTATATTGGTGAAACTGGACGCTCACTTCAAAAGCGTCTTAAAGGGCATGGTGCTGATATCAAGCATGGACGATCTCACACCTCGGCCCTTGCTGATCACTCCTCAAAAAATAAGCATCACCTGTGTCTTGAGGATGCCAAAATCATAGCCAGGGAGGAACACTAACATAGAAGAAAAATTAGGGAATCCCTCGAGATTATAAAACACCCTCATAACATTAATAGAGATGGAGGATTCGAGATCAGTGACAGTTGGCGGCCTCTAATTCGACAAATGTGCTCCCACGGTTCATCCTCTTTCAAAGGTATAGTTTCGAAGGTATAGTATCTTAGGTTTGCTTCTATAAATTTGTAGGGTTCAGTTACTTTTAGTAATTTTCCCTATTAATTAATTTTTATTTTTAATAATAAGAATTAATTAATTAATTAATTCTTATTATTAATAAAAATTAATAATTAATAATTTTTATTTTTAATAATAAGAATTAATTAAATGAGAATTATTATTAGTATCTTTAGTTTTAAAAATTAATAATAATTATAAATTATGAAACTTATTTTATTTACAATAATAATTTTTTTTTTAATTAGGGTTGATTTATGCTTAATAGCTAATCAAATTAGTTACTTTTAATAATTATCATTGTTAATTGATTTTTATTTTTATTAATAAAAATTAATTAATTAAGAATTATTATTAGTATCTATTTTATTTTTATTTTTTATTTTTAATAATTATTGTTATAATTAAAAATAATTAAATTCAATATCTAAAACTAAGATAAAAATTTAATTATAAAATTAATAATAATTATAAATAATTTAACTTATTTGATTAACATTTATTTACTTTTTGAATAATTATATGTTAATATAATTAATTGATCTATTATTTATTATTATTAATTAATTTTTAAAAAATAATAAAAATAAGAATAAATTATATTGTTAGATAAATTAAAATAATTATTCAATTTGTTTAGGAACTTTAGGTTTTATAATTCTAGTAACATTTATTAATCTCTTTAACTCACTATAATAACATTTTATTATTAATGTAGTATAATAAATTTATTAAAATTATTTAAAAAAATTAACTATTAAAAAATAAATAAAAATTTAAAAATTAAATTTATAAAAATAGAATAGATTTTAAAAATTAAATTTATAAAAATAGAATAGATTAGTTATATTTTAATAGAATAGATTTTTTTAGGTTTATAAGATTTTAGAATAGATTAAAATTATTAAATTAATTTATAATTATTAATAAAGAAATTATTAATTAAAATTTATTAATTAAAAATAAATAAATTATTAATTAATTAGTTGGTCTTGCCGGCTATTTTTCTCCCCTTATCAATATATTTACCCTAACTTTCTGCTCTTTTTTCATTCTTCATTCAAAATCCTGTCCTGAAGATGGATCCCCGTTGGGATTCGAAACGTTGACCATTGTTTCTTAACACTATGGATAATCCATAAATTTCTACAAAATACATAACATTGTTAGCTTTAACCTTTTGTTTTAGAAAAACAACTACTTTACCCTTGATGATAGCAGGAGATTCATTTCCAAAAGTAACATTCTTTTCTTTTTCTAATGCATTCTATGAAAGAAGTTTATCTATATCACCTGTCATGCGTTTTGAACATCCGCTATCAATGTACTATTGATTTTCTTCTCGTTATGAAAATAATGCCATGCCGCAACTTTCAAACTGTAAGTCCTTCTTTCTCCATACCTTAGAATTTGTGGATATCTATTATTTTGGCTGAAATTTTCTCCTGCATTCATATTCTTCATGTCCAATTTATTGCAAAATGAACATTCAATTTTTCCTTGAAGAGGAGAAGTTTTTTTATAAGTATTCTTCTTTATTCCTGTCTCATTTCTTTTCTTTCTTGCTTCTCTGGTCATGATGGTTTTGTATGCAACACATTGAGCATTTTTGTGACCAAAATTATGACATGAGAAACATTGTCCATTAAAGAAGAAATTTCTGTGATCATAGAACCTTATATTGTTGTTTACCTTTTGATTGATATTTCTGTTATTGTTCATCCTTGAATTGGAGTGATCATGCTTTACCTGGGCATTGTCCTTCTTCTTTTGTTGAGTGACGAAGATTTGCTGGTTGGATTTTGTTGCATTTAGATAGCTTGTAGCTGAAGACTGAGAAGATTCACCGATATATCCAAGATCTGTCTTCACAACAGGAGAGCATTGAACCTTGATAATTTCATCTAAGGTTTCAGATCCTTTAGAAAATCTATGATTTAATGTTTTTACTTTCTTAATTTCCTTTCTTAGACTTACTATTTCACATTCTAATTTCTCATTATGCTTCTCCTTTTCTATGAGTTTATTCTTTAGATTATTTATGGCTATTTTTTTCTCTTCCAAACATATTTTGAGTTGATTGATTTCTTCGAGAAACTCATTTTCTTCTAAAGCATCCATAAAAGTATCTTTAGCCTCACTAGTGTCTTTTTCAAATTCCATGAGCAGTCTAATATCTTGATCAGATTCTCCTTCTTCACTATTTGATAAACCATCACTATCTTCATGAGTATAGTAACTTTTTCTATTGATAAATCGTCTCTTATTACCTTTTGCTAAATCCTTTCCCTTTTCATGATTATCTCTATGAGGACATTTAGCAGCGTAATGACCAACTCTTCCATAAGAAAAAAAATTTAAAGGAAGCTTACCTCTGAACCTTCCAGTGCCAAGTTGAAGTTTCTTTACAAAATTTACCTCATCTTCCTCTAATACATACCTTGATTCTTTTTGTTCTTCCTTGTCCTTGCCTTTTCTAGTAGCTCTAAAAGTAGCTTCCTTGACTTCAGACGAACCTACTTTCCTCATTTCATATGCAGTCAGAATCCCATGAAGTTGAACAATAGTAAGACTCTGTAGATCCTACTTCTCTTCATTAGTAGACACTTTTGACTCAAATTTAGGAGTCAGAGATATTAATACTTTTTCTACTAGAGTGGTGTCACTTTTGACTTCACCCATTTTTCTCATACGATTTGCGATCTCATCTAGACATGAAAAGAAAATAGCAATACTTTCATTATTATGCATTTTGAGATTTTCATATTGAATTCTAAGAGTTTGGAGTTTAGAACGTTTTACCTTGGCATCACCTTCATAGCTTAGAATGATTTTGTCCCATATCTCCTTTGCTATATTTAACTGCATAACTTTGACAAATTCTTATTCGGTCAGACTTCCCAATAATGCATTGAAAACTTTTGCATTTGTTTCATAGTTCTTCCTTGTTGCTGGATTTGTTGGAACTGCAGTTGGATATTGGTAACCACCTTCAACTATAGCCCAAACATCTGCTCCAAGAGACTGAAGATATGATCTTGTCCTTGTCTTCCAAAATATTTAATTGTTTCCGTTGAAGAGTGGTGGTCTAATAGATGTTGTCCCATCTTGGTTGCTCATATTAGATGATCTTCCTTCTAGCAATTAAGCTTCTTCAGAAGGACCTAATTTGATACCAATTGTTGGGAAAAAATATTGAGAGGAGGGGGGGGGGGGGGGGGGGTTGAATTAGTATTTACAAGAATCACAATATTTTACTTATTTCTATACACGAATTTGATTAGCGCAATTGGCATATGTATGCGACTATCCTAAAGGAAACTTGCGTATACCCAAATAACTTACTGTTCAGATAAATATTTAGAAACATTACTTAGCTCAATTCATCAGTTTTGCATCAGATAGTTAAGCAGCAAACATGTGCAGTAATAACATAATAAATCATCACATAAGGGCATCACACATGAAAACCAGTCTTTAAGGTGGAAACCCAAGTCGGGAGAAAACCACCACTGCTGTAGTCTGTGTCTTCAATATTTATTATATAGAAAACTGCTTACAATGTTGTACTGATGCAGACTCATATCAGTATGTAGGCACCCACCTGCAAAAGGCTGTAACATTCTCTCGTTCTCCAGCTACTACTGGAAGGGAGCTACAACCCCCTGATCTCGTTTACCAACCACTACTGGAAGGGAGCTACAACCCCCTAAACTAATCACCAACTCCTACTGGAAGGAAGCTTCGACTTCCACACTGAATTATTCAACCCTCAGAACCACTACAGACCACGTTTCATAAATTTTCACACTGGATCCAATAGCTTCAACACAACTCAATTTGTAGATCAACACTAATAGCCATAAACCAAAATTTAAACAGAAAAGTGAGATCACTGTAACCTGATCACAATAACAAACCCATACTTCTGAAATAACATGCAGAATTAACTTCAACCATGATCATTCATACAATCAAATGTATACGCCACTTCACTTACTGCAACTTGCATATATATGTGCTTTCTTGCTAACCAAATTGCGTATAGATCTTTGTATACTGAAATTAAGAATCTGTTCAGACTTAGAATAGATCTGAGACATTCATGCATACTTTTTTAGATTTACAGAACCCTTATTCAGTCAATAACATCCATCATATTCAATCACCCAGTCATTGATCATATCTATACATAATCAACTAGAAGCATATACAATATTCAAACAACTGAGATCTACATGAAGACATCATTGATAGACAACAGAACTATAACAAAAATAATCAGACAACCTCTTCTTCAATCTTTAGAAAACCCTAACTTCCATACGCGTTTTTGCTTAAACGAACCCGCGTGTATACGCGCTTTCACCATGACGAACCAGTGTATAGATATGTAAATATTTAGAAATACGTAACATTTCATATCGACAAACTTACTCAGATCATACCCTTCACTTCAAAAATCATGCGCCAGATCACATATCTAGACATATCACAAAAAAGTCATGCAAATACAAAGTCATTTCAGGTCTAGAGAGCCAGATCCATCATTGTATCCATAGGTGCATCATGATTTGAGATCTATTAATCAACTGAAACCCATTCCATGAAGATATACTTCAGAGTGAATTATTCCTTCAATATTCATACTTGCACTCTTTCAATATGATCTTCTTCTCCTTATATAGTTTGAGCCTTTCCCAATACCATGAGCCAAAACCACACAAGTTCCGATGGTATTCTTGGACGGAATAAAATAGACGACACAACGCTCAATACTATGGGATAAAACCATGGTAAGGACCCCTGGTATCATAAATTTAGATTGCAAAAGACATACACTAATTTGCTTCTTCTTTTTTGCATGTATACGCGACTTGGCTAGAACCAACTTGTGTATATATCCTTAAATATGAACTTTATCCATATTTTTCTAGAATTTCCGCTAAACCATTGTGCTTCTCTAGAATCCATATACTTCATCTTTTACAAGTGAATTTCCATCAAGGAAAAAATATGAAATCATAATGAATCATAATGCCAACACAATGGAAGCACTTTGGCCCGATGAAGCTACATGGGAGATGGCTAATCAGAAGTAGGATATGTATCCTTCTCTACGCTGGTTGAGCGGATGTCTTTTGGTATATGTTTTGGTATTGTGTTTTGGTTATGTCTATGTATATGCATATGTAAGTTGTAAATACCATATATAGCTGTGTTATAAAGCTCCAATAACCATTTTGGTGTTCATGATATGTTGGTTTGATTTTTAACAATATGAGATAATATAAATGTTGCATCTAGCTATGTTATAAAGTTCCATGGGAAACATGTGTTTTGTGGGTTTATAAGTGTCATTGAACATTGAGGATGGTGTTCCCCCAAGGGGGAGGGTTATGTAAAAACCCTGGTTAAAACTAGATGTAATAAAGTTAATAAATTAAAAAATAATACCAAGTTCATGGGACACGCATTCCAAGCTAAATTTTGAGAAAAAATATAGTGATGGCGTTCACTGTGTTGAGATTCAACAAGAAGATCCTAGTGAAAATTAAGCACCTACACTAGAATGGAGCCTCAGGCTATTTTTAGGTGGAAGTATATTTTTAGAATGGATGAGAAAATTCTATTTATAGATGATGTCTATTTATAAATGGTGAGAAAATTCTATTTGTAGATGATGTTCTATTTTTAGATGTATGTGCGAGTTCTATTTGTAGATCGCATGTCTATTTATAGATGCATGTCGACTATTATTATCCCTTAATAATAGTTGGACAATAAATATTAATCTATTCTCATGGAGCACTTGGATTAAGTTAACTGAAGTGGCAAACCAGTTAGCTGAAGGAATTTAAAGTTCAAAGGTTGGTTGGTGGGACATGCAAGTGGACTTAATTGTAACTAAGTGATTCGAAGTTGTAACAAAGTTGGATGTGTAGTTATGTGAGTTATAAAGTAGTTTAACTCAGTTTAGTGAGTTAAACTCAGTTGTGCTAGTTGTAACTGAAGATACACTAGTGAGATATCAATGAATTAATTATTAATTAATTCATAATCAGTGGTCTCACATGCAACCAAATATTTACTACTGTTAACTACATGCCTCTCAGATCCAGTGGAGACCCAGTTGAGAGGTAGTGAAAGGGACAGTTGACTATCAGTTGTACTAAATCGGGTTGCACTCATGCAAGCCAAACACACATTGGATATGCTCATGAGGATTGCGCATTCAAGGAGGGCATGATTGCATCAAATTGGTCTTTGTAATAATCTTGGATTGCACAGTGGAGGCAGGCTGTTGGGAGGCAGAAAATTGGCTAAGGCATTTGCTAATTTCTGCAAGACAGTGTGAGACGATTGTATATTGTATTGAGAGCTCTTGGATTAGATTTTTGTATGAGATTGTTTCATGATCCATGATATATACATAATATATGATAGTGGGGTTTTTAGCTTTATGCTTTCTTGGTAAAAACATCTGTGTTATGTGTGATTGATCTTTCTTCTTGATATTGCAATTGGCGATCGTGTTTTAAATTCCGCAAGAATTTTTGTAGAAGCGATTATGTATTTAATAGTGGCATATAATTGTTATATTAGGAGAATCCAGGCAATACATAATTTTTATTAAAATTTATACATGGTATCAAAGCAAAAAATATTGCAATTTTGAAGTAGGAGCTGAGTTTGTTGGTGGAAACAATTCGAATTTGCTGCAAGATTTTCTTGGTGCTACAGTTGAGTAAACATTGAAATGGATTTCAATGGCTTATGACTAGAGTATGCACTCGAGGGCAGCTCAAACTAAATTTCCTGGAAGGACAGGATGGAGGCAGTGCTTGAAGTTATTGGATTGAAGGAATTCATCGACAGTGATGTTCCTAAGCCCACTTCGACGGATGTTGCATTAATTGATGCATGGAAAAATAAAGTGGCGAAGGCGAGAAGGATTCTGTTGGAAGGTGTACGAGACCAAATTGTCTCAAGCCTTCATGGGAAAGCCACACCATATGCTATGTGGAAATTTTTAATGGATCTTTTCCAAAGCAGTAGCAACCATAGGAAATTGGCGCTGAAAGATAAACTCAGGAAGATCAAGATGGAAAAGGGCGATAATATTCAAATGTATCTCACAAAGTTTGTCCAATGTTGGGATGAACTGGGGAGTGTGGGAATCACTATTTCTGATGATGATTTGGTGAGCTTGGCTCTCTTGGGACTTCCTAAGAATTGGCATAGTTATGAAGACTCTGTCAACGGATGGGAAAAACTACGGATTGGGAATGACTATGGTCGGATTTAGTGAGGGAGGAGTTTAGGCGGAACACTAGAGATGGATCTTCATCAAAGCATGATGATGAAGAGGATTGTGCTTTGGCTGCTAAGGCAAGGAAAGGGAAGGGGAAGAAATTCCATTCAAAATCCGATTCTAAAGGCAAGAAGATGGATTTGTCCAAGGTGAAGTTTTTTCACTGTCACGAACATGGGCATCTCGCTACTAACTATCCACAGAAGAAGAAGAAGAAGAAGGATGCTAGAGTTGCAGCTAGTGAGGCCCTTGCCTCGTAATTTGAACTTTATTTTACTTTGATTGCATGCATGTTGTCAGGTGCATTAGGATCGATGTGGTATTTGGATAGTGGTGCCTCCTTCCACATGACGGGAGATAAGGAGTTTTTCAGTGACTTGGAGGAGAAAGATATCCAAATGCATATAGAGATGGGTGAAGATGGAAGATATAGTGTGACCGGTATTGGTACCATTACCTTTGAGAGGGATTCAAGTAAACCATTTCAATTGAAATATGTTATGCATTTTCCACGTCTGAAGAAAAACTTGGTCTTAGTCACAATTTTGGAGGACAGAGGCTATGACGTTGTTTTCAACGATGGAAAAGTTTTCTTGTGACATAAAACAACAGGTCAAGCCAAGAGGATAGGGATTCGAGTTAAGAATCTCTACAAGCTAGAGGTATATGGTTGCGCTGCCATGATGGGCAAGGAAAAAAAAGTGGTGAGCCGATATGAGGGTGAATTATGGCACAGGCAATTGGGCCATCTTCATCATGGAGCCTTGAAAGTCATGCAACAAATATCTACTAGACTTCCAATGGGAACACTTGCTCAGTTAGATCATTGCAAGGGTTGCACCATGGAGAAGTATGTAAATTCCACCTTTCATGAAAAGGGTAATCGTGCTTCGGTGATCCTAGAGAGAGTTCACACAGACGTGTGTGGACCATTCTCAGTTTCTTCAACAAAAAACCATAGGTATTATGTTATTTTTGTTGATGAATTTTCTCGTAAATGTTGGATCTTCTTCATGCAGAAGAAGGATCAAACATTATCAAGATTCTGTGAGTTTAAGGCATTGGTGGAGAAAGAGTTGGGGAAGTAAGTGAAGGCTCTGAGGAGTGATAATGGTGGAGAATACATCTCTAATGAATTCAAAGACTTATGCAACAAAGAAGGAATTCAAAGATAACTCATAGCGCCTCATAACCCACAAAAAAATGGGGTCGCGAAGAGGAAGAACATAATGATTGTGGGTGCATCACAAGAAATGTTGCATGATCAAGGCCTATCAATGCATTTGTGGGAAGAAGCATGCAACACTTTGGTTTATGTGCAAAATCATTGTCCTCATAGAGTACTTGGCATGAGTACACCTGAAGAAGCTTTCACTGGTAAGAAACCAGATGTTTCTCACTTTAATATTTTTGGCTCATCTATTTATGTGCATGTGACCAAGAACGCCAGGAAGAAGTTAGAGTCGACTGCTGAAGTTGGTATATTTGTGGGGTACATAGAAAGACCCCATAATTATCGTGTGTATTTTCCTAACAGTAAGATGACTGTTATGCGACGGGATATAAAATTCGATGAGGGGAAAGCCAAGCAGTTGTTGCTTGAGATGGAGCTGGACTTGCATGCTAGGGAGGAACTATTGGTTCCCAAATATGAGTCTATAGATGTGGATTAGCCACAGGAGGAGGTTCATGGAGTGGAAGAGTCCATTCACACAGAGCCAAACATCAGAATTGGTAGAAGGTGTACCACATAAGCTGATAGGTTGAGGCTTGATGCTGTGCAGAATGTAGGAGCCCCTACTTCACAACGAAGACAAATATAGTCTCCTGACCGATTTACTGGATACATGGCTCTCATGAGAAAAATTATTGTGACTGAGCCATATTCCTTTCACGAAGCAATGTAGGAGCCCACATGGGTAGATGAAATGGTGGAGGAGTATGACTCCATTGTCAGAAACAATGCTTGGGAAATTTTTCCAAGGCTGGTTGATATATCAATGGTAGGTTCAAGATGGATCTACAAGGTAAAGTAAGATGCTGATGGGAGTGTTGAGAAATACAAGGCCATATTTGTGGCCCGGGGCTTCTCACAGATCGAGAGGATTTATTATGAAGAAACTGTTGCACTTGTCGCACGATATTCTTCCATAAGGACCATCCTTTCCCTCTCAGCACATATGGGTTGACACATTCATCATATGGATGTGAAGACTGCGTTTCTCAATGGGATCATTGAAGAAGAGGTGTACATAGAGCATCCTGAAGGATTTGAGATCTTCAGTAGTGAGTTGCATGTGTGCAGACTCAAAAGAGTGTTGTATGGGCTGAAGCAAGCACCTCGTGCTTGGTACACTCGGATATAAAACTATTTCACCACACTTGGCTTCACCAAGAGTGAGGTAGATGCAAACCTATACCAAATTGTGGTGGACGGTAAGCTTTTAATCATTGTTCTTTATGTTGATGATTTAATACTAACTAGTGATGAGCAGTTGATACAATCATGCAAGGAGGACCTTGCAAAGGAGTTTGAGATGAAGGATATGGGCCTCCTTCATTATTTCCTTGGATTGCAAATATGGCAGTGAGATGGTGAAATTTTTGTGTCTCAAGGCAAGTATGCAAGGGAGATACTGGGTAAGTTTCACATGGAGGGTTGCAAACACATGGATATTATTCTTCCAGGAAACTGGAGGAAAGAGGACGCTACATCTGGAGAGGTAGTGGATGCTACTATCTATCGACAGTTAGTGGGTTCGCTAATGTATTTAGTGAATATGAGACTGAACATATGCTATGTGGTTAACTAGCTAAGTCAAGCGATGGTTAAGCCTACCGAGCTCTTTTGGAAGGTGGGAAATCATGTCCTGAGATACCTTAGGGGCACATCTGAGTATGGCTTGTGGTATAGATAGAAGGATGAGGTGAAGTTGCATGGCTTCATGGATGTAGATTGGGTGGGCAGCCTAATGGACATAAAGAGCACATCAGGGGGGAGCTTTAGTATCAGATCTACAGTTTTTTCTTGGTATAACAGGAAACAAAGATCTGTGGCACTCAATTCAGAGGAAGCGAAATACATGGCAGAAATTCAAGTTTCATGTGAGGTTATCTGGACGAGAAAGATCTTGGTTGGTTTGTTTGGTTCTCATTTAGATCCGACAGTGATTCATTGTGATAATCAGAGTTGCATTAAACTGTCGATTAATCCTGTGTTTCATGATAGATCTAAGCATATAGATATCTGGTATCATCATATCAGAGATTGTGTGCAGCGGAAGATCATGTTGCTTCAGTACATTCCTACAGAAGATCAGGATGCAGATATTCTGACGAAGGCGCTCACCAGGAGAAAATTCGAATACCATAGAGACAAGATCAGGGTGAAGGATAATCCCTTTCTTGTTGAGAGGGAGTGTTGAGATACAACAAGAATATCCTAGTGAAAATCAAGAACCTACACTAGGCTGGAGCCTCAGGCTATTTTTAGGTGGAAGTCTATTTTTAGAATGGATGAGAAAATTATATTTATAGATGATGTCTATTTATAGATGGTGAGAAAATTATATTTATAGATGATGTTATATTTATAGATGTATGTGCGAGTTATATTTATAGATCGCATGTCTATTTATAGATGCATGTCGAATATCATTATCCCTTAATAATAGTTGGACAATAAATATTAATCTATTCTCATGAAGCACTTGGAATTAGTTAATTGAAGTGGCAAAACAATTAGTTGAAGGAATTTTGAGTTCAGAGGTTGGTTGGTGGGACATGCAAGTGGACTTAGTTGTCACTGAGTGATTCGAAGTTGTAACAGAGTTGGATGTGTAGTTATGTGAGTTGTAAAGTAGTTTAACTCAGTTAAGTGAGTTAAATTTAGCTGTGCTAGTTGTAACTGAAGATACACCAGTGAGAGATCAATGAATTAATTATTAATTAATTCAAAATCAGTGGTCTCACATACAAATGAATATTTACTACTCTTAACTACATGCATGTCAGATCCAGTGGAGACCCAGTTGAGAGGTGGGTGAAAGGGACAGTTGACTATCAGTTGTACTATATTGGGTTGCACTCATGCAATACAAACATACATTGGATATTCTCATGAGGATTGTGCAGTAAAGGAGGGCATGATTGCATCAAATTGGCCTTTGTAATCATCTTGGATTGTGCAGTGGAGGCAGGCTGTTGGGAGGCAGAAAATTGGCTAAGGCATTTTCCAATTTTTGCAAGATAGTGTGAGACGATTCTATATTGTACTGAGAGCTCTTGGATTAGAGTTTTGTATGAGATTGTTTCATGATCCATGATATATACATAATATATGATAGTGGGGTTTTTAGCTTTATGCTTTCCTGGTAAAAACATATGTGTTATGTGTGATTGATCTTTCTTCTTGATATTACAATTGGCGATCGTGTTTTAAATTCTGCAAGGATTTGTGTAGAAGCGATTTTGTATTTAACAGTGGCATATAATTGTTATATTAGGAGAATCCAGACAATACATAATTTGTATTAAAATTTCTACACACTGGTGATTAATAAATGGCTATGGAAATTGGGAAAGGAAATGGAAAAGAAAAGAGGAATTAATTGACATTTTATTTATGAAAATAATGGAAAAAGGGAGAAAAAGAAGGTGAAAGGTCACATATTTTCATGAGGAGGAAATTGAAGGAAAATTAAGAAAAAAATAAATAAATAGAGGCCTTAATGATAAAATTATTATGAGGATCAATTCATAGTTTTTTGTGGGTTTTAGCTTGGAACTCTCTCTTTGTTCTCTCTCTCACACACTCTTGTACACTTGGAGTTTTCTTGGAGCACATTGGATTTAGAGAAAGAAGGCAATGAAAGTAGGAAAGTGTAAGGGGACAACGAGATCAAAAGCTACAACTAGATTGCCTTGCAGGTACCGAGTTGCATGTATGATTTACTTGATATTTTTAGCATGCATGGTGTATGCATGTGGTTATTTGGTTATGATCTGTCATTGGAATAACAGATTGTCTAGATTAATAGTGGTTTTTCCCAGCCTTGCCATCTCCTCGATAGCCATGGTATTGTAGGTTTTTACCTTCTTTTTTTTTATTGGTGCTCATGCTCCTTGTGGCTCTGGGTTGAGTTATCAGTTCATGGATCCTTGGTTGGACAAACGCTTTGGATGCCCTGGAACAACTTGGGTTTAGTTACTGGTCCTGGAAGCCTTGGTTGGATAAATACTTTGGAGCCCTTAGTGGGTTGAGTTACTAGTTGCGGAGCCTTGGTTAGACAAACGCTCTAGATACTTGTGGCAAACATGGGTTGAGTTACTAGTCTTGGAGCCAGGTTGGAGAAAACACTCTGGAGCCCTAGACAACTTGTGTAGATAATGATCTGGCCGACCATGTGGTGGAATCCCTGGTTGAGGTTTGAGGCTGTTTGGACTTTGGAAGCCCTGGTTTGGTTCTGTTTGGTTATTCCATGAGAACCTACATTCATGCTTGGAATATGGCACAAGGGTGATTGGGTGAAGAGAGATTTGGTTAAGCCCAATATATGGTCGGTTGGTACGTGAAAGTCCTTGACTTGATTGGATTTTTCATATGTTAATAAGAGATCTTTTCCTCTTGTATTTTATGAGTAAATGTACTTGTTATGATGTGACTTTGATGAATGTTCTATTAGTGTTATTATTTTGGTTATATGATGGTTATAAGCGTGGTTTTATGACATATTTTAGTTATGGATCTCATCATGTTTTGATTGGTAAATGAATGGTTATTAAATGCATTACCTAAGAGATGTTTTTTCATTTATTATAAGAGGGAAACAAACCTTCTTGATGTTTTTTAGATAAGTATGAGACCGATGTATTTAGATATGCATTTATAACCTATAATTTACATGTTTTCCATGTGTTTGACGAAACGCTTAGTATGTTCCGATCAGTCTAGGATAAGTTTTGAGTTGCGAGTGAATATTTAGCTTTGTCATTGTATCAGTTATGATTCTATAGTGATATTATTGAATTAATGAACATATATGTACTTATAACCTATAGGTACCATGTACACAAAGTGTTTGTATAAATGAGTAATTTAGACCTCTAACTTCTCGGGGTCATAACTTTGGCATACAATTTCTGTTTGACTATCATAATACCTTGTTTCTAAGATCTCCATGAAGAGGCTAAAAATAGAGGGATACATTTTTCTCATACTTTTGGGTTGTCTGCTTTCCCTGAAAACATTGTTTAGGCCCTCAGAACAGCCTCAGAAGTTTAGAACCTGAAAACTATGCTAAAAAAAGAAAGTTCTGTTAAATTTAATGATATGATAACAATGTGATCATGTTATCATGTGTCATTGGGTGTTGTTGTCATTTATGGATATGTGGACCCCATTTTCCATAGGTGCATCTTGGAAATCAGGTCTCGCATAGTAACTCTCATCTTATGTTTACCCTAGCGAGCTTGTGGATTTGGGTAAATGTGGGAGGGGTGGTTACAACTATCATGAGATGATGATAGCAAGATGATGTGATGCTACCAGGAAATACCATGTGGAAGGAATATTTGGTGCATTTTGATTGGTCAAAGTTCAAATTGTTGATAAATCTAGGGAAGATATATTAGGTGATTTCTCTTATAATGATGACTGCTTGTGAGGTATTTTTACTTTTATTGATTAGGTTATTCTTATACTTGATTATTATTATGTGTTATTATTCATCAAACAACCACCAAACCATAAATAACAATGAGACAAAGGACACAAGATGTAGGAAATCAGCTAGGGAAAAAACCTCTCCAACCTAAGAGTAAGTCCCACAAGAATTATTATAGAATCTGCAATTGACGAATTCCAAGACCTAGACCCTTGAAAAAGAACCGCTCCAAGAACAAGTCAATGCTTCCTCTTTGAATAACTTCTCCTTCTAGAAACTTTGACCTACTCAATGACTACAACTGTAACTATAACTTTGACTTGCCAAGGAACTACAACTTCGACTTGCTTAGAAACTGCAACTTTGACTTGACCATAAACTACAATTTCGACTTACCCAGAAACTAGAACTTCGACTGGAGCCAGAAACTGAAAATTTGATTGCAATCATAAACTGAAACTTTGATTGCAACCATAAACTACAAATGCAACGTCACTGCAACTTCGATATCCGCATAAACTGCAATGCCTCTTCTTCGCTTGGGTAGATTCTCTCTCCTAGATAATTCAACTTCTAGAAAAACTCTTCTTGGTGACCTAACTTCAATTTTGCAACTTGGCTTCACTACAAAAATTTGTGCCCTAATTCCTTCGCACATGTGGAGATAAGTAGCCCAAAAAAAATCCAAAACTTTGACTTTTTCTCCTTCTTTAGTCTTCCTCTTCTTTGCACTTCCTTTCATCCTTAAGATTGAACTTGTGTGAGTGAGAGTGTGTCATCCAAATGAGGCCTAGTGCTTCTTTATATAGCCTTCACATAGGGTTGAATTGCTTCCTTTAGGCCCACTAGAATTTTCCTTAGGCCGACTTGAAATTTGTACCATGAAGAGGTCTTGGAGGGTCTTTTGACTTGATTATGGCTCAATAAATTTTTCTTTATAATATGTAACATGACCAAATGGGTAATTCATACATGAAAATGACTCAATGAATTTATAACAAACCTAGAAGCACTCAATGGGTTCTTTGACCTATCAAATAAATTCTCTTGAGCATGAAACCCATGCCTCATGACTTGCAATAATAAATTTATTTTTCTCTTATTAAATAGATAAAATCATGATTAAATTTGACATTATGAAGACCTAACCTAGTTACAAATTCCAAAACTCCCTATTAACTAGGGAGGTATTCATAATCCATACAAGGTACTTGGACATTCTCAATCTGAATAATTCTCATAAGAAGAGTCAGATTGGTAACCGACCTGTTTAGCATCATAGCAACCAACATTTTCATATAAAAATGCCTTGAATAGCTACTCTATCTCTCCATAAGATCAGAGCACAATGCTAGCGAGACCAATTATTTATAGACACCCTCATTATCGTCTCTCTCAAAACATGCCCCACTTGGGTTCTCTTAGAGTATGTTCCACAAGGAATATTCTTATCTTGGATTCCTAGTCCTCAAATAATATCAGTCCTCTACGACTACTATTATCTTGGATGCCCTATCACATCCTCAAAGAGTATCAGATTCCATATGCTTACCCAATCCTCCATTATATCTTCCCAAGTGAAGACAAGAGCGATGTGTCTATCTCTCCCTCTTAACTAGGGAGCATATACCCATTCCAATGAAGGAATGTACCCATTCCTATAAAAGGAATGTACCCAAGATACCTCTTAATCAAGGACTTTATAAAGCTACCCCTTGACTAGGGACTTGCTTCCAGTAGCTCTCTAGGTGGCGACCATGGGACAAACAATTGCTTGAAGAGATCATCCTCTCAATGTCTTGAAATTACTTTTATTTATTCAGGAGTCTTCATCCTTTTGGGAATTCTTCATAGGGCACAAACCATCCATAAATTTCATCTGGGAGTCATGTTAGTCATGTCATCATTCATTTAATTGGAAATTTATCTATTAATCCATTTCTAGCCTTGCTTCATGCCATGCTGCCTTCTTCATGCCATGTTTCCTTAATGATATTTCATCCTACTACATGAGCATAAATTTTGGAAGACATTCACAACTCTTCCCTTGGAAACCTTGCATAATCCCATGCAAATATTATTAAAAAATGAGAAACGAGTATTACATCAAAATTACCTTTGCGATGGCCTTTCATCATGACATCTCTTTGTTTTCATCAACATCCTGCATACATATTAACACATATACAAAATATATACGATGTCAAGGGTCTATTTCTTTTTCAAACTTTAGAAGAATATTCATATCTTTCCCATGGAGATATCATAGTCAAAACCCCATTAGTTCTTGGATGTTGATTTCCTTTTTCGTAGTTGCATATTTCATGATCTCTTCCTTTCTTTATTCACAAATTTCCTTCCAAGAAATTCCAATCATAGTTCCTCCAATTTTTGTCAACCCCCTCATGCTTCATATGAGGACATGTATGTTGATTTCATCTAGTCAATGCATAACCCATTCCTTCCTGCATATTTTCTTAAGGAGGAGTTCCTTTCTTTTGATCATGCTCTTGAGGTAGAACATTTATCCCTGCAACCATATGACATGAATCGAGTCTCGAATTTTATCCAAATACATGCATACATACCTCATCTCTTCTTTTAGGTCATCTATAATTCCTTCCATAGTTTCCTTGATTGAAAAAACTTCAATCACCTTAACCTGCTTTGAATTTTATGACATCATACCTTTACTCCATGAATCCCATACAAGGTGGAATTCTCAGTGAAACACTTGCTCTTATCAATAGGTGAATCTTCCAGTGAAGATTCCAACGAAGGATCTTGATCATCCTCATTTGGAAAATGTTCCTCTTGAATGATGTATGGTGAAATTTTAGACTATATTTCTATATTATTCCCATAAGTACTAATTATGCTTCTAATTAGGTTACCAAGAGATGCATCCTTCTATAGGTGGCTTCCATAAACTTCTATTTCAACTGTATTTCATGCACCTTTTTAGCTTTTGATTTCAATCGTATGCTTCTATGATGCCATCTCCTAAAATGATGCATAATATCATGCTTATAATTATTCCTACCATGATATTTTATATAAAAACATAAAATTGAAAAGAACTAGGTGAGGTAGACTTCTTTCAACAATAGTAGAGATCTTTTACCTCCTCCATACTGAATTTCTTCTTTTCAACTTCTTCCACTTCTTCAATGATATGGGCTTCTTCTCTTATTCGTTTGTTGTTTTCCTTCTTGATATTAGGATAATGTCTCTTGTAGTGCCCATATTATTGACATCCATAACATTGGATCAACGACATATTGATCTTTTTTTTTTTCGAGGACCAAACTTGCCAAATTTCCCTACTCCTTTTGACATGACAACAAATGTTTGAACCTGTTTATCTAATCCTGTATCACTTTTTTCATTCAACTTATGTTCTTCACTCTTTCATAGTGACCACAAATTATTGAAAGGGATATCTTTCTCCTCTTTATAGGCCTTTGATACAAGGTTTCCTTGTTATCAGTTAGAGCATTTAGAACAATGGTAATCATTTCTTTATCAGATATCATCTCTCCTAGATATTGAAGTTGGTTCCTTATTTTTGATGCCTTAGTGAGACATGTAGATATACTTTCATCCTTTGAAACTTTCAAATTGTATTGTTCGGATCTTAGTGATATAACTTGTTCCATTGAGCTTTCAGAAAATAATTATTCTAGCTTATCGTATATATCTTATGATGTCTCCAACCATTCTACATATGGGATGAGAGAATCCTAAATGGACTCTATGAGAATCATTTGAGTCCTTATCTCATTTTACATATATTTAGACAGGGCTTGCTATTCACATGGTTTGGAGACTTTTCATTTGACATGATTAAAAATTCATTTTCCTTGAGGACTAAGTCTATCCTTATTTTCCATGTAAGGAAGTTCAATGACCCAACCAACTTCTTGATATCCTTGCAAAATGAATTCAATATACAAGATTTAGTTATAGAGGTATAAATACTTACTTTTCAATTGAATATGAACTCCTTAACTTAAAGCCTTTGTTGATGATGATTGATGATGACTTCTTGATGAAGTCTTGATGCTTCTCGATGCTGACAATGCCTTTGTTCTAGCTTTCCTTGGATGAGTGATATTCAAGATCCTTTTAGATTGAAGTCTTTTATTTCTTGAGTATAGATAGGGTATTTTGAGGTATCCTTCCTTGATATGATGATTTGAGTGAGGATCCCAAGAATACTTTAATTGTGAACTTTATTCTTTGATAGATCTAGGGTTTTTGACACTTCATGATAATGAAGTAGCCTTATTGATTCTTTTATTTCCTTAATATCCTTCTAGAACCTTGATTTTTGAGATATTGAGAGTCCCTTGTTGAGATGCCCTTCCTTGACTTGTTACCTTAGATTTGATACCATGTTGATAAATCTCGGGAAAATATATTATATGATTTCTCTTATAATGATAAGTTCTTGTGAGGACTTTTTATATTTCTTAGTTAGGTTCTTATTGTACTTGATTATTATTATATGTTATTCTTCATCAAATAACTACAAAACCATAAAGAACAAAGAGACAAAGGACACAAGATGTAGAAATCAACCATAGACAAAACCTCTCCAACCTGAGAGGAAAAGCCACAATAATTCTTCTTCTTATAGAATATTCAATTGACGAATTTTAATCCCTAGACCCTTGACCAAGAACCCCTCTACAGCCAAGTAAATGCTTCCTTTTTGAATAAATTATCCTTCCAGCAACTTCAACCTCAACAACTACAACTGCAACTATAACTTTGACTTGCCCAAAAATTGCAACTTTGACTTTCCCAAAAACTGAAATTTCAACTTTCCCAGAAACTACAACTTTGACTCGCCCATAAACTGCAATTTCGACTTGCCCAGAAACTGCAACTTTGACTGCAACTTCAAATGCAACCAGAAACTGCAACTGTAACTTCAATATCCCCAGAAACTGTAGCTTCTCTTCTTCGTTTGGGTAGATTCTCTCTCCTAGAAAATTTGGCTTCCAAAACAACTCTTCTTGGTGACCTAGCTTCAATTCTGCAACTTGAATTCACTGCAACAATATGTTCCCTAATTCCTTCACACGTGTTGAGAGAAGTAGCCTAAAAAAAATTCCAAAACTTCAAATTTTTCTCCTTCTTTAGTCTTCGTCTTCTTCGCACTTCATTTGTCCTTAAGATCGAAATTTTGTGAATGAGAGTGTGTCATTTAAATGAGGCTGAGGTCTTCTTTGTATAGGCTTCACATAGGGTCAAATTTCTTCCTTTAGGCTGACTATAAGTTTCCTTAGGTAGACTTGAGCTTTGTACCATGACGAGGTCTTGGAGGGTCCTTTGAATTGATTATGACTCAATAAATTTTTATTAACAATATGTAACATGCCCAAATGGGCATTCATACATGACAATGATTCAATGAATTTATAAAAAACCTAGAAGCACTCAATGGGTGCTTTGACCTATAAAATAAATTCTCTTGAAACCCATGACTCAAGACTTTTGAATTTTGAATTTGGTAATTTTTTTGGAGGGTTCATGGATAATTTCTAGTCCAAACTGAATTCCAGAAGAAGCATGATGATCAGGGTTCAGTGATGAATAGTTATAAAGGCATGAAAATCCTTAATGATGTTTCTTAATGTTTAAAATCAGTGGCATGTGTTTCGGAAGTTGATGAGAAAGTTGTTACTGTTGTTGAGTATATGGAAAGAATATTTTCCAAGATGGTTTTTAAGTGACTAGATTGATGAGCAGGTTGGATCATAGTTTGGGTAGGGTATGATAAGATTTTGACAATAGTATGACAAAAAAATTCAATTCAATTTGAATATTTATATTGTTTGAAGTGTGGGTGGATCCATTTTAAAATATTTTGAAATGAGGTCCACAAGAAGTTGAAGAAGGATGTAGGTGACTCCATTGGGTTTGGTGCCTCAATTAGGTTGGAGCCTACAACAAGTCAAAATTTCATATCACATAGGTTGGTGCCTCAATCAGGTTGGAACCTAGAGCAAGTTGAAGCTTTCCCATCACTAAGGTTGGTGCCTCAATCAAGTTGTAGCCTACAATGAGTTGTTTATTTCACATTTTTGAGGTTGGTGCCTTAATCAGGTTGTAGCCTATCGCAAGTAGCAACTTGCATATCTTGGGGATGGGTGCCTACAACAAGTCGATTCCTACAAATATATGTAATGAATTGAAGGAAAAAAAGAATAATAATTTGCAGTTTTCTCCTGCATTGGTTTCCATGTAAAATATTATGTCTCCTTGTGTTGATGTGATGGATTCTTGACTTATTGCTGATGTGATGACAAATTCATGATGCATTTTTTTTATTTATTGATATGTTGCAAATGGTTATCAGCCAATTTCTACCACACTGATCCAACCCCCCTATCAGTGTGCTCTTTGGTTCAACAAGTGGTTCCAAAATAGGTCGCCTTGAATAATAGTTAAATAATTGAAGCTGGAATCTTGGCAACATGGAACTATATGCAAGTCATATCATAATATTGAAAATTGAGTTAGAAGCGTTAAAAGTAAATGTGAAATATTGACAGAATAACTGGAAGAAACAAAAAAAAAAAGCCAATATAAAGGGATAGTGAAATTGTCCTACTCAAAGAAGAAAGAGATGCAATAAGGTAGTCAACTAAGGAAATCCAAAAAGGGATTCAAAACAAGATAAGAAACAAGAAAAAATCAGACAAGCACCACACATTTTTTTGGTTATTGTTATTTATGCCATGCACTATTCTCAAATTTATGTCAAATGTTTTCTATACCATAATTTTTAACACAAGGCCAAGGATTGCAAAATCAATCAAAAGAAGAAAAAGTTTGCATCCAAGAGGGGGAACGAGAAAGAAAAAAATGGTGGTCTCATGTTTTATTCTCAAAAGAAAAAATATAAGTGGTATGTGGATAGTGGTTACTTAAGAAAAATTTTAGGGGCTCATAACAAGTTTATCAACATTAAGGAGATAGATCGAGGTAAAGTGAATTTTGGAAATAATGCATCAACAAGAATCAAAGGAAAAAGGATTATCTGCATTGGTAGTGGAAGAACCAAAGCCCAAGATGTCCTATATTTATGAGGGTGGAAACATAGTCTTGCAAGCATCATTAAATTGTTTTATTAAAGTTTTGATGTAACATTCAACCTCAAATAGTGTGAGATGAGAAATTAAGATACATGAAATTTGGTAGCAAAATCTATTAGGATCAATGGCAATGTATATATCCTCAACGAATAAAACATTGAGAGGTATTGCATGGGAAAGATGGAAAAATATGATATTATTTCATATTTTACTCAAGTAGACAGTAATATCAACTCTATTTCTGTAATATTCCCACTTAGCCATGAGCTAGTTGGAATATTAAATTTTGTTTTACTGCTTTGTTTTATAAATAAGAGGACAATGGAGGTCCATAATTCTCCTTAATAATGAATAAATCAATGCCAATGTAAAAATGATAGATCTTGGCAGCTTAATTGAGCACCCTTAGGTGTGAAAATGGGCCGGAACAGCTTGATTGGGTCAACTTGGACCAATCAACAACGCTGTCATGGAGGAGTGGCCATCAATGAAAGACAACACAGTTTTAGATGGAGATGATTTGCATCGAAGTAGTGATATTATTGGATGGGGCTTAGGGTTTGGAAGCTCATATCTTATATAAGGAAGAGGATGGTAGCCATTATTCATGATGTTATGTTATTTGATATTTTTGAATATATGGTATGTTTAGACATATATCTTTCTCTTGCTGTTTAGCTGAGATTAAGTGTTGTTTAGCACTGGGTGTTCCTGATCGGGAATCCCACCTCTTCCATTGAGAAGCTCTTGGAGGATTCCTATACTACATTGTCCACTATCAGGCTTAAGGCCAAGCTCCGTCTTTCATTTACAACACATATCCTGTTGATGGTTGAGTTGTTTTGCAGGTTGTAGTAGTGGAGACCATATTTGGGTCATCTCACTACTTGTTTTCAGTGGATAAGGCTTCCTTTCCATTGGGAGGATAGTAAGGAAGGCCCTTGTGCATATTTCCATATCTTGGCATCAGGACAACTATTTATTTTTTCCTACAACACAATTTATTTCTAGACCTGCGTTATTTCTGTAGGAGGAGTTGCAGGGTGGTTTGGCACACCATTTGGAGAGAAGGTTTTGCTGGTGAAGGAGATATTCCTTTCATCTAGAAGATCTATTAGAGGAGGCTGCATTATTTATCATATCATATCAGCCACACTTTCCAGATCTATATTTTGCAGTGGATATTTAGCCCTAGGGCTTAGATCCCCATCTTGTACATGGTGTTTTGCTGAAAACCATTAATGGGTTCTTCAAAGGATGTTGTATAGTTATTATATCTATATTGGATCTATCTTTTGAGGCACATATCAGCCTTAGATCTGTTGTATAACCATTTTCTGTAGCAATGCCTTTTAAACAGCACTGTAGCAGGCTTCCAACTCTTATATATTGTAGAACTACCTCATTTGAGGGATTTTGTCCATTGGAGGCTTGTTATTTCTTGTTGTACATATTATGGCCCATTATTTATGCATATTTTTCTGCTGTTATAATGTATGAAATGTCTCTATATTGGCCTCTTGATTTCATGTAATGTTTTCACTGCTATTTCCATGGTTTTGTGTTATATTCCTGCTTTTCCTATTTGGAAATATTATAGTGGTATCAGAGCATAATATTGGCACAACCTGTGCATCTTGAAAATCCAATATGTCATGTGAAGAAGGATATCCTCTTACTGATAGAGAGAAGAGGTATCAAAGAAGAAGACATCGAAAGTTTTATTATACAAATGACAAAGAAGACAAGGGTAAAACCCCTTTATCTGGAGGAGAAGATGAAGAGAAAGAGTTTCCTAAGATTCTTATCAAAGCTATGCAAGACATTTCTAGAGACATCAAGGAGATGAGGATGGATATATACAAGGAACCCCCTAAAGGATTTCAACATGGTGAAGGCTCCGACATTTCTCATCACTAGAGTGATCAACTAGTGCAAAAAGAACAAGTTTCCCAATGCTCTACAATGCCTACATTCTTGGTAGTGGGAAATGAAAGGTTTCAAGAACAAGAATCCATTGAAGACTATTTCATGGAGTATGAGTCTCAAATTCATAGATTCAAGGACCACTTGAGTTTTCAAGGATTTTGTCAAATCAAGGACAATAGCAGACCTAGGCATCACAATAGAAGTGTTGGATTCATTCAGAATCATGATCTACAGCGCACTATGGGCATATTTTTCTTACCTAAATTTGATGGGTCATATAAAGGCACTGCCAAATCATGGGTAGAGAAGCTTGACATCTACTTCTAGCTAAACAAAGTTCCAGAAATGGAGGCCATTAATATAGCAGCGCCACACCTTGAGGGTGAAGCACATGATTGGTGGTTCCATGGCTTGTCTACATTGGGTCATGCAAATATGATTGCATATTCAGAGTTCACAAGGAGGCCGGTGGAGAGGTTTGATAGAAGAGATCGTGAAGCACCATTCATGGGGCTTGCAAAGCTTAAACAATTAAGTAATCTAGAAACTTATATTTTTGAATTTTTGAGACTTTCTGTTATGGTTCTTGATTTATCTACAACAAGAAGGGTCTATATGTTCATTGATGGGTTAGATGAACCTATTCATGGGTTGGTTAAGTCTACCAAGCCCAATACCCTTCAATATGCCATTGAAAGGGCAAGAGATCTTCAATATGCCTTACCAAAATCAAAGGCAACATTTCAGCATAAGCCCTCTTTTCCATCAAAGGGAAAAGATGAAAATGATCCTCTTTCAAAGGAGAGCCAAAATAAAAAACCTTTTGATGATGATGTCCGAAGAGATTCGAGGAGGAGGAAGTTTTGCTTCACATGCCAAGAATCTTGGGCACCCGGACATAGATGTGCAGCAGGAAAGGCACACTACATAGAGGTCTTCTCAGATGATGAGGAGGAATAAGAAGAAGAACAAGAGAGGGGTCACAACGCTAGAATAGCAGGAGATGAACCACCATCACTAGGGGGTGAGTATGGAGAAATTTCTCCAATTAGATGAACTCTTGCATCATTAAGAGTGGTACCCAACTATCCCCACACAAGAAACAAAGTTGAATTTACGCAGTAAAAGTAGGGACATGATGATCCCATCTATTATGCATATGATAATTGTCCATGAGACATCACTATCTTGTGGTAAACCACCTGGGAGGCCACATGATCCATATTTGGTGAGATATGTCTCACATCATGAAGCTCCATTCATAGATCCGGGAGGAATGGGAGCATTAGAATACCATGATATAGCACTGAGAGTCTTGGGTAGGCTTAAGGAGGAGGGAGACATTCTCCCACTATCATCATTACCCACTCTCACATCTCATATTGTGCTGAGAGGAAATGCTGCAGGATTGGAGGATGACACCATCATGGGGCAAGGAGACCATTCCTTGGCTATGGAGACTCAGAAGATGTTCTCATTTGAGGAGAAATATTCCATACCTGGTAGAATAGGTGGCCACACATGCATGATTTGGCTAAACCAAGGAATTTTTGGATGGATGATAGCTTCCCATGGGAGACTAAAATCCAAAAGCTTCAATCCTTACTTGAGCATGAGCATATGCAAGAAGAGCAGTAAGAAGGGGATATCAACATCCAAATGAGTACCTTTGGCATGGGAGATTTCAAGGATAAGGGTAGCCATATGACATATGTTCTTTATGATAGATCATCAATGTTGTCACTATGGAAGATTGATCCATATTGGAAATCCCAATTGTTGGTGGATTATTCCAAGGATCTTTTCACATGCATGATACTTGATGACTAGATACATGAAGAGGGCTATACAGTACAAGAATAAGTCATCTATTATCATGGTAGGATCTTCTTATCTAGAGCCTCTAAGATCAAGGAGAAGTTACTACAAAGGTCTTATGAAGATTTCCTTTTCAGCCATACTTATTCCCCGAGAGCCTACAACACCATCATGGAGAGCTAAAATTGGGAAGGCTTTGAAGAGGAACTATATCAGAATTTTCAAATATGCATGAACCATGTGGATTTTGAAGAGAGACATGACTCAATGAAGGATTTATTACAGCCACCTCTTTCCTCTTTTGGAATGAGAGGGGATATATCTATGGGCCACTCCATTTGTAAGAGAAAAACTTTTGGTAAGGAACATGCTTATGTACATAATGTTTAATTTGATGATTACTTGCATTCCTTTACCATGTATATGCAGGCCATAGCTCCAAGGAGGAGCATTATTCCATACAAACTTCATGGCCAAATTTGGGCATCAAAATTTCTGAACATGGCCGCTCCCTTGGAGGACATAGGGAGATATTGTATCATTGTGGGTGCACTCCAAAAGCACCAAAAATATCTCACACTTTCAACCATTGTGAGAAGACTTGGGCAGCAAGTAAGTGGTGGGGACTATGACCCACTTCCATTTGTACAAATTTCTGTTTATATGTACTTAGTTTTGATCCCATACATTGATGATGTACTTATTATTTTTATGGGAATTTTTGGAGGGAGGATGGGAGGAATGTATGTTCCCTATAGGAGAAAAATTCTCCATGTTCATCATGTTGCATGTTTTAGGGAGAACATTGGGAAAACCATGTTTGTTTGATTAGAACTATTTTCCCCTTGTGGGATGAATTATTTGCATCTCATAAGAACTTTGGAGGAGCATTTCATGGAGGGATGGATTGGTAGAGACTTAGCTTATGAGGGAAGCTTATCACAGGTCAGTGTCACCAATGGTGGAGGAGAAGAGTTGCAGCACTCACCTTGTCAGTTTCTTGAGGACAAGCAACATTTGGGAAGGGAGGACTGTAATATTTCCAATTAGCCATGAGCTATTTGGAATATTAAATTTTGTTTTACCGCTTTGTTTTATGAATAAGAGGACAATGGAGGTCCATAATTCTCCTTAGTAATGAATAAATCAATGCCAATGTGAAAAGGATAGATCTTGGTAGCTTACTTGAGCACCCTTAGGTGTGAAAAGGGGTTGGAACACCTTGACTGGGTCAACTTTGACCAAATCAACAGTGATGTCATAGAGGAGTGGCCATCAATGAAATACAATGAAGTTTTAAATGGAGATGCTTTGCAAGGAAGTAGTGCTATTATTGGATGGGGCTTAGGGTTTGGAATCTCATATCTTATATAAGGAAGAGGATGGAAAACATTATTCATGATGATATGGTATTTGATATTTCTGAATATATGGTCTGTTTAGACATATATCTTTCTCTTGGTTTTTAGCTAAGATTGAGTGTTGTTTAGCACTGGGTGTTCCTGATTGAGAATCCCACCTCTTCCATTGAGAAGCTCTTGGAGGAGTCTTGTACTAAATTTTCCACTATCAGACTTAAGGCCATGCTCCATATTTCATTTACAACGCATATCCTGTTGAGGGTTGAGTTGTTTGGCAAGTTGCAGCAATGGAGACCATCTTTGGGTCATCTCACTACTTATTTTCAGTGGAGAAGGCTTCCTTTCCATTGGGAGGATAGTAAGGAATGCCCTTGTGCATATTTCCATATCTTGGCATCAAGCCAACTATTTATTTTCCCCCATAGCATATTTTGTTTACAGATCTACGTTATTTTTGTAGGAGGAGTTGCAGGGTGGTTTGGTACACCGTTTGGAGATAAGGTTTGCTGGTGAACGAGATCTCCCTTTCATCTAGGATATCTATTGGAGGAGGCTACATTATTGATCATATCATATCAGCCACACTTTCCAGATCTATATTTTGCAGTGGATCTTCAGCCCTAGGGCTTAGATCCCCATCTTGTAAATGGTGTTTTGCTAAAAACCCTTAAGGGGTTCTTCAAAGGAGGTTGTATAGTGCTTAGATCTATATTGGATCTATCTTTTGAGGCACAAATCAGCCTTAGATATGTTGTATAACCATTTTCTGTAGCATTTCCTTTTAAAAAACACCGTAGCATCCTTCTAGCTCTTATATATAGTAGCAGCACCTCATTTGAGGGATTTTGTCCATTGGAGGCTTGTTATTTCTTTTTGTACATCTTATGGCCCATTATTTATGCACATTTTGCTGCTGTTATAATGTATGAAAGGTCTCCATATTGGCCTCTTGATTTCATGTAATGTTTTCACTGCTATTTCCATGGTTTTGCACTATATTCCTACTTTTTCCACCTGGGAATATTACAATTTCATCCCAAGAAAAGAAAAAGAATGAAAATCATGAAAATTCCAACTCAAATGAAGAAAAATCCAAGCTAAGAACTGAAAATTTATTTAGTAAGCTCCCTTTCAAGTACTTTGAATGTGGAAGTATGGGACATTATGCTTCAAAATTTCCTTATGATAAAATGAATGATAATGACGATGATCCAAAATTCAATTCTAAGCATAAAAAGAAGAATCAATCTAACAAGAATAATAATTTCTACCCAAAAGAACAAAGTGACAATGAAAGAAATAAAAGTGAAATCAGTGATGAAATAGGTGAACTATTATTCATCATTGAAACAAAATAACATTAAGCATAAATATATTATGAAGGATAAATTAGAATTTCCCTAAAGGAAATAGAGATCCTTAGAAAGAGGGAAGGTAAATTGATGCAACAACTTCAAGAAAAAAATATAAATGAAGACACCATTTTTTATCTCAAAGTTGAGTTAGAAGAAGCTAAAAGGGTAAAGGATTTTTGGTCATAAAAAATAAATGAGAAGAAAAAAAGTTGTGAAATATTAAAGGAAGAAGTTTTCCTCTTGAAAAAATAATTGGAGCAACTAAAACCAAAGATTCATAAAGGGATTGAATCTATAGATCAGATTCTTAGCATGAAAAGGTCTCCCCTTATAAAAAAAACCCTTAGTTATCAAGAAATTTGTGAGGCACCCATGAACAATGATCTACCAACCACATAAAATGATGATATTCCCAAGAGGATCGATCACACATTCATTACATCTAGTAATGACTCCCTTTAAGGTTCTAAGAAAATTATGAATGATCCCAAGCATGTTTATGACTCTTAGGATGATGCCAAGAAGCAACGAGGTACATTCAATTCAAAAATACAAAGGAGCCATAATGAAGGAAAATAAGATACCATGAAAAAGAATCTTCATAAAGGATCTACAGGTAGAAATGAAGCATGTGTTGGAAATCAACAAATGAATGAGGCTCCTCCAAGGAACAACATCAGAAGGTTAAGGTCTCCATATACATCCAAGTATCAAAATAAGAATAACCTATGATGTGATAAGCTATAGAGAATATTAGTCAGTGCCTAGATGGAGGCATATGGACCAACTTATAATAATATCTCAACCATTTCCACAAATGTTGAAGCCCAATGTTGAATGCTACATATGTCACAATGAAGATCATATATGATGAGATTGCAGATTCAACTTGAGATGGCACAAGAGAGAGGGACTTCCTATTAATCCAAGAATTAACTATACAAGATGTAAAAGAAGATAGGAATAACCACAGTTAGATCTAACCCTTAAGATCTAATCCCTTGGTGAAGGATTCTTCAATACTATTATTTGTTGAATAAAAACTCAGAGAAGATATTCTATGTTGGTAGAATGATCACTTTGATGGGAGGGTAGCGTACAAACAATTACAAGGGGAAATTCTAGATGAAAATTAATGGCATACAAATATTGGTAGGTAATTGAAGGCATGTATAGGTAGAGAATTCATGCAGATTAATTATCAAAGACAAGGAAAAGGAGAAGTTAAGTAGTCCACGAACAACATGGTATCAAAGGGATACTTTATCAAGCCCACTTGAAAGAAACATTGACAACATGGTCTTAGATCAAGTCCACTTGAAGGTACAAGAACGCTAGGAGTTGGAATCATGATCTCAGCAGAAGATTATATTAGGTCCAAAGGAAAATTCATGAATAGTTAGTAAGCACTGAAAAATAGATACATTCATCTTAGTCACAAATGATGAGTAGTGGTCGAAAAATAAAGGAAGCATGGTATTAGGGGGAGACTTTCCAAGGTCCATAGGAAAGTGCGAAAACAATTGAAGAAGAACTGGAAGCATGGTCACACGGAAGACTTTATCACATTCGGGAATAGTTTGTGAACACTCAAAGAATGGATACATAGGAAGAAAATCTCAGGGAGATTATACAGGAATAGGTTCAAACATAATTATGGAAGCATTGGTAGAAAAGCATGTCCCTTTTCCATTGATGTCAAAGGGGGAGTGAATGCATACATTGATATATATATTTATTTTGAGAAAAAGGAGGAGAGAATGCATGAATTGACAGAAGGAAGGATACAAATAGGGAGGTGTTGATGGTTAAAAATGTATCACCAACAGTAAGGGGATCTCCCCGGTGCAGGATCCCAATTAGACTCTACACCGTTTGGTTTAGGGATCACATCCGATATGGAGGCCCGATTTCCATTAAGTTGGTAAATATGGTTTTCGGATAGGGATGGGGACTCACTAAAAACAAAAATGCACGGATGTTGAATGAACACAAATTAGCGATTGACAAACGCCTTGTGAAACATGATACCATGAAGATAAAAGTGGAATTTAAAGCATGAAACTTATGAAAAGCATTGTTATTAAAACTTTACCAAGATCACACTTATAAAAAGATTCACTTAACAAATGAGAAATAGTTCGCGATGGCTAAGAATTTCATTTATAATCTATGCACATTCCTATAAATATTTAAAGTAAATATTGAAAAATCTATTCATCAACATATCCTTAAATTTAGAGCATCATATACCATCCATATGTTGTAAGAAAGCTCATAACACAAGAGAATACATGAGTAGAAATGTGCACCAATACTTGAAGAAATCATCATTCATTTGAAGGGACCATATTCATAGCACAACCACACAAGGGACTTCCATCGAATTCAATAGTGAGATCCAATAACACTTCTTTGTATTCATCAAAAGACATACATTCAATAAGCAACAATGTGTCTCTCTCAAAAACTCAAAACCAAAAAAGTCCCCATACAAAATCACCAGAAGATGTACATATAGGACGAGATGAATCTTGGGTTACCCGTGACATTTGGTCTTCATCGAATCTTGGGCTTACTTAAGACTGAGGGGAAGTTGTGACTATAGGAGGATTGTGCTTAGGGGAAGTTGTGACTTCAAATCTGAGGGAGGGGAAGTTGTGACCTAAGGGAGTCTAGGACTTAGGGGAAGTTACGACTTAAGGGAGATTGCAACTTAGGGGAAGTTGTGACCTAAGGGAGATTGCGACTTAGGGGAGGTTGCAACCTAAGGGATATTGTGACCTAGGGGAAGTCATGACATAAGGGAGATTGCGACCCAGGGGAAGTTGCGACCTAAGGGATATTGTGACCTAAGGGATATTTCAACCCAGGGGATCTTTCATGCTTGATTGTGACCTAGGGATGATTGTGACCTAGGGTTGATTGTGACCTAGGGTGTATTGTGACCTAGGGTGTATTTTGACCTAGGGCTAATTGCAACCTAGGGAATCCCTCATGCTTCTCTTAGGTTCCGATTTAATTTTCCCTAAGATACCATGTTGTACAAAAAAAAATGAGATAGTATTTCTCATGCATTGACCCTGTGCTAATGATTTGGTAATTGATAAGGCCAAAGTTTCAATATGTTGATGCTCCCTGAGATAGGTCTTACATGCTTTGTAGTCTGTATCTATCGTGACCAGTTGAGGCATGTCTTCTCCATGTATGTGCATGCACTCGAAGGCATGTGGAATCAACTTTATTTTTTTGGCGTTGACTTAGTTGACAAGGTATAAAATTTGGTGTGAACCCTGGCCATCTTAACCACATACTACGTGATGCTCTCTATTGTCACCTGCAAGTTGTTGGAGTTGGAAGGTTGTCTGATTGGGTCGATAAATCCTTGCATTTCCTATAGTAATTCCTCCTCTTCCTTAGGTGCTGCTAGTGACCCAATGGAAGGAGTGTGATGAACTTCATCCATCGATATAACCCACTAAGGAGTTGATTATATGAAGATATGACCTTTTCTACATCTATGGCCAAACTGTCCCTAGATTGGATTCTCATGCATAGTTTTACTTTATCATTTTGTGTCATAATCCAATCCTTCTTTGGAAGAGTGTCTGGAGCTTCGGGATATTTGTTGGTTGAGTCAAGGATGTTGTCTCCTATCATTGAAGCCTCTCTTAAATTAGCTTATTTTTCCCTTTTATAGGAGTGACCGAGTGGCAGAATGTGACCTTTGCGACCTATGTGACCAATGAGACCTATGCAACTTTGAAACTTTGCGACTTTGAGACTTATGAAACTTTGTGACTTTGTGATTTTGCGACCTTGCGACCTATGTGACTTTGTGACCTATGCCACTTTGCGACCTATATGACTTTGTGACTTTATGACTTTTGCGACCTATGCGACTTTGCGACCTATGTGACTTTGTGACCTATGTGACTTTGTGACTTTTTGACCTTTGTTACTTTGCGAATTTGTGACCTATGCGACTTTGCGACATTGCGACCTATGCGACTTTGCGACTTTGTAAATTTGTGACCTATGTGACTTCACGACTTTGCGAGCTACGCAACCTATGTGACTTTGTGACTTTGTGACCTATGTGGCTTTATGACTTTGTGACTTTGATACCTATGTGACTTTGCGACCTATGAGACTTTGTAACTTTGCAACCTATGTGACTTTGCGACTTTATGAATTTGTGACCTATGCGACTTTGTGAATTTTTCGGCTTCGTGACATTGTGACTTTGCAACTTTGCGACCTATGAGACTTTGCAACTTTATGAATTTGCGACTTTGCGACTTTGCTACTTTGTGAATTTGTGACTTTGTGACTTTGCAACTTTGCAACCTCTGTGACTTTGAAACTTTGCGACTTTGCGACCTATGTAACTTTGTGACCTATGCGAATTTGCAACCTATGCATTTCTTTCCTCGAGTACAAGTGTTACCTCGTTGGATGTGGATCCAAGCCATATTTTCTTGGTGTCCTGCAAATAAGATTAAACAAACAAATTATTTTACCGAAGTGATACTTTTCATGAGGGATCAATGAATATATAAAAAGGCATACATTGATTCACTATAGGAGCATGAACCAAAAATTGCATGGATGGATAAGTTTATTCTTCACTTTGGAAATTGAATTCAAATTTATACATTTAATGGAATTGCCAATGGTGACTTTAATATTTTTTGTTTCCCACAGTGATGATATGATTTTAGAGCTAGTGCCTTGAAGCTCTATGTAAAAATAGTTCTAGATAGTGAAGGTTAATTCAAGGCATGGTCGAATTCTTGATCATAGTAATTTAGGGTTTTAGAGGCGCATAGGAGAACTAGCCTTTTCCATACCCTAATGAAGCTAAAGCCTTGCTATAACCATCAAAACAAGATGTCTCCACTTTGTTTCAATCCAAATTCCAAAGAAAAGGGGCTTGCAGGTGCCTAGGACTTGTAATGCCTCACTAAAACCCTAAAAACCTTAATGCACATGTTGAGATGAGGGAAACAAATCATGAACCTAAGGGAAAATTATATTCGATGATTTTATCATGATTTCTTGTAATGCCTATTAGAATTCACCCCAGGGGAATATGAATGAGGTAAAATGGGAATGTGATCACTCTCTTGAGAAATTAGGGTTTCTCCCAAACCCTAACATGACTAGCATAATGAAAGCTAGACTGAAGCCTTATTTTTCCAAGCTTGGTGCCCCTAGTGATTGGTGATGACTACTATGGGAAACCTAGAATCGAATCCATGGAGGAAATATCACTGCTATTTGCAGCAAAAAACCCACCAAACCCTAGTGTAGTCATGAGGCAACAAGACAAGTGGGTGCGGTGTGCATCGTATGAATGGTTGCAGTGACAGAGTTTGGTAGGAAGAGGTCATGGGGAGATTAAATAGTCTAAGGTTGGGTCGAAACCTTAATGGTTTAGGTGAGTAGAGGGGAACTCAAAATTTTGAATATGCCCAAAATTTTGGGTGGTGTTGTAGCAGCTACAACAATTAGCAAACCACTGGTAGAATCTAACATATCTGCCAAAATCCCTACAATAGTCTGAGTCTGGATGGTAATGTAAGGGAATATTGAATATACATTATGGGTAGCTCCTATGTTTCTTTGAATTTTACAGATATTCCTTTCATTTGTGCCTTAGCTAGGTCTTGTTGATCAGTAAACACCGAGGTATAAATTCACACATGCTAGTAGTTGTCGATGATGGAAAGAAAAAGGAAGAGGGATTATTATATTTAGAATTTTAAAATACATTTTTTGTGTTGCTCCATTGCTAGTAGGCCTGGATAGGACCCCATCGGAGTCCTTCAAGAAATCACAAATGTTTCTCCACTGTCAGCAAGCCTAGTCAGCACCCCAACAAAGTCGTTGCATTACCTCTCTGTGCAGGAAGCCTTTCTCAATCCTTTACCCTTCATTTAATTTAATTTAATTTTATGTGCACATTAGCACTTATTACTCAGTGTTCATTGTGCCAGGGCAGATGAGGGATCTTGAATTATTTTATTGGAAAGAGAGGTTGTTTCTTGTTTGACAGAAATTGAAATATATTCTATTTTTTAGGTTTTCCCTCATGTCCTCCACACCCCATCTCCAGTTAATAGGTGAAAAATGAAAAAAATTCATTAATATATTTAATACCATGCTGAGCACAAGGTTCTGGTTATGGATATAGGTCACTCGAACTATTTAGGGTTCCCCACAAGCAACATGTTCACATTTCCCTGGCTAATGCACTATACTCGTAGGAAAGATGCTCAGGACGTAAATCTAATGACCGCTTCTAAGAGAAGCTGCCTCTTGGAGTAACAATCAAAACTTCACAAAATTGTTAGGGTTAGGGTTTAAACATTAGGGCGAGGTGTCTAGGGAAATTTCTCCAGGGTTTCAACATGCGCAAAGAGTTTAAAGAAACCCCTCAGGCTTCGAGCATGTGCAAGAAGGTGTAAGAAAGTTATCCATGGCACCAAAAGTTTGAAGGCTCCAGGTTCAATGAAGGCTCCTACAGTGGTATGCACCAAAGAGGAAATGCAAGTCTAGGCCAACAGAAAGTGTATACTATGCAAGAAGGAAAACATATGATGTAGTGCATCAAGCAGGGATTATGATGCAATACAATGTTATGCGTGAAAGAAATCAACTAATTTCAAATAAAGGATAATGAAATTAATGTGTAGTGATTTTATGAATGCCATGCAATAATGAGAAAATGAAAATTAGCGCAAAAAACCATAATGCATACAACTAAACTACCTACAACGAAGAAAAGATAGGGGACATAATTTAACCATAAAGGAAATCCTAACAATTAAACCCTAGTTAACAACATGAAAAATTAAAGTTTAATTAAAAAAACCTAGCTAGCCTAAACCTCAAACCCTAATTTAATTGTAGAGGCGGCCGGGTCATGTGAAATCAGATTTCCAGTGCAACCATCACATGCGTTACCGACTTGCAAGAACAAGGATGTATGTAATCAGAACCATCATAAAAAATTGTGCACCAACAACAAATATTACCTGTAAAAGATGTATAACAATAAGAAGGTCATGGATACTTACCATAGAATGTGCTAGAAAACTTTGTTCAAGCCGAAATACAATCCCATCCCGAAAGACATGAATATGTACTTGAAACCTATAATCATCTAGCCATGACACACATCTGTTCATGTTTGACCCTAAACCTGGTGCAAGTGAGGTAAGATTTTGTCTGCTTGTACAAAAATTTGTCAGATAACATCCTTCAAGCATAGAAGCAACCTTATCATAATAGTGGGTTTGATCAATTTGATGACATGGAGAAAACATGTGTTTTCCAAGTGAAATTGAGATGCTAGAGAATTCAAGTGAAGAAACCCAAATTTCAGAAACCCTCGTTTGAAGTTGTCCACGGGTTTTTTCGAGATGAGGACCTAACGTAACCGTTAGTGGGAACTGTAGTGCCTCACTGCCTTTGAAAAACTCTGAACCTTCAAACGGGGAGCTAACAAACTTCAGAGGTTTCGTGAGATTAACTAGAGAATCATTATTTATGGAAAGTGGATAATTGTCAGTGAACATATTATTAATTTGGTTATATGTTTGCACACAGATAGATTGACAGTTCAATAGATAATATTCTTTAGATTCCCAAGGATGAGATGAATTCAACAGAAGCATCTTAGGCAACATAGAGGTTGAGTGATTGGATTATAAAACATTGTCTGCTTGTACTTTACTATAATATGTACCAGTTGGGAAACAATAAAATAGATTTGAGACAATGGCTGGTGTCATCCCTTTAGCAAATAAATTAGGGTATAGAGGTTTATGATATTAGCTCATAGGGGATTGAAAAATTTTCTTAGGGAAACATCACTTGAATTAGGGGATTTCCAAGATGAGCTAGCATTTGACGAGATTATGTCGGAAGGAGTGTGGTGCATGGAAAATCTAATTATAGAAACCCTAAATTGACTTGGCTCATGGGTCTCATTAGGATCGCGAGAACCTGGCATAACCATCAGCGAAAGCTGAAGTGCCTCAACTTACTGATGAGTCCCTGAATATTCGAAAGGTGAATCATCGAATTTTGGTAGCTTCGTAGGATCAATAGATAGATACAAGTGACAATCACCAAAGGTTGGAGTGAATAAATTTTTAGAGAAATTATAAGCATTGAAGCCACCAATTTGATCAGGTCAGGTATCCGGTACATTAGGCTCTTCTTGGATTAAAAATGAGGATGAAACAATGAGAGAAACATTTCGAGATTGTCGAGACATAAGGCCTCTTTCTTAACCATTTAAGGACTACGGATGGAAGTGATCAGGAATAAGATATTCCTAATTCTCGTAGTGTGATTGTGAAACATCGCCCTCGTGTTCATCACTGCCACCAACACTAGCAGAAGAAAGTTCTGAATTATTTGTAGAAATCATTGGTGTGGCAAACTCAAGAAATGAATAATGTAATAATGGATGAAATGAGTCAGATGAGGGGCTACTAGTCATACCAAGACTTTCATATCGCACATTAGTGTCATCCAGAGGGAACAATGAACCTGCTTGCATGTCATGGTGCATGGATTTTACAGGACAATCAACTTCATTCAAGACAAAGCCCAAGCCATTTCTGGTAAGTGAATGAGATTTAGGATTAGACCTGGGCATATGTTCAATGGCCTCGAGATTGGTTTAATTAACAGGGAGAGATGTTAATTCATTTTTTTTTTGAGTCTTGATTTGATAGGGAGTATGAAATATGTGGAGGTGATACAACATGGTTCATTTCCTTGCAAGCATCTTTCATCACTTAAACTATTTGCGACCAAAACTCCATTAGGTAGAAAATCAGGAGGAGGATGAGAAGTGTCACAAATAGTAAGTTCCTCCTTGGAGGCTTGAATTTGTTCCAGACTCAGAGATATGGGAAAGAAAATATCTGGGACAAAATTTGGATAGTTAGTAACTTGAGGATTATCGTGATAACCATAAGGATCAGGATTTGTTTCATATCGAAGGTGTTGTAGAGAAACAAAAACCAACTATTGAAACTGTTCAATTAAATATGCTCAATCGACATCTCTTTCAGGGAACTCAAAACAAGGATGAACAAATATTATAGAAAAATCCTCTATATATTCATGAGGTTTCATTCTGATCTCATTTATCCTTATTAATACATCTTGAAAATCATACCTGTGAAAATCTTGTTGAAGCTCACCGATGAGTTTCTAGAACGAATGGATGGAAGTTGCTGGCAGCGTGCGACACCATTTCTTGGCGCGTCCTTCAATATTGAGGGAGAAAATCACACACGAAAACTCCTCATCATCAATTTCTTAATATTAAAAAAACTCAAGAAAATAAAAAAGATGCTCGGTTAGAGAAATTCCATTTTCACCATCGAACTTCAACTGAGACAAGTGATAGAGAGGTTCGTCGAGGATTAAGAATTGACAATAAGATAAACCCGATAAAAGTCTTTGGAGGATGATTTGGGGATGATCCATTTACAAATATGAGACTAAACTATAGTCTCCAAGGGCTCAACTTGTCATGTTTCCCTCCTTCTAGCGCCAAATCTATTGATGTTTGAAAATGTATCGCCAATAGTAAGGGTATCTCCTCGGTGCAGGATACCAATTAGACTCTACACCATTTGGTTTAGGGATCCCATCAAGTATGTAGGCTTGTTTTCCATTAAGTTGGTAAATATGGTTTTGAGATAGGGAGGGGACTCACAGAAAATAGAAATGCACATATGTTGAACACAAATCAGTGATTGACGAACGCCCTGTGAAACATGATACCATGAATAGTAAAGTGGAATTTAAAGCATGAAACTTACGAAAATAATTGTTAGCAAAACTTTACAAAAATAACACTTATAAAAATATTAACTTAACACATGAGAAATAATTTGTGATGGATAAGGATTTCATTTATAATCTACTCACATTCCAATAAATATTTAAAGCAAATATTGACAAAGAAATTCATCCACATATCCTTAAAGTTAGAGCATCATATACCATTCATGTGTTGTAATAAATCTCATAACACAAGAGAATACATGAGTAGAAATGTGTACCAATAATTGAAGCAAACATCATTCTTTTGAAGGGACCATATTAATAGCACAAACACATAGGGGACTTCCATCAGATTCAATAATGAGATCCATTAACACTTCTTTGTATTCATCAAAAGGCATACATTTAATAAGCAAAAATGTGTCTCTCTAAAAAGTCCAAAACCCAAAAATTCCTCGTACAAAATTTCCAGAATATGTACATATAGGTCGAGATGACTCTTGGGTTTCCCGTGACCTTTGGTATTCCCTGACCCTTGGGCTTACTTGTGACTGAGGGGAATTTACGACTTCAGGAGGACTGTGACTTAGGGAAAGTTGCAACTTTAGGAGGATTGTGACTTGAGGAATGGGAAGTTGCGAACTAAGGGAGATTGTGACCTAAGGGAGATTGCGACTTAGGGGAAGTTGCGACCTAAGGGAGATTACAACTTAGGGGAAGGTGCGACCTAAGGGAGATTGCGACTTAGGGGAAGTTTTGACCTAAGGGAGACTACAACTTAAGGGAGGTTGCGACCTAAGGGAGATTGAAACCTGAGGGAGATTGCGACCTAAGGGAAGTTGCGACCTAAGGGAGATTGCGACCCAGGGGAAGTTTCAACCTAAGGAAGATGGAAACCTAGGGGATCTTTCATGCTTGATTGCGACCTAGGGTTTATTGCGACCTAGGGATTATTGGGACCTAGGGTTGATTATTACCTAGGTTTGATTGCGACCGAGGGATGATTGCGACCTAGGGACCCCCTCATGTTTCTCTTAGGTTTTGATTCAATTTTCCCTAAGCTACCATGTTGTGCAACAAAAAATGAGATAATATTTCTCATGCATTGACACTTTATTAATTATTTTGTGATTGATAAGGCCAAAGTTTCAATATGTTGATGCTCCCTGAGATAGGTCTACCATGCTTTGTAGTCTATATCTATCATGACTAGTTGAGGCATGTCTTCCCCATGTCTGTGCATGCACTCGAGGGCATCTGGAATCAATGTGATTTTGTTGGTGTTGAATTAGTTTGACAAGGTAGAAAATTTTTTGTGAACCCTGATCAGCTCAACCACATACCGTGTGATGCTCTCTCTTGTCACCTTCAAGTTGTTGGAGTTGGAAGGTTGTCTGATTGGGTCGAGAAATCCTTGCATTTCCTATAGTAATTCCTATTATTCCTTAGGTGCTGCTAGTGACCCGATGGAAGGAGTGTGATAGACTTCATCCATCAATATAACCCACTAAGGAGATGATTATATGAAGATATTACCTTGTCTACATCCTTGTCCAAGTTGTCTTGAGATTGGATCAACTCATGATTCAATTTGGAAATCAAATTCAAATTTAGACATTTAATGGAACCACCAATTGTGACTTTAATATTTTTTGTTTCCCACGATGATGATGTGATTTTAGAGCCAGTGTCTTGAAGCGCTATGTGAAAATAGTTCTAGATAGTGAAGGTTAATTCAAGGCATGGTCTGATTCTTGATCATAATAATTTAGGGTTTTAGAGGTGCAGAGGAGAGACAACCTTTTCCATAACCTAATGAATCTCAAGCCTTGACCTAACCATAAAACAATATGTCTCAACTTTGTTTCAATGCACTTGCCAGAGAAAGTGGCTTGGAGGTGCGTATGACTTGTAATGGCTCACTAAAACCCTGAAAACCTTAATGAATGTGTTGAGATGAGGGAAAACAATCATGAAACTGAGGGAAAATTATATTTGATGATTTTATCATGATTTCATGCAATGCTTATTAGAATGTGCCCCAAGGGAATATGAATTAGGTAAAACGAGAATGGGATCACTCCCTTCAGAAATTAGGGTTTATCCCAAACCCTAGCACGACCAATATAATGCAAGCCAGAATGAACCCTTATATGTCCAAGCTCGATGCCCCCAATTATTGGTGATGAATACTATGGGCAAACTAGCATCAAATACATGGAGGAACTCTCAATTCTCTTTGCAGCAGCAAACCCCCCAAACCCTAGTGCAGTCACAAGACAACAAGACAAGTGGGTGCGGTGTGCATTGTATGAATTGGCGCAGTGACCGGGTTTGGTAGGAATAGGTCATGGGGAGATTAACTAGCCTAAGGTCGGGTAAAAACCTTAATGGGCTAAGCGAGCAAAGGGGAACTCAAAATTTTGAATATGCCCAAAATTCTGGGTGGTCTTGTAGCATCTACGACAAAAGGCTATATAGAGAACTGAAATTTTCTCGACTTATTACTGACAAAAAAACTCTTAATAATTCAGAATTATATAGTGTCGATAGTGATTTGGTTGTTTTTTGTTATGTTTAAATAATAATACTAAAGAAAATAAGTCACCTCCTATAGTTGTTGTAGATAATCGTGTTTGGAAGATGTTTTTTATGAAGCCTCTTCAAAGGAGGGATCCAGAGCATGTGTAGTACTTATATCTCCTGAAAATGAGAAGATCCCTTTATATTTTAAATTATAATTTGACACAGCTAACAATGTAGTAGAATATGAGGCACTAATCCTAGGTTTAGAAGTTGCAACGAAAATGAAAATTCTAGGAGATTCAGAGTTGGTGGTAAACAGATAAGGTTTTTTTGTCAAAAAAATCACCCAAGTTAAGAGCATATCATAATGAAGTATGGGATATTAATACACTTCCTCAAGAACAAAATTGGATATCATATTCATTAGCTAATACAACAAGTACATTCATATCCCCTATTAGTCCCTAGATAAAATATGAAGATCAATTTCATTATAGGACATCGATTCTTGACAATGTAAAGCACTGGCAAGTGTTCGAAGATGATCAACATATAAAAAAAGTTCTATATTTGATTGATGAATTCTTATGCCAACAGGTTGATTAATTTTCAAAAGAAGAAGGGGAGCTAGAAATGGTTGATTTGGAACTAGAGTGGAAGGATTTCATTGCCAATCACAAAAAATTGTGGCTTACAACTAACATCATCCCAAAAGGGATGATTCCTTTTGAAAAGTTGTTTGACCAGAATTAGATGTGCCAGTGAAAGCAAGTGTGGAAATAATTCCTAAGGAGATGGAGCATTATAACTTGGTAACTGAGTAGGAACGTAAAATGGTTAATTTTTCAAATGTTTAAACAATAAAGAGAATGTATGTCTAATGTTTTAAAAAATATGTAGATATTTTTCATGGAGATATGAAGACTTAAAAACATATGATACTTCTATCATACATCATAGGATTCCTTTGAAAATCAGGGTTAAAACCATTCATGCAAAATTTAAGACATGTTAATCCATTATTGTTTCCTATGATTGAAAAATAAGTAAATAAATTGTTTGATACAAGGATTCTTGTTTGTTTAAGATACTCAGAATGGGTTGCAATTATGGTACCTGTCAGGAAGAAAAATGGAGAGATAAGAGTGTGTGTTTATTTTAGAAATTTAAATAAACTTTATCTCAAGGATAATTATCCTTTACCAAAAATGGATAGTGTATTAAAAAATGTGACAAGATCATAATGAATGTCAATGATTGATGGTTTCTTTGGTTACAATCATATTTTTTTGCATCCAAATGATGAAACCAAAACAACATTCACAACATCATGGGGAGCATTCATGTATGCAAAAATTCCATTTGGTCTAATGAATGCAGGAGCCACTTTTCAACGTGAAATAGACATAGCCTTTGTGGATGATCATGATAAGTTTGTAGTGATTTATTTGAATGGCATTATTTTTTTTATAGGTCTCGTGAAAAATATTTGAAGCATCTTAAGAAAACTTTTGAAAAGTGTAAAAGCTATAGCTTATCATTGAATCTTAAAAATTCACATTTCTCTTTGGAGGAAGGGAAGCTATTAGGAAATATTGTTTCAAAATATGGAGTAATGGTTGACCCTAACAACGTTCATGATGTTAGTAATATTGGGTTTCCTAGTAATAAAAAATAAATTCAAACTTTTCTGGGTAAAAATAATTTCTTCGAATATTCATCCCAAATTGTGCTAAAATTATTAAAGAGATGATTGACATGTTAAAGAAAGACATGGAGGTAAAGTGGATTCTTGAAGCAAGATATTCATTTAATAAAATAAATAATGCCTTGTGAGAAGCACTAAAATTCATGGAAAATTTTAGGGGCTAATATTTGCGGGTGGGCTAATTTTCCATGATTTTTCCAAAAAAATGATTCGCAACTTTCCATTTTTTATAAAAATGATTCGCCTAAATTTTACAATATAAAATTATTTTACCTTAAAAATTTCCAAAATTATATAGAGATTAAATATTAAATCATTGTAATTTTGAATAATTTTACAAATACATCAATGAACATTTTATAGTTTTCATATTAGGGGCTAGTGAGATTCGCCAATGTTTTTAAACTTCAAGATAATTTTCCATCCTTAAAATTTTCCTTGGCACTAATATTGGTAATTCTAAATTATTCCAAACACTTCCTCATATTTTCTTTTGCACCATAGGATATAATTGCAACAATATTGTTACATAAGAATGAAGAAGGTTACGAACAACTCATCACTTTATTCAACAAATTTTTGAGGGATTTTAAATTTATGTATGATAGAAAATCAAGCATATGCTTTAGTAAAATCCTTGAGAGATTTTATATATTATGTATTGCATTAACAAAAAATTTCTTAAATTCCAAATAACTTTGTTAAAACCATTCTTACACAATCAGATAATGATGGAAAATGAGGTAGATGGATTGAAAAGATATGAGTATTTGATATACAAATAAATCCCACCAAATTAGTTAAATGTCAAGGATTAGATGAAATATTAGTTGAATAAAATTGAAAAGTATTAGGAATAAATATGATTTTATCATTTGCAGACCAAATTCATGACGAATGTCAGGAGTTTGTAGATGAAAGGCCAATTCAAGGAAGCTTCCAAAAAGTAGAGGAAAATAATTTGTTGTCAGTATGGTATAAAAATATAATTTTATATTTGAAAAATCTAAGTAGTCCACCTAGCTTAGATAAATCAAAAGTGAGATATTTAAAGTTACAAGATGTCAAATATTGTATTATGAATGAAAATTTATACATGAGAGACCCACTAGGAACTATATTATTGTGCTTGATGGAAGAAGAAACAAAAGGCATTATTGATGAATCCCACAAGGGAGTATATGGAGGTCACAATACATGGAGAGCTATTGCATACACTATTTTAAGAGTTGGGTAATACTGACCCAAATTTTCCACTAAAGTAAATAATAGAGTTTGTGCATGTGCTCAGTTCCAAATATTTGCAAGTAAACAAAAGTTACCTTCTCTTCCTCCCATTCCTATTTTTATTGAAGCATCTTTTGTAGAGTGGGTTTTAGATTTCATAGGGGAGATCCATCTTGCCTAAAATAGTCAACACATATGGATACTGATATCTACCATTTTACTAAATGGGTAGAATCCATCCCAAATAGAGCATGCATGGATGTCGTAGTTATAACACTTTTGGAAGAAAATATATTTTCAAGATTTCGTTGTCCAATAAATATAATTGATGATAATGTTCAAGCTTTTAAATCTATGAATATTGTCAAATTTTGTCACAAGCATAATATCATATTAATTCATTCTACAACATATTATCATCAAGGAACTGGTCTTATTTTCTTCAAACAAGAGCCTTATGAGAATCATTAAGAATTTTTTTTTTAAGAATAAGAAGGATTAGGACTCTCATTTGAAATATGCACTATGAAGTTACCTTTTGAATTAGTGTATGTAATAATTTTTGCTTATTCTAGTCAGTTAGATTTACATGTTTCTAAATTTTTACAAGATTCATTAGGAGCCAAATGAGATGACCATGAGCATCAACCAACTGGTGGAATTGTAAGAAAATAGAGAATGGGTTAAAGAAAAATAATTGCATAAATATCAGGAAAAAATGAAACAATTGTTTTATAGAAGAAAAAAGGACATGGATTTTAGACCTGGAGACTTAGTTCTCAGGTGGGATAATAGAACAGAAGACGAAGGAAAACATGGGAATTTTTGTCATCTGTGGTTTGGGTCAATTAAAATTGCATCAATCAAATGGATTAATACATTCTTCCTATGACCCATGGGAGCAGTTCAATTGACGATGGTCATGTTATGAGGTATTATGAAAACTATAAGATTCAAGGTTCAAATTCTCCTTGAGTAAAGCCAAAAAAAAAAATGTTCTTCCTACAAAACCTTGAAGGTGAATATCTAGATATGTTTGTCAATGGTAAATACCTCAAACATCTCATTCAACATTGAATATTTAACACCTCATCACTGTATATACCAGTGTGTTTTAAAATTTCTGGCATTTCTATTACAATTCATATGTTATTACAAAGACTCCAAGCTCGAGGGGAAGGCAACGATTTATGTTTCTTAGTGTCTCGTAGGGAGACACTATCCCCAATTGGAGTAGATGTTATAAAAAAAAGATTTTTTTTTTTTGTAAATGATTATATAATATATCAAAAAATAAGTGTGTGTTATAATCTAATGTTTAAGTGTAGGGGTGTGAAATATATTAAAGGAAGGAAATCATTTTAACATTAGAAAGGTGGAATAATTGAATCGGGATCACAATTTATTTAAGTGTAGGGGTGTGAAATATAATAATGGAAGGAAATCATTTTAACATTAGAAGGTGGAATAAATTGAAGCGAGTTCACAATTTATTTAAGTGTAGGGGTGTGAAATATATTAAAGGAAGGAAATCATTTTAACATTAGAAACGTGGAATAAATTGAATAGAGATCACAATTTAACTTAATCACAAGTGTTATCCTGATTTATAGAGCGCTTAATCTAATGGCGTAGAAGAAAGTGTTAACACCCCCCTGAGGTCGATGTTTAGTGGGTGGGGTGCTGTCGGAGGTAATATAATCCTTCTCATTGAAGACCGATAGCCTAGATATATTGTGGGGCCCAATTTTGCAAAGCCTAAAACCACTTAAGGCAAGGGCAACAATATCATGGGAGGAATAAGGTGGTTTCATTGTAGACCTGACCACATGACGTAATAAAGGATCACAGATATAGACAAGCAGTCATAATGGACACACTTAGAGATGAAGAAATATGGAACATTTACATGGCATATGAACTGGATAGATAATGTGTAAATCATAGTTAGCATTATGCCGCGATTATGTCATCATCAACATCACTCAATTTTTCTGAAATTCATGCCCAATTGAAATAAATTGTATTGATAAGTGAAAACAGGGAAAGGAAGCTCATTTTACTGTGAATGAAAACATATCAATAGATTGTGAGTGACCTACCAACTCAACTCGTTATGGTGGTCTCCATAGGATACCTCAAACTCCAAATTAACAATCTTCATGAACCAATCGAGGGTATTTTCTCTTGCATCTATCAATATTTCTTTAAAAAGAAACAAAATGACCAAAGCTAGGAGTTCAAACCTTGCACTATCTGATACTGTAAATTTTGATAATCTATCATTAGTAGATAGGGAGGTCGATGTATATAATACTTGTAAATTCAACTTGTTCCAAGTCAAAGAAGAAACTTCTACTAAATCCATTCACCCCGTTGACTCATTTCGAATTTGGGAATTTAATTTGGGGTTTGTAACCATTCTTGAGACATACTATTTTCTTGAATTCAATTCTTTGTGTGAGATGTCCTTCATGATGTATAGTAGCAGGGATATTGTTTCAAAAGAGGGTAATATATTTTCTCATATTTCTCCAAAATCTATCTGTAGCATGTTATGCTTACCATCTATTAAAAACCATTAGGTTTTTACCAAAGAAAGTGTGACTAAATTATACAAGGAGCTGCCAAAAATAGAGAAGAAAACAATGCTTGAATATATGTTCCCTCCTTATAGTCTTGTTCGAGTGTTGAATTCAAACTTCCTGCTAAACTTATTTTCAAAGCCTATTTAAGAGAAATTTTCTATCATTTATAGTTTCTCGGGGATTGATAATGTAATATTCATTAATGAAATTGTCCTATGGCTTTGTAGTACTCTCTCTCTTGCAAGAAAAATCAAATTATATTTGACCTAGTCACTTATATTTCAAATGCAGTTAGCTTCCAGTTAGCTAATTTCATGGAAACCATACATTTCAGATAAACATCATTTCTAGTGTACCTTATATTGTTCTATTGGGTCCCTAAATTTACCAATTTGGAATTCAAGTGAAAATTCCTAATGATAAACAATATTCAGTAATATATTGGACTTCTATAGTAATAAAAAACAAGAATAATCAAGGGTTTTCAAATTATTTGAATCCTTTTATGTTTGTGATAATTTCAATCATTTTTTTATGAACTCCCACTAAGGATTTTCCCAGATATTAAACATATTTTGTAGCTCAACCTAAACACCAGAGTGGGATATTGGCTTGTGTACAAAGAGTACTACACAGAAATAAGGATGTATGGATCATAACTACCCCCTTATCAATTACATATGTTCTTACCAATTCATATTTCTTCCCTAGAATATATTAGACAACAAATAAATTCTAATTTGGTGCATTCTGTCACCAAGAAACAAGAAGTGTATTTCAAACTTAAATAGGAAGTAGGTCCATCTATAGTTAACACCAAGAAAGCATTCAAAATAGTAGATCATATTTTGGCTACAATGGGTTTTTCTAAAGGTAAGGTATGGGCCAAAAATCATGATCATGTAAATTCAAATAGAAGAACAAAATTCAAAACAACGCCATATCAACATCATAGTCATCTAGATATTGAAAAATTGGCCAACTGTTACACGCTATTTTGTCACCATGGCATTTTATTGTCCATATAGGTCTATCACTGCCTATATTTTGGTCCCTTCAAAGTTAAAAACCCTAATGTTCCTAAACCAAGTCTTGGAATTCGAGAAAAGTTCATTAAAACCCTTAAAAGTATACCTCCGCAATTTTTCTATCCTTTTCTTGCAGGTTCATGGATACTTGTTCTATAGCCTACGGTAGCTCCTGCACGTTCTTCTACTAAAACCTGCGGACCCCCGTAAAAAGTCAAATAAATAAAAAAGTAAATTCTAGAAGCCCAACTGGTCGAATATTATCCCAACTGGAAGCTTTTAGAGGCGTGATGAGTTCGAGCTTTATCCCTCCACTCATGGCATTTATCCCTTGGTCCATGGAGCTCAAATCCCTTCATGAGAGGAATCCATCCCCCTATTCATGGAACTGAAACTAACTCCAATTCCCTATAAATTGAGCTCATGTTTCAGTCTCAAGGGTAGCTTGTATATGGTAATTGCTAAAGAAATTCCTAAGAGTGCATACTCTCTACACTAGTTGTTTTTGGCATGAGAATGATCACACCCTTATGTCCATAACTCCATGCTAGTATTCAGAGAGGAAGGCTCATCAAACTAAAGGAGGAACAATTTTTCAGGACCTCGGGAGAAACTTGTACGACATCAATGCTTCAGGTTGTAAAGTTACCCTTTTCATTCAAGATAATACATATGGATCTCTTTTTCTCATTGAGTTTTTCTTGTGATTATTGAATAAAATCAATACTTAAACTCCTTGATCACTAAGTTGGATTGGATTTTTTAATTATTATATGTTGCAGGTGCTTTGATTCTTTTGTCTGTCTTTGATTTCAGGTTCTACTTACTAGAGAAGCCTCTTTGGAGCAACTGGATAAAATACTGCATCGAACGTTGGATTTCAAGGTAGGGGCATGTCCTCTTTCTTTGTTTATAATAATTATGAATTGCAAATAATCTAGAGAAAAATATTTACAAATGGATGTTTGTTTCTAGCTATTCATAGAATACTAGGGAGATCGCTCTTGTCTGCAAGAGGGATTAATCCGCATAACAAAATGGCGACTTCACTGGGGAATAGAACTTAGTTTTCCTTTTTTATTTTTCAGTTTGAATTTTGAGAGTTTTCTGATTTTGATTTGTATGAGATTGGGTTGGGTAGATAAATTTTAAGAATCCCTGAAAAGAAAAGTTGAATATTTATTTTTTCTCTACTTTTCCTTGCCTCTGTAGTTTTCATTTGAAAACAGTGCGGCATCCTTCGCAGCTTTTAGTTCAGAACAGTGCAATACCGCTCTGTTCTCCATTAGAAACTGTGGACTTGTGGAAAAATTTTGAAAAAAATTAAAATTCTCTTTTTAGGAGCCAAATGACCTGATTCTTTGTGTTTTCCCCAGTCTACTTTAACTTTCAAATCTTATGTGTGAATTGATTTTTAGCAACTTTTGCATTTGTGTGACTTTTCATCCGATTTGCATTTTATGAGTGAGTGTTTGCCCTACTTTCTTGCTGCTCCATACGAGATACCTTCATATACCTCATCTTACTGGTATGATGATATTCTCTTTTTGAGCCATTAAGATCATTGCAAACCTTACTTTTATGAAAATTGATTCCATTTTCATTTGCAAATTTGGAAGAGCTTTTTAGCTTACTAAAGGCTGATTTTCACACCAAGCCATTTTTGGATGTTTTCATTTCTGTTGAGATAAGTAGAAATTATTCTTAGTTTGATCACAAACTAGGAGAAAACGTCCTCAAACTTTTAGATAGACTTCAAAATTAGATTTTTCTTTGATTTTTAAATTTATGTTTTTAGGAGTTTTAAAGATTGTTTTGTTTTTGGAAATAGTTTGTTTATTGATTTGTAGTTTTTGATCTAATTGATAAAGGAATTTCATTTCAAATGAATAATTGATCATTTTTTCGAAATTGAGTTCTCAAATAAATCGTCTTCTTTTCAAATATTTTGTTAATGAATGAAAGAATTGGTGCTTTGAAAGTTGTTAAATCTCTTAATCCTTCCCCTAAATAAGATTCATTGAAAAGAAAAGAGTTGCACTTCTCATTTAGATGCATTTAGCGTATTTTTGAGTTGGGTCACAAACATCATTGAAGTTTCACTTCCACACCTTATGTCTTAAGCAACAGCCAAATTAAAAACAATGTTTTAATAAAATCAATCTAGATATTTTACATTTTCTAGGGCTCATTCCACCAACATAGCTTAGGCTAGTGTCTTGGAACATGTTGTAATTAACATTCCAAGATATTTAAAACAAACAAGTAGAAATCTTGTAGTAGGAAAATCCAATTGTAGCATTTGTGCTTTGGGAAGCTCTTCTTAAAAGATTTAAGCACGAGATCATGTCGGAACCAGTGAGCTAATCATACCTATCTCATTGGGAAATATAGCAGATGTGCACGTACTAAAAAGGGTAAACCTCGGATATACCATTGTCGAGGAACCTGGGGTCTTTTGTTGGTAAAACTTGGATTATATCAAGGAGCCTTCAAGGGGATTGAGCTCGTTACTTTTCCCTTGCATGTATATCGGATCGTATACTATTTCACAAGTAAATTTGTTCCCATTGGTGACGTTAGTGACTATAAACTTTAGGATTTTTTCCCAAGGTGACGGTGGAGGGAAGGTCCCACTGTACCTAGAAAAAATGTCGACTAGACTCACTTGGAATTTCCAGAGGGTGCCCTTCACTTCAAGATGGCATAAGTGGAGAGACTTGCACCAGACTGTTTCATAAATTAGGTTTTCGGGGTAACTGTTCCAACCGCCATTTCCACATTAGAATTATACGACGTTGGATTTCATCATCAACTAGTGTTTTTAGTGTGGAAACATATTGTTTGTGTGTGGATTGATCTCTTAGATTTTGTAGGCGTGTGATCAATTTGATTGTTTCCTTAGAGACTTTAGGATATTTTGTTGAAATTTTCTTTGATTTCGTGTGTTAAACTTTTAATCGTGGCTGAATTACCAAGACAATCTCATAGAATGCAGGGGAAACCCCCTGAGTACACACTAAGCCAGTTAGAAAAGCTTAAATCTGAGAAATTACAACCATTAGGGATTGGATCAATTGAACAAGAGAAAACATTAGTAATTATACATCCTGATTACAAAGTAGAGCAACCTCAAACAACAGAAATTTCTCAAAGGAAAATATCAATTTTTGAACTAGTTGAACTTGCTTACACAACTAGTGAATTATCAGCTACTGAGCCTGAAATTTATGAACTAGAAACTGAACCTACTATATCTGATCCTACTTCAGATTTCATCACTCCAAACCCTAGTCATCCTCATTCACCATGAGTGAAGTTTCGCATGACTGAGAACCTTCCTCCTGGCCTCATTAACATTGAAGAAATTACTGACACAGAAGAAGAATTTATTCTTCCTTCACATCAGGAATCTTTAGATATTAGGCAAAGTGAATTGATTTAATATTATACCCCTTTCAAAAAATATCCTTGGTATTCTCAATCAACTGACTTTTTACACAATTCTGGTCTAAACTATTCACCACCCCGTATTCCTTTTTACACCATACCAAGAGGTAATTACAAACCTTCATTCAACATGTCAGGTGAGTCATCCATGTTTTCTTCATCGCCAGAATCATATTTGTATAGTGTTCTGTCTGTTCCTTCGGGATACAAGTCACTTTCTGGTACTTTCTTAGGAGGAGCTCCCTCTCCCGAAAAACTTATACAATCACCTCGTCCAAATGAATCACATACATGAAATTTGAACGTGGAACAAGTTTACATGATGTCTGGATACATTCCTAACCCTGACCCTCAAAGTAGTAATTTACCACCTGGGGGGAAACCTCAACGACAGTACACACCTCAAGGACAATACATACCTCACGGACAGTACACACCTCAAGACCAGTACATACCTCAAGGAGAATATCAACCTCAAGGGAAGTACTCTATTCAAGTTCCGCAACCTCTTCAAGGATAGTACCCTATGCCAGGGCAACAGTCTTTTCAAGGACAACAGCCTCTTTTAGGGCTGCAATTTTATCAGGAACAACGATTGTTTCAAGGAGGTCAATATTTTAGTGGAAATTATCCAGCCAACTAACAAGATTACGTTCCAAATTATCAACCTATTTATGGTCCATCTTACGCAGCACAACCTTCAATGGGAGCTCCATAACATGGAGTTAACACGGTGTGGAATTCATCTTTAAATCAACAAAATTTGCAACCTTCATGCAAGTACCTTATAATCAGCCTAGTTAGTCGATTTATTACAATCAAATCCAACAACTTGTCCAACCTATGCTTCAATTTATACCATAGGTATATGCACCTAGTAATGTTCAGCAGCATGGTCCAAGTACACCTAGAACTCCACCTCAAGCTGTTGCACCAAATTATGTTCAACCTACTACACCTATCCCTGGAATTTCTGTAGCCCCTATTTCTACAACCCCTCAAGTATCACAACAAATACCTCAAGTCATTTCTTCTCAACCTGGACCCACAGTTCAGACTACTGTTCAGATGCCTGCGGGACAACTTGGTACAAGTACAATTGTAACAAGCCAACCTCATTTTTTTTATCAACCATATCAAGGGCAGTATCAATATGGACCTGTAGCACCAATCCCATATACCAACATCAACCATACCCTGGTTACACGTATCAGATACCAGCTCAACTTAAATATGGTCTGACCAATCCTGGTTATCCGGGAGGTATTCCAATCCCAAACGCACAGGCTATTTCAGGTTATCCTGGATATCCTTCTCTTGGTACTGGTATAGTTCCACAAGGTTATCAATTTTATCAACAGGACCCTAGCCACCGGTTACCATTCATATAAACTTTGGATTTACCCGATTTTTTACTCCTAACGAATGGTCTGATTTATTATCTTCCGTATTGGCCGCCAATGCTAAATAAGTTGCCCAGTGATATTCCTAAGTTCAAAGGTAAATCAGGAGAAGACCCTTCAAACCATGTCATGACTTACCACCTTTGGTGCGAATATAACTCCTTAATCGATGATTCCATTCGATTAAGACTATTTCAGAGAACACTGATAGGTTTAGCTGCAAAGTGGTATATTGAACTACCATGTGGCTCATTCAACAATTTCAACGTGTTAGCAACAACTTTCTTAACACAATTTCAGTTGCCATTCTGATATGAAAATGGCACATAAATCTTAACTTCATTAAAACAATCTACGTCTACATACATTTCAGATCACATACATGAATGGAGACATAGAAGACATTTAGTGAAATTTTTTATTCCGGGCCAGATTTTGGCAGAATGGTTTATCAAATCATTGCTTCCAAATATCACCGAAGATGTGGCTAAGGGAGGTGTTATTACGGAAGAAAAGTTCATTGCTCAAGCTCAGTACTTAGACCTTGTATATACACAGTTTGGTACTTTATACAAAAAAATTCCTGACTTACCATCTCCCAGTCAAATAACTGCAACTCCTTCAGGTTCTCATGCTGTAGACGGTGTAATTGGTTTAGTTAGCACTAATAAGAGTAAGAAGAAGTCCTCCAAAACTACTTCTCCTATCATAACTTTACCAGATTCACCGAAAGGAGATTCTTTCCTTGAAACTTCTACCGACATTCATGTTTTACACTCATCTACATCGAAATATAAAACCGATAATAAGAAGAAAGGAAAGAATAAAACAAACAATATTCATCTCCCAAAGAGAAAACCGAAAAGAATGAACCAACTGATGATAAAAGGAAACCTCATTATCCTTGTCTTATCTGTGATGAAGATCGCTTTACCAAAGACTGCCCACATTGGCCTGAGGTCTCTAAATTCATCAAAGTTTCACCCACACCCACTGTCTTGAAGTATCCTTTTCCTACTCAAGATATAAAAATGATAGGATCTTCTTCAAATTCATCGGCAGATATTTTAATGATGTCTGAGGTTATGGTTACGACGCGATCACAAGACTATGGAAGTAAAAATCATGTAACTGGTAAATAGATAGAAAATTCTAGTAAAACACTAGCTATATCTCCTTTGGTTTTCGATCCGCTTCACATCGAGAAACCTAATCCTGATCTAGTGATTAAACTGCCTGCTAAAGGTGTACTTCTAAAATCATCTTTCAATCTACATGCGAGAGCTGCTCAGAATTACAACATTGTTGAAGACTTTGTGATATCCCCTTCAGCAATGTCAGCCTTAGAAGTGCTACGATCATGTCCAGCACAAAGGAAATTAATATTATCAGCTATTGGAGCTATTGATCCTTAGGATTCTAACCTCATGGTATTTGATCTAGAAAATTTTACACCGAGACTCCCTCATCAGATGGCTTTTCAGATTCTAGTATTATTAAAAAACAGACGAGTTTTTTGTACTTCAATTGATGAAGGGGCATCCACGTGCATAATGTCATTAAAATGTTGGAAAACTCTTGGTTCTCCAACACTCAACCAATCACCAACAATCCTTAAAGCCTTTGATGGAAGAGGATTTCATCCGTACGAAATTCTCTAGGATCTACCTATGGAAGTAGAAGGAAAAACTGTTAATCTATATGTGGAAGTTATTGATGCCCCTCTGGATTACAACCTTCTTTTGGGTCGTAGTTGGTCTTATGCCATAATTGTTGTTGTTTCATTATCTTTTGGTTAATCATGTTTCCTCATAAAGGAAATATTGTGAAAATCGATCAGTTTTCATATTATTCGTCTGACCCTGCTTCTACAGACAGTATGCAACATGTTGGAGAATTGACTATCCCATATGAAGATGTTGGTGTAGGTTTAGTAAAGGACTCTGCTGTGATGGGAAATTTCTCTATGCCTCCACCCAACGTACCGCTTACCATTGCCAACATAAATATGATTTCATCAAGCACTATACCATTCGATGACACTTGGGTCGTGCCTTTAGAATCATAACTAAACACTTTCAATGGCGAGATGCCTTTGAGTCTTTTTGAAATGGCATATGTCGCAGTATAGTTGTTTTCTGACACACTTTCAAATACTCCTGATCAAATGAATGTGATCACCCAAGAATATTCTTCACTATAAAGCTCAGCCTTGAAATTACTTTCTGATCCCTTTCAACAAGTATTTCACACTGATAAAAGTATTCGAGAATTTCTGTCTTTAGATGAATTACCATGGGACGATCTACATCATAGATATTATTTTTTACCCGAACTTGATAGGTTTGAAAATGATTTTTTGTCTATTTTTACGATTGATTATATCGAGGAACCACAGAATCCCATATCGATTACAAATTCAGATTTTGAGATTAATTTGGGAATCATTTCTACAATTGTTCCTATCGACATATGAGTTAAACTTGGAATTTTTGAAAACATTCATATAGGCACTTCTTGTATGATTGAAGAGATTAATACAAACAAAGCCCTATTTCAAGAATGCTGAGACATATTTTCCTGGTCTTACGAAGAGATGCCAAGAATCGATCCAAATATTGTCATTCATGAAATTAAGACATACCCAGATGCCAATCCTATTAGACAAAGATTACGTCCAATACATCTGCAAAAAGCTGCTGCTATTGAAGCTGAAGTTGAAAAGCTATTGCGAGTAGGATTTATTTATCCAATTCCATTGACATATTAGGTATCCAATATAGTTCCCATTACCAAAAAACAAGGGACTATATGAGTATGCGTCGATTATAGGGATATTAATAAAGCATGTCCAAAAGACAATTATCCTACCCCCTAGATCGACCAAATTATCAATGATTGTGCCGGAAATGAATTTTTCTCATTTATGGATGGATTTTTCGGGTATAATAAAATCAACATACTCCCTTCTAATCAACCAAAAAAATCATTTATATGTCCTTGGGGGACATTTTCTTATTGAAAATTACCTTTCAGATTAAAGAATGTTGGTGTAACTTTTCAAAGGGCCATGTCTTATGCTTTTCATGATATCAAACATATTGTACAACCTTATCTGCATGACTTACCTGCTCACTCATTACGTAGGGAAGATCATCCTACTCACTTACGATCTATTTTCATGAGATGTAGGCATTACAATATTTGTTTGAACCCGTACCAATGTGTTTTTTGTGTGCAATCATGATTATTACTAGGATTCATCGTTTCGAAATCCGGCATTTGTGTTGACCCCTCGAAGGTTGAGGCCATCATCAATTTACCTCCTCCTTCCACACTTCGCTAACTCCAAATTTGTTAGGTCCCTATATTACTAGTTTATTCCCTTATTGTTATTAGTGTAGCCCCCTTATTGTTATTGTTGTACCCTTGTAACCCCAATATTTTTATTATTGTGCCCTTACATTATTATTGTTAGGTTGTCTAGGATTATATTGTGGCCCCATGGACTCCTATATATAGAAGGAGGTTTTGGTCATTTGTGTCATCCAATAATTATTCATTTATGTAATGTATTGGAGGTTTCCCCCTCGAAGTGGCTGATTTATAAGGCGTTGACCTATTTTCTTCTATTTTTGGAGCTGGTTTCATAATATTTGGTATTAGAGCTTTGGATTCTAAGGTTTCACTGCTCCAAATAGGCAATCGTGGAATTTTCGCTATAATGTTTTTTCTACGAAGGTTCGGAAGCTAAAAATTTTAGAGTTCGAAGCCGAAATCTTGAGGAACATCGTCACAACATTCCAGATCTTGGTTCACAATATTTTTGGAGATACGATCTGTTGCAGTTAGGGATTTTTACAGGCTCCTGAATTTAACCTAAACAGATCATTGCGGCATTTTATCTATAACGTTTTTTCTACGAGGGTTCAGAAGCTTAAATTTTCACAGAGCGAAGTTGAAATCTTGAGGAACCTCCTGTAAAAATTTCAGATCTTGGTTTGAAATTTTTTTGGAGATATGATCTATGGAAGTTAGGATTGTTTCAGGCTCCCAAATTTCATCTCAAAGAGGTGACCGTGGGAAAAAAATCATAAGTCTCTTTATGAGCATCGGATTGGGATTCTGAAAAAGTGGCCGCAAGTACACAGACTGTAGTTTTTGGTATATCAATTTCAGATCCGAAGGAGGAAAAAGTGACACGAGGCAAGCCGTACAAGTTTTCTCTACTGAACCAGTCCTTAATTAGGTCATCGTGGGAGTTTGGGCATAACTTTGCCTTGAAGAATCCAAATCAGGTAAAACTTGTGGCATTCGAAAGAAGATTCAGAGGGCTACTTCAGGGCTGAATTTTAGATATTGAATATCTGAAATCACATAGATAATTTAGTTTCAATATCGAGCTCATAAAAAGCAAGAAAAAGGTGTGTATTTTTTTTGAATTACATAAGTCACGTTTGAAATTTTTTTTTTTGAATTTATTCCAAGGGCATATTGAAGAATAGATATCAGTATTGGGTTCTAAAATTCCCCCTAAAAAGAATTCAACACCCATTAAGCCTTTAAAAGGCTCTACTGTGACTCATGAAGATGAAGAAACACAACATGAGATATCAAAATTACAAGAGCAAGTGCACCAAATTTCGCTATCGCAAAGAGCAACAAAAATTGAAATGGAAGTTTTGAAGAAATGCGTGGAAACTAAGATATATGGTTTGAAGAAAGGTGTGGAAGCTAAGATGGATGGCATGGAAGTGGGCATGGAAGCTAATATGGATGAAATGGAAGCTAAGATCGATGAAAAAATGAAAGACAACATGGAAAACATGAAGAATTATCTAAAAGTAGACATCGAAGGTTTGGCAAAGTTGATACAAGAAATGTTTCCTAATGGTGAAAAGATAGTAGAGGAAACTCATAATGAGAAAAAAATAAATGTTAATCGTGATTTCATAAACTCTAATGTTGGATGGAAGAACCACCATATTCCAAAGATGGATATGAGGAAGTTTGATGGAAAAGATCTCGTAAAATGGATACTATAGATGGAGCAATATTTTGATCTCAATAATGTGTAAAACGCACAAAAGGTATGCATTGCAACTTTAAATTTAGAAAAAAATACGTTTGTATGGTATCGATGGTTTTGCTCTCATAAAAAAATTGCCACTTGGTAAATTTTTATGGAGGAAACGATATCACATTATGAGGATACAAAAAGTAACACCTTATTTAGCCAATTGATAAATCTCAAACAAAAGGGTTCAGTGGTGGAGCACATTGAGAATTTCCAAAAATTGAATATAAGGGTAACTGATATTCTAGAGGAACACATGATTGATGTCTTCATAAGGACATTAAAGGATAACATCCAAAATGAAGTTCACATCTGGGAACCTGATTCATTGGAAAAGGAATTCAAGTTGGCAAGAAAAATTGAATGTAAAATTATGGTGACAAGGAAGCCTACCACTCACATATGTAAACATGGAAGTGTTGCAACTCCTAGACTTCCACAACCTACAAGGTTGACACCACAAAAAATGGAAGAAAAAAGAGCAAAAGGGCTTTGCTACAGTTGTGATAGAAAATACACTAAAGGTCATAAGTGTGCTGAGAAGAAATTGTTTTACATAGATTGTGAAGAGGAAGAAGAAAATGAACAAGAATCTCCAAAAGAAGAGGATATACACCAGGAACCAACCCTAGAAGAGGAAGAAACGAGTCTGACCATATCGTGTAATGCATTGGTAGGAATTAAAACTCCTCAAACTCTCAAGATAGAAGGACATATCAAGAAGAAAACAATAATAGTGTTGATTGATTTGGGTAGTACCCATAATTTTATTCATTGTAAGGTAGCCAAGGAATTGAATTGTTTCCTATACCCAACACCAGAATGTTAAGCGATGGTTGCAAATGGAGGAACTATAAATTTCTATGGAAAATTCCATAATATCAAGCTAACCATGATCAAATTCTTTCCATTCCAATGGGAGGTGCTGATGTTGTACTAGGAGTACAATGGTTACAATATTTGGGGACGGTAGCTTTTAATTTTCAAGAACTTTTCTTGAAATTTTTTTCAGAAGCAAAGGAAGTCGAATTACGGGGTATCGTAGGGAAGGTGGGAAATATAATAAGCTCTAAGTTCATGACAAATCTTATGAAGAAAGAACAACGAGGTGTAATTGCATAATTATTCTCACTAGAAGTTCCAACATCAAAATCATCTATTTCTGCAGATCTCCAAAAAGTCTTGGACAATCATTCCAAGGTGTTTGAAACTCTCAAAGGAATCCCACCTATTCGTGATCATGATCATGCTATTCATTTGATTCCAGGAAGTTTTCCTCCAAACATCAGGCCTTATAGATATCCTTATTTCCAAAAGAGCGAAATTGAACGTATGATTGCAGAAATGTTAGAGGCTAGTATAATTCAACCTAGTCAAAGTTCTTTCTTTGCTCCAACAGTATTGGTGCACAAGAAGGATGGATCATGGCACATGTGTCCGAATTATAAGGAGCTCAATAAGCTCACCATTAAAGATAAATTTCCCATTCCTGTGATTGATGAATTATTGGATGAATTACATGGAGCAATTTATTTTACCAAGTTGGATCTTCGTTCAGGATATCATCAAATTAGAATGAAGACTGGAGATATTCCGAAAATAGCATTTCAAAATCATGAGGGTCATTATGAATTTTTGGTCATGAATTTTGGCCTTACCAATGCATCTTCTAGATTTCAAGGGTTGATGAATTCCATTTTCAAACCCTTCCTTATAAAATTTGTGCTAGTATTTTTTGATGATATTCTAATCTACAACAGGTCTTGGAAGGATCATGTTCAACATGTTGACAGGGTGCTAAAACTATTGCAAGAGAAATAATTATATGCAAAAACATCCAAATGTTTCTTTGGAGTACAAGAGGCGGAATATCTAGGTCATATTGCATCTCACGAGGGTGTTAAGGTAGACCCTAACAAAATTAAAGCCATTAAGGAATGGAAAGTCCCCACAACCATAAAGCAGTTGCGAGGATTTCTCGAGTTAATAGGGTATTATCACAAGTTTGTTAAGAATTATGGGAGAATAACAGCACTCTAACAACATTATTGAAGAAAGATGCATTTTCATGGACTCCTAAAGCAACTAAGGCCTTTGAACATCTTAAAGAGGCAATGTGCCTAGCACCGATCTTAGCTACGTCAGACTTCACAAAAACTTTTATTGTGGAATGTGATGCCTCAGGAAATGGAATTGGTGTTGTTTTAATGCAAGAAGTAAGATCCATTGCTTTTGAAAGTTGTCTAATCAAAGGAAACTATTTACAAAAAGCTATTTGTGATAAGGAAATGTTAGCAATACTACATGCACTAAAGAAATGGCGACCTTACCTAATGGGAAGACACTTCAAGGTAAAAACTGATCATGATAGTCTTAAACACTTTTTGGAACAAAGAATATCTTCATAAGAGAAACAAAAATGGGTCATAAAGATGTTGGGTTATGAATTTGAAATAATCTAGAAAAAAGGGAAGCTAAATGTTGTTGCAGAGCACTCTCAAGAAAGAATGAAGAGGTGGAAGCATTGCTTTGTGCCATTTCTATTATCCAACTAGATTGGATAACCAAAGCAAGGGATGAATGGAAGAAGGATGAAGAAGTGTGGACACTCATTCAAAATTTGCAGCAAGATCCTAGTACACCTGATACATTTAGTTGGAAACATTATTCCTTATGGTACAAAGATCGCTTATATATTTGTAAGAATTCCCAACTAAAACAAAAGATTCTTTTGGAATTGCACATTTCTCCTTTAGGAGGCCACTCAAGATTTTAAAAAAATTAACACAGGGTGAAGAAATAATTTTTTTGGGATGGCCTTATATCTAATATTCTAAATTTTATGGTGGAATATTTGGTTTTCCAGCAAAATAAAGTTGAGACAATTAAGACCCTAGGTCTTCTACAACCTTTATCCATTCCAATTCAACGTTGGGAGGAGATTTCAATGGGTTTTATCACAGGTTTACCAAAGTCTGAAGGAAAGAGTTTCATCATGGTGGTAGTTGATAGACTTACCAAGTATGCACACTTTTGTGCATTATCTCATCCATTTAAAGCAAGTACAATTGCTACTACATTTATGGACACAATTCAAAAGCTACATGGAAACCCAAAGATTATTATGAGTGACAGAGATCACCTTTTTAATGGAAATTTTTGGACAGAGTTATTTTCTTGTTTGGGTACTCAATTAGCTCATAGCTCATCTTATCATCCTCAATCCGATGGCTAAACCTAGATAGTGAATAAATGTTTGGAAGGAAATCTTCATTGTTTTGTATCTAATAAACAAACACAATGGGTGAAGTGGTTACCTCTCGTTGAATGGTGGTATAACACTTCCTTCCATATTGCAGCAAACAATGACCCCATTTATGGCACTTTATGGATATCATCCACCGTCCATCACATCATCTTTAAGAGAAAATTCGAAGGTTCAAGCAGTGGAAGATCACATCGAGCATCAACAAGAATTTCTCCAACTCTTAAAGGATAACCTAAATTTGGCACAAAATCGAATGAAACAACAGGTAGATCAACATCGCAGCGAGAGAAGTTTTGATGTAGGAGACTAGGTTTTTTTACAGCTAAAACCATATAAACAAATTTCCCTCAAGCAAGCTAAGAAGGATAATAAATTATCGCCAAAGTACTATGGTCCTTACAAGGTGTTGCAAAATATTGGTAGTATGGCATACAAATTGGAGTTTCTTGCTTCTTCGCGAGTGCATCTAGTTTTCCATGTTTCATGCTTAAAGAAGGTTATAGGTGAAAATATTCCAGTTCAAAAAATATTGCGAGAACTTGATGAGGAAGGAAAATTTATATTGGAACCTAAAGAGATCACAGAAAAAAGAAGTCGACAACTACGAAATCAAGCAATTTCATAGTATCTCATCAAGTGGAAGAACTTACCCACTGAAGATTCTACATGGGAGGATGAGAATTTTATACAGAAGCACCTAGAGCTACTCAAGCGTTGAGGACAACACTTTTTTGAAGGAGAGGGGCATGTTAGGTCCCTATATTACTAGTTTAGTCCCTTATTGTTATTAGTGTAGCCCCCTTGTTGTTATTGTTGTACCCCTGTAACCCTAATATTGTTATTATTGTGCCCTTACATTATTATTGTTAGGTTGGCTAGGATTATATTGTGGCCCCATGGACTCCTATATATAGAAGGAGGTTTTGGTCATTTTTATCATCCAAGAATTATTCATTTATGTAATGTATTTAAGGTTGCCCCCTCGAAGTGGTTGATTCATAAGGCGTTGATATCTCTTTTCTTCTATTTTTGGAGCTGGTTTCATAACAAAATTTTGTAGGGGAAAGAAAATTTTTTACATAGGTTTATCCTGAACTATGATGAGTTAACAAAAGGTTTTACCCAATTTTTGAAAGAAAGTATTCCTTTTATTTGGGATTAGATTGATGATCGATATTTTGATGCATTAAAACACGCGTTGACCCATGCACCATTATTGCATCCACCCAATTACCACCAAGACTACTTTTTATACTTAGAAACCTTTGATTCCACCATTAGAATGTTTCTGGTTCAAGAGGATGAATCTCACAACGAGCATGTGATATATTATCTAAGTCAGCATCTAAACACGACGGAAATTAAATATTCACATGTGGAGAAATTTGCCTTGGTAGCAGTGCAAGCTGTCCAACAATTCTGTCACTACATACTATTACATAAAACAACTGTGATATATAATTGCAACTCGATGATGTATATTTTGACAAAAAAATTACTCGGGGGAAAATAATCTAAATGGATTTTCATCCTACAAGAGTTTGATTTGGAATTTGAGAATTCTAAATCAAAGAAATCACTGGTGTTTGCAGAACTCATGTGTGACTTTCCCAATACTGAGACAGAAACTATGGTAGAGAATCCCATCATAGATGAATCTCTATTTCTTATCAGTACGTTAAATCCATGGTATGGAGATATAATTATATATATTCAAACCCAAACCTTTCGCCAAGAGCTTTCATGTTCAAATCGATGGAGAATCTGATATCAATCCCAACAATACAATATTGTTGGAGACACTCTTTATTGTCGTGGTGCGGATTCTATTTTTCGACATTGTATAACTCACAAAGAGGCTGAAAGGGTTTTGAATTATTTCCACTTTGGAGCGTGTGGTGGTCATATGTCTGGGTTTTCCATAGCCCAAAAGATATTGCGCACTGGTTATTTTTGGTTGTCATTGTTCAAAGATTGTATTATTGCAGTCTGAAAATGCCACAACTACCATATTATTGATCAAAATATGTGGGTGCCTCCAGCTCCTCTTCACCCAATCATTGTTGTCAGTCCTGTTGAGCTAATTTATGTACCTAAACTAACACAATTATTTATTATCAATCCAGGTTGTTTATGCTTTGAGTCAAGTTCACTATATGTGAAGATCTAATATAATCAAACCTTGAAAGATAATTTATTCAAAATCAATACATCCCACAACTCTAATTCAACTTGTTCAAAGTAGAGGAAAAATATTGAGATGGTTCTTGACTCAAGAAGTCCACCTTTGCCTCAACTATCACTTAATGAATCAGAGATTAAAATCAAGAACTTAAGATGGATAAATTTTTAATGAAAGAATCTCTTAACTTAAGAGACACATAAAGTATTTCATCATAATTTATTCATCTCAATACTCAAAATCAAAATAAGAAACTACTTGCATGCAAACCAAAGAAACTAGTTGTAATTCATCATTTTAGTAGAAGGGATGTTCAACTTGAACACCTGTTTTTCCAAATTGATAAAGTGATGAATAAGCTATGAACTAATGAAATCAATCATTATGCATGAACCATGAAGCAATCTGAAATAAAACTTTGAAAAACCGGTTCTACAATAACCAGATTACAAGGAAATAAAACTAGTTAACAAGGAAGTGTACTTAGCTTGGAATGGGGGCCCTTCCACCCTTGCCTTGCACACTTGATAAGTGATCTCAGAAGCTTAACTTCAGTTACACATCCATAGCATTGAACAACAAAATAATAACAACACAAGTCTTCAAATTAACTCCTCAATCCAAAGTTGTCACAATATAAAAGTATAATAAGTCAATAATACATAAGCCATCAAAGTTTTGGCTTTAAATAAGAAGTCTCATGAAACAAACTGATCTATTTTCACTCAAACAAACCCATATACTCTCATCCACCTATCTAAGTCGAATTCATTATTCTTATCCCAAGAAATATGATCAATCCCATAGAATCTCAAAACTGTCCTATTTCTATGGGATTTCTGAATGACTAATCATGATTGACTAGCACCAAATGGGCCTAATAAAGCTTGTTCTGTTCGAACTAAGCATAGCTGGCTTAATCCTAGTTGCCAAGCTGTCCATCCATGCATTCAATTCGTGCCCAAGTGTCCTGCAACCACATCAACCATAGAGCTATTACGGGAATTTCTGAATATGCCAATTTTGCACTAAAAACCAAACTTTCATAAAAACTTTAGAAATTGAAAAATTAAAATTAAATACCTGAATAGATATCAAATATACATAAAAATGGAATAAATGAAGGGAAAATGGATGGGAAATAGATGGATTAGTAAGTTTCTTTGAGCAAAATAAGACCAAAACTAAGGCCCAACAAGTCCTTTTGCAAAATGGGGCATTGATTTCATTACATGTAACCCTCACTCGACCGGGGGGCATGGGTATATTATTCTCGCTATAGATTACTTTACGAAATGGGTCAAGGTGATGCCTATATTCACGAAAGATGGAAAAACTATAGCTACATTCGTATTAAATCATGTGATTGCTCATTTCAATGTGCCTCAAGCTATTATCACAGACCATGGGAGTCAATTTCGAAATATAATGATGACCGAACTTTCCGATCAACTTGGCCTGCGCCATGATAAATCTACTCCATATTAACCGTAGGCTAATGGTCAAGCTAAAGCCATCAACAAGGTTTTGACCACCATCATTAAACGAATTATCAGAACTCACAAATTGAATTGGCATACCATGCTTTTTTCGGCACTATGGGCATACCGAACCTCAGCAAAAACGGCTACAAGGTTCACTCCTTTTCAACTGGTCTACGGTTTAGAAGTTGTGTTACCAATTGAATGTGAAATACCATCACTCCAATTAGCCATTGAGTTACTACCAGCTACCTCTGAAGAGGAAAAATGATTTTTGTACTTAGCACAATTAGATGAGACTCGACGCACTGCTGCATTAGCTATCGAAGCTCATAAGAAACGTGTGAAAGCTTAGTATGATTGAAGTGTTACTCCTCGTGTTTTTTTAGAAGGTGACCTATTATTAGTATACGATCAAGCTAACGATAAGCTAGGTGCTGGGAAATTCGAACTGATGTGGCATGGTCCCTACATTGTCAAGCATGTGCTTGCAAAAGGGGCCTATGAATTGACTGATTATGACAGGGTCTCTTTATATTTGCCCATAAATGGTCTTTATCTAAAGAGATATTATGCTTGACTTTCATGTGAAGATCTCACTTGTACATTAGTTACTTTTTAGATAGTGTGCCTTAGATTAGATAAGTGTGCCTAGATTAAGTTTGATGTTACTACTATCACTAATTATCTTGATTACTCTTTATATTGCAGATGTCGACATCCATTCAAATGTACATTGGTTTTGCTGATGTTGCCTGTCATAGTACACAGAATATTTCTTCCACGGCCTGGGTTATCTATTCACCCACCGATGAGTTAGTTTCTATGCATGGGGTAAGCCTTGGTAAAACAAAGAACAATATTGCAGAATATAACGCAGTAATTGAGTTATTATCTGATGCCATTTCATTTTTTATTCGACGTTTGATCATTAGGTTGGATTCAAAACTGCATTGTATTACATTTAAACAGGTTATATGCAATTAAAAATCCAGTGTTATTGAGATTATTTTTGAAGGTTCGTCTCTTGGAATGACGGTTTGATTACATTCAATATCAACACATTTCAAGAAATTTAAACACATTGACCGATGCATTAGCTAATCGTGTTATAAATAGAAATTTGTAACATTAAAATAGTAAACCAAAACAACATTCGATGCATGTTGAACAAGATATTCAGGAAAGTAGTAATATCATAGATAGGTCTGTTTTTCAAAAATATTACATCGTCTATGATCAAAGGTTCAAACACCTTATTATCTAATTGATACTGATATAAAAAACAAAACATGTTAATCCACAATGATCATCCACTATCCATGATGATGATCATGGTAATAGACTATGGCATGCACCACCTTGCGCAGGAATCTCCTAAGCCTGGAACACCAGTAACATGTCTCTGAAGCTGGAGAGAAATGTCATATGTCCATGTCTCGAGAATGTCTACGGTTAACCTCTCCCAGTTGTGTTCCATATCGGCTAGGATCTCTGTTGCCTGATCCTGTGGTGGTGTTATAGGCTCTGCTTGCTGCTTATCAAAGCAGCGGAGTGTAGCTGGTCGTTGTGGACCGACATCTGCAATTAAATATTTTTATCAGTATTGGACAATAAAAAACAAATAAAAATTATATTAAATACATAAAAATAGTTCGCTTACCTGATTCGTCCCACTGTGCCCCTAGAGGAAAAGACATCTCAGGATCACCTCTGAAATATATACCTGCATAACGAAAGTCTTCAATTGTGAAGACTTGGTTCCTTACCCACATAAAGTATGCCGGAGTGAACCGAACCACTGAATTTCAATCGCCACCATGGCAGGCCATTAAGGCAAGCCAATGTACCATCCGAGGTTCTTGAGGTTGTTAGAACAGGGTCCCTTGCAAGCTGCAAAACTAGTCCATTTTGTACATTTTTTTATTATATTTAGTCTAACGCAGGGGTTTTGGGGTGGGTCAAAGCCCCTAAAGCATTGTAAATGGGTCAAGGGTAGACCAAGAGTCCGCAAACCACGGTTTGTAGACCATTGGATGCGTAGGCTAAAATAGTATAAGTAGTCAAACCTTTTTGAGTTGTAGGATAGATTAAGAATGATAAGAGATTGCTACTAAGTGTGAATCAATAGATCTGGTCAGGTTTGTTAGGTAAGGACTCCTGCTGCTGTGTGCGTGGAGGGCCTCTGTCCTGCTGTATGCGGACCCTGCTAATGTGTGCGCAGGTTGGGTTTTGGGGTATTGTAAGTAGATCTGGAAGATTAATGAACGCGGAAGTATTGTTGACTATCTGAATCCACTGGAATTACTGTGATATGAATCTGTGATGTTTTATTACTTAATATATGCTGCTATGTTATTGATTTAAGCTGTGAACATACTTGTGTTACTTATTTATGATGCGATCTGGGGTTGATCTGTTTTACTTCATTCAAGAATATCTGGAATAGTTGTGTTATTGTTATATGAGTTCATAATTTGTTGATTTTTGTGAGTGTCATTGCTATTACACACGTGGATGTGAAGGGAATTTATAGATATAGGCTCTGTGATACAAGATCTAGTCACTATAAGGGTGAGCACAGCTCTGCTTAACTTACCTACGCTCTCCCAGGGTGCGGAAACCTGGTTCCAGCACCCACCCATACTACTTTGGATGAGACTTTGGCCTGCGCAAGCAGGTCACTGCCGAAAGGGCCAGTAGTATAGGGGTTTGTTGGCAAACCTTGAACATTCGAACCTGGGTCAGGACCCCTCGAGCCAACAAATGGTTCGGTTGCCGGGACCTAGAGAATTTTGAGAGAGGGATCAGGTAATGCCAAGGCCGTACTGGAAGCCTGAGAGAAAGGAAATTGCTGAATGGTTTGAATAGAAAGTTTAGGAATTTTCCATAAAAGAAAACCGCAATGAGAGGTTGAACGCCGAAGAGTGGAAGAATAATTACATTTTCACAGAGATCTACTAGATATTCTTTGTAATGATTGTGATCGAGCTCGAGGAGTGGCTCGCAAGACTGGTAGAACTTCAGAAGTGTTGGAAGGACGAGCGGATCATAGAGTGGACCCCCGAACTAATCCATCAGTTAGAAAAGAATGATAACACCATCACTCGCACAGTGGACCATTGGGTAGATAGTGTGTTAGGAGGAGTTGTGACAGAATTTTCCATCGATTAGTTTGTCTCCTACTCTGAAGCAGAGTGAAAATTCTTCACAAGGTTCCGAGGTAAGTTTTTGAAGACCTTACCATTGCTGATCAAGATATTATTATGTGAAAAGAGTATTCTGTGTAGCCATACCAAGTGAATGACCTCTGATCTGAACGAGAGCACAAATCAAAGTGGAAAATACTATAGGACCAACCTAGAAGGAGATAGATTGGTCTACAGTCTGGTAAGGGAAGCAGCTTCACAGAGTCCTCCATCCACACTGCTTTTAAACCAGCCTAGAGGTAAGATTTCACCTACCTCTCCGCCACCAAAAGATGACATGGCTATGCACATGAAGTTTCCGACCTTTAAGGGTGTGGGGGATGAAGACATGGATCAGTTCTGGTTTGTCACAGGATCATTATGTATTGTGCAGAACATAGCTAGTGATGCAGTGAAAAGGGCACAACTGTCCCTTGCCTTCGAAGGAAGATATTTGGATTGGTACATGGGATACATCGGCCAAAACGCAAATGCAACCATTGAAGATATTAAGAATGCCCTGAAACAACAATTCAAGAAACTTAATTCCTACTCCCAAATCATGGTTGATCTAAAGGATTTCAAGCAAGGCCCTTCTGAGTCTGTGTGTGAGGCCGATTAACGACTTAAGAAGGTGATCAGAGAAGGGGGATTCCAATATGACGACAGACAGAACACGGAATGGTTTATCACTATGTTGCTACCTCACCTGCGCGTACCTATGGGGCACCAAACTTTTGAATCGTAGGAGAAGGCCTTGGAAGGTGCCATGAAGTTAGAAGCTGCACCTCGGGACGAGACTCAGCTGGGCGTCCAATAGATCCAGGGACAGCTGGAAGCGATGCATGTAGAGATCCAGAACCTGTGAAAGGAACCAGGGGTAGAGGCTAGCCCTGAGAGATGGTGCATATGGTGCCGGGATAATGGACATACCAAGGATAATTGTCCTCTGTTAGCAGACTATATGCAGGCCGGGGGACCTAGCCCATTGCACCCTAGGGAAGCTGCGGGACCCAGTGGGCCAGCTCTATGGTACGATGATTGTCACATCGCAGGGCTGCACGATACCAACCACTATCCCTCCTTGTTGTGTACGTTCCAGAGATAAAGCAAAAATGGTGCAGGTTCTACATATCAGTAGGACATGATGAACAGAAATACTAGACATATGATATGATTATTGATTGAGGAAACTTATACAGATTACAATCAGACCCTGCGTCACCAAGAACCCCCGCAGGTATAGGTGACTCCCCATCAAGGGGTAGGGAAGGAGGGTGTGGTGGAAGTGCAGGACGGGGAAGAGGTCAGCTAATCTGTTATAACAGTGGAGAAGCAGGACACTTTGCAAGGGACTGCCCGAACCCCACTAGGAAATCCTGCCGATATTACAGAAAGCTAGACCATGCGATTGAAGATTGCCCAATCTTGATAGCAAAAATGTAGGAAAAGCATTCGAAACCTACGCAGAATGTGCAGAGAGTTAAGGCTGAGCTGCAAAACAAAGATCCAAGTGTGAATGCGGTGACACGCAGTGGGATGGCCACTAGGGGACCTGAGGAGGAGGTTGCGATGGAACCTCTGATCCGACAAGCTGTTAGTAAATAAGAAGGTTTGGACCTTAAAAAGGGGAAAGAAAAATTTGTCACAACTCGCAAGGACTTTGCTGATGTAGAGGCAACTACTGCTTGGCCACCTGCAAACCTCAAGGCAGATGAGGAGGTCGAGCCCTTTTTTCAGGCATGTATGAAGCTACTGCGTAACCCAAAGGCTATGGAGAATCTTTAGGCATTAATAGATAGTTGTACAGCACGACCCAATCTACCTCTGGAGGTCAAGGATGTGCACAAGCTATATAGGTATAAGAAACGCACTGGAAGAGAAATGTGATTGCCTGCGCAGATTGGTGACTACGAGATGAGTTAGGTTATTTTGGACCTGGGGTTAGATGCGAACGTGTTACCTAAATAGACTTGGCAATGAATGGGAGAGCCTAAGTTGGAATGGTCCACTATTCAACTGTGCATGGAAAATCAATAGAAAATCATCCCACTAGGAAGGTTGTCTAAAATTATGGTGGATATCGTAGGAGTAAAGGCCCGAGCCGAATTTGAGGTAATTGAAATTGCAGAAGATGCAGACCCCTACCCTGCGCTCTTAGGGCTGGACTGGGCCATAGACATGGGCGGTATTATTAACCTCAAAAAGAGAAGCATGGTGTTTGAGAATAACGGTACAAGGGTGATAGTACCATTAGATCCTGTGAAAGGTAAACGATACACAGAGCCAGTGCGCGATGAAGAGGAGGTGGATCACATTTATAAGTTGACTACGCGAGACGAAGATTGGACCAACTCCATGGCGGAAGGAGTACTCTGCTGGGAAAAGGACAGTGAATTCTTCTCTGACTATGATGGGGAGATGGAGAATTGGAAAAATCGGTTGCAAGATGTCTCGGTGCTGCAATGTCTTCGAGTCACAAGGGACTTCTGCTGCATTTCTTCAGAGGTAAGAGACCTACCATACTTTGATGGTTCTAGTAGCATTAAGGAATTTTTGTGATCATTTGAAGTCAAGGTTCCAAGAGAACGAAGGATATGGGCCCTTAATCTAGCGATGCGTGCAGCACCTGGAAGATGGTGGGAGACGCACAAAGGGTGTTACAGGACTGGGAGGACTGTCGGGACATGATGCTCCTCTGATTTGAGCCTTCGGTAAAGGTGCGGGTCAAGATATTCCTTGGCCCAAGGGACCCGCATAAACACTTGTTGGCCTAGATCAAAGCATGGGGTGACCAAGCTATGGAAGAATGGGTTCACTTGTTCATTCATGCGTTAGGTCCAATCCTGACTGCGTGGTACCTAGATGCGGAGCTACATCAACACATCCGACACTGGGAAACTCTGAGGGATGAATTCATAGGGAAATTTGGACTCATAGGGGGGTCAGAAGCACTTGACGAAGCTCTGTAGGGTATAGATACATTTGTGTTCAAGGAACCTAGCTCCACTAAAGCATTCGGGGCGCTGACATGGGAATCATAGATGCTGGATATTGTCAACTGTCGCAGCTTGGTAAGGGAAGAAAGTGAAGAAGACCCACAGTCTGTCTCTATTCTGGAGTCGCAAGGAGAGCATCCCATTGCAGGACCCTCGCTGCAAGAGGCAGATGTCACTAAGCCTCTCAGGTTGCGTGAAGTCAATATTGGGACGGAAGAACATCCTAAGTTGGCTAATATTGGGGACTATTGGGATGAAAATACAGTAAGAAAAGTGACCGAGTTACTCACCGAGTACCAGAACTTATTCCCAAAAAAGTTTTCAAAACTAAAGGGGTTCACAGGGGACTTAGGGGTCATGCATATCACTCCCAAACCGGATGTTCGCCCCATAAAAAAACGACCCTATAGGTTGAACCCCAAATATAAGCAGAAAGTCAAGGAAGAACTTGATAAAATTATCATTGCAGGTATCATCGAACCTGTCGAATAGTCAGACTGGGTTAGCCCAATGGTAGTTCAGGAGAAAAAGGCTAAAGGGGAGATTCGGATCTACGTGGACCTGCGCAAGTTAAATGATGCCTGTGTTCATGACCCATTTCCTACACCATTCTTAGACAAAATTTTGGATAGCGTGGGGGGACAGGAAGCATACTCCTTTACAGATGGATTCTCAGGGTACCATCAGATTAGAATCGCTCCCGAGGACCGCAACAAAACCACATTCGCCACAGAGTGGGGCTTTTTTTAGTATACTATCATACTATTTGGTCTCAAGAATGCCCCGGCTATTTTCTCGCGGGTAGTGGTTGCGGTGTTCAAAGAATTCATCCACAAGTTCCTAGAAGTATATTTTGATGATTGGACCTGGTGAAGGCACGCGTATCAAACTTGCGCATGATGTTGGATGCCTGCCGAAAGCACCAGATTTCCTTAAATATCAAGAAATGTATCTTTTGTGTACCCTTTGGTATCCTGCTCGGCCATATAGTTTGTCGAAAAGGGTTGATGGTGGATCCTGCCAAAATTGCAGTAATCATCAACTTTCTAGTACCAATGACGGAGAAACAATTGCGCTTGATCCTTGGGCACACAGGCTACTACCGAAAATTCATTCAAGGCTACGCACTGATCACGAAACCTATGGAAAAATTGCTCAAAAAGGATGTTTCGTTCTTTTGGGATGCCGAGTGTCAAAAGATCTTTGAGTTACTTAAAGAAAAGATGGTCTCGGCACCTATTCTCATCTTTCCTGATTAGGAGAAGGTCTTTCATGTCCACGTCGATGCATCGGGAATTTCTCTGAGGGCTATCCTTACGCAGCTAGGAGAAGGAGAAATTGATCATCTGGTTGCCTTTACAAGTCAGAAACTCTCTGGCACCGAATGTAATTACTCCACTATAGAGTAGGAGGGGTTGGCCATGGTGTACGCTTTGCAAAAATATCGACACTACTTGTTAGGAGGACACTTCAAAATGTTTACAGACCATTTAGCCTTGAAGTACCTGGTAAATAATCCCATTTTGGGGGGAAAATCTGCTTATGGTTACTGCTATTTCAGGAGTATGAATTTGAAATCATCGTTAAGTTGGGAAAGTTGACTGCTGGGCCGGATCACTTATCACGAATAGAGAGTGGCGAGGAGCCAACCAACGTATAAGATAGATTTCCTGATGTGCAGCTGTTTGCTATTAAGGTAGTAGATTCCCACTTTGCTAATATCATTCAGTTCTTGACTATTGGGATGACACCCCCAGAGTATTCAGTGCAAGAAAAGAAAGAGATAGTCGCTTGAGAAAAAAAATTTACCATCATTGCAGGTTAGTTATGTAAGATGGGAGCTGATGAATTATTGCGGAGATATGTTTTGGAGCATGAAAGGCACGCTATATTGGTAGAAGCTCATGATGGAGTAGCAAGAAGTCACTACGCAGGGAAAGAAATGGTGCAAAAGGTCTTGAGGGCTAGGTTATGGTGGCCTACCCTGCATCGTGATGCCCACAATCATTTTAAAGCCTGCGATACGTGCCAACGAACAGGGAGACCATCCCGCAGGGACGAAATGCCCCTTCAACCACAAATTTCTCTACAAGCATTTGATAAGTGGGCCATCGATTTCATAGGGCCTATCAACCCACCAGGAAAGAAGATGGGTGCACGCTACATTATTACTGCCACTGATTACATAACTAGGTGGGCCGAACCACAAGCAGTAAAGGATTTTATTGTGGATACTACTATGCATTTCATCTTTGAATAGATCTCTAGATTTGGGTGTCCGAAGATCCTCATGAGCAACAAGGGTACGTACTTTGTTAACGAAACAATCCAAGCTTTGACCGCGGAGTTCCGAATCCATCATGCAAAAAGCACACTGTATCATCCATAGGCAAATGGTGCGGTTGAAGCCTTTAACAAAATCTTGGAGCAAGCACTGACAAAGGTTTGCAATGTCGATCATAGCGATTGGGATGTTCACGTCCCGTCAGTTCTTTGGGCTTATCGAACCACTTGCAAGAAGCTAACTAGGAAAAATCCTTTTAGGATGGTCTATGGAAAGGAGGCCATTATGCCAATGGAGTACATTATTCCTAGTCTACGTATCGCAACAGTTACGAACATGGTGGACCCTGACATCATGGAGGAGCGATTAGCGCAGCTTATGCCTTTGGAGGAAGATCGGTTCCTGGATAATTTCCATCAGCAGGTGCAGAAGGCCCACGATAAAGCCTGGCATGATCGACATATTCGCTAAAATACCTTCGTGAATGATGAATTGGTCCTCTTATATGATAGCTAGTTTTCAAAACATCCAGGGAATTTTCGGCAGCACTGGCTTGGCCCCTATACTATTAAGGAGATCACGGATGACAGAGCTGTTCGGCTGGCCACCCTGCGCGACAATATGCTGCCAGGATATGTCAATGGTAGTCGGCTCAAACCATATAAGATCAAATGACTACATGGTTGGAGTAGTTGTGCAGGCACAGATGATGAACCTACCATCGCAGTGACTCGGGACGAGTCACAAGATTGTGTTGGGGGACTGTTGGAATAGGGTCCCTTGCAAGCTCCGAAACTGGTCCATTTTGTACATTTTTTGATTATATTTAGTCTAATGTAGGGGTTTTGGGGTGGGTCAAAGTCCCTAAAGCATTGTAAATGGGCCAAGGGTAGACCAAGAGTCTGCAAACCACAGTTTTCAGACCATTGGATGCATAGGCTAAAATAGTGTAAGCATTCGAACCTTTTTGAGTTGTAGGACAAATTAAGAATGATAAGATATTACTGCTAACTACGAATCAATAGATATAGTCAGGGTTGTTGGGTAAGGACTCCTACTGCTGTGTGCACAGAGGGCCTTTGTCCTGCTATGTGCGGACCCTGCTACTGTGTGCGCAGGTTGGGTTTTGGGGTATTGTAAATAGATCTGGAAGATTAATGAACGCAGAAGTATTGTTGACTATCTGAATCCACTGGAATTACTATGATATGAATATGTGATGTTTGATTAATTAATATATGTTGTTGTGTTATTTATTTAAGCTATGAACATACTTGTGTTACTTATTTATGATGCGATCTGGGGTTGATCTGTTTTAATTCATTCAAGAATATCTGGAATAGCTTCGTTATCGTTATATGAGTTCATAATCTGTTGATTTCTATGAGTGTCATTGTTGTTACGCACGTGGATGTGAAGGGAATATAAAGATATAGGCTCTCTGATACAATATATGGTCATTATAAGGGTGAACGCAGCTCTGCTTGACTTACCTACCCTCTCACAGGGTGCAGAAACCTGGTTCCAGCATGCACCCATACTACTTCGGGTGAGACTTTGGCCTGCACAAGCAGGTCACTGCCGAAAGGGCTAGTAGTATAGGGGTTTTTTGGAAAACCTTGAAATTCCGAACCTGGGTCAGGACCCCTCAAGCCAACAGAGGTTCCCCACGATCTACTGGAATCAGCTGAGGGGTGAGAAATGAGATTCTCTCTAAAGCAAAAGAAATCAAAATGGTGCCATAACCAAAGTTTTTCAACTTTTCATTCTTTTCTCTGGTTAATTGGCCTTTCATGTTGGCCAATACCCCTTCACATCAATTGAATATGGTGCCTCTGAAACACTCTACCACGGTCTGCATTTGAGATTTAGTGGCTACATGTGGAGCTCCACTCCCAGACAATCTGGCTATCATAAATGCAACTACTTTGAGATCTAATCGCAAGATAGTTTTAATGTCTATGAGATTATCCTTTGGATCTTCCTAATCACTGCAATACTATTGTTTTTAGCTAGCAACGAGTAGGCCACCCTGTCTAGCCCCAAACAAGGATATGTTTTCTCCTCTTCGGGACAATCCAGTGAGGAAATAGATATCCTCAAGCTCAATTTCGAGCTGATGGTCACCAATGATGAAACATTGGTCTTGAAATTCCCATGTATTTACTAGCCATGTCATCGGCTCTACTTGTGCTTTCATACCTTGCATCACCCAGGACTTATATAAACCACAATTTTTTAGCACACACATTTTTGTGGGATCATTCATAGCTTCATTGTATATAGCCTCATGCTCACTTTCTCTCCATTATAACATGGTGGAATAGCCTACAAATAAACACATTTGAAAGTTAGAAACCATTGGAGTGTAAAAATTGAATCATTTTTAAGAGATTTTGTGAATTTTGAAACAGTCACGACACCTCCGCAGTTTTTGTGAGGAGACGACGCAGACGTTCACACGGGCTCTACACAAAAACTGTGGTAGCCCTATAGTTTTCTTTTTAGAAAACTATTGGGGTCCGCAGGTAATGTGTGCATGACCTGCAGACCCCTGAGAGCACATTTTTAAACATAAATTCCTCCCAAAAAATGAAATTAAAGCTGAAAAGGAGAAATGAAGAGTAAGATGATGTGGATTACCTGGTTCTGACGTTTCATGGAATGGACAGTCGGTTCTCCTGATATTAGCTCCAGAACGTTTTTTTCCAAAAGCTCTCAATTCACCGCTCTGAAGACAAAAGGTGAAAATGATTTTTTTTAACTCCTTTTTATAGTTTTTGAATGAATAAAATATTATATTTGATTTAATTTTCACTTCAAAAGGCTATTTTTCAATATTTTTACTTCTTGGAAATAGGTATGTGTAATCTTTTGAGTTTTTGTGTAGGATACAGGATTATTTTTGGTGAAAAGAATTATTTTGACGCTGAGTATACTTTTATCACTTTTTCGGGCTCTTGAAAATTAAGAAAAAGAAAAACCCTAGAGTTCTCTTTTAATCCCTTTTCAGCCTCTCTAAATATCAAAATATCACGAAGTACTTGACTATTCGAACTCATTAAAGGAAATGAACAGTCGTCCCTTCAGTATAAGTTTACCCCTTTTCTGGACTGAAATGGACCATTTACGAAAAAGGTATACATTTATTAATAATGGTCAATAGAGTTCTCTCCTATATTATTTTGTCCTTTTTCGGGCTTGAGAGACTAAATTTACGAAAAATTACAACCACGAAGTTTACTTATGTTTTTCTTATGACTCCCTAAAACTGAAAAACGTTGAGTTTCTCCTATACTGGACTCATTAAAATTTAACAGTAAAGGGCATGTCGATTACAATAGGACCAGACCACTCCTTCTTAGGGTTCTATTTTAATACTAAGATGGAATCATATGAAGGATGAGCTTACACAAACAAGCAAATTTTATCCTCCTCAAGCTTGTAAAAAATAAAGAGGTACTTGCCAATAATGGTGGGGGAAAAAGAGAGAAAAAGAATCTAGTTGTCACCCTTGTTTAAAAAGCAGTATGTCACTCTTGAACACAACACTTTGTCACACTTGTACCTGGGTTGGGAAATCCTTTGTCTAACAGTTAATCAAACCACATTGAAAGTCTTCAACTAGTTTCTGGGTATTAGATTTAGGTCAATTGTTGCCAAACCATCTGCAGTGTCGTTATGTGTTCAAGAGACAGTTCAAATAAACCATTCATTTCAAACATTTGTCTCCATTCACGTTGACCATCCCTGAGTCAGTTGTTGCAAATATTTCTTCAAAACTTGATCTAATGGTTTTGTGTCGTGGGATTTCCTACGATAGGTCACTTTCTATCGATGACAGCCCATCATCTAGAAAGTTGATTTACAATCCTATCAGTACCTTGGCATATGCATGTCCTAATGGGTTCTCGCCTTCGACGATAGGTTGCACCATTGACCTTTGATCGAATGATTACATGAAGTGTTCGACTGCAAATCATTCATTTACACTTCATGGATTGTATTGAGTACATTGAGAGCCATTGTCATTTTTGGCAGTTTCTCTCACACTTGTTAAAAAATCACATCATTGACTGGTAATCAAGTGGTTTCTACCATGTTTGACTTCGACATAATCAATCGCATGGATAGAATCGTACTAGTTCGGGAAGCAGAAATCAAGACCCTGGATCTATTTTCCACCATCCAGGCTGCGAGGAGTTTTATTATTCATGATACAATAAAATACTTATGACAGATAGCTACACCCATACTGTGTCTACTATTGATGTAATATTAAAATCATATTTGTACCAGAACATTTAGTTAGTTTTTATCTGAGTATGGGAATGCCCACCTCAACGATGATATATATATATATATATATGCTTGCGTTGAATGTTTTTACAAGTTTTCGATCGGTGTGTCTGCAATCTAATCCTCGGAATGATAAATAACTTCACTCTTCAGAACAACCTCAGACTTCACACTTTAGGGGGAAATATGTTACACGTTATTTTGTCACCATGACATTTGACTGTCCATACAGGTCTATCAGTACCTATAGTGTGCTCCCATAGAAGTCAAAAACCCTAATGTTACTAAACCAAGTCTTGGAATTGGAGAAAATTTCATTAAAACCCTTAAAATTATACCTCCGCACTTTTTCTAGCCTTTTCCCGCAAGTTCGCGGATACTTGTTCTATAGCCTGCAGCAACTCCCGCACGTTCTACTACTAAAACCTGTAGACCCCCGTAAAATGTAAAATAAAGAAAAAATTAAATTCTAGAAGCCCAGCTAGTCGAATATTCTCCCAACTGGAAGCTTATAGAGGCGCAATCAGCTCAAGCTTTATCCCTCCACTCATGGAGTTTATCCCTTGGTCCATGGAGCTCAAATCCCTTCTTGAGAGGAATACATCCCCCTCTTCATGGAACTAAAACTACCTCCATTTCCCTATAAATTGAGCTCATGTTTTAGTCTCAAGGGTAGCTTGTATATGGTAATTGCTGAAGAAATTCCTAAGAGTGCATACTTTCTACACTAGTTGTTGTTGGCATGAGAATGATCACACCCTTATGTCCATAACTCCATGCTGGTATTTAGAGAGGAAGGCTTATCAAACTGAAGGAGGAACTATTTTTCAGGACCCCAAGAGAAACTTGTATGACATCAAGGCGTCAGGTTGTAAAGTTACTCTTTTCATTCAAGATAATACATATGGATCTCTTTTTCTCATTGAGTTGTTCTTGCGATTATTGAATAAAATCAATACTTAGACTCCTTGATCACTAAGTTGGATTAGATTTTCTTAATTATTATATGTTGCAGGTGCTTTGATTCTTTTGTCTGCCTTTGATTGCAGGTTCTACTTACTGGAGAATCCTCTTTGGAGCAACTGGATAAAAGACTGCATCGAACGTTGGATTTAAAGGTAGGGGAATGTCCCCTTTAATTTTTTATAATAATTCTAAATTGAAAATAATCTAGAGAAAAATATTTACAACTGGATGTTTGTTTCTAGCTATTTGTAAAATACTAGGGAGATCGCTCTTGTCTGCAAGAGGGATTAATCCACATAACACCAAAAAAATGGGAGGAATAAGGAAAAATTTTCGAACAACCATCTAATTAAGATTGTGTGGAAATATAGGATATAACTATTGATACCCCTTTACCCAAAGAAAATGATAATAAAGGAGATATATTAGATAATTCAGAGAGTGAATCAGAGACTCAGTTTATCAAAACGCATAAAATTGAAGAAATAGAGAGACCAGTAGAATCAAAATAACTTATAATCAACCGGTAGGAGAGATTATTCCTAAAGAGTTTGGTTTTCAATTGCAGTTCTTGAACCTTGAGGAAGATTCTTTTGCAATATAAAATTTAGGAAAGGGGCCTGTTATAGGCCATTTTTTCACACCCGGTCATTATGCCTCCTAATGGGATCAATCAACATCATATTCCCCCTTGTAATCATCATTGCAGAAATCCCTAAGTGAACCTCCTTCATTTCCCAGAATTTCTGCCTAAAACCACCTCATCTGAGCGATTTTTAGTACCAACGCTCCCTAGCCTTCCTCTAGACATCATTCACCTACATGTTTCTCCATTATGGCCAACGTTGATCACCTAATGGTTGATCCCCTTCGCACCTGCATTGGTTCTAGAAATTTGGGAAAAAGAGATAATTGTCAGAAGCTTCCTCTTCCAGAATTTGTTTTTTTTTTTTTTTTAACATAAATGGGTAGTGTGATGTATTAATATCCTAGCTTGAATGCCTCAATTCGGATTACAGGATGCAAGGGAAATGCTCATATTTTCTCTCATGCTAGGAACAATATGGCACAAACACTTATAAGCCAACGTGTTTTACATGCAATAATGAGGCCGATCTCCGTAGTCTTCCCAAACTTGTTGATGCAAAAAAACTGCTTCAATAAAAGGCAGTAAAACATATTTAACAAGGAATTAAGGGATGGGATCCCATTCTTCGTCTCTATCTCTTAGGAGAGCTCCAAGAGAGAGGATGGAAGTTTTGTTGGCTTCAGAATCAACACCTTTGTTGTTCTCTCTCCTCACATGGAAGAAGTTCAAACTCTGGAAAGATTTAGCCAGTAATCTAATTCTAGCCATCAATCTTGAGAATCTAAAGTCTGAAGGAGATGAATTGTCCACTATAGTTTTGATTATGGACTGGGAATATCCAAATACATTTGCTTCTTTGATTCCAAGATCTTTGAGTTGCTTGAGACCTTGGAATAGAGCCAGCGCTTCAGCTTGAATGCTGGTTTTGTGGCCCACACCCCAGGCATATCTGTGCTCAATTCTACCTTCAGGATTTTTTACAACTCCCCTTGCTCCATCTTTTTTGGGATTTCCTTTGGCTGCACCATCAAAGAAAAGGGCGAATATTGACTGCTTTATAATAAACTCTGAGAAATATGTTTCGTTGACTCTAATTTTCCAATCTTTGAGGGGGGTGGGGGGCCTTACTATGTCTTGAAATTGGAGGTCGAAAATGGCACCCCATTCGGTATCCTGCTTACTTAGATTTTCACCATCCAACTGGTCTCCCAAGCTTTCTTTCAACTGAATTTTTATATTAATCAAGACAATATTGATATCATTCATTGTGTCTCTAAAAATCCTCTGGTTCCTTTTGAGCCAGATTTTCCAATAGATAATTTTAGGGAGAGAGAGCCAGGCAACCTTGATATGTTTGTTTTTGTAATATTCCAAATCTGGAATATCACAGCAAGCCTGCTAAAATAACACACTCCTGGGAGATTGATGTATAGAAATGAGTTTACAACCCTTCGATCCCTTATATCAATATATTTTGAGTCTAGATCCAAAAGGGTAGCAAAAACAAATCAAACTAGGTGTGGTAAACAGATCTCCCACCACCTAGTCTAGCTGAAAAACACCCTACAAGAGGGGCTGCAACTATGCACAACAAATTGCTTCGGAAATAACGTAGTCTTGGATAGTATGAGTAGGAGGCCATAAAATATGATTAACTTATAAGTATACAACAACAAATCAGAATTACAATGAAGCTCTTTCAATATGAAGTATAATACAGGAGACAAGAGAGCAATAAATCTTCAGAAAAGAAGGCTGCAACACATGTATAAACTGAGGAATGGCTCAACAACGTTATTTTAAGGAGCTGCAATAGCTGAATATTACAACTCATATCTAGGATAGATATTTGGACAAAACATCAGATCCATTTCAGATCTGGATGCTAGATAGTCTTATTTACAAGATCCCCTTGGGGTTTTGACCAAATCATGTATAACAAAGAGTAGATCTGAGTTTTAAGTTGCAGATCTGCAAAATGTTTCAGAAATTTCTGAAGATGACTTTACATTACAATATATCAGATCTAAACAGAACATGGATCAGCAATCTAATCCATGGATCACCAAAGTGAAAGGCAAAGCCCAGCACCAAAGATCTCTCATAAAAAATGGGATCAAAACACCCTGCAGAACCTCTAATGAAAATAACGCAGTTCCTCAATGAAAACTGCGTTGTAACTTGAATAAAAATAGTGGCCTGATGTCAAGATATAAATCTAAAGATAAAATAGTAGAGGCACACTTCCAGGAGGTTAAAATACACACTCCATGAGAAGAGGCTCTAATACAAGCTAGATCTCTACAGATCTAGAATCCCACTTGTTGTAGCTTACAAAAGCAAGCAAACCCCCACTAGATCTGTGGTGAAATTGGAAGTAGAGCTTGGCCCAAAGCTTGATAGTGGATCAAATCAACAAATAATCCTCCAAGAATCCTCAAAGGAAGAGGTGAAATCCCTGCATAGGAATCCCAAGTGCTAAGAAGCACAATTCTCTACTAAACAGCAGAGAATAGTATTTGTCTAAACATACAAGATACTCAAAAATATAATCAATCAACAACCTTCTCTTGCTACCTTCCCCTTCCTTTTATAAGATGAAAGACTTTGCAAACCCTAAACCACCTTGATGAGTTAGCTCCTTTCACATGAGGGGCCTCCTTCTAGAACTGTGTTGTCCCTTCATGAGACACATTGAACCTAGACAGCGCTGTAGATTTGGTCAAAGTTGACCCAATCTCACAGATCAAACCCCTTTCACACCTGAAAGTGATTTATTTACATGGCCCTGATTTATCTTTGTTCACATGGGCATTGATTTATTCAGTCTTTTCAGGAGTTTTACATGTCCTCCTTTATTCATTTATTCATGCAACATAAAGTAAAACAAAAATGAATATTCCTCTTAGCTTAGGCTAAGTAGGAATATTACAGTCCTCCCCTCCAAAATGTTTCTTGTCCTCAAGCAACTGTTAGGGTAAGAGCTATAGTAATTCTCCTCCTCCATTGATGGCATCATCAAGGATCAAGTCCTCATCATAAGCCAAGTGCTCATCAAGCCAATAAATCATGAATTTTTCCTCCAGGGTCAACATAAGATGTGCATAGTCCATCCCACCAGGAGTGAAAAACTCAACAGAAATTAACATGGTTGGAGAAATTCTCCATCTCAAACATGTATCATGAGGTACAGGTAGAAGTTCCAAACCATGTGGTACATACAAGCTGCCCATCTTCTATCCATACAATCCCATAAACAATACAACTATATCATCCAAGTATGGAAGCAAGAATACATATATGCAAGCTGAAATCTGAACTTGAGGAGGTGGGTCAAAATCCCACATGTGATGCCAACACAGTGCATCACCTTCCTGCATGAGATCAAGGTGTGGTAAGTGGCATTCCCACCATACAATTGCTGCATGAGTCACCTTAACATGGCTGAATATGATAGGTAAGTTTGGTGCCTTTGGAAAGCACCCATCATGATAAGGAATCTCCCTTTGCATAATAAGGGAGTGGCCAAGTTCAACATCTCTATTGGCCCACCATAAACCATGAGATCCACATGATCTCTCACTCCCTTTAGGATTCATATCCTACAAAAACATGGCAAAGGAATGTAATAAATCATAAAATACAACTTGCTTGGTATGATCAGATCCTTTACCATCATAGTCCTTCATACACATGGAGTTGTGCATGAGCATTTCACTCCTCTCAAGCAAAGGAAGAGTTGGTTAAGATGACTCTTGCAAAGAGTCCATTGGCTGCCCCAATCCTCCATAGATAATGCACTCTTAAAAGTGCTGATGTAGTTCCTCTCTCATGCCTTCCCAATCAAAGCTTCTCATGATCTAGGTATAGATCTTCATTGAATGCATATGGCTGAGGAAGAATTCTTCATGTGCTCCTTATAGGATCTTCTGCTTGAGATTGGAAGCTCTAGCTAAGAAGACCTTACCATGATAATAGATGACTCCCCCTTGGACTAAGTAGCCCTCTTCTTGCTGCATTTCATCTAGTATTATACCTTTGTAAAGATCTTTGGAATATTCTACAAGCAGTTGAGATTTCCAATACAGATCCACACTGCTCAACAATGACAGCGCTGCTGATACATCCATGGAAGTGATTGTCATGTTTCTGATCTCCTTTTTGACATTTCTCATGCTAAATTTTTTTGTTGGAGCGTTGATCCTCCCATTCTTCTCTTCCCACAATGCAGATTCAGAAAAGAGAGAAGGAGATAATGATGCAAGAAGAAGATCCCCCTCATTCTTGAGTTGTCCCAAGCCCTCCAACGCTATAACTTGGTCTCTCCTTGCTCCAATCATCCCTGGATCTAGATTTGGAGCAGCACTTTGTGAGGCCTTCCCCACAAGATCTGAATCTAGTGGCACCCCAGGTGGCTTGCCACTAGATAGGAATGTACCTTGCAGCATTCTCATGAACATGAGAGAAGGGACTGTGAGATCCCTGCTTCCACTACGCAAATCCATCTCTGTTGTTTGTGTGGAAGTAATAGGTGAAGGATAAGTGTTCATGCCTTGAATCATTTGTGGTTTCCCACTCTTCAAGTCCACCCACTCCATCTGCAAATCTTTCCAATCAGTGGTGACCTTCCCCAAAGTAATCAACCACTGGACACCCAAAATGATATTGGTGTCTGGTATGTCAACCACAAAAAGGTGGTCCACCAAATTGTAGGATCCCATAGTGACAGAGAGTGAGGGAAAATATTGCATGCATTACATGGTCCTATCTCCTGGGACCAAGAGAGAGAATCCCTCAAAAGTATCAGTGGGGATTGCTCTCCTTTGCACAAGATAAGCATCAATAAAGTTGTGGGTTTCCCCACTGTCAATCAGGAAAGATACTCTCTGATTCATGACTGAACCTTGTACTCTTAGGGTCAAGTGCTTAGGTACTCCCCTCAAAGATGTAAGAGTCCCACATATTGGAGCAAAGGATCCATTCCCATCTTCGGATGGTGCTGGATCTTCCTCATCATTATCAGCGATGTGACCCCTCCTAGGTTCATCATCTCCATCTTCCTCCTCAAAATTTGGGAAGACTTATATGTAACGTGATTTCCCAGTAGCACATCTATGTCCCGGTGCCCATGAATCTTGGCAGGTGAAACAAAATCTCTTCTTCCTCAACTCCCTCCTGAGTTCAATGCCAAGAGGTTTCTTCAAAGAGCTCTCCTTGGAAGGAGCAGATTTTCCTTCTTTCCCCTTAGAAAAGTGAGGGGCCTTGCTCTGGAAAGTTGCCTTTGCTTTTGGCAAGGCATCTTGGAGGTCTCTTGCCCTCTCAATGGAATCATGCAATGTTATGGGCTTGGAAGATTTAACCAACCCATGCAAAGGTTCCTCCAGGCCATCGATGAACATGTAAACCCTCCTTGCTACAGATAGATCAGGAACCATGACAGACAATCTCAGAAACTCAGAGATATAAGTTTCTGCATCCCCTAATTGCTTCATATTTTCAAGGCTTATGAAGGGTGCTTTAGGATCCTTCCTATCAAACCTCTCCACTAGTGTTTTGGTAAAATCAGAATAGGTAGTCACATTAATATGTCCCAATGTAGACAACCCATGGAACCACCAATTGTGTGCTTCACCTTCAAAGTGCAGCCCTGCAATCTTGATGGCTTCAATCTCAGGGACTTTGTTCAACTGGAAGTAAATATCCAAATTTTCTACCCATGCCTTGGCAGAATTGGAGGATGACCCATCAAACTTGGGCAAAAATAATCTTCCCATAGAGTGGTGTATATCCCGATTATGAAAGAACCCACCATCTCTATACTGCTGCCTCGGTCTTCTTCTATCGTTGAGGTGACAAAAATCTTGGAAACTCAAGTGTTCCTTGAATCTCTGACTCTGAGAATCATACTCCACAAATTAATCTTCAAGGGAAGCTTGCTCTTGTGGTCCTTCATTCTCCACAGCCAAGAAATTAGGCATAGTGGAGCATTGTGAAGCTTGTGGGGCTTGTGGTTGGTTCACTGGTTGACCAGCTCAGTGATGAGACATGTCAGAGCTTTCCCCCGGATGAAATATCCCAAGATATTCCCTCATTTTTTCCATCCTCATCTCTTTGATCTCTTTGGCAAGATCTTGCATGGCCACCAAAAGAGTTCTTGCAAACTTTTCTCCTTCTTTGTCACTTGCAGTCTCAGGGGCTTTACCATTGTCTTGATCATCAGTAGTATAATCATAATTCTTGTGACTTCTGTTCTGATACCTCTTCTCCCTCTTAGTAAGAGTTTCATCTTTTGAATGCAACATGGTTGTGATGCTCCAAGGAAAGCACAGTATGTGCCAAGAAAGGAGCTCTGATACCACTATAATATTCCAAATATGGAATAGCACAGTAAGCCTGCTGAAATAACGCAGTCCTGGGATATTGATGTACATAAATGAGTTTACAACCCTTGGATCCCTTAGATAAGTATATTTGGAGTCTATATCCAAAAGGGGAGAAAAAACAAATCAAACTAGGTGTGGTAAACATATCTCCCACCACCTAGTCTAGCTGAAAAACACCCTACAAGAGGGGCTGCAGCTATGCACAACAAACTGCTTCAGAAATAACGCAGTCTTGGATAGTATAATAAGGAAGCCATCAAATATGATTAAATTATAAGTATACAACAACAAATCAGAATTACAATGAATCTCTTTCAATATACAATAGAATACAAGAGACAAGAGAGCAATAAATATTCAGAAAAGAAGGTTGCAACACATGTATAAACTGAGAAATGGCTCAAAAACTTTATTTTAAGAAGCTGCAGCAGCTAAATATTACAACTCAGATCTAGGACAGATCTTTGGAAAAAAGATTATATCCATTTCAGATCTGGAAGCTAGATAGTCTTATTTACAAGATCCCCTTGGGGGTTTGACCAAATCATGCATAAAAAAGAGTAGATCTGAGTTTTAAGTTGCAGATATGTAAAATGCTTCAGAAATTTCTAAAGATGACTTTACATTACAATAGATCAGATCTAAACATAACATGGATCAGCAGGCTAATCCATGGATCACCAAAGTGAAAGGCAAAGCCCAGCACCAGAGATCTCTCATCAAAAATGGGATCAAAACACCCTGCAGAACCTCTAATGAAAATAACGTAGTTCCTCAATGAAAACTGTGTTGTATCTTGAATAACAATGGTGGCCTGATGCCAAGATATAAATTTTAAGCTCAAATAGTAGAGGCACTCTTCCAGGAGGTTATAAGACACACTCCATGAGAAGAGCTCCAATACAAGCTAGATCTCTGCAGATCTAGAATCCCACTTGCTACAGCTTACAAAAGCAAGCAAACCCCCACTGGATTTGCACTGCAATTGGAAGTAGAGCTTGGCCCAAAGCCTGATAGTGGATCAAATCAACAAATACTCCTCCAATAATCCTCAAGGGAAGAGGTGAAATCCCTGCATAGGAATCCCAAGTGCTAAGCAGCAAAATTCTCTATTAAACAACAGAGAATAGTGTTTTTCTAAACAGACAAGATACTCAAAAATATAATCAATCAAAAACCTTCTCTTGCTGCCTTCCCCTTCCTTTTATAAGATGAAAGCCTTTGCAAACCCTAAACCACCTTGATAAGTTAGCTCCTTTCATATGAGGGGCCTCCTTCTAGAACTGCGATGTCCCTTCATGAGATACATTGAACCTAGACAACACTGTAGATTTGGTCAAAGTTGACCCAGTCTCATAGCTCAAACCCCTTTCACACCTGCAAGTGATTTATTTACATGGCCCTGATTTATCTTTGTTCACATGGGCATTGATTTATTCAGTCTTTTCAGGAGTTTTACATGTCCTCCTTTATTCATTTATTCATGAAACATAAAGTAAAGAAAAAATGAATATTCCTCTTAGCTTAGGCTAAGTAGGAATATTACAGTTTTTAGGAATTTCTCCTGGGTAATTGAGCATCCATTTTGAGAACAAATCAGAGATGTGGCTGGGGAAATTGAAATCATTTCTCCATGGGCCTATGAACTCTTTCCATATCTTTGCAGAAAAATTGCAATCCAGCATCAGATGGGTGGCACTTTCTTCATTATCACCACACAACATACATCTGGAAGGCCCGTGATATCCTCTTTTTTGCAACCTGTCGTCAGTCAAAATTATTTTATGACATAGGAGCCAGCAAAATATATCAATTTTGGGAATGGAAGCCTGATGCAAAATCCCCTTCTAGGGCTCTGGATTTGGAGGAATGTGGGGTTGTTATAACAACTTCTTGTAACCTTGCGAGACAGAGTAATGCCCAGAAGCCGGTCCCCGGCTACGAGAATCGGAATTCCTGATATTTAAAGGAGTCTTGCCTTTTAGATGGGCGAATAAGGCTGTGCAGTCTTTAATAAGATTCAAAGGCTCCTATAGCTTCACCCAGCTCTGCCAAGCGCCATCCTCCCAACATGAAATGTCCCACAGAGTTGTGTAGCCGGCGTTGGACATCCATGCTTGCAGCTCAAGCAAAGAGCGATCATCAACCAGGGGATCACTGTCCATGATTCGGTCATCCCAAATTTTGATGCTCTTACCATTCCCAGGAATCCAATGCGCATGGAGATTAATAATATAGATTGTTTTTGCATAGATTTTGTGAAACATCGAGCCATTTTTGGGGATAGGTTTGTCTAAACAGCGAGGCCTTTTCCCTCTGAAATATTTTTTCCACAGTGAAACTTGTGCCCAGCCAGGATTTGGAGCGATTATCCTTCATAGCAGCTTTTCTCCCATAGCCATGTTTTGAGTACAAATATTCTTGAAATTCAATCCGCCTTCCATTATAGGCTTGGAGATTTTATCCCAACTGATTAAAGGAATTTTATTCTCGTTCGATTTGCCTCCTTTCCAGAAGAATTTTCTAATGTGATCCTCCATTTTCCTAAGGATGTCAATAGGAGCCAACATAAAAACAAATTGATAAATAGGAAGACTATTTAACACAACATTTATGAGCACAATATTCCCTGCCAAATTGAGCCAAGTGTATCCCTAGGCTTGAATCTTGATTTTGAATTTCTCCAGCAGAGGGAGCCAATATCTGCTGAGGGCACACTTGAGGAAAATAGGGAGCCCCAGATACTTGAAGGAAGACCAGGAAGAGGAGGCATCGAAACCAAAGCATCCGGAGATGGCATTGAGAGTGTTGGCTGTAGTCTTCCAATAGTAGATATGGCATTTTCCATTGTTGAGTTTGATTCCTGAGACTTCAAAAAAATCATCCAAAACACCTTTAAATCTTTTAGTTGAAGGCACAGTGGCTAGACCCAGCAAGAGGGAATCATTAGCAAATAATGCATGGTTTATATTTTTGACACCTCTTGCTATATTCAAGCCCATAATCTCTTGGTCCTGCTGCTTCTTGTTCAAGAGAAAGATGAGAATGGATGCTTGGAGTACAAAGAGTAGGGGAGAAAGTGGACACCCTTGCCTAAGACATCACAAGGCTTTAAAAAAATCAGTAGCCCTCCCATTCACCAAAGGAGCTATCCAGGGCTCAGAGATACAAGCCCGAATCCAATAAATGAAATTGGAGCCAAACCTAAACTTGTGCAAAACATTCATCATAAATCTATGTCTCACCCGGTCAAAGGCATTTTCTAAATCTAACTTGACAACCATTCCTTTCTCTTTTCGGTGTAGGCTTGAATGGATCGCCTCTTGGACTAGGATAAAATTATCCACAATCTGCCTTCCTTGAACAAAACCACCTTGGTTCTCCGGAATGATGGCTGGAAGGATGGTTTTCAATCTGTTTGCTATCACTTTAGTTATCAGTTTGTATCCTATGTTGCAAAGGGAGATAGGCTGAAATCTGTTGAAGGAGTTGGCACCTTTCTCCTTGGGGATGAGGGCAAGGAACGCTGAATTAGTGCTACCCCCAATTTTCTGGCAGGCTTGGGATTTATGAACCATTTTTCATAATTCTTTTTCCACAATATTCCAACATGTTTGAATAAATCTGGCTGTAAAACCGTCTGGGCCTGGGGTCTTGTCTGGCCCCATTGCAAAGAGTGCATTATTTATTTCATTTTTAGAGACTTCTGCTTCCAAGAGCTGGTTCTTTCTGGGCGATATCAGAGAAGGCACCTCATCTAGAAAATTTGTATTATGACCCAGCCCCTCTTCTTCACTATACAGATTTTTTAAATGTAAGAAAGCTTCTCTTTTAATACTGAGGATATCCTTGTGCTTAATGGTCTCTTCCTTGATTTATGTGATGGATTTGAAGCATTTCCAAGCTTGGGCTTGTTTGTGAAAGAAGGAGGAGTTCCTATCTCCTGCTTTTATCCAAAGGATTAGAGATTTAATTCTCTCCTCTACCAAGCTTGCCTTGTGCAGCTTTCCGTTGCAGGATTGGGGAGGGATTTTTCCCAATTTTTTAGATCAGCTTTCACTCTTCTAATATTTTCCTCCCAAAAAAAGAAGGCAGAGCCCTTGACTGGTTGATTCCAGCTTCCCGTGACCACTTGCCTGAAATTCGGTTCCTTGACCCATAGAGGGTTGAATTTAAAAGGGATAGGACCTTTATCCATGTGGGCCAGAAGCTCAAGTTTGATAGGCCTGTGATAAAAAATGCTGCATGGAAGAATATTCATTCTAGCCTCTAATCCTAGAAGGAGAAAAGAACTTTGAACAAGAAATCTGTCTAACCTTGTGGCAATATGTCCCGGCCTGACTCTTTTGTTTGTCCAAGTGTACTTACCCAAAGATGGCTTGATGTCTATCAAATCCCAGTCATGCAATAGGTCCTCCACCCACTCCCGTGCCAGATCCCTTACTATGCTGCCTCCTCACTTTTCTGACAACAGCAAGGTGAGGTTGACATCCCCAGCAATGATGATATTTTCCAGGTTCTCTGAGCCTCCTAGGTTTTTGATGGAGTCCCAGCAGGCCTTTTTCTCCCTTGTGCTTACTGGAGCATACACATTAATGAGACAGAAGATCTCTTTTGTGTCAATGTGTTGAAGTTTCATTAGCAGCCAGTGAGTATTAAAGACCTCATTGATCCTTGAATTTTTTTTAAAATTCCAAAGAGTGCCCAGGCCGCCTGAGGTACCTCGAGCAGAAACTACTTGTCCTTCACTTTTATTCCAAAATTTCTTGCTTATATGGAGAAAGTCTTTGTCCTCCATTTTAGTCTCCTGAATGAGAATTATGTCGGGAGATTTTGTTCTTATTAGGCTTATGATGGCTTCTTCTTTTACTCTGCTCCCCATACCCCTACAGTTCCAAGAGACGATCTTCATCACTTACTTTTTGGGTGATGAGCTCCCTTAGAGCTCTGGGACTGGTTTTTGGTCATCTTTGGCATTCTTTCCAAGAGTTTCTCGAGGGTTGGTTGGCTTCCCTAGAGTTTGTTTTTTTAGATTTCCTGTTCTCTTTTTTCGCGGGCATACTTTTAGCCTCTTGTTGATCTTCTAGCCGAGGTTTGCGAGTACCCTATTTCACCTTCCTCCTTTGAGTCATTTGAGCATTGTACTTCCTCATCCACTTCTATGAATTTCTCTTTCAATCTGTCTGTAGTGCTTTCTCCTTGCTTTGATCCCATGTGGGTCTCTTTATGGGGAGAATCTTCCTTGTGCTTCTCGACTTCTTGGGTATCTTATACTGCTGAGCTTAGATGCCTGAACTTATTTTCTTGATCTTTCGAGGGAGGGGTTTGAAGAACAGGGGCTGTCTAGGGGCCTTTAACATTTGAGGCTCCATATCTATGGGATTTATGGGTGGTTTTGGTCCTCTTGACCTGGTTCTAGCCCTCATCCTTGCCTTTCTCCACTTCACTATTCTTTGGGTAGCCTCTAGAAAAGTCGCCATAAACATGGCATTTCCAGCATTTGAAGGGAAGCTGCTCATAGTCCAGCTTTTGAACATGCGTCCAACTACCAACCTTAATTTTTATTTCCTCAGGTAGGCCAACCTCCAGATCAAACTCAACACATATTCTAGCACAGTCATATTGGTATTTTCTATTTTCTCGATTGATAAATTTTCCCAAGGCATTACCTATATGCTTCAGCGATTCCCAGTTCCAACAGTGAACTGAGAGATTAGGCAGCCTCACCCACACAGGAACGGCTTTTGGAACATCAACTGCTGGGTCAAAGTTAGGCGTCCAATTGTTGATATACAGTCCGTGAGGACCCATGAAGTAGGGACCATTCTAAAAAATCAGATCTTTATCCTCCTTATCAGTGAATTCGAACATAAAAAAGCCTCTCCCTAAGAAGTACGAGGTAACACTGTTCTTGATCAGCGGTGTCCAGTTCTTGGCTACATAGATATCTGTAGTTTTTTAGGAGGGCCAGAGACCTATGAACTGACCCACCATAGCATTATCCGCCAAGGAGAGGGCAACCTGGATCGGACCCTTAGGAGGGAGGGAAATCTCTAGGATATCCTCTATTTTTTTAACGAACTTTGCTGCTTCTGAAGCTTTATTCTTTAGCATCGAGGCCAACAGCTTGTTAAATGCATCTGCATCAGACGGAGATGGCGGGGGGGGGGAGGAACCTGGGCAGAGCCCAGAACCTCCACTGCTACAGAAGGAACCCTAGGATGGGCTTGTGCATTCGCTCAGGCAGCGCGCGCAGTAGAAGCTAAGTTTTTTTTCACCTTTATCATAAAAAAAAAAATTCTCTTCTAGAATTTGTTACAACCATTTACCTTGGATTAAACTTTTGGATCCTATATCATCCTTCTTTGGAGTTTCCATCCCTTATCCTTTTATCCCATCCTCCCATCAAAGGTGGATCTAAAATCTTAGATTGGTAATTGGGTACGAACTCCCAACTTACCCCATTAATCTATATATGCACTGCCTTGGATATGTAAGGGGTTGGCTATTAGAGAGTGATTCTACCCTTATGTTGTTGAGGTTAGAGGTTAACATTCCATGCATTTAGGGTGATTGGAGGTGCATATTATTACAAGGAAAGGACTATTTAACAGCTTGGAGGAACTCTTCTACAAGATCAAAACCTATTTGTGGTTGTAATATCCTTCAATTTACATTAATGCAAAGAGTTATATGTTTTCCTATATGTGATGTCATTATTTTATATATTTCAATACCATGTTGATCTATTGAATATAGCACTTATATGATACTTCATATATCTCGTAGTTTCTTGGCTTGTTTTATCTAACTGTGCAAGTTCTAATTTTGGCAATCGAAGCTAGAATTAGAGAATTCAAGTTGAAGAAGGAATGAAGATCGTGACATATTCCAGTTAGGATTCATTCCATCATCTATTTACCTTAAGGAAAGAATTGGATTCCTTGTTTATTTGTTGTTCTGGGTTGGCCATCGAACCTATGGGAGATACTTTTGTCTGCAATACTAAATCCCCTATAAAAAATTGGAAACTCCAATGGGGACCGGTGTGTTGTGGTTCCTGTGTTTTGGCAGATTTGGCAATACCAAAAGACAAGACAACATCAAGCCACTTTGGGATCTCAGGATCTAGCCCTCCTGGATCTAGAGAGGGATCTCTCTATAAAGGAAAAGAAATGATATGTCTTTGATGTTCAATTTAAGGTGTTAGGCTAGTTATAGGGCACAAGGGTTTTTTATTTTTGTTTGTTTGGTTGGGAAACATGAAAGAAGGGTTCAATGTAAGGTAAAGGGGTGAGTAGAGAAGGATTTTAGGCAATGGGGAGATAATTCAAAGAGAAAAAAAGTCCATTGGGCAATGGATTCATAAAAGGGTTTACTTGCAATTCAAATATCCAAGGCTTCCAAAGGGCTAGTCATCTAAAACAGAGGATCTCTTAAGATGATAGTATGGGATGAAACAATAAGGAAATGAAAGGGAATGAAAAGGAAAACCTTCCAAGGTGACCACTTTAGAGTAAATATAGGGACAAGGCATGCCTCAACCTCTATGATCTAAACTCCTAATGAGGCTAACTCTGAAGACAACAATCCATCAGTCCTCCTGACTACTTTCAGACAATAGAAAACATTTAAGTTTAACACAGAGTGAAGTCTAAGATCAGAGAAATAATTTTAACCTTCTCTGATTTTGAAATTCAACCCAAAGGGATCTTAGAAAGGCCAACTATTGGAAAAGGAACCTAGTGAGACATGGCTAACTCTAAACCTCCTAGTTTCCCAATTCTTTCAACTGAAACCAAACAAGAACATCCAATAAACAAAATCTAATTCATACATCAGTAAGTATGGAAAAACCAACTTCTATACTGGTTAAATTATGTTGAATTTGTTCTTAGATACACAAATATTAGAAAACATAAAAGATAAGAAGAGCAGGAAGCATTAGGGTACTTGCAGCAGTATATCCTAAGCTAGATTACTGATTCTTATAAGAGAAAGTGAAACATGATGTATAACAGAGGGAAAACAATAACAAAGATAGAACACATCACCACTGATTTAGATCAGGATCCAATGAACATGCTTGTCATATTAGGAGAGCAAAACCAATCACATACATCCTTGTCCAATAGCTTGATATCATTCAGAAATCATCTCCCAGCCTATTTACAACCACTACACACAGAACTCTAACTTAGTGAAAACAACTTACAATCCACGGTTAACCAACCAACCAACATTTACAATGTATCTTTCAGGAGTTTTTATAGATGAAGGAGTGACAGTAGTGGTAGATAGAACTTGAATGGTTCATTAAAACAGATAAGAGGAGTCTATGAATCCCATTCTGTTTTAATAACTCTGCATTTGCTTTCAGTACTCTTGGATGAATTAGGGGTCTTCGACAGGCTGATAATAACTCCAAAGGTATGTTCCTTGAAGTACTTTCCTGGCAGTAGGTACTCTGTTTGTACTCTGTGGTAAGAAATGTACTGATCTGCTCTTTAGGTCTTCCATGCTTTGTAACAAATGCACTGACAGTTTTAAGACTTCTGTCAGGGAAATAACTTCTTCAGGAGCTCGATGGAGAATGAAATAGGTCGTGTAGTTAGTCCTTTTCTTGGAAAAATAACATTCGGCTGATATGAAAGCACTGATAAGGCTTGTTCATGTGCTTTAGGCCTCATTAAGCTTTCTTGATCATCTTTGGGTTTTTGAACTGTATCTTTAGCATTTAAACACTAGATTATAGGCATTAGGTCTTCAATAATAGGCTTTAATCCTTTTAATCTCTCATCGATACACTTTTCCACTTATTTTGATCTGTTTTGTGAATATACATGTTTTAATGGCACTGGAGGGTTGTAATCAGGGTTAGTGACATTGATTTTTGATAAAAAATGCTTTAAAAACCTTCTAAGGAATTTTCCTCTGCTACTTTTGGCTCTGGAACTGGCATTCTGTGCTCCAAATTACCCTGTTTATGACTGTGAGATAGAGTGAATTGACGACTTTTGGCACCTAAAAAACATGATAAACGTATTAAGAAATCCATGCGGGAGTGAGGGTGGATGCTTTGGAGGCTTGTGGAGGATGGAGGGGAAATGCAGGAAATCATGGATGTAGCGAAAATTTGCTGAAAAAACCATGGCGGAAGGTAAAAAATGCATCTGACGAAGGTCTAGTGTGAGGACGAATATAGACCGTCGGATTAGAATAGTAGACAGTGATCTACGGTTGAGATCGTGCGATGGATTCATTGGGGAGAATGGGCGAATGGTGGATGGGATTACATCAGGGCCGTTAGATTTAAATGATCGACGGTGGATATTGGCAGGTGAAATCGTTGAGGGGAACAGATGAATGGAACATGAGCGGAGGCGAGATTACATCCGGACCGTTGGATTAAATATTTTAATGGTGGAGATCAGTGGAAGGGATCCTTTGGGAGGTTAGTTGGATGGTGGGAAATTTACAAAATGATATAACCTAGGCCCTTGGATTAGGACCAACCAACGGCCATAATTAATCCCTAGCTCATATTGCGTAGGGTGGTAAGCGAAAAACTGGAATGGTTTTCATGCGGGCTCTGGGGTGGTAAATGGTATTCACCAAAATCACGTGATTCCACTCATCGCGTGCCACGTGGAAAACCAAAACCACCCATATCGCGTGATTTCAAAACATTAACGTTCAGATGCCAAAATTACGTGATATGCTCCTCAGCCGTTGGATGACTAGCGGAAAGATCTGACGGTGCAGGCTTCATGAAATGTGGTGTGAGATGCACGGGTGGAGGTGGGCCATCGAGTTTCTTGCTGACCATCGGATTTGAATGGATGAACGGTTAAGATCTGTTGTCGAGGCAGAGGTAATGTTGGTCTGTCGGGTTTTCTCTCGGCCGTTAGATTTTCAGATTGGACGGTCATGATTTAACCGATGGAGTGGAAGGCATTTGGAATGGCGGATGAGAAGAAAACCCCATGGCTGTTGATCTTTGTTAGATCAATGGTCCACATTTTTTCTCGGATTTTCTGTGTTGGAGGTAAAAATAAAATGGAAAATGGATTTTGCACTATGGGTTATGGGCAAAGCGAAAATGAATCTCAACCGTTGGTTCTTGTAGATTCGACGGTTGAGATCTAAGGAGGGGGCAGAGAATCTTTGAAGTGGAAAACGGGGGGGGGGGGGGGCGGGGGGGGGCGGGGTACGAAATGAAGGGCACCCGAGGACCATTGATCTGTGTAGATCGATGGTTCTCGTCAACTCAAAACGCAACGTCGGGGGGCGATAAAAGAAAATGAAAAAATTCTTTTGATCGGGGTTTTATTGGCCTTTGAGCGCTTGATCACAGGGTTTTAGGTCACATGGAGGAGGGCTGAATAGAACAAGCCCTCGGGGGCTTAATTTTTCAATGGAGCGGAAAAATGCTTTTTAGGCCTTTTTGAAGGGGTTTTTTGGCCTTTTTAGCGCCTGATTGTGGGGCTGGGGTTATATGGGGAAAGGGGCTACGGAATATAAGCCCTTGGGGGCTTAAGCCTACCATAGCGTAAAAAGAGTGTTTTTAGGCCTAAAATCAGTGTTTTTAAGCCAAACGAGAGGTTTCGGTAGATGAAAGGGATGATTTTAAAACTAAACAGAGGGGACTATAAGGTTTGAAAAGGGATTTTTGATGATTTAGAGGTTAATGAAGGGATTTTGGAGGAAATTTATGAAGGGAAGATTGGTGAAAATGGGGAATTTGTGGGAATGAAATAAGGCAAATGGAGGCCTTTTAGAGAGTAGTTCCTTTCACAAACAGTGGGGCTTTTCAATGGAAACAACAGTGAAGATTTCTTCAAATGACAGAAGGCACATAAAGGCTTCAAGAATGAAGAATTTTCAAGGAAAATGTTTCTCTTGAAGATTCAGAAGCATACTTAGCCACCTTTTTGCTTTGCCAAAATTTTATATGTGGCTAACACGGTGTATTCCCTCGATGGTTTTCCTTGTTATTTGTGTTTTATTTCCTCTTTCATATACCTTTGATACTTTTATTAGTAAAAAACATATCTAGGAAGTGATTTCATTGAGCCTTTTTTGTTATTTTTATGTTGGAATCCTCTTTTCGAGGACCAACGCTACCCCAGTGCCTCTAATAGAGCATTGCACCTCACTCATTTCCACTTTGTCTCAGCGCTGCATAGAACTAGTGCCTCTTCTGCACCAACATTGACCCTTGATTTTTCACAAAAATTGCCTCTATTTCTAAGTGTATCTTTGATCAAACTACTTCCAGCTGGCCTTCTGTAATATTCCCAAATGAGAAGAGAAGGAATATAGCTCACAATAATGGAAATTAGAAGCAAATAACAATACATCAATCATGAGCCAAATATAGATCCATGGTATTATGTATAACAGAAAGAAAATAAGTACAATATCTTGGGGATCAAGTCCCTCAAGCTAGGCAAGAGAAGCCTCCAATGCCTAAAAACACCAGTACATGTAATACCACTGCTACAAAATATAATGAAGCCAAAAAAACACAGTTTTAGTGGCTAATATTGCAGCTGAGCAATATAAATAAATGGATCTAATAATAAATGCTCAAACAAGGCTAAAAAATGGAGATCTATGCTCCCATACACTTTTCCTAGATAATCCAGGAAGGGTTTATGGAAATACACCAAATACAAATGATGAATCTAAAGCACTAGGGCTGAAGAATCACTGCAAATGAAGCACAAAGAGGAGGTGGCTAAAACTGATGTAGATCTGAATGGCACTCCTCAAATAGACTCTCTCAATGAATAATCGATCCCTTCAATGGAAAGAAAACACTCCAAATGGAGCACTGAACTTACCCCTGCAACAAATCTCTAAAATAACACAGTCATGGATTAGAACTGCGATGTAGGGGAAGATGATGACTTGGCCTAATGCCAAAATATGCTATGAAGCTTAGGGACCTTCCTTACTAGCCTCCCAATGTAAGGAAACCTTCCTCCATTGACAAACAACACAGAAATGATCCAAAGAAACCCTCCATTGTTACACCCCGCAACTCAACACATATCTATACAGAATTTGCGCTGTAGAAGAAAGTTATAGCTTGGCCAAATTCTAGAATTTGGAAATAATGCTCGAGAAATTCTCCTGAGTAGGCACTTAAGTCCCGCGAGGATGAAGGTTGGATTCCCACTCGGGAACACCCTTGTGCTAAACAGCATTGCAATCTTATCTAAACAGCTAAAGAGAGCTCAAAGGCTTAACAAACCATAAAAAAATAATAATCCAAACTTGATCATAATGGATGCCCTCCTCTTCCTTATATTATTGGTGAGCTTCCTCACCCTTAGCACCACTCATTAAAGGAACTAATTCCATGCAAATGATCTCCCTACAAAACTGCGTTTTCCCTCATCGAATGTCCACTACTTTCATACCAGCACTGTTGATTTGGTCAAAGTTGACCCATTCCACATGGTTCTTCCATTGTTCACACATAGGGGAGATTTATCCAGCTCTTTTGATGCCATCCATTCACATTTGGAGTGGTTTTATTCCCACTAAGGAGATTTATGGGTCTCCATACCCTATTTATTCTTCTAACTAAGAAGCAAAATTAGATTTTAATATTCCAATTAGCTGCATGCTAATTTAGGAATATTACAATCCTCCCCTCCCAAATGTTGCTTGTCCTCAAGAAACTATAAGGATAGATCTGAAAAATGTATGGAACCTTCATTCCCATGTGAAGATCCAATCTCCAAGCTATCATCCATATAAAATGAATCACCCTCCAGAATGGTAATTCATAGAAAAACTCCTCCCACATGCTCATGAGAGGCTCCTCCCAAAGGCTTACGTCATAAGGAAACAAGTGATATAATGTAGCAGCCATATAATGTCCCATGTTCCTCTTGAAGCATGAATAAGTGTGGGAAGTTTCATTCCCAATGGACACATCCAACCAATGTGTCATCCCTACAATTATGTCCCCAACAATAATAAGAACATCATAAAAATATGGGATCACAATCAAAGTCATTCTAGCTGCCATGTGTAGTAATGGAGAAGGACAATTTTCCCTAAAGTGCAAGTAGTGCAGTTTTGCTCCTAACTACATCATAATATGGCATGATGAGTGGTTTCCCAACCACTTGTTTTCTGCCCCAATTTTCTCACATGCTTGGAGAAGGTGTATGATGTATGGTGAAATTTGAGCACAACCTGCATAAGATATCATCTCCCCAAGATATCCTAGGGAGTGGCCATCATCAATACTACTTATGGCCTCAATTATAATATGAATTCTAGAAGAAAGAGTGCCCCCTCTTGGAGAAATTCCCTACACATGAATGGTAAGGAAATACAAATACATAGTAAATGAATCATGATGTACAGAAATACAATCTTTACCATGTACTTGGTTCAAGCTAGTAAGGTGGCTCGTAGATGGGCCTCCTCTCACTCCCAATGATAAAGGAAGTGGTTGTGATAACTCTACCAAAGATTCATGTCTCTCCTCATCCTCCAAAAAATCCATGCATCTCATCTTTGAAGCCTTCCCAAATGAATCCCTCCAGGATAGTACAGTATGATCTTATAAAACCAATGGGTTTGGAGAGAAACCCCTCATATGCTGCATCTAGTAGTTTCTCCTTGAGCTTAGAGGCTCTATTCAAGAAGATCCTACTCTGAAAATAGATGACCCCATCTCTCACTGCATATCTCTCATCTGATAACTGGCCATAAAACACTTTGCACGAAAAGAGATCCTAGGAGTATTCCACTAACAAATGGGATCTCCGGCAAGGGTCAATACTCAATAATGCAACGCTGTTGATCTATCATGTGAAGCACCTGTCATGTTGTTTCTCTCTTCTTTGACATCTCCAATGCCAAATTCATACACCGGGATGCTACAATCTTGCCTCTGCAGCTGCTTATGATCTAGTGAAGGTGGAAGTTTTTGGAGGCTAGCCTTCCATGAAAAGATATCACCCATCAAGAACTTTCTGAGTTTGGCCAATGTAAGCATTAGTGGCCACCAACCTCTACCAAATATGGAAGATTCCTCCAAATGTGGAAGTATCTTCTAATTCTCCAAAGCCATGGAGTAGTCTCCTTGCACCATGATGGTGTCATCCATCCCTGAAACATATCCTCTTAGTGTAAGATGTTTGGTGAGAGTGGGAAATATTGATATTGGGAAAATTTCTCCCTCCTCCTTGACCCTACCCCAGACTCTCTGTGCCGTGTCAAGTCCTCCCAAGGTTCTCACCCCTCCGGGATCAATGATTGGTGCAACCAGATGTGAAGCATCTCTCATCATCTCCTGATATGGTGGTCTTCGAGGTGGAATGCCTCCATGTAATGAGACATCAATGTAAATAGTATACTACATATATGAGTGGACTACTTTGTCCTTGCTCTCATTGTGGAAATCAGTCTGCCTCTTCTATGCATCAACCTTATGAAATAGATAGGGGTGTGTGCTCCAAATCATATGATGTTGGTCCTCCTCCCTATCTTCTTCTTTCATCTTCAAGATATCACAATCTATCAATGATGGCACATGCTGCTCATGGACTGTGCCCTGATATCCACATGTGAGATTCTTTCGAACTTCTTGCAAGGGTACAAGAATTCCTCTCATTGGAGGAATTGCTCAATCTTCCTCTCCATAAGGTACTAGATCTACTCCTGATGTGACAACATTGTTACCTCTTGCATGATCTTCCCTTTCATCATGAATGGAGGCTACCTTATCATCATTTAGAGGCTCTCTGTCTTGATCCTCTTTTGAAAAAGAGATCTCCATGTCTTCCTTTTGATAATAGGGCTCTTCTTGAAGTGGGGATCTTGCCTTAAGAAAGTTATTCAGCAAATTTTTAACCCCCTCAATAACATTCTGGAATGGATTTGGGTTTATAGATCCTTCCAACTCATGCAAAGGTTTTTTTTGTTTAGGCTTGGCTAGCTCAACCAAGGATGTTTTAGAATATTTTGCATCAAATATTCTAACTAACCTCCTAGTGAACTTTGCATAAGTAGATAAATTTACATGTTTCAGGGAATAAGTTTCATAAAACCACCAGGCATAAGCCTTACCTTCAAGATGCAGTATTGCTACTCTAATGGCTTCATCTTCTGAAACTTGGTGCTGCTGCAAATAGGTGTCTAGCTCATTCACCCAAGCCCTAGTTGTGCATCTAGGTGACCCATCAAAACTAGATAGAAAGAATCTACCCAAATCATGATGTTTGTGCCTCTTGCTTCTATTGTGATTACTAGGTCTTCTATTCTCCTTGATCCTTAAAAATCCTTGGATGTTTAGATGATATTTGAAACTCTGAGATTGAGATTCATACTATTGAAGATAGTCACCAAGAGTCTCCTCCTTTGGTACATCTCCTTCCTCCATATTTCTTGCTATGAATATAGGCATGGTAGTGCATTGTAGATCTGATTGTGTGGCTGAATGACACCCATAATATGAATAACTGGAGCTTTATTCATGTAAAAATATTCTTGAGGGATCTTCATGTCTTTCTCTCCTCATTCTCTTGATTTCTCTATTAAGCTCATTCATAGTTTGGAGAAGAAGTTTTGAAAACTTCTTTCCCTTCGTTTCTCCAAATAATGGAGACTTGCCTTTGTATCTTCTGTGAGTCTTCTCCTTTCTGTGAGAAGCTTCTTCCTCTTCTGATAACATAGATGCAATATCTTCACAGGCTGAGCCAAGATTATGCTCAGATACCACTGTAATATTCCAAAATGGGAAGAGCAGAAAAATATCTCACAATAATGGAAAGTAGTAGCAAATAACAATACATCAATCATGAGCCAAATATAGATCCATGGTATTATGTATAACAACAAGAAAATAAGTACAATATCTTGGGGATCAAGTCCGTCAAGCTAGGCAAGAGAAGCATCTAATGCCTAAAAACACCAATACATGTAATACCACTGCTACACAATAAACTGAAGCCAAGACAATGCAATTTTAGTGGCTAATACTGTAGTTGAAAAATATAAATAAATGGATCTGATAATACATGCTCAAACAAAGCTAAAAAATGGATATATATGCTCCCATACACTTTTCCTAGATAACCCAGGAAGGGTTTCTAAAAATACACCAAATAAAAATGATGAATCTAAAGCCCTAGGGCTAAAGAATCATTGCAACTGAAGCACAAAGAGGAGGTGGCTTAAAATGATGTATATCTGAATGGAACTCCTTCAATAGACTCTCTCAATGAAGATATGATCCCTTTAATGGAAAGCAAACACTCCAAATGGAGCACTGAACTTACCCCTACAACAGATCTCTAAAATAATGCATTCATGGACTGGAACTATGATGTAGGGGAAGAAAATGACTTGGCATGATGCCAAAATATGCTATGAAGCTCAGGGACCTTCCTTAATAGCCTCCCAATGGAAGGAAACCTTCCTCCACTAACAAAAAACTCATAAATGATCCAAAGAAACCCTCCACTGCTGCACCCTGCAAATAAGCACATATCTAAACAGAATTTGCACTGTAGAAGAAATTTATAGCTTGGAAACATTTCAGAATGTGGAAATAATGCTCAAGAACTTCTCCTAAGTAGGAACTCTAAGTCCCCCGAGGATGAAGGTGGGATTCCCGCTCGGGAACAACCTTGTGCTAAACAACACTGCAATCTTAGCTTAACAGCTGAAAAGAGCTCAAAATCTTAACAGACCATAAGCAAATAAAAATCCAAACATGATCACAATGGTTTCCATCATCTTCCTTATATTCTTGGTAATCTTCCTCACCCTTGGCCCCACTCATTAAAGGCACTACTTCCATGCAAAGGAACTCCCTCCAAAACTGCGTTGTCCCTCATTGAATGTCCACTACTTTCATACCAGCGCTATTGATTTGGTCAAAGTTGACCCAGTCCACATGCTTCTTCCCTTGTTCACACATAGGGGAGCTTTATCCAGCTCTATTGATGCCCTCCATTCACATTTGCAGTGGTTTTATTCCTACTAAGGATATTTATGGGTCTCCCTACCCTCTTATTCCTCTAACTAAGAAGAAAAAATAGATTTTAATATTCCAATTAGCTGCATGCTAATTTAGGAATATTACACCTTCCCCGAGTCTTAAGTGTCTTGTGGTCTTCCTTAAGCCTCTATTTGGTTTGCATTTGAGGTTGATTTCCTTTGGTGAGAATTGATTTCTATTTTTATTTTTTCTTTTCATTCGATCACTTGCAAACTTATTTTGTTTGGTCATTGATCGCTTGGATGAATTGTTGTTCCCGTACTCATCCTAAAAAGTGCATTTGAATCAATGATTAAACATTTACATTTTAGTTTTCTTCATTTAGAAAATTAAGTGTCGTGAAAAGAAAAAAAAACCATTTTCCATTTAGGGTTGTGTATGTGCATTAGTGTAGGATCATTTACATTGAAAGGGAAATTGCATCTTTCATCTTGTTTGTAGCATGTTATATGTTGCATATTGATTGTTTCTTCCCTTCCTTAGCTAGATTTCCATTGAAAGAGAAATATTTTTGTTTTCTCATGCTAGATTTTAATTTTAGGTATATTCAGGTGACATCTGTGGTGAGCCCTAAAATTGAAACTTAATTAAAGATAATTAGTAAAATTTATTGAATCAACCTAAGGAGAAAATTTTGTAACATTAACGCAAACACATAGAGGTCTAGTATAGAAATGTGTTCCGATGTCATTAAACGTAGGAGTTTTCATTGGTTTCTAGTGTTGTATTCTGGGGGATATATCTCGTTCCACATATGTGATTGTATAGTATCATTCTCCATGTACCTTTGGGTATATTGGATGGTTCTCCACATGTAAAGTATACGAGAACACTCTCATCGAACGATTATGCATTAGACATTACTACTACAGATTTCACTCCCATGTACCATCGAGTATGTTTTGAGAGTCCCCTATAGGTTGTTATCCATCCATAGGTAATCAATTTTTTAACTTGTATATTGTGATACACTAAACACAAAATTTAGGGATATTAGTTTTCATATGTTAATTCCTTGGTTCACCAAGGTGTATATTTCAGTTCATGATTGCTTGGTAATCCTTTATGCCTAGATTACCCTATTTTTTATTTATGTATTTTTGCGTTAATAAAATTTATATTCCAACATGGAAGAACAAAATCCCCCACCTCATCATTCATGTATAATGCAAAATAATCATCCACTTCCACTAGAGGCTACTCTTGGTCGTCGTTAAAATCATAATAATACATAAACTACCGAATCTGGAACATTGAGAACCACTTCTAGCCCTCCTCTTGATATTTATCTACCAGAATAATTTTTCCCTTTGAGTATAGAGCCCGAGATCACATCTACTCTTGACTGTGACACTGACATAATCAAAATATAAGTCCATGAAACTTTGTTTCTTGAGATTGTTGAGCTTGAGGAGCCTCAACCATATATACTTGTTACTTTAGGAACTTCCTCCTCTCTTCCTTTGTCTCATTTGGAACCTATATATCTTGGACCCTACGGTGAACCCCTTTCACCCGGGATTGTGAGTATTGAGGAGATACCTCAAGAAGAGCCTTTTCCTTCTACTCCTGCTCATTGGGAAGTACTTCATTTTTATCAACTGGACCTCTTCCTCTTCTAACTCAGACACAAACTCCTTTTCCTGATTCTTTGGACTCACCCGTGGATTTCTCACAGAAATATACATTAGAGTTTTTAACCATGACTAGAATTGATCCAAATTAACACCCCATTTCCACCACCATGGTAGATACATCAAATGTTTCCTCCACATCTATGTTTGAAACATCACTAGAAACACATTTGTATGTTGGTCAGTCTGTCCCACCAGACTATCAGTCTTTATCTAGTGCCTTTTTTGGTGTGGCTTCCAGTATTTGGACCTCTCCTATGTCATCCAATATGGGAATATCATCTGGTAATTCTCTTATGAGTGCCACACAACCTTCTCCTCATCCTCATCCACTTACACTTACGATTGTGTAGCAGGTTGGCCCTTATATCAGTGAGCAAGATTAACTTCAATAGCCCAACTCACCTTATGTTGGGTATCCTTCATCTGGGTCACAGTTTCCTCCATCATCCCATCCTCCTTTGGTGGGGGGGGGGGGGGGGAACTTGTTGTTGGTATACCTAAAATTGGTAACCAACCTCATTATGGTTCCCCTTATCCTGGAATGGTTGTCAGTGTTTGGAAACCTACTTTTCTCTTCCAACCTAGTTCATATTGGGACCAATTTTTGAATCCTTGACCTGCACCATATTCTCAAATACCTATACATCCATCATCACCCCAACAAGCTCAAATACATGTGAGTCAACCTTTACATGTTATCGTTGCATCTCAATTTATTCCAACGACACCTGGAACTTCCCAAGTCCCAGTCACCCAACCTCTACATGGTACCTCACACTCTCAACTGCTTGGATAGGGTACTCCTCAAGTCTTGATAGGATAGGTTCTTCATAGCATAGTGCCTTCCTAACGGAACCTGCCTTATCATGGGACAATGAAAAATCCCATCGGGCAGCATTATAGTTCATATCATGTTCCTTTTCAAGGCCAACAAATCCAAACCCAACCAATCCAGTATCATTATTGTCACCCTGGTGTTTGGAATCAATGCCATGTGTATATTGGTTATCAGAATCCTCTTTTTCTTGGTACCCAGGTTCCTTATTATTAAAACCCCCCTTATCCAAGAATGCACGTTCCTGGTGCTCAATTTATTCCTTCATATATAGGTCATCCTCCTTCAGACTTTAACTGACAGTTTCCTTTTGTAGACACTCTTGAATTTCTAGAATTAACTTAGCTCACTAATGACCCCATCACTCATTTTCCATGGTGGTAAAAAAATCCCACTAAATTGCCTTCAGATATTTCAAAATTCAATGGAAATCTAGGATAATATCCATCGACACATGTCATGACTTATCATCTATGGTTTTCTTCGAATTCCCTTAATGATGATTCAATTTGACTTCATTTTTTCCAATGAATGATTACAGGTACCACATCTAAATGGTATATTGAGTTACCTAAGGCTTCGTTTCATGATTTCAACACTTTGGCCACCACCTTCCTCACACATTTCCAGTTTCCCATCATAAATGAAATTGGAACAGAACTATTGACCAATTTCAAACAAGCAGATTCCACTCACATCTCAGATTTCATTCGTGAGTGGAGGCGTCATTGTTGATTGGTCAAGACTTATGTTCCCAATCAATTGTTAGCGGAATGTTTTACCAAATCTCTATTGTCACTAATAACAGAAGATGTGGCTAAAGGTGGATTCATGATCAAAGAGAAATTTATTGCTCGTACATAATATTTGGACCTTTTTTATACCCAATTAGGCATGCTCTATGATAAGATACTGAATGCTCTAAGACCTACAAATATTTTTCCTCCTCCACCTGGTAAAGAATCTCATGCTACTTATGGCGTGATTGGTTATGCCAGTTCATAGTCAGTGAATAAATCATTCAGTGTTGTTCTTACTATATCTACTCAAAATCCTCAATCCCATCCTCCTATAGCTTATGGTTTCGAGATAAATGTCATTTCATCTGATAAGGGAAAGTATTCATAGCAACCTGGAAGCAAGAAGAAAGGAAAAGGTAAAAAGAAGAAAGATTCTTCACCACCGGATAAACAAACAAATCACTATTATAATGAGAATAGAAAGCCTTGTTACCCATGCTTAATTTGCAATGAGGATCACTTTACAAATTATCATCTGATCTGCTCTTAAGTGAATCGGTTCCTTAAATATTCCACTTGTTCTGTCGTGCTGGCTGACCTGGTTCCCAATCAAGAGACCCATATTGTTGCACTGGATCCTTCTTCCTCTAACACAATTTTGATGCTTTCATCTTTAAAGTTGAGATCTGATGTCATGGTGGCCACTTGGAATAAGGACTATGGTAATGTGAATCTACCAAACGGTCAGGCTAATGATCAATCGGCCAGTTCAGAATCACCTTCATCTGATTTTACTCCTTCTCTATTTCCTATGGAATTGACTATAGAACCTCTAAAGGGTGTTATTCATAAGTCTACTTTCAACCCTCGTTCAAGAGCTGCCCAAAATTATAACATAGTTGAAGACTTGGTTGTAAATTTCTGAAGATGTTCTATGCTAGATGGAAATTTACTTTAAACTTCTAAGGCATGAAAGTAAGATGCAGATAGAACATACCAATAGATCGATGGAAGACAAGCCAAAAATAGAGATAAAGAATGGTGGAGTTATGGCGGTCAGCAAGATTCTTCAACTAGAAAATTCTCCATAAGTTCAGCCAACCCAATGTGTCACACAACCCCAAGATGTCTCATCATGAACGCTCCATTAAGACGCTGCACCAAGAAGCACTACCCGCATCACCATGAGAAGCCATAATTGCAGCACCATCCATGAGAGAAGATAATGTCTCTGAAAAATGTGTGTATAATGAACTCCAAGTCTCTCCAATACATAGCCATCTGTGGGGGTGTGTGACACATCTCTTATGCATGTGGGATAAATCAGTCCGACATTGCACATGTGGAATAACTTCAAAATACATGTTCTACTCATCCAATCAAGATGATCTTTAGATCGATCTTGCACCTCTCTGAAAGAGGAATCCAATAAAAATATTCCCATCATCATCTGAGCATAAAAACATGTATTTTGGACCTAATGTCCCCAAATTAACACTCCCTATCAACTAGGGAGAAATCCATCCACCAGTTCCATCCAAACATCATGCAGCATCCTACCGTAACTTGCTTTTCTAGCTCTTTATTTCAGAACAAAATGTGAGTCACAAAGATGTCACTCTCAACTAACAAAATCAGCTCAGAGGTTCGAGACCTCTATATAACTCAAAGGAGTCTCATACTAACCCGAAGTTAGTTTAACTGACCCATAGTCAGTTGGAGGTTCAAAATCTCACTTGACTTGATCCCAGATCAAGTGGTTGGACGTGTGCCATCCTAAACATAGAGATTATGGAAATCTCTGATGTGTGGAACACGGGATTATCTGACAAATGAATCCCCCTCTGGTTATCACAAAGGATAACGATGGTATTTATCACATGCCCGAATAACTCACTGAAGATATTTCATGACCAAAACAACTTCACAATAGGCCATACACGTTGCAATGTATTCGGCCTCAGCAGTGCTCAAAGCCAACGACTTCTACTTCCTGCTTGAAGCAGACCCAAGTGTGAAGCAACATCTAGATGTGCTCTTGTGATCCACCACACTACCAGCCCAATCGGAATTAGTATATCCATGGAGTCTCAAACTCCCAGCAGTGTATATCATCCCAAGGTCTATCGTGCCCCAAAGATATCTCAAGAGTTTCTAGGCACCAACCCAGTGAATGTTATGAGGATCAACCATGTGTTGACACAAAGTGTTCACTACACAACATACGTTCGGATGGATGTTCACAAAGAACATCAGGACCCCTTCAAGTTGTCAATACTCAGTAGGATTTTCTAGCACAGGCCCAACAACGTTTCCACTCAACTTCTTAAAGTTGAGTTCCATCGGAGTCAACACGGACTTATAGTGCACCATACCAAATTTCTCCAACAACTTCATAATATATTTTCCTTGAGAGAGGAAAATCTCACCAAGTCTCTGCTAGACCACCAAGCCTAGGAAGTGATGCATCAGTCCTAGGTCTTTCATCTCAAACTCAAAAGCGAGCTCCCTCTTACACTGATGAATGAGAGGGTTGGCACATGTCAGGAAGAGATCGTCCACATAGAGAACCAGAATGAGAGGCTTTTCTCTACCAATATTGAGGTAAAGGTTTGGATCAACATTACTTCGAGTGAAGCCCAGCTTCATCAAGTGGCTATATATCCTCTCGTACCAAGCCCTGGGGGATTGATTCAACGCATAGAGGGCTTTCTTCAACCCTCATACATGAGAGTCTCTATCTTGGACTTCGAACCTTAGAGGTTGCTCCACATACACCTATTCCTTTGTCGAACCATATAGAAAAATAGATATTCACATCCATCTGATGGAGATTCCATCCTTGCATGGAAGCAAGGGAAATAATATATCACAGGTGAAAATGTATCATCATAATCTATGCCTTCTGTTTGAGAGAAGCCTCTGGCAACGAATCTTGCCTTGAAATTTTCAGCACTACCATCAGATCCATGCTTGATCTTATAGAGCCATTTCGAGGTGACAATAGCTTTTTCCTCTGGTCTTAGGATCACATCCCAGACATAATTTTTCATAATAGACTCATACTCTCTGAGCATAGAATCCTTCCAAACTTGATGCTTTACAGCTTCTTCAAATGATCTAGGCTCATATTGTACGATACATGGCTGCTAGATACCCTTGGTATTTATTCGGCTCCATGCTTTACATGGAATGCCCCCCTTTGGGGTCATATGACTCTCGGCATCCTTAAGAGTATACCGAAGCCATGAGGGTCTTCTCTTCTTTTCTTCCAGCAACGCCATTTTCTCAGGAACATGCATGGTTGTGGTATCCCTCTTAATGCCAGCCCCTCTTGTGAGAGAAGTCATCTATAAAATTCAGGAAATAAGAACATCCTCCCAAGGATTTCTCAGGAAATATATCAGATAATTCAGAGTGTATCAGATGTCTTTGTGATACTTGAGGAAAGAAGAAAGTCCCCTTGTATGCTTTTCACCCTGACATATGCTTTCATGATTATTTTAGAATTCGGGCATCCTAGACACCAACTTCCTTGCTTCGGAAAGGTATTTGTATTCATAGGCATAATTCTTACTCAACCACTATCAATGCCATAAAATAATCATAGCCATATAGTGCCATACATTTTTCATACTGATTAAAATGTTGTCGTAATATTATCATACACATCACTATCATCTTTAGCGTTGTCATACTGTCATATAGTACTGAAGATATCATAATTTATGGTCATATATATTCTGTCATAACTCATAGATTTTTTTAAGGCCCTAAACATTCCAAAATATTCTTGGAAGATTGTGGCTTTACCTCCACAAGATCCTCCTCCCTTCGTTGTTCACGATTGAAAATTTCATTTGAATATTCAAGAGATTGCATAAATTTACTTGAATTATTTTCCGTCTCCTTTTTGTTATGGTCATAGACATCACTGTCATAATCAATACTTCAATTCAATGGTAAAGGGTGAAAATATGGTTCAATCAATTAATACAGGCCTTCAACTTAACTTTGCAGAGATCAATCTTCTTGATAGCGAGTTCAGTTCTTAGAAAAACAGGTATGCAGATAATTTTCGGAAGCCAGCTCAGACAGGTTGACATTTCTGAAAGAAACAAATGAATGTGCTCCTCCTCATGAAATAGTCACCCAATTGCTAAGCCTGAGACCTTTTTTTTTTTTTTTTTTTAAGAATGATTTCGATACAACTATTAATAAACTTGAAGACAAATTCATATCTCTACAAGAGCTCAACAACCTTGTAAACCTCGGCCTGTTATTACTGCTCTTCCACCGTCTAGATTTCAAATAGGGGCTCATCTCTCCTGCAATACATAGATATACAACTCGGCATGCCACAGAGAATATATCACCAACGAGTGCCCTGGATTCTTTCTTTATTTTTTCTTGGCTGAGAAGAGAGGTTTCCAGGTTGATGCAGCAAGGCTGCAAATTTTCAGGGTACACACGCGGACCTATGGTTTTTATGGGCCCATACAGATGGTGACCAATTGTATTAAACTTAACCTTCACAACTTAACCAACTCACCTCCCCATTGTTTCACAACTTTAACACCTTTTGCAATATTGTGATTTTGCGATTTCGCAACTTGCAGCGAAATTCCTATCGCGCGTCGCAACTTTTAGAGTTTAGCAGTAACTGTGATCTTTATTCTATGTGATCTATGATTGCATCACACCACCACCTCCCATCTTTATCAAAATCACAAATTTAATTCCTTACCGTGCGATGTCTTCTTAATAATAACCACTAAAATCGCCGATGTGCAAAATCTCGCTGGGTGCGATTTAAGCTCCATTGTTGATCTCAGCTAGATCTAACGGTCCTTTTGTTCCTTTTCTAATCTGCGTCATGTCGCAAATCAATTAGCTTAACGTGTAAAGTCTTAACATGTAACACTAAAATATGTGATGCGCAATGGCCGATGTATGAGCATCACTTTGTCCATCTTCAGAAGTTGCAATTTCAACTTCTCCTTCAGAATTATTTTTCATGTCACTTTCACCCTCTTTAAGAAAAGACTCAAAGCATTGATGTTACAATACTGTAGTATTTTTTACCTGGTTAGGGAACTTTGCAGGATGCACCAACCACTAAGCAGCCATGGACAACCTCCTTCTAGCTGCAGCCTAGGAAATACAAGGTGCCCTATGTATGGGTTGTTGTTCTGGGCATGTGGTAGCCTATAAAGACTCCACGTTGGCCTATTTGGAGTGGATAGGCCTACAGCCTACCACAGTCCATTGCGGCTCCCTTAAAACATACCCAATCCACCTTCCTTCTCCACGTGCAGCCCTCAAAATAGTCCGCAAGTAGCTCCTCTTCATGCGGCCTCTGATCCAGCAAGTCCAAGATTGGGACAAACCTTAAATGAGCCCTAAAATAGACCTAGAAGAGGCACATTTTACATATAGCAACTCGACCTCTCTTCTATGCAGATAAGCCTTCTCCACGTTGTCCCAATCTGCTCCTTACAAGGCCTCTTCCAACTACGGCTAAACCCAAACAAATTCAGAGATGTACTTGCCCAATTCAAATTTGTTTCCAGCCCTTAAGGTCTTGGCCTAGAAGCCAGCATATACGCCCTCCACCACAACATACTTCGGATCTTCTATAAACCCTTAAAACAATCGCTCTATGCCTCGCTGCCCTAGCCTCCTTGTTGCATCCTTATTGGCTCTTCCACATTGTTCTTTCAAGAGATGCTAGTCCTCCTGATTGCCTCCTACGCAGCTCCAGCTGTGTGCTAAGCCCCGTGGCCTAGCACAAAAACATTAATCTTGATGCCCTAGATTCTCAACAAGACGGGCTTTGTCTTCTCCTAGCTCTAATACCATGTAAATTTCTGAAGATGTTCTATGCTAGATGCAAATTTACTTTAAACTTCTAGGGCATGAAAGTAAGATGCAGATAGAACATATCAATAGATCGATGGAAGACAAGCCAAAAATAGAAATAAAGAATGGTGGCATTACAGCGGTTAGCAGGATGCTTCAACCAACAAAGTCTCCATAAGGTCATCAAACCCAATGTGTCACACAACCCCAAGATGTCTCATCAAGAATTCTCCATCAAGACGCATCACCATGAGAAGCCGTAGCCGTATCACCATGAGAAGCCCTAATCGCAACACCATCCGTGAGAGAAGAGAATGTCTCAAAAAAATGTGTGTATAATGAACTCCAAGTCTCTCCAATATATATCCATCTATGGGGGTGTGTGACACATCTCTTATGCATGTGGGATAAATCAGGCTGACATTACACATGTGGAATAAATTCAAAATACATGTTTTGCTCATCCGATCAAGATGATATTTAGATCGATCTTGCACCTCTACGAAAGAGGAATACAATAAAAATATTGGCATCATTATCTGAGAATCACAACATGGAGTTTGGACATAGTTGCCCAAAATTAACATTGGCTCAATATCCATTAGTTATGTCAACTCTTGAGGTGTTGCAAAACTTCCTAGCCCAAAATAAGGCCTTATTATCAACTATCAGATGTGTGGATCTGTAGCATTCCAACCTAGTGGTTTTCTCTCATGAAAAATATATCACTCGGCTTCCAGCTCAATTATATTTTATAATTCACACCATCTTCTGTGGTAAGAACATTCATCATTATATCATGGATGATGCAGCCTCGACTTGCATTATGTCCATGTCTTGTTGGAAGGTGATTGGTTCACCTCAACTGAGTCAATCGACGACCACATTGAAAGATTTCAATGGAAGAAATTACAAACCTTATGGAATTCTGAATTCCCTTCAAGTAGAATTAGGTGGGGAAATTGTGTCTATAGAATTAGAAGTTATTTACAGACCTCCTGATTACAATATCCTACTAGGACATATATGGTTTTACATTATTGCTGCCATCGTTTCAACCTTTTTCCGTACGATCACCTTTCCTCATAAAGGCAGGATTGTAGCCATAGATAAAATCACATTTTTTTCCTCTTATTATCATGTTACCAGAAGTTTACCTCTTGTGGGGGAATCCCTACAACCATATCAGCATGTTGGGGTTGGATTATTAAAGGATTCCTCTTTTATGGAAACATTTTCGCTCCCTCCTTCTCCCCTTCCCGAAAACTCTTTTTTGGTTGCTTATATCAGCATGATATTCATCTACTATTCTAGCTGATCCATGGATTGTACCTGATGAAACCAACATTAAAATTTTTGGTAATCGAATGTCTCTAAGCCCTGTTGAGCTAGATTATGAAGCCATTTATTAGGTTTGCGTGGATTTTACCTTCTCTTCGATCAATTGGGTAGATTGATCATTAGATTATGGCACACCTTCTCACACTTTTTCTCACATATTCTCTATAGATGAAAGCATCATGGATATCATGATGCTAGATAATGGGTCGTGGGATGAACATCATCATTGTTCCTCCTTACTAGATTCCATTTAGGATAATCTAAGTGTTTTCCATTTATCCAATTATGTCAAACCTATTACGAATTTCGTCTTTATTCATGAGAGTCACTCTGAAAAGAACATTTCAAATATAGAAGAGAAGACACCTCTTGAAATTTCTATCAAATCATGTATTGTCGAAAATATGTACATTGGAGCATCTTGTTCTCCATCTGAGATAGAGGTTTATAGATCCCTTTTCGTGATTTTTTGAATGTCTTTGCCTATAATTATGAAGAAATGTGAGGCATTGACCCAGATATAGTCATACACGATATTAAGACGTATCCAGATGCCAAACCTGTTCGGCAACACCTCCGTCCAGTTCATATGAAAATGGTTGTCGAGATCAAGGCTAAAGTTGAAAAGATTCTTCGTGTTGGTTTCATATACCTCATTCCTTTAACTAATTGGCTATGAAATTTCGTCCCTGTCATGAAGAAAAAGGGCACGATCTGAGTATGTGTATATTATCAAGATTTCAATCATGCTTTTCCCAAGGATAACTATCTGACCCCTTTCGTCGACCATAATGTTGATGATTGTGCTGGTTATGAGATATATTCCTTCATGGATGGATTTTTGGGCTATAATCAAATCAAGATTCTCCTGGAGGACCAACCTAAGACTGCATTTATCTCTATGGGGTACTTTTTCTTATCGAAAGATCACATTCATATTGAAGAACGTGGGTTCCACATTTCAATGTGCGATGGATTATGCTTTTCATGATATAAAACACATCGCACAACCATATTTGGATGATCTCCCTGCTCATTCCAAACATTGGTATGGTCACTCGATGCATCTTCGGGCTATATTCCTCTATTGCAGACACTATAACATTTGAATTAACCCACAAAAATGTGTGTTGTGTGTTGGTTTTGGTCATATCTTAGGTTTTGTTATTTTAAAACAAGGAATTTGTATCGATCCTCTCAAAGTGCAAGCAATCATTGACTTTACTCACCTTTGTCTCTTGTTCAGTTACAAAGACTCCAAGGGAAAGCTAATTTCCTATAGAGGTTCATCCCCAATTACATTGAGCTAACCAAAGGATTCACTCTCTTATTGAAGAAATTCGTACCCTTCCATTGAGATCACGACTCTCAGAAAGTGTTTGATACCATGAAATATGTACTGGTTTGGGCATCTCTTCTATACCACCCTGATTATCAGCATGAAAATTTCATGTACCTAGCTACTACCATTTCTATTGTATTAATGGTATTGGTCCAAGAGGACAATATTGGGATAATATCCCATCTATTATCTGAGTCAAAACCTAAATGATACAAATATCAGATATACTCATGTAGAAAAGTTGGCTTTGGCTGTCGTTCAAGCCGTCCAAATATTTCACCATTACCTCTCTCTTAAGAGAAATACGATCATTTCAGATTGAAACTGTAAGACATATATACTATCATGTCAATTGCTGAGGGGAAATTACTCTAATTGGATTGTTACTCTCTGAGAGTTCGACCTAGATTTCATCAAATCCAAGTCAAAGAAATCCCTAGTTTTCGCTGAGCTTATGTGTGAACTCCCTTCCCTTGATTCTAAATATACATCTGAATATTATATCCTTAACTAGTCATTGTTTCTTATTTCGCCATTTGACCCATGGTATGGTGATTTCCTGATTTATCTCTAGACCCAAATTTTCCACCCTAATACCTTTCGCTCTGAGCAGCAATGTATTCTACAACAATCCTGAAATTATATGGTCATCGGTGACACTCTTTACCATTGTGGTATTGATACGATCTTACGGAGGTGCCTCACCCTTGAGGAAGACGAGAAATTTCTTAACGAATTCCATTGAGGGGCATGTGGTGGACACCTATCTAGCTACGCTACTGCGCAGAAGATCCTATGCGTTTGTGTTAGAAAACTATATATTATGGAGCAATGCAACACATAAAATATACGGAAAATACAAGCACACAAAACACATAAAACCAGAGAGACACAGATATACGTGGTTCAGCCAGTTTGGGCTACGTCCACCCCGAACAGCCAGTCCTTCCTTTATATTATCCAACAAAAATGAAGAGACAAAACCTACAGCAGATCCGCTTTAATATCCTCTATTCTCTCTCACAGTCTCCCTCTCTATTTCTCGCTCCGAGAATACACTCATAATACACAGCCGCAATACAATGCCCTCATATATACAAGGGGGTTGCCTTCTAGGGCAAAAAACCCTAATCGCTGCCGGCCCCCCCTAGACCCCCCACGGCAGCGATTAATTTCGGGCGGCGTTGCCGCCCCTTTTTAAGGTACAGGGGTCCAATGCTGTGATACAAAGTAAACAAGATAATTAGGCTCCACACCCAACAATCTCCCACTTGGAGACTGATTGTAGCAACTCCATCGCTGCTTTATTTGTTGGACAATGACTCCTCTTTGGACACCGGCTATTCCTCATCTTCATCGTCATCCTTAAAAGACCAATTGAAGCCAAGAGCATGTTCTCGGTTTCTCACTGAGCCACACTTTTGTTAGCATATACTGCCGGGGATTACGCTGAAGTGTGTGTATCTTTTCCGGCTTCAACTCTCCATCTTCCATACTGACCGTATGAAATGGTACTTGAGATGTATGTGTTTATTCTTGGAATGAAATGCTGAGTTCTTTGCAAGATGAATAGCACTTTGGCTATCACTGTATAGTGTGCCCATATCATACTTCTTACCCAATTCATCCATAAACCTTTGTAACCAAATCATTTCTTTACTAGCCTCTGTAGCAGCAACATACTCTGCTTCTGTTGTTGAAAGTGCAACAACACTTTGGATTTTTGAAACCCAACTGACAGTTGTTCCACCTACGGTAAATACATATCCTGTAGTGCTCCTCCTGTTATCTCTGTCACCTGCCATATCTGCATCAACATATCCCTGTAGAGCAATGTTTGAACCACCAAAGCATAATGCTTGATTTGTGGTACCTTTCAAATATCTGAGAATCCATTTTACTGCCATCCAATGTTCTTTTCCTGGATTATTCATGTACCTGCTTACAACTCCCACTGCATGTGCAATATCAGGCCTTGTGCAGACCATTGCATACATTAAGCTTCCAACTGCTGATGCATATGGAACTTTAGACATATAATCCAATGTCTTCTTGGGTCTTTGGGCACATCTCCTTACTAAGTTTGAAATGGCTAGCAAAAGGTGTACTAACTAGTTTTTCATTCTGCATATTAAATCTTTTCAACACCTTCTCTATGTACTCATTCTGAGACAGTGTTAATTTGCGATTTTTTCTGTCTCTAGTTATCCTCATACCAAGGATTTGTTTTGCAGCTCCCAAATCCTTCATTGCAAATGAATTTTCCAATTTTCTTTTGAGCACATTTATTTCCTGCATGTTAGACCCTGCAACAAGCATGTCATCTACATACAATAACAATATAATATAGCTGCCATCATTTTGCCTTTTCAGATAAACGCAATGATCAGAGTGACATCTAGTATAACCTTTTTTAGACATAAACTTGTCAAATTTTAGATACCACTGCCTTGGGGCCTATTTTAAGCCATACAAGCTCTTCTTTAACCTGCACACCAATTTTTCTTTTCCTTTTACCTCATAACCTTCTGGTTGCTACATGTATATCTCTTCCTCCAAATCGCCATGGAGAAATGTTGTCTTTACATCTAACTGTTCAAGATGTAAATCTTCCGCTGCTACAAGACTTAAAACAGTTCTGATTGAATTCATTTTAACAATAGGAGAAAATATTTCATCAAAATCAATACCTTTCTTCTGTGCAAATCCCTTCACCACAAGTCTAGCTTTGTACCTCTGTTTTCCTCCATCTTCTTCCTTCAGCCTGTAAACCCATTTATTCTGCAATGTAGTTTTACCTGCAGGCAACCTGACTAAGTCCCAAGTCTGGTTATGCATTAAGGAATCCATCTCTTCTTCCATGGATAGCTCCCACTTCTTCCTGCTTTCAACCTGCATTGCTTCTTCATAACATTCAGGTTCACCAGAATCAGTCAACAATAAATAATATAATGAAGGAGAGTATCGTTCAGGGGGTCCACTTATCCTGGTAGATCTTCTAACACCACTTTCAGGTGTTTGAGGTGCCTGTTGCTGTTGTGGTGGTTGCTGCTGCTGTGGTTGTTGATTATTATTATTTTCAGGCACCTTTACTTTTTCAGTTATCTCATCAAGAACCGTGTATTCTTTGCTTTCTTTTTCCTGTTTCTTTTCCTGCAGCTGATTCTTATACAGAACCTTTTCATTGAATATTACATCTCTGCTCCTAATGATTTTGTGATTTTCATAATCATATAAGCGATAACCAAAATCATTAGCACCATATCCAATAAAGGTACATTTCTTTGATTTTGCCTCAAGCTTTGTTCTGTTTTCTTTATTAATATGGACAAAGGCCTCACAACCAAAGGCTTTAAAAAATAGTAGTTTACCTTTTTACCTGTCCATGCTTCCTCTGGAATACCACCATCCAAGGAACTTGAAGGCCCTCTGTTTATTAGATAAACCGCAGTATCTACAGCATCTGCCCAAAATTGTAAAGGCAATCCTGCATGCAATCTCATGCACCTTGCACGCTCCATGATTGTTCTATTCATCCTTTCTGACACACCATTTTCTTGTGGTGTTCTTGGAACTATCTTCTCTCTATGAATTCCATGCTCTAAACAGTACCTATCAAACTCTTTGCTGCAATATTCACCTCCATTGTATGATCTGAGACACTTCAACTTCTTTCCTGTCTCAATCTCAACCAAAGCTTTCCATTTCTTGAAAGTATCAAATACATCAGATTTATTCTGAATACAATAAATCCATGTTTTCTAGTTGCATCATCAATAAAAGTAACATAATAACGAGAGCCACCGAGAGATGATACCTGAGCAGGTCCCCATACATCTGTATGCACAAGCTCCAATTTTTCGCTGTTCTTTTCTTTCCCAACTCTGAGAAATGTGACTCTCTTCTGTTTTCCATAAATGCAATTCTCACAGAAATCCAAATCAACATTCTTCAAACCTGGCAACAAATTTCTTGAGTGGAGAATCTTCATTCCCTTCTCACTCATGTGTCTAAGCCTATGATGCCATAATGCTGCATCTGCTCCTTTGGAAGTTAAAGCATTAACAGAGTTAGAAATACCATTGCATAAATACAATGTACCAACCTTTTCGCCTTTTGCTATTACCGGGGCTCCTTTGGTGACCTTCCAAGTTTTATCTGTGAAAGTTGTCACACAACCTTCACTGCCTAACTGCCCTGTTGAAATCAGATTTTTCTTCAGATCTGGAACATGCCTTACCTCCTTTAGTAGCCATTGGTTTCCATTTTGTTGTTTTACAAGAACTTTACCCATTCCAACAATTTTACAGGGTTTATCATCACCCAAACGAACTTGTCCAAAATCTCCTTGAACATAGTCATGAAAATATTTCTTATCGGGTGTGGCATGGAATGAAGCCCCTGAATCTACAACCCAAGAATCAGTAACATTTTCGAAAGAAAGAATCAAAGCATCTTGTAACACATCACCTGTCACATTTTCTTCATGATTGTTTTCTTTCTGTGTGTCTCCTTCTTTTCCCTTCCAAGATCTACAGTCTTTCTTTAGGTGTCCTTTCTTTCCGCAATTCCAGCACACTATCCCCGATCTGGACTTGGATCTGCCTTTCCTTGATTTACTGCGATATCACGAGCTCTTTCCTCTTTCCATTCTTCTTCCCCTAGACTCTGCACTCAAAGCATTACCTGATGTCTCACCGGAGCTTTTCCGTCGCATTTCCTCACTAAGGATAGCACCAACAACATCATCAAACTTTAAAGTACTAGATCCAGAGACAGAGTTACTAATGGCCATAACTAAACCATTCCAGCTTTCTGGTAATGAGCACAAGAATAACAGAGCTCTAACTTCATCATCAAATTTTACCCCTACAGAACTTAACTGACTGGTAATTGTATTAAATTCATTTAAATGGTCTGCAACAGATCCACCTTCCGACATCTTCATATTAAATAGTCGTTTCATAAGAAATACCTTGTTTGAGGCTGAGGGCTTTTCATACAGTTTCGCCAACGTCTGCATCAAACCCTTTGTTGTTGTTTCCTTCGAAATATTGAAGGCGACTGACGCCGCAAGACACAACCGTACTGTTCCAAGTGCCTTTCTATCGAGAATGTTCCATTCCGCATCTGTCATGGTCGTCAGCTTCTTCTTTTTTCCGCTCAATGGTAGGTACGGATCTTTCTGATACAGATAATCTTCCATCTGCATCTTCCACAGCGCAAAGTTTTGGCCGTTAAATTTCTCAACCCTAAACTTACCATCGTCCGCCATTGCTCCCACTCGAACCAGGAACCCTTTTTTCGTTTATCAGCCAAATATACCTTCGGCTCTGATACCAGTTGTTAGAAAATTATATATTATGGAGCAATGCAACACATAAAATATATGGAAAATACAAGCACACAAAACACATAAAACCAGAGAGACACAGATATACGTGGTTCACCCATTTTGGGCTATGTCCACCCCGAACAGCTAGTCCTTCCTTTATATTATCCAACAAAAATGAAGAGACAAAACCTACAGCATATCCGCTATAATATCCTCTGTTCTCTCTCACAGTCTCCCTCTTTGTTTCTCGCTCCGATAATACACTCATAATACACATCCGCAATACAATGCCCTCATATATACAAGGGGGTTGCCTTCTAGGGAAAAAAACCCTAATCTAAACATAACTTCTACCGTCAGATCATTTGCCTAATGAACGGCCCAGATTGACTAGAAATTACTATACTTTTACAAGGCAATTTTACATTGTTTTTTTTTTAGCTTGGAGGCTGTTTTAGAACCCACTTGAGGGGAGCTCGCGTTCGCCCCATAGACCCCAATGGCGATAATTTGCGATGTTCTGCCCCTTTTAGATCTGAGGGTCCAATGCTGTGATACAAAGTAAACAAGATAATCAGGCTCCACACCCAACAGTTTGTTAATTTTGGCCCACTATATTTCGCGGTTGTATCATCGTTTTCCAAAAATGTCATGTGTTCCAAATCTATGATCGCATGATCCATGCTCCGCCTGCTCCTTTGCATCCCATCATCATTATTGTTCCTTTTGTTAAATGGGGCATTAACTTTAGGACATGTAACCCTCACTCGGTCGGGGGGCATGGTATATTATTGTCGCTATTGACTACTCTACTAAGTGGGTCGAGGTGATGCCTACATTTAAAAAAAATAGCTATACAGCTACATACTTTTTCTTCAACCACGTTATTTCTAATTTTTGCATACCACAAGCGATAGTTACGGATCACGGAAATCATTTCCGGAATCATACGATGACCAAACTAACTTCCAAGTTGGGACTTTCGCATGAAAATTCCACTCCCTATTATCCATAGGCTAATGGAAAAGTTGAGGTTTTCAAAAAATTTCTTAAAACTATGCTTCAATGTATGGGAGGGGTCCATAAATCATATTGGCACATGCTTCTTTATGCAGCCTTGTGAGCATACCGAAGAAAGCAGTAGAGAAGACTCTATAGATCGAGGAGAAAAGTGTGCAATGCGAAGTCTATTTTGAGTCTTAGGGGCTTTGGGGTGGGTCAAAACCCCTTATTATGTAAAGGGAAGGGATTATTTTGTGAATGTTGGACTCCGCCCATGGTTTTCGGACCATGGTATTGTAAATTCAAAATATATATAAGGAGTCTAGATAGAAGTCATATATAGGCTTGAACGATAGATCTAATGAGATGCATTTGGATGTGAGATTGTTTTAAGTCAAAGTCTATGTTTTGGGTTAGAGGAAAGGCTCATGCAGTTGAGTGTACGAATACCTTAGGAAGTCTGCAGTTGTGTACGTAGACCCCTGCAACTGTGTGTGTAGGGCCCTACGGTTTTGTGCACGAGTTGGAAAGTGAATGCATGAGAAGGATCTGGCTATAAATGAAAGAACTGTTGAGAAAGATATGAGTTATATTAATGTATTTTTATTTACTTACTGTTTATGAATATCTATGCTGAGTAAGTGTTTTTTATCTGTAACTGAATAACACAGTCTTGTTTATGGTTGTTTACTATGTTTAGTGCATGAATAAGTAATATCGTGCAACCTGTTAGTAAGTTGAATAGATGTGTTGAACAATTCTTTTATTATTGATAGATCTAACCTACAATCTCTATAAAGAAGGAAAAGCCCTAAATCCATAGACCACTGTCCCTTTGGATGCAGAAACCTGGTTCTAGTATCCCATATATTGCCTCGAGTGAGACTTTAGTTTGTGCAAGTAGATAGTTGCCAAAAGGGACAGTAATAGTGGGTTTTTTTGGTTCATGTAGCCACATTTGAGCCTGATTCTAGGCCCCATTAAGCCAACAAATGGTTTCATTTCTAGGACCGAGATCTGACTGAGGGATAACTAGATGTGGAATCTGTCTAAGAAAGAGATTGGAGATTGGGTTGATCTAAAAGAATGAAAATTTTTCGTGCAAGAAAACAAACGGTCCACGCATCTCTACTGAACACTGGTTAGAGAAGTATATTTATACGGATCAGTATGATATTTTTTCGCATCATTTTCTAGTGAGCTATACGAGTGGATATCAAGGCTAGCAACGCAAAAATGTTATTTCAATAAAAATCCCACTGCATGGACCCCATATATGATTGAGAAGTTGAAAAAGAATGATAGAAAGATCACAAGGGTTGTCAATTATTGGATAGACAATATCCTTGGAGGGTTTTTCACTGGGTTTACGATCGAGACTTTTGTGTCTTATAGCGAAGCAGAGCGAAATTTCTTCAAAGGCCATAGAGGTAAGTACCTAAATTCACTTAAGTTTTGTGTGAAAAGGTATATTATAGAAGCTCTCAGATTGATGTTTGAATAAAGAGAACCTGGTGCTATGCAAAGTGGTAAGCGATTCAGGACATGTTGGGGTACTTATATTGAAACTGAATATCGTTCGTTTTTGGGTCTGAAAAAGGGGAGAGAAACACTGCTACCCCAAGAAGTCTGTCACTGAGATTTGAAAGTTAGAAAAGTGTTGAGGAAATTCACAAACCTTCCAGCCCCATCCTCACTCCATTCCATTATGTTCCTCCACCTCCACCTCCACCTCCCCCATTCACCATGGCCCAACCACCAAAGATGCATGTGCTTAAGGGATCATATGATCCTGAACAATTCTATTTTTTTGTAGAAGTAATATGGATTTCAAAGAACATTATAGGTGAAAATTGAAGAAAGTGCAGTTGGTTACAACACTGCAAGACAAAGGATTATCTTGGTAGATGAAATATGTCATGACGAATTCAAATGCTACATTGGTTGAAACGAAGACCGCATTGAACGTTGAATTCAAGAAACCAAATTCGTAGTCCCAGTGTGTTATCACTCCATAATTCTGAAGGCTGAGGACAAAACCATGGAGGTAAACATCAAATCGCTTTAGAATCCAAGACCTAGCCTTCCTAGATTCAGAGAGGGCTCTCTGTGTTATATATAGATTTGCTTATAAGGGAATTTTAGGCTAGCTCTTAGTGCATAGCGGTTTTTTTGAAGATTTTTTATTGAGGCAGTAGAAGAGGGTCATTGGGCTATGGATTCAAACAGGTGCAAACAGATTCAAATGGACGAATAAATGAGGTCAGGTGCAACCAGGCAAGCTAGCCATGTCAATCGATCTTAACAGCTTATGAAATGGAAAAGGAGGAGGAGATTAAGGTTCAACGTGGATGCAGGGAATACCATCTCTGAATTATACATCCAGGTCTTAGAGGAAAACATAAAATACTATTTCAAAACTTAGCAGGGTACCCCATGGTAAATCCTACACAAAAATTTCTATCTACAGTAAAGAAAGAACAACAATATGAAAAAACAGGAGAATAAAAAATTACATGGGAAAACACTTCACCACAAATCATAACACAAGAATCTGGAAAACAACATCATCTTTCATTCATTCAATAGAGAGTTCTTACAACCGAATGAGTCTATTACAATGGTTTTTTCCCCTTCCGGGCCTCCCTTCATACTGCTAATGCATACAATATTTATAGAAAACTTAAGTCGGTTAATCTGTCTACTGCAGTGATTACATTCAAGAAGAAACTAGAAAAGTGGAAACATGCAGGCGGTTATAAGATGAGCTTGGCCTCCAACAATGGATTTAGCATTCTGTTATTAATTGTGAAATGATCAAGATTGAGATGGTATGATGCCAAAGAGGTGAGGAAAGCTTTGACACCTTGGCTCTTCATCTTCAAAAAAGAATTGTGGGATTATTAAATTTATGAGGTGCATGGATCAATAGCTATGTTAATGTGTTCGTTTCCCCTTCAGTTCCTGCTGTTATATCACAAAATGCCCAACTCGACCTTTTCTGTCTGTTTCCTTGTGACGTTCAACCTTGCTCTGCCTTTTAATCCTTGTCGAGTCTTATAAGTCCTTTTGCCATGTTTTTCCTATTTATTCATAAAATGGCGCACAAACCTCATACAACCGGACTTGAAATCCTTTATATTTCATCTTGGAACCACATTGCGTTCGTGCCAACATCGCACTTCACATTTTGTTGTCCTTAAATTTTGCTTAGCACTTATCTTTTAAAACTTGCGACGTGCGCTATGTGATCGGGTCCCACCTGGCATCGCACATCGCACCTTGGCGACTTTATCACTTACCTCCCGTGGTTATCCTTTAAAACTTGCGACATGCACTATGCGATTGGGTCTCACCTGGCATCGCACATCACACCTTGGCGACTTTATCATTTACCTCCTCTGGTTATCCTTTAAAACTTGCGATTTGCAATTTGTGATCGGGCCCCATGGCATCGCACATCACACTTTGGTGATTATAACACTTACACTTTGCACTTAAATTTTAAAACTAGCGATGTGCGGTATGCGGGCCAGGGCCACGTCATCCGCCACGTCACCTTTCCACATCACTGCCATGTCATCATAAATCAACTGCAATCTGTAGGGTCGAGGCCATGTCATCTGCCACATCAGCTTGCCATGTCACCTTGCCACATCACTGCCATGTCATCACATATCGCACTTCGGCGAATTTAGCATTCACCTCCGCACATATTCTTTAAAAGTTGCGATTTGCGAATTGTGATCGAGCCCTACCGCATCGCATATCGCACTTCGACAATTTTATCACTTACCTACCATGGTTATCCTTTAAAACTTTGTGATTTGTGATTTTCCATCGGGCCCCACTACGTCACATATCGCACTTTGGTGATTTTAACATTTACCTGCCGCGTCTAGCCTATAAAATTTGGGATTTTCTATTGCAATCGGGTCCCACCATCATCGCATATCGCACTTCAACGATTTTAACAGTTACCTTCATTCTTATCCTTTGAAACTTGGGATTTTTTATTTGTGATTTAATCTACACCATCCATCTCTCCACTTCAATTTTGCGTTTTGATCCTGACCGCCTATTTTCCCCTTTGCGCCTCCTCCAAAACCCTTAAGTTCATTTAAGGAAAATATGCCATTTCTCTGCTTTCTATGATTTAAAAGTAAAGGGCACGGGCTCCAAATATCACCACGTAATGTCCTTTATTGAAACCTGAAACCACTTTTGGGGGCACTTAAGCAGTTTTTGGAATTTGAAGAGAGTGTTCCCACAGTAATGTCAATCGTCGATTTGTGGGTGAGAAGATTTAACGAGACTACTTGCGGGGGCAGTCCTTGGTATAAATCTCATGAAATTTGTGCTTCTGAGTTGTCGTAGGATCTGGGTGCAATGAATATGAGCCTTTGCTGTACTCAAACTTGGAAGAATGATAATGGTTGTGAAGTGCGGATGTGAAAATGTAAGGAGGGGGGGTAAGGTTCAAGGGGAGATAATGGTTTACTGCAAGGTAGTGTCGGACTTAGGATATAAAGGAAAATGAAGGGTAAGAGAGGGAAAATTATATGGAATGAGGGTAAGAAGTTTGCTCACCATTACACTTTTTAGCAACACTTTCCTCCTTCCCTGAACTGAAAGGCAGATAGATTCTTTTGAAGCTCTTGACCGCGAGTATTTCCCTTTTTTCCTGAAAATAAATGATAGCCAAGGAATATTATTTTCAGTATGAAAGACCTCATAAAATAATCAGTTACATGGTGATACTGTGAAATAAAAGATTCTAACAGTGGTTCCAGCTAGGGATGGCAGCTCCTTCAGGAGGTGTCAAGAACATCGTATACTAGTGGCCTAATCCATTGGGCTAATCCCAAATCTGCAACTTAATTTGCTACAAAACCTATGTGGCTGAGAAGGCTCAGTTCAAAATCAACACTCTCTACAAACTGAAGTCTGGAATATACTTGCACTGAAAAATAGAAAGCAATCTGAAACTACAACTGGAAAAATGCTCAGAGTACTGAGCTTATTTTCACACCTACCTACCCTATTCTACTGATTTTTTTTTTGTTCTAAATGATACAATAATGCCAGTGTAGCCAGTCAAGTGGCAGCAGAAACAGATTGACAACTTGACTGCTTGTAAGGAAAATCAACAGTATAACTTGATTATGTGTCCTCATAACCAAAGTTATAATATGTAATGGAAAATTTTGATGTATTTGACCCTTATAGAGAATAAATGTTTGAAAAATTGAGCTAAAAAGAACCTCCATATAATCTGTTATAGGATCAATAAAATCATGATGTAAAATATTTTCTTTTAGGCCTTCAATGACCAGTTGATTAGGTATATCCTCAGTATTAAACCTTGGAACCTCATCTTCAGTTTGGTACTTCAAAGCACAATCATCCTCAATATGTAATTCAAGAGGTAGTACAATTTCTTCTTGCTTAGGGGAAGGAATATTTTCCAAGAATTCTTTAGGATCTCGGAAATTATATGACTTAATTTGGAAATTCAAAAGTTCAATACCAGTTTCATATCATTCAACAACTATCTCCAGAAAATATGTTCTAGCTTCAGGACTAAATTTGATTGATTTCAAAATGAGAAAGAAAACCTCTAGGAAATATTCATCAAGCTGAAATTTTGATAACTAGTTCCTGAATTCCATTTAAAAATTCACTAGATAGAATTTCAGCAGGAACTCTGGTCAGCATGTTGTGGAGTTGCCATGAATACTCAAAAGCTGGGCTATTTGAATCATGGAGTCGTTAGGTGAATAATTGCAACCTTCTTGTGTCTGGTCACTGTCCACCATCAGCAATTAGATTTGAACTTTGATGTACTTTCTGAGGAAGATAAATTTCGTCCCCAGTAGAGTCACCATTATGTTATCACTCTGTAATTCCGAAGGCTGAGGATAGAACCATGGAGGGAAACATAAAACCACTTTGGAATATAGGATCTAGCCTTCCTATATTTAGAGAGGGCTCTGTCTCTTCAATATAAATTTTTTTATAGGGGAATTTTACGCTATTTATTAGTGTATAGGGGTTTGTTTGAAGATTTTTGTTGAGGCGGTAGAAGAGGGCCATTGGGCTATGGATTCAAACAGGTGCAAATAGATTCAAATGGATGAATAACTGAGGTCAGGTGCAACCAGGAAAGCTAGCCATTTCAATGGATCTTAACAGATTGTGAAATGGAAAAGGAGGAGTAGATTAAGGTTTAACGTGGATGCGGGGAATACCGTCTCTGAATTATGCATCCAGGTCTCAGAGGAAAACACAAAACATTGTTTCAAGGCTGAGCAGGGTACCCCATGGTAAATCCTACACAAAAATTTCTATCTACAATAAAGAAAGAGCAACAATATGAAAAAACAGGAGAATAACAAATTACATGGGAAAACACTTCACCACAAATCATAATACAAGAATTTGGAAAACAACATCATATTTCATTCAATCAATAGAGAGTGCTTACAACCGAATGACTCTATTACAATGGTTTTTTCCCCTTCCAGGCCTCCCTTCATACTACTAATGCATATAGTATTTATAGAAAACTTAAGTCGTTTAATCTGTCTACTGTAGTGATTACATTCAAGCAGAAACTGGACAAGTGGAAACATGCAGGCGGTGATAAGACAATCTTGGCCTCCAAAAATGGCTTTAGCAGTCTATTATTAATTATGAAATGATCAGGATCTGGCTGGTGTAATGCCGAAGAGATGAGGAAATATCTGACACCTTGGATCTTCATCTTCAGAAAACCGTTGTGGTATTATCAAATTGATGAGGTGCTTGGATCAATAGTTGTGCTGATGTGTTTGTTTCCCCTTCGGTTCCTGCTATTATATCAAAAAATGCCCGACTCGACCTTTTCTGTTTGTTTCCTTGTGACATTCAGCCACGCTCTGCATTTTTCTCCTTGTCGGGTCTTATAAGTCCTTTTGTCGTGTTTTTCCTATTTCTTCATAAAATGGTGCACAAACGTCATATGCCTAGACTTGAAATCCTTTAGATTTCATCTTGGAACCACATCACGTCCATGCCAACATTGCACTTCGCATTTTGCTGTATTTAAATTTTCCTTAGCACTTATATTTTAAAAATTGTGACGTGCGCTATGCGATCAGGTCCCACTTGGCATCGCACATCGCACCTCGGAGACTTTATCACTTACCTCATGCGGTTATCCTTTAAAAGTTTCGATTTGCGATTGAGCCCCAATCGCAAATCTAATTTGTATTAGATTTGTATATAGTGGGATGGAGTGTAATCCTAGCTGGCCTAACAATAATAATGTAAGGGCACAATAATAACAATATGGGGGTTACAGGGGTACAATAATAACAATAAGGGGGGCTACACTAACATAATAAGGGGCTATCCTATTAATATAGGGACTTAACACCGCACTTATTCTTTAAAACTTGCAATTTGTGATTTGTGATCAGGCCTCACCGCATCGCATATCACACTTCAGTGATTTTATCACTTACCTTCCACAGTTATCCTTTAAAAATTTGCAATTTTCGATTTGCGATCGGGCCCCGCCACATCGCATACCGCACTTCGGCGATTTTAACATTTATCTCCCGTGCCTATCCTGTAAACTTTACAATTTTCGATTGCAATTGGGTCCCACCGTCATCTCATATCGCACTTCGGCGATTTTAACATGTACCTCCATGCTTATTCTTTGAAACTTGCGATTTGCAATTTGCAATTTAATCTCCGCCATCCATCTCTCCGCTTCAATTCTGCGCTTTGAACCTGACTACCTATTTTCCCCTTTGCGCCTCCTCCAAAACCCTTAAGTTATTTTAAGGAAAATACACCTTTCTCTGATTTAAAAGTAAAGCATGTGGAATCCATCTATCACCACATAATTTCCTTTATTGAAACCTGGAACCACTTGTGGGGGCACTTAAGCAGTTTTTTGGAATTTGAAGACAGTGTTCCCGCAGTTAATGTCAACCATCGATTTACGGGTGAGTGGATTTAACAAGACTGCTTGTGGGGGAACTCCTTGGTATAAATCTCATGCAATTTGTGATTCTAGGTTGCCGTAGGATCTAAGCGCTATGAATACGAGCCTTCATTGTACTTGAACTTGGAAGAATGACAATGGTTGTGGAGTGCGGATGCGAAAAGGTAAGGAGGGGGGGTAAGTTTCAAGGGTAGATAACGGTTTGTTCCAAGGTATTGTTGGACTCAGGATATGTAATATTCCTAAATTTTCACACAGCTAATTGGAATATTATTTTTTTTATTTTTCTCTTAGTTAGAGGAATAAGAGGGTATGGAGACCCATAAATCTCCTTAGTAGGAATGAAAAGACACTCCTAATGTGAAAGGGGTTCATCTAAAAGCTGGATTGAAGACCCTTATGTGTGAAAATGGGTTGGAGCATGAAGAATGGGTCAACTTTGACCAAATCACACAACGCTATGGAAGGAGTGGCATTCATTGTGGGACAGCACAGTTTTGGAGGGAGACTCCATGCATGGAAGTAGTGGCTTTAATGAGTGGGTCTCAAGGTGAGGAAGCTCACCAAGAATATAAGGAAGGGGATGGAAGCCATTGTGAGCATGATGGGATTATTATTTTTCTTATGGTTAGTTAAGACTTGTGGCTCTCTTTAGCTATTTAGCTAAGATTGCAGTGATGTTTAGCACAAGGGTGTTCCTGAGCTGGAATCCCACATTCATCCTCGGGTGACTTTGAGTGCCTAATAAGGAGAACTATTTGCACTACATTTCCATATTTCAGCATTTGGCCAAGATACAACTTTCTTCAACAATGAAATGTCTTCTTAGAGTTGTGTTGTGTTGCAGGGTGCAACAATGGAAGATTGTATTGGGTGTTTTCTGAGCTATTTTTGCAGTGGAGGAAGGTTTCCTTCCATCGGGAAGCCAATAAAGAAGCCCCTTGGGATTTATTAACATATTTGGCACCAGGCCAAGGTGGTATTATTCCCTACAACGCAGTTTCATATTGGATTTGCATTATTTTAGGGATGAGTTACAGGGGTAGTTGCAGTATGTGTTTTGGGAGGTGATTTCTTCAGTGGAGGGGACATCCTTTCATCCGAAGGATCTATTGGAGAAGTGTTGTAGAATTCTACATCAGCTTCAGCCATATCTTCTCATTTCTATTGTTACAGCAAACCTTCAGCCCTAGGGCTGCAACTTACATTTGTATAGTTTATAAATTTTCCGAAAACCCTCTTGGGTTGTCATGGAAAGGTGATATAGTGCCTAGAGCTGTTGGTATAACACCTTTTGAGACATATATCAGTATTTTTATCATTGTATGATCTCCAGTTGTATTTATGCTCAGTATGACTACGTTGTAGCATCTCTCCAGCATTTTGTATTGTAGCAGCATCTCACTTTTGGGAGTGATTGTTTATGGGAGGCTTGTTACTCATATCATATGATTTGTGCCTCACTATTTTGTATTGATTTTTTGTTCTTATACATAATTTAATGGCCCCATATTAGTCTCCTATGTTTATATATTTATTTAAACTACTATTCCCATTATTGTATTCACATATTGTTGCTTTCCCCATTTGGGAATATTACAGTGGTATCAGAGCATAATCTTGGCTCAGCCTGTGTATCTCAGCCATTATGCTATCAGGAGAATAAGAAGAAGGGTAAAGAGATCAAAATGATGGAAGGAATGAGTTTCATCTCATCTCTTTTTAGATCTACAAGGGACCTCACTAAGGAGGTCAAGCAAAGAATAATGGAGCCATGAAACCACAATAGGGTTTCAAAATGAGGAATGTCCATGTACTTCCTATCATCAGAAGAAATAACCGGTATTTCATAGAGCTCCAAAGAAATATACTATGCCATTTTATTTTGAAGAAGAAGATAAAAGGAATGGAGATGGAGGAAACTTAGATCATGAGATTCGAAGTGAGTATATTGAAGAATACAAATCTCAGTCAAGAGCTTTCAAGGAGAATCTGACTCTCCCTCATTTTATTCAGATCAAAGAAGAAATGAGACCTTGCAGCTATATAAGAAGAAAGAAAAATATATTTCTATTGTATAACTTTGATGGGTCATCCACATGTACAACAAGGGCTTGGGGAATGGATTTGGATGCATTATTCCTACTGCATCTAGTAGGAGAGAGAGAAGATGGTGAGATTGCAGCACTTCACCTTGAGGGTGAAGCAAACATTTGGTGGTTCAGCCATTTGAGTCATGCAAAAGTGAATGCATATGCAGATTTTAATCAAAGGTTGATCAAGAAGTTTAACAAGAATAAATCAGAGGAGAAGAAACTTCCACCACCACTTGCTGCAGGAGCACTTACAGCAAGAGAAAGAACACTTGCACCTTTTCAAAGTGGTCTTGATCTCTTGACATTTAGAGCCCCATGCACTATTTTGGAGATGCATGAGGAGGAGGAGACTTATAACAGTGCTGGTGCAGACATAGAGGAGAAACCATCATCATCAATAGTTGGGGAATTCATCACACCGGTGGGAGGAACCCTTGTAGTAGTACAAGATTTTCCCAAGAAAAACCAAGGTATGCAAATGTTTCCACTTTATACTTTTTCAGCACATCTTATGGAAGATTGTGGGGATATTCCATTGCATGACTTAGGGTCAAGATACACTACTAATTTGGAGCAGCAGACTATCACTGCACAGAGGACCCTTGACAGGATCAAGGAGGATATGTACATTCATCTTAATATGTCATTGTTGAGATGCACACAACTCTTGGGGTTGGAGTGTAGATTTTTGGAGGATAGGATGAGTATTTTCCTAAATAATCCAATGCAGAACTATATGTTCAACATTGAACATGATCATGAGACAACAGATGCACCATCATGGAGATCAACAATGTCGTCATTGAGCAGCAGTGATGAGTTGGGGGCCCAACCATTATTGGAGCATTCCAATGACTATTCTACATGTGTAGCAGGGGATAGGAAGATGGTTGATGAGAGACATCTTATCTCCCATTATTATGATGGATCCTTCTTGTTGAGCACTTCATAGCTCAATGAGAATATTTTTCCTTCAGTATACTTGGATCCTTATAGGTTCAACATGGTCATTGATGAGTGGTCTTCATATGGAGATCTCCATGAGGTTACACTTCAACATCCCATGAAGTGTAGAGATATTGATTTGATTTGAGAGGATGATATTCTCCATTAGAGGAATACCCATGTAGAGCATGACAGTAGACACTCACCATTGATTGGATGGGTGATTTTGATGAGCAAGAGGCTGGTGAGCCACTTTCATATCTATGACACTAGGAAGTAGGAGGCAAGGCTACGATGGCTACTCTTGAAAGAGTTTGGTTAGCATGTGACATATCCTACTTCAAAGGGTATGTGGTTGCTTGGGACATGGCATGACACTTGAATCATATGGCAGCAAGAAGTTTGGTTGCATTGGGGTAATGTGATATTTTTCATGTTAACTATCATATTTTCACTCCATGGTATATATGATGGAGATGTGAGGAGGCAACAAGAGTTATTGTTGCTTTGGGTACTCTTGGGAGAGTATGGTTTTATTTTCCCCTATACTTTGCATAATATTTCAAAAGAAGAGGATGGCACAATCAGGATACTAGGGGGCTACTCTTCAGAATTGGAGGAACAAGAGGTACTTTCACATAGGAAGGAATCTCCCATATATAGCAGCATCATGGTATGTGACTTTGGCATTGGGGATGTCAAAGAGGGAAGTTATGAGATGGTAGGAGCCTTATCACAAAGGCCAACAACGCTGTCACTTGGGAGTATGTATCTATTGATGGACTGTTCTAATGGGAGTATGTATCACTTCACATTTCATATCACTATGAGGGGATTCTAATGGGAGGGCTCATCCATGGACCTCACTTTCAGCCTACTCACAATGCATGGTAAGAAAGGAATTTTTATACTTATTGTTCATCTAAAAAAATATTTTCATTCTCTTGTCATACATGTACAGTGCATTGCTCCACAAGAGGGAAAGTTTCTATTTTGGCTTCATGGTCTTTATAAGACCAATATTAGTGACGGAGGAAGCCATTTCTTGGATGGCATTACGCAACTGTTATATCATTCTTGTTATGCTCAGCCGATATATAATGCCATTTAATACTTCCTAGTAGATGAGTAAACATTCACAGCTAGCAATTTGTTGGGAGACAACTTGCCACATGATGTTCTGAAACAACAGTTAGAAAAACTACGTTGTATCCACTGGAGAGACCATTGGTACCATCCAGCATTACATATAACACTCAGTATCTTTCTGATTTGGATGCCATATGGTGATGATGTGATATTCACTTCTTACGGGAAGGTTTGGGCAAGCAAGATTCATGAGACTAAAGAATGGGTATTTGGAGATCCAGTTGTCCTTTTGTCCTTTAAGGGCAACACTACTACAACCCAATATTAGCAGCATCTATACACTTTTCATAAGTGGAGAGAGAGACATCATGGGGTAGGCCAGTTGGTCTATCATGATCAGATATGCAGCCCACCTACATTTCATGAGCCAAAGGTGGAGGAGATTTTTCATGAGTTACCATTTTGGAGGGTGACTCACTTTGTATGGATGATAGCTTGGGGTTTGGAGCTTCACATGGGAATGGAGGTTCCCAATAATTTTCTGATCCCATGCCTCAAGCAGGCCTCTATACCACATACAATTTCCTCCATGGATATCCCACTTCTTCATAATGAGAGCCATTTGGATTTTTCACTAAAGGATAGCTTATACATTTGGGGGGAGAAACTTGGGGAAATATTGATGAGAGAGCATCTTGTTCATTGGAGGAAATTATCACATGAGGATGCCATAGGAGGAGGAGAGGAGGCTCTTCAGTTATATCCTTGCAGTTTCTTAAGGACAAGCATCATTTGGGAGGGGAGGACTATAATATTCCTAAATTAGCACACAGCTAATTGGAATATTAATTTTTGATTTTTTTTCTTAGTTAGAGGAATAAGAGGGTATGGAGACCCATAAATATCCTTAGTAGGAATTAAAAGACACTCCTAATGTGAAATGGGTTCATCTAAAAGCTGGATTGAAGAACCTTATGTGTGAAAAGGGGTTGGAGCATGAATACTGGGTCAACTTTAACTGAATCAAACAATGTTGGTATGGAAGGAGTGGCATTCATTGTGAGACAACATAGTTTTGGAGGGAGACTCCATGAATGGAAGTAGTGGCTTTAATGAGTGGGGCCCAAGGTGAGGAAGCTCACCAAGAATATAAGGAAGGGGATGGCAGCCATTGTGAGCATGATGGGATTATTATTTTGTTTATGGTTTGTTAAGACTTTCGGCTCTCTTCAGTTGTTTAGCTAAGATTGTAGTGATGTTTAGCACAAGGGTTTTCCCGTGCGGGAATCCCACCTTCATCCTCGGGGGACTTTGAGTGCCTACTCAGGAGAAGTATTTGCACTAAATTTCCATATTTCAGCATTTGTACAAGCTACAACTTTCTTCAACAGCGCAGTGTCTGCTTAGAGTTGTGTTGTGTTGCAGGGTGCAGCAGTGGAGGATTGTATTGGGTGTTTTCTGAGCTAGTTTTGTAGTGGAGGAAGGTTTCCTTCCATTGGGAGGCTAGTAAAAAATCCCCTTGGGCTTTATTAACATATTTGGCACCAGGCCAAGGTGGTATTATTCCCTACAGCGAAGTTTCAGACTGGATCTGCATTATTTTAGGGAGGAGTTGCAGGGGTAGTTGCAGTATGTGTTTTGGGAGGTGATTTATTAAATGGAGGGGACATCCTTTCATCCGGAGGTTCTATTGGAGAATATTTGTAGAATTATACATCAGCTTCAGCCATATCTTCTCATTTCTATTGTTGCAGCAAACCTTTAGCCCTAGGGTTGCAGCTTACATTTGTATAGTTTGTACATTTTCCAAAAACCCTCTTGGGTTGTCATGGAAAGGTGATATAGTGCCTAAAGTTGTTGGTATAACATATTTTGAGGCATATATTAGTATTTTTATCATTTTATGATCTCTAGATATAGTTATGCTCAGTATTACTGCGCTGTAGCAGATCTCTGACATTTTTTATTGCAGCAGCATCTCACTTTTGGGAGGATTGTTTAGGGGAGGCTTGTTACTCATAACATATGATTTGTGCCTCACTATTTTGTATTGATTTGTTGTTCTTATACATAATGTAATGGCCCCATATTGGTCTCCTATGTTTATATATTTATTTACACTGCTATTTTCATTATTGTGTTCACATATTGCTGATTTCTGCATTTGGGAATATTACAGGATATAAAGGAAATGCGAGTGTTTATTGCAATTTATGTAACTTATGATATATATGAATGTATCAAGTGGCCTAAAGTGGGTGTGGAGCTATAGATAAGGAAATTTTTGATGAGAAAATGATATGGTTTCCAGTGGGTGGGCGGAGCTTATAACAATAGAATTTCAGACTTTAATATAAGTGGGTTTATAAATTAATAAGTCCCGAAAGGTTATGTATGTGGGTTTAAATGGTTTTAATGGGATTTCGGGCATTGGAGTTCATAATTTGGAAAAAATTAAGGGTAAGAGAGGGTAAATGATATGGAATGAGGGCAAGAAGTTTGCTCACCATTACGCTTTTCAACAACGCTTTCCTCCTTCCTTGAACTGAAAGTCAGATAGATTCTTTTGAAGCTCTTGACAGTCAGGATTTCCCTTTTTTCTGGAAAATAAATGATAGCCATGGAATATTATTTTCTATATGAAAGACCTCAGAAAATAATCATTCACCTGGTGATATTGTGAAATACAGGAGTCTAACACAGTGTATCACAAAGATCAAAGAAATTAAGCATCTGGCTACTGATACCATATGTGAGGTAGATAAGAGGTTTAAGACAATATTGAGCTAGATTAGTTTCAAGATCTCGAATGAAAAACATAGAGAATGGTTCATTTTTGCGATGTTGCCTCATCTCAGATTTTCATTGTCACAACAGAAGGTTGCAACTCACGCTGAAGCATTGTTGGAGCGGGGTTCCCTGGGGCACACTTTATGATATAATTATGTATAACTATTGTATATGTGCGTTGCATGATTGATTCAAGGGGATTTGGGGTGTGTAAAAGTCCCTAATTTTGATGTAAATGGTTTTAAGGGTGAATTGTGGGCCTCAAACCATGGTTTAGACCATAGTATTGCATGTGGAAATATTATAAATAGATAGATCAAGTCTAAGGGAATTAGCTTAAGACTATTTGATTTTTGATAAGTTTATGCGTCTGTAATACGTTGTAATGGTTTTGTCTGGGTTGGGTTGAAAGGATCTTGTTGGCTGTGTAAGGACTCCACTACCTGTGTGCTTGAAAGGGTTATGTAAGGGAAAGTCTGATGTATTGAAAGGTTCTAAATATTAATAGAAAGGACAGATTTTTGCGAACTTCTCATGTTATTGATTTGGGTTATTTACTGTTTATATTCTGTTTAGATCGCACTATATTATGTTGGTTATTGCACAAGGGATATATGTTATGATTATGTATGCTTATTGATGGTTGATAAATCTAGTTAAGTAATTACACATTGTTTAGATCTGGATCTAGTTCTGTTATACTTTATCTGTGCTGAAGTGATCTACGACTTTGTTATTCTGTTAAGAATTGTGCACACTATGTGATTCTACTTTATTTTGTTGCGCGCATCTATTTATGGTTGATACAATTCTGCATTCGATTTTCTTAAGACCACTTCATTATTTTCTCCCTCAGGATGTGGAAACCTGGTTCCAGAACCACCCCATACTGCTTCGAGTGAGACTTTGATCTGCGCAAGTAGGTCATTGCCGAAAGGGCCAGTAGTTGGAGGGTTTGTTGGTTTATCCATAAAATATGAACCTGGTTCAGGACCCCTCAAGCCAAAAAATGGTTCTGTTGCCGGGACTGGGATCATTTTGAGGGATATTTGATGTTGTGCCATCCTTCAAAAAATGAATTACAAGATTGGATGGATAGAAATATCCTTGAATTCACACTCCAAGAGAATAGAAGTACTGAATTATTTGATGAACAATGGGTACAGAAATATATTTATATAGAACTGCATGAAATATTCTTTTATTTCTTTGCGTAGGAGATACAGGAGTGGTTGTTGTGCTTAGCTTAATTCCATCACTGCATAAAAGATGATATAGTCACCAAGTGGACTCATGAATTGATCCATGAAGTAGAGAAGTTTGACAATAAGATCACTAGCGTGGTGGACCATTGGATCGATTGCCTCTTGGGAGGATTTGTGACTGAATTTTCCATTGATCAATTTGTGTCATATTTTGAAGCAGAAAGAACTTTTTTCAAAGGCCCTAGATGTAAGTTCCTTCTCTCATTGAAATTTTTGCTGAAAATTCTATTATGTGAACAGGGTTGTCTATGCGAAAATATTTCTTGAATGCATCAAAGAGGTCCAACTATGCGCAGTGGAAAAGTTTACCGTGAGGATTCTGAAAGATTTATTTATAGCCCTCTGAAGCCTAGATCTGATAGTGAGGTTGAATCAGACACTAGTAGCTCAAGAATAAATCTCATCACACCAGAGACCCTTGAGTCTATTTCCAACTCCATGCACTCCACTTCTGCACTCACATCATAGATCACCCACTCCACTATGCATTCCATCTCCACCACCACCTCCACCTCCCCCTAAAGTAGATATGGTTGCATAAATGAAGTTACCTAATTTCAGAGGCATTAGAAATGATGGCACTGATCACTTTTGGTTTGTGACTGAGAAAATTAAAAATATTGATATTAGAAAAGCGCAGTTGGCTACTGCTTTCTAATATCATACATTAGATTGGTACATTGGGTGCGCTCAAGAAAACCTTAATGCTAACTTGGAACAAATCAAAGTGGCCCTAAAAGAGAAGTTTAAGAAGCCTAAGTCATACACACAACTGGTGATAGAAATGAAGGAGATTCGTTAGGAGGATAATGAATCTATATGGGAGGTCGATCAAAGGTTAAAGTGCACCATCAGAGATGGTCGATTTGTTATTGATGATACTCAACATAAGGAATGGTTTATTTCTGTGTTGTTTCCACATCTGTGTCATCCCTTAGGTCAGCAAAATATTTCCACACAAGCTAAGGCTGTGGATGTTGCAATGAAATTGGAGGCTACCCCAACACCTATTGGGCTGGGAACTCAATAGATTCAAAACAAGTTGGAAGGCATGCATCTAGAAATTCAAATTTTGTGCAAGGACAAGGGAAAGGAGGTCTGTGCAGAGGTGTGGTGTATAAAATGTAAAGCATCTGGGCACCATAAAGACCAGTGTCCTGTCTTTAACAATTATCTGAATGCTGGAAATCCTAGTCCGTTGAAGAGTCCTGTATGGTGTACAATCTGTTATATTTTTGAATTACATGACACGTATTATTTCCCAAGGATCAGAAAGTATCAACCTGACTTGAAGCAATTGTTTTGCAAATTTTGTTCATCATTAGGGCACGCTGAGCAACATTGTTGCACTTTTGATATGATGTTAGATAAAGCTGAAATATATAGAATGTAGGCTGAGCCTACATCACCAGCATCCCCTTCTGGGCACAGATTATTTCAAGGCAAAGGAAGAGGCCGAGGAGGTGGATCAGTTGGCCGAGGAAGAGGAAATGTCATTTTATATAACTATGGATATGTTGGCCATTATGCATGCAACTATCTGAATCATGCACGACAGTCCTATAGATACTGTAGACAATTTGATCATGTCATAGAAGATTGTCCTGTCTTGATTGCTAAAATGTAGGAAAAGATGATGGAGACTCCAACACAAAATCTTCAGATGGTTCGTGCTGAAACCCGTGAAGAAGATCTCAACGTGAATGTGGTTACTGGGAGTGGTTTAGGAACCAATGAAGATAAAGGAAAGCAACTAGCCACTGATGTATGGATCTGTAAAGCACCTAAAAACAAGGAAGGATTTAATATTTAGCGCGAAAAAGAGACCTTTATTGAAGTGCGGAAAGAATTTGTAGAAGGAAGCACATAAAAATCAGGAAGAATGATGAAGGAAGTAGGAGGAAATGAGGAGATCAAACCATTTCTACAAGCATGTATAAATTTACTACACAAAAAGAAGGCAATCAAAAATCTGCAGGCTTTGATAGATAATTACGCAGAGAAGGAACAATCGATGGTAGAACAACGAGAGGTCAACAAAATATACAAGAATAAGAAGAGAACAGGAAGAAAGATTTGTACTTATTAAATGGACCAAGTCACTTTAGATCTAGGATCAGATGCTAATTTTCTACCTAAGAAAACATGACAGCACGTGGGAGAGCCAAAGCTAGAGTGGTCTAGCATCCAACTACACATGACCAATTAGCAGAAGATCATTCCGTTAGGGAGGTTGTCGTCATTTGTGGTCAGTATAGAGGGTGTTAAGGTGATGGAAAACTTTTAAGTCATCCAAATTGTAGATGATACTGATCCCTATCCTGCGCTGCTAGGATTGGATTGGGGCATTGACATGGATGGTGTCATTAATCTGAAGAAAATAAGAATGGAGTTTAAAATAAATGGAGTCAAGGTAATCATTCCTCTGGATCCTACAGAAGGACGAAGCTATACTGAACCAGTGCACACTGAGGATGAGATCGATCAAATTTATAAGTTGACCTTGCACAAGGAAGATTATATTAATCCAACAGTAGATGGGAATCTTAAGTGGGAGAAGGATATTTCTTGTTTTTCAGACTCCGATGAAGAACAAGAAAATTTCCAAAATTGATTGCATGAGGTGTATACGCTACGCTATAATTGTGTGACCCGATCTCTGTGATGTATAACATCTGAGATACATGATTTACCACAGTATGATGGATTAATTGAAATAAACATGTTTATAGGAGAGATTGAAAGGAATGTGCCTAAAGGACAAAGATTCCATGCTTTGGATCTTGGCTTGCACGCTACTCCAGCAAGATGGTGGGAAACCCATAAGAAGAATATAGGTAATTGGGAGGAATGTGTGAGCATGATGAGGTTGCAGTTTGAATGTCTAGTCATTAAAATGGAAGATGTGTACTCTGGCAAAGAAGATCCGTGCAGATATTTGGCGAGATGGAATCAGTTATGGGGTGTAGAAACAAGACCTGAATGGGTCCATATGTTTATTCACATGTTGGGAAAGGTACCTACTGAAAGGTATTTGGAAACAGAGCTGCGCAGAGGCACTAATTAATGGTTTGCGCTGACAAAGAGTTTTATTCTTACATTTATCTTTGAGAGTGGATTTGATATGGTTTGCCAAGATTTGATTCCAGAAAATGTTAATACGTTGATAAAGTAAACTCTGAACTACAGAGGGTTGGACATTTTGGAATATATGGAATAGCACGTGCTCACTGGAAATTCTATTTCTCCCCCTACAAATGTGAGACAAGTGCACTCCATGATGAGCCTTTTTGGATATTATAGGAAGTGCATTCCAAAGTATGAGTTGATCACTATGGCCATGACTAAATTACTTAGAAGAGGTGTGAAATTCAATTGGGATGACGAATGTCAGAGGAGTTTGCAGTTGTTAAGAGACCTGACAGACAGTACCTGATATTCTTTGAAATACCTGGTCAATACGCCTGTGTTGGGGGGATTTCTCAATAAATGGTTTTCATTAGCCCTGGAGTATATGGGCAGTAAGATGCGACACGCGCGCAGTAGCTACACAAGGAGGTTGAATGGGTCGTAGAGGTGTCAAAAACTAGACATTGGAATAGTAAAACTGGAAAGACAGATTTATTAATATTTTTTGGGAGCGTCTAGGTTGCATTTAATGAAGGTTTTTTACCAGATTTGGGACCGTTTTCTCAGTAATGGAATCTCATTATTGCAAAAGGAGTTGATGAAGACGTGCAACAAGTATAAATATGACCTATGGGGTCGCAATAGTTCCCTTTTATTTCTGAGTGAATTCTTTGCCTTAGGCTCCCTCATTATCATTGTGTATTCTATGTCCATTTCTGGCTTGGATCCAGGGTTCGAGGATGTGTTGTGCCGAGCAGGGTTGGGATACACTATTCCTGAAAAAATCACGGCCACAAGCCTGGGAGATGACCCTACTGCACCTGAGGTCCCCATTGTTGAAACACTTGCGCCCTCCATGTATAAGAAGGGGTAGTCGTCTGGTATGCACAAATCCCCATGAGAAATGACCCCAAATTTGCACCCTACTACAGCTGGGAATCTGAAAAGATCGATTTCTGAGGTCCCTGAGACAATTTTGGAAGGAGAGGAGGATGTGGTCGAAGTGGCCCCATTCTCGCGGCTGCCCAGCTATGTTGCACCGCGCAAACCCTCAATTCAAATTCCCAAAGACCTTAAGAAGGTATGCACAGGCATCTAGATGCCATTTATCCCTGAGAATGTCCCAATGGAAGGGGACATGTTCGGTAAAATTCCACAGCTCTGATTCGATGATTGGGACATTGCAGATGTTGAGAAATTCCCAGATCTTGCGGTGTATTTGTACCTTGATCAGATTACATATGAAGGAGGCATTTTGTGCCTTGATCCAAAAATATGGGTGCTAGGTCTGCACAAGGTAGGCCTGCAAAATTTTCTCTAGATCCCTCATTTTGGGCACAACCCCATAATGATATATGTGCCAGAAAATTGCTCGCACTTGTACACGATGATGCGTTGTGGTTGGGAGAGCGCATCCCTATTGATGTTGCTTTGATCCATAGGATCACGGGTCTACCTACTAAAGGTTATGACCCTATTTCTTATTTTGGCAGTAAGGCATGGGAGAACACTGTCGCAGACCAAATCAAGAAGAAATATCAAGTAACATGGAAGATTCAAGGTTTTGTTGTCGATGAAATCAATGTAATATCCCAGGATGGGCTATTCAACAATACATGCTAAAATAACGCATTTTTTAGAAATATGTGCAATGAAATGTAAATGCAGCTCATGGATCCCTTAGATATTATATTATAGAAACTAGATCTAAAAGTAATTCATAAACAAATCACTATAGTTAAACATGCCTCCCATGCCATAAATAGCTGAAAATCATGCAAAGATAGAGACTGCAACCATGTATGAAAGATGGAATACCATGACAACATTATTTTACTACCTATACAATAGCAGTAGGTTGTAAATCAGATCTAGAGAAAGTATGTGGAAAAAATATTAGATATATAGCAGATCTATGCACTATACAAGCTCTTTTATCAACCCCCCTTAGGGTTTTCAGCAATACACCATTTAAAAAATGTAGATCTGAGTTTTAAGACTACATATCTATGGAAATATTTAGATCTGGAAAGTGGATCTGATGTGATATTAGCAATAAACTGATCTCCTCCAACAAATCTCCAAAGTGAAGGGCAGATCCCCCACACTCAGAAAATCAACTCTCCCAATGGTGCACTGAATCACCCTGCAGCAGCTCCTTCAGAAATAACACATATTTGGACTCTCTCTGCATTGTAAGGGATAAAATAAGGTTGGCCTGTAGCTAATATATGGAAATATAGCTCAAAACCTTCAATATTGTCCTCCCAATGGATTAGAAGACTTCTCCACTGAAAATGAGTATTGAGATGGCCTAGATCTGAAGATCTAGCCTCCACTTGCTACAGCTTACTGAAACATGCAAACCCTCAACATGATCTTTGTTGTCAAAGGAAGGTGAAGCTTGGCCTCAAGCCAAATAGTGGACAATATAGTGCAAGGCTCATCCAAGAGCTACTCAATGGAAGAGAAGGAATTCCTAAACATGAAGACCTTGTGCTAAACAACATTCTATCTCAGCTAAACAACCAGAGAAAGAAATATGTCTAAAAAGACCATATAATAGTAAAATCATAATCATAAGCTAACCCCATAGGGCTGCTATCCTCCTCCTTATAAACAATGTGAGCCTTCTCACCTTTGATCCCACTCATTAAGGTTTCCATCTTCATGCAATGAATCTTCCTCCAAAACTGGGATGTCCCATCATCAATACCACTCCTCCATAACAATGTTGATGGATTTGGTCAATATTGACTGGATATCCATGCAATTTCTTCTTCCACACTCAAGGTGGTTTTATTCCAACTATCTAAATATATTCATATTCCCACTAAGTGATCTTCATTTAATGTTCTACATCCTCCATACAAGCTTAGTTGACTTGGTCAAAATTGAATTTGTCCACATGCATTAAGCCTTGTTCACACATGAAGGTGTTTTTATCCAGTTGTGAGTATGATCCTTTCCCCATTAAGAGGGATTTTATTGCTGCTAGAAATACTTATGGGTCTCCCTACCCATTTATTCATCTAGCTATGTGTTTAGAGAAAAATTAATATTCCTATTAGTTGCATGCTAATGTAGGAATATTACAATCCTTTCCTCCCAAATGTTGCTTGTCCTCAAGCAACTGCAAGGATAGAACTAAAGAGCCTCCCCTCTTCCTCTTGTAGCATCCTCAAGTGATAAGTTCCTCCAAAGAACAAGATGCTTTCTCAACAATTTGTCCTCAAGTTGTTCCTCCCATGTGTAAAAGTATGCCTTTGGTGAAAATTCCAAATGGCTCTCAACATGAAAAAGTGGGACATACATGGAAACAACAATATGTTTTCTAGAGGCCTTATTGAGGCATGGAATCAGAAATATATTGGGAATCATCATCCCCATGTGAAGCCTCCATCCCCAAGCTATCATCCATAAAAAGTGAGTCACCCTCCAACATGGTAACTCATGAAATAGTTCCTCCACCTTAGGCTCCTGCAAAGAAAGTGGGTTGCATGGCTGAATATATGGGACTAAAATTTCCATCCCACGTTGCTTCTCTCTCCACTTATGATATGTATGGATTTTTTACTGATCTTGGGCTGAAATATCACGGCCTCCAAGAATGATCCAAGTCACCCCATCAATCAAAACATCCATGAAGTGCCCCTCCCGAAAAATCAAGCTCTCCAAATGGTTCCTCCCACATGAAGACAAGAGGTGCAATATGAAAATCATGGTTTGCCCATTGTTTCTCCTGAAACATGCAATATATGAAGTATGGAGATTCATACTCCCAATGGGCACCTACAACTCTTGTGCCACCCTCCCAACGAAGCTTCCCATAAACATAAGAACATCATCAATATATGGAAGCATAAACAAATGAAAGCAAGTTTCCATATGACAACAGGAGGTGGATCATAGTTCCACTCATGGAACCAACGCAGTGCATCCCTTTCCTGCCCCAAAAAAAAATGTAACAAGTGTCTTTTCAGCCACTTTTTTTCTGCCACAATCATCCTACAAGATGGAATCATGAAATTACAACTTGGTGCCAATGGTGCACACCAAAAATCATGTGGCATCCTCCACAAACCACAAATAGAATGGCCAACATCAATGCTGCAAATGGCCTCAAGTACATCAAAATACAAAATAAAATAAGGAAAGACCATCCTTGCTACAATATGCTGCTCATAAAAAATAAAGGAGTACAAATCATAAAGCATAAATATACATCCTCTATCATGTACTTTGGTCATTGAGCTTAAATGGCTCAATTGAAAGTTCTCCTTCACTCCAAATGAGTAGGGAAGTGATTGTGCCAACCTCTCCATCATCATCCAGGCTATGCATCTATCCATATGATTATGTACATCTTTTTGGATTCCCTCCCAAATGAACTCCTCCATCAAAGAATAATATGCATCAAAGTACATCGAAGGGAAGTCCACATGTGCTGCATACAATAGCTTCTCCTTGGGCTCCAAATCTCTAGTCAAGAAGACTCTATCATAAGAATAGATGAGCCCATCATCCATCATGTATCTATCATCTCCCTCCAGATCATCAAGAATCATGCAAGCACCAAGATCCTTGGAGTACTCTACCCAAAAGTGAGATCTCCAATTAAATCAATCCTCCTAAGAGACAACGCTGTAGATCTGAAGTGTGAAGCTCCCCACATGCTGTTGTCTTCTCCCTTTACATCCCTCATGCCAAATTCATCAAACATAATGCTGCTATATGTGAGAGATTCCTCCCAAGGTGGAAGCATCTCCTCATCCTCCAAAGTTAAAGAGTAGCCCTCTTGTACCATGATAGTGCCCTTTCCTATTCTTGCAACACCATGCAAACTATGGGATAAGATTAGCCCATATTCTCCTAAGAACAACCAAAGAAACAATAGCTCTAGTTTCCTCCCCACACCATCATCATATAAGACTTGGAGCAACAACATGAGAGTTGATATGAAATATATCATGTCATTCCAATACACCCAAACCCCTTGCTTCCATATGATGTAAGTACCATGCCAAATTCCATCCATCAACATACCCTTTGAAATAGAATGTGTCATAGGATGACCAAACTCTTTCAAGGGTAACCAACGCAGTCTTGCATCCTGTTGTCCAGTGTCATAGATCTGCAATTGGTTTCTCAACCTCTTGCTCCTCAACATCACCCATCCAACCCATGGTGAGTGTCTATCATCATGTCCATAAGTGGCATTCCTCCAATGGAGAATACCATCCTCCCAAATTAGAATTATGTCTTTGCACTTCGTGGGATATTGAAATGTAATCTCCTCAATGACCAAGTTAATCCCATAAGGATCCAAATAGGTGGTAGGAAAAAACCTCCCATCATGATGTGTAGGGTTCATCAAGAAGTATCCAACACAAAAATCAGAGATGTTATCCATCCTAAGATATCCTCCATCATCTATCTGCTCCCCTTTTGTTATACATATGGGAAGGTCATTGGAATATTCCAACAATGGTTGGGCCCCCAACTCATTTTTGCTACTAAATGACAATGCTGTTGATATCCATGATGGTGCAGATGCTGCCTCAAAATCATATCCAATGCTAAACACATAGTTTTGAAATGTATTGTTCAAGACAATACTCATCCCATCCTCTAAGAAACTACATTCCAACCTCAAGGGTTGTATGCAGCTCATCAATGATACATCAGGATGACTGTTTGCCTCCTCCTTGAGTGAACCAAGGCTGCTCAGCGCAGTGAAAGTTTTCTAGTCCAAATCAGCAATATATTTTGACCCTTGGTCATGCAATGGTACACTCCCATCATTCTCCACATGATGCATTGAAATAACAGGAAATGGAAACATATGCATACCTTGGTACAACTTGGGAACATCTTGTAATTCTACAAGGGTTCCTCCTTCTAGTGTGATGGCTTCTCCAACTATTGATGATGATGGTTGCTCTTCTATGGCTTCATCAGTGCTGGTACAAGTCTCTTCTTCTTCATGCATCTCCAGAATGGTGCATGAGACTCTAGATATCAAGAGATCAAGATCATCTTGCAAAGGTGAAAATGGTATTCCTCCTAAAACAAGTGCTCCTGTAGTAAATGGTGGTGAAGGCTTCTTCCCCTCTGATTTCTTCTTGTCAAACTCCTTGATCAATATTTGAGTAAAATATACATATGCAGTCACTTTTGCATGACTCAAATGGTTGAACCACCAATTATGTGCTCCACCTTGAAGGTGCAACATTGCAATCTCAACAGATTCTTTCTCTACTACTATATGTAGCAGAAAAAATGCATCAAACTTCTTTCCCCAAGCCTTTGTTGTGCATGAGGATGACCCATCAAAGGTAGACAATAGAAATCTATTGCCCTTCATTCTTCTACTGCTGCATGGCTTCCTTTCTTCTTTGAGCTGAATAAACTATGGAAGAGTTAGATTCTTCTTGATGGCTCTAGGTTGAGACTTATATTCTGCAAGATATCCACTTAGAATCTCATGATCTAAGTATTCTTCACTTCTATGCCTCTTATCTTTCAAAGAAAATGCCATAGTATGTTTCTTTGGAGCTTTATGCAATACTGGATCTTCTTTTTGCTGATAGGAAGTACATGGACCTTCCTCATCTTGAAAACCTAACTTGGCTTCACTTCTTCTTTGCTTGACCTCCTTGGTGAGGTCCTTCTTAGATCTGAAAAGAGATGAGATTAAACTCATTCTTTCCATCATTCTAATCTTTTTCTTGAAACTCACAGGCTGAACCAAAGATCATGCTCTGAAACCACTATAATATCCCAGAATGGGCTATTCAACAATACATGCTAAAATAACGCATTTTTCATAAATATGTGTAATGAAATGTAAATGAATCTCATGGATCCCTTAGATTTGATATTATAGCAACTAGATCTAAAAGTAATTCATAAACAAAACATTATTGCATAGTTGAAAATCATGCAAAGATAGAGACTGCAACCATGTATGAAAGCTGGAATACCATGAAAACGTTATTTTATTACCTCTAAAATAGAAATAGGTTGTACATCAGATCTAGAGCAATTATGTGGACAAAATATTAGATCTATAGCAGATCCATGCACTATACAATATCTTTTATCAATCCCCCTTGGGGTTTTCAACAATACACCATGTACAAAATGTAGATCTGAGTTTTAAGACTACAGATATATGGAAATATTCAGATCTGGAAAGTGGATATGATATGATATAAGAAATAAACTGATCTCCTCCAATAGATCTCCAAAGTGAAGGGCAGATCCCAAACACTCAGAAAATCATCTCTCCCAATGGTGCACTGGATCACCCTGCAGCAGCTCCTTCAGAAATACCGCAGATATGGACTCTCTCTCCTCCCAATGGATTAGAATACTTCTCCACTGAAAATGAGTATTGAGATGGTCTAGATCTGAAGATCTAGTCTCCACTTGCTACAGCTTACTGAAACATGCGAACCCTCAACAGGATCTGTGTTGTCAAAGGAAGATGAAGCTTGGCCTCAAGCCATATAGTGGACAATATAGTGCAAGGCTCCTCCAAGAGCTACTCAATGGAAGAGAAGGAATTCCTAAACAGGAAGACCTTGTGCTAAACAATACTCTATCTTAGCTAAACCGCCAGAGAAAGAAATATGTCTAAACAAACCATATAATCATAAAATCATAATCATAAGCTAACCCCATATGGTTGCCTTCCTCCTCCTTATAAACAATGTGAGCCTTCTCACCTTTGATCCCACTCATTAGGGTTTCCATCTTCATGTAATGAATCTCCCTCCAAAACTGCGTTGTCCCATCATCAATACCACTCCTCCATAACAGAGTTAATGGATTTGGTCAATATTGACTAGATCTCCATGCAATGTCTCCTTCCACACTCAAGGTGGTTTTATTCAAACTATCTAAACAGATTCATATTCCCACTAAGTGATCTTCATTTAATGTTCTACATCCTCCATACTAGCTTATTTGACTTGGTCAAACTTGACTTTGTCCACATGCATTAAGCCTTGTTCACACATGAAGGTGTTTTTATCCAGTTATGAATATGATCCTCTCCCCATTAAGAGGTTTTTTATTGCTGCTAGAAAGACTTATGGGTCTCCCTACCCATTTATTCATCTAACTATGTGTTTAGAGAAAAATTAATATTCATATTAGTTGCATGCTAATGTAGGAATATTACAATCAATGACCCAACAGTTCGATTTGATATGATCATATTGGCCTGCAAGATGATGCGCAAGTGCAGACCAAAGGAAGTGCCCATGCACGTTATTTCTGTCATGGGATGGTGCGAGAAGAAGGAGATTTATAACTAGTCCAACTATCTTTGTAAATAGTTCCTTGAAAATGTGCGCTAAGCACAGCAGGAATGCAAGCATTTCCAGTACGCTTGGCTTTTATTATTGATTGTGTTGATTAGTTGGAAGACCCCCGAAGACACTAAGTTCCCAGAGATTTAGCATCAAATATGTGAGGTTGGGTGCTATGCAAATTGTGGAACTCTTCAGACCCGATGCGCGCCAAGGAAAACATAATTTTTTGGGTTATGTATGATGCCACTTTGTATAAAGTGGTACATTCAAATTCGTGACTGTCACCCACATTGTATGATCAGTACAAAATGGTAGCTTAATTAAAATATACCTTTCACAACATGCATATCCATGCAAAGGGCATTGTAGAAGGAGTATGGTACGAGTTACCATACCTGGTAACACAGGATGATTTGTTGAGAGTCACGGTTGAATGGCCACCAGCCTGGTTGACACCAATCACACCAATGAAGCCGCGCACTGGTAGCCAGACAGCGAAACCAATAGTGAAAGTAACAGAGAGAGTCACAGATAAAGAAGAAACACCAACGACCACGGGTGAAACCATAGACCTTGAAATAGAAACCCAACCAGAAAATAATGGGTCTGAACCGAAGGATACAATGGAAGCAAAGACTTCTAAGGGAACCAAGCGCAACTCTCAAGAGTTGGGGGTTTGAGAAAGAAGAAAAAGAGTTCTAAAGAGGCCAAGAAGGAGGTCCTGATGCTGACAGAAGATGATCTACATGAAATAGCCAACATTGTCACGTCTACGACTAAGGATCATTGGACTGACATGGAGGTGCAGTACAAATCTGCACTGGAGCTTGTTCAAGTTGGCATACAGGAGCTAAAGATGCAGGAAAGCCAGATTAAAGTGAGCGTAGGTCAGGTGAGCCAAACCAGCGTGAAGTTTGCAAGCACGCAACTATTAGACATTGCTTTGACAACCACTGGGGATACTCGCCTTGTCCAAATCCATGCACCAAAAATTCATATGGACGTTAGCTGGTGTGCCCAATTCCTAGGATCATGTGATATAAACATTAATATTTCTATGTTAATTGCAAGGAAGTTACACTTAATGCACTCGATGATCATGGATGAGCTTTAGTACAGATAGGATATAATGCACACTCATACAATGCAAGCCCAACAACAAGCCGTGAAAGCTCACCAAAAACAACAAAAATCATAAGTCGCATGTCATGAAGCCGAAGCCTAACGCATTGTGCTAGAGGCAAAAATCCATCAATTTTGCTAAAATATTCCAGTTTTCTTGGCCACAACAATGCCCAAGGAGAAACTAGAAGGATTGGTTGTCGCATTGAGAGCATCGCGGGTGGAGGTACAGACGGTCATAACAAAATATGAGTAACAAATTGCAGATCTACATACCAAATTTCCGGAAACTCCACCATAGGTTCGCACGCAATGTAATATCCCAAAATGGGAAAGACAACAATATAGAACATATGCACAATTCCAAATAAGAATAAAACATATAATATTGGAAAAATTCTGGAATATCTATGTGTGAGAGGCTGCTGGAGTGCTAAAAAATATCCAGGATTTTAACCATGGATTCTACTCGGAAAACCCAGAAATGGTTTGGCCAGATTTTGAGTTTCGAATTTCAGCCCTTTTTGGGTTGCATACTGCACCCCTGCTGGCTGAGTTACGCACTCCCTGTATAAAACTACTGATCTAGGGCTGAAATAATGATCTATTAGCTGCAATAGCACCCACTCAGCTCACTAATTGAAGGGCTGGTCTCTTCTCCCGATTCCCAAGCTCAAAACTTGAGATATAGCTCCTCCACTGAATATGCAGCTATTACATGCACAACTGCTGGGAAATACTATGTTGTCTAGGAGGGATGATGATGTATCCTACTAATAGATAATACAATGTTGATCACAGGTTGCTGAAGTGATCCCTGGAGTGAAGGATTAATCCCTCACAAGATTCCAAGTTGAGTTGCTTGGAACTTCCTCTTCTCCTCAAACCCTCACTGCAGAATTACGCAATTCCTGCAGGAAATTTTGTTGCATAGGAGAATAGATGGATGGCCTAATGTCGGATATGACAATGAAACTCTCGGAAAACTGAAATGGATCCATAGTTTGAAGGGTTGATCCCTCCACAGGTTTCTCAAGTGAAGTACTGAGAACAACCTTCCAACTCTCAAACCTAAGTTCAAGAATGCATAATTCCTGTAGATGGAAGTGCAGATGAGAGTGGCTGAATGTGGCACTGATTGTTGGATGATGAATGCTGCCCAAAAAAACCATCCTAGAGTAGGCACTCAAAGTCCCCTATGGGTAAGGGTGGGATTACTGCTAGGGAACACCCGGTGCTGAACAGTACTACAGACTTAGCTAAACAGATGAAGCGTGCAAAGAAATGTCTTACGACACTCAACAATAAAAATCCAAACTCCCCTTCTTTGCTGCCCTCATTTTCCTTTTATGGTTGTGAGCCTTCCCTAACCTTGGCCCACCTCAAAACTACGCTACGCATGTGGCCACTAGCCTCCATAAATACTGAATTATCCTCCATGATCTCCATCATTACTGCAATTACTCTCCACTGCCTCCATCATGTGTGCATTTAATGCAGAATTTCCTCCATCATCTCTGAAATTGCTTCTCCACTATCTCCATCATCTTGCATTTATTCCTCCACTATCTCCATCATATTCCTCATTAATTCTCTATGACCTCCACTCTTTCTTCATTATTATGCTGCTCCTGTACTCAATTAACCCACATTCACACTATAAAAGTGGATTTTATTCATCTACTCGGTTTATGGATCCCTCCACCCTTTTATTTACTTAATTAGATAATAAAAGTAAGAACTCTAATATTCCAATTAGCTGATGGAAAATTTGGAATATTGCAGTCCTCCCCGCCAATATGTTGCTTGTCCTCAAGAAACTACAAAAGTGGATGTTGCAGAAATCCATATCCCTCCCAAGTGCATCCTCATATGGAAATTTTCCCCATCTTCTCCAATGTGTTATGAATGCCCAGATCCATAGTTGCCTCTATAGAATGTCTAGAATGGCCTCCAGTTGTGTATCTAGATGCCTCTTCTCCTCAATGAGTCCCCAAGTGGCAACCACCTTCTGTCCAAGAGCCTTTTCTCCGCATGAGATATGTGAAGTGTAGTGGTTCCTTTCCCAAGTGGAAAGTCCCAACTCATAAACTATCTCTCCAACCCATGCTACCTGGAGTAGCTTGTGTCTCTCCATGCTCCAATATTTGTCCCTGGTGGCCTTGCTTGCTCTAAGAATCATCTCAACATTTTTCAAAGTTGGAAATAGAGACATATGTATTGACATGTGAAATGTCGAACCATGCTCTCCCAATAGCAGCCACCACAACAATGCCTCTTGCTGCCACACCACCTCATCATCATACCAAGTATGGTATCCATACTCTCCTAATAGAAGCCAACGCATAAATGATTCCTGTTTCCATCCCACATCATCATTATGCAAGGTATGGGATAATTTCAATCGATATGATCCAAAGAGTAACTAGCGCAACAATGAGTCTTACTGCCACCCCACATCATCATAATGCAAAGCATGAAGCAATGATTTATTGATTGGCATGTAGAATGTCACACCAGACCAACATAGCCAGGCTTCCTGCTGCCACATCATATGTGTATCATGCAAAGTCCCAAATAATACCATACCCATTGACATGTGATATGTCATGTGATGTCCAAACTCTCTCAAAATTAACCAACGCAACCATGCCTCCAGTTGTTTCATCTCATCACTACGGTGCAAGGTATGGAACAGTGATATACCAATGGGCATATAAAATGAAATGTCTTGGCCATACTCTCCCAAGAGTAGCTAGCGTAGCCATGCCTCCTACTGCTACATCACCTTAGTATTGTGCAAGGCATGGAACATACCAATCTGAAATTTCAGGTGGTAACCATACTCACCCAAGAATAGCCAGCGCAGCCATGCTTCCTGTTGCCCCGTGTCATAGATCTGCAAGTATATTTTCAGCCACTTTCTCATCATCTCCATCCATCCATCAAAATATGGGTGATAATGATTTTCCCCGTCATTATATGTGGCCTTGGGAAGACCATGAAGCATGAAGACATCCCGGAAAGATAATCTGGTCATTGGTGAAGAGATTGACTATGTAAAAATGTCGAAGCAACGTGCATACATCGACAGTGGATCAATGTCAATAATACCATCCTCCACAATCTGATGACAATATTTGCACTCCATGATATGTCGAAGTTCATCCTCCTTGAGGTCTCTCCATTAGAACCTCTCTATGATGGCTCGGTAGAAATTATGAGGTTTTGAATATGCCGCATGCATAAAATTCTCTTTGAGCTGTGAGTTACTCATCAAGAAGGCTTTGTCCTGATAATGGAATATGTTATCCATCTCATAAGTGAAGTGGTCATGCATGAGCAAGAGGAAGCAGAAACATATAATACTGGAAAAATTTTGGAATACATTAAGACATCATACATAGGAGCAGAAACAACTAAGCCATATCATTATAATCACAACAAATGAATGTACACAATGCTCTAGAAAGAATGCACTCAAGCCATCCAAAGATGGTTGAAACAACTCTAGATCCTAGCATTGGGAATGTATAAACTATTGCTTCTAGAAACTACAGTTGCTGGGAAGAAGATATATGTGTGAGAGGCTGCTGGAGTGCTCAGAAAGATCCATAATTTTAACCACGGATTCTACTCAAAAAACCTAGAAAAACCTAGAAATGGTTTTCCTAGATTTTGAGTTTGGAATTTCGACCCTTTTTGGGTTGCACACTGCACCCCTGTTGGATGAGTTACGCACTCCCTGGAGAGAAATAATGATATGGGGCTGAAATAATGATCTATCAGTTGCAATAGCACCCAATCAGCTCACTAACTGAATGGATGGTCCCTTCTCTTGATTTCAAAGCTCAAAAATTGAGATCTAGCTCCTCCATTGAGTATGCAGTTGCTACATGCACAACTACTGGGAAATACTACGCTATATAGGATGGATGATGATGTATCCTGCTGATAGATAATACAATGTTGATACTAGGTTGTTGAAGTGATCCCCGGAGTGAAGGATTAATCCCTCACAATATTCCAAGTTAAGTTTCTTGGAATTTCCTCTTCTCCTCAAACCCTCACCGCAAAATTACGCAATTCCTGCAGGAAATGTTGTTGCATAGGAGAATAGATGGATGGCCTGATGTCAGATATGAAATGAAACTCTCAGAAGACTGCAATGGATTGAAAATGTGAAGGGTGGATCCCTCCATAGGTTTCTCAGCTGAAGTACTGAGAACAACCTTCCAACTCTCAAACCCAAGTTCAGGAATGCGTAATTCCTATAGCTGGAAGTGCAGATGAGGGTGGATGAATGTGCCATTTATTTCTGAATGATGAATTTTTCCCAAGAAAACCTTCCCAGTGTAGGCACTTCAATTCCCCCGTGGGTAAGGTTTGGATTCCTGCTTGGGAACACACGGTGCTAAACAACACAACAGACTTAGCTAAACAGCTGAAGCGTGCAAAGAAAAGTCTTACGACACTCAACAATAAAAATCCAAACTCCCCTCCTTTTTTTTCCTCATCTTCCTTTTATGGTTGTGAGCCTTCCCTAGCCTTGGCCCACCTCATAAATGCACTACACATGTGGCCACTAGCCTCCATAAAGACTGCGGTGTCCTCCATGATCTCCATCACTACTGCAATTACTCTCCACTTCCTCCATTATGTGTGCATTTAATGCACCACTTCCTCCATCATATTTGTAATTTATTCTCTACTTTCTCCATAATCTTCCATTTATTCCTCCACTATATCCATCATCTTCCTCATTAATGCTCTATGACCTCCACTCTTTCTTCGTTATTATGCTGCTCCACTACTCCATAATGCTACTCCACTACTCAATTAAGCCACGTTTACACTATAGAAGTGGAATTTATTCATCTACTGCGTTTATGGGTCCCTCCACCCTTTTATTTACTTAAATATATAAGAAAAGTAAGAACTCTAATATTCCAATTAACTGATGGAAAATTTGGAATATTACACGCAAAGAGTAGCCGAAGTCAAACAAGCCTGAGAAAGTATTGTTGTCACAGTCACCCAATGTGACAATTTTTTAGATGAAGCCATGAGTGTGTGGACCTCAGTCCAAAATGATCTAGTAGTTCAATAGTTGCATGAGGCTCTCCATCAGAAGGAGCAGCATTTTGAAGAGATCAGGACAGTGGTGCCTACGTTGGTTCTTACCCAATGCCTAGCTCGTCTGCAAGAGTGTCGAACAATAAAAACATAGATTGAATATCTACGTCGGAAGGAACAATTGCTCGAAGCACGCATTCAAACATGGGCCAAGAAAGTGCTTAAACTTTCCCAGATGTTGAATACCACTCTGAAGCCAATCCAGCACACTCAGCGCAGCATAGAAATGGCCACTAAAGGGCCTACCACAGAAAAATTGGTTCAACAAGCATAGGGCACTACAATGCAAAGTTTTGAATTTGTGCTCCCTCTAAAATATTTTGTCAGCACGCTCTAGGCCAAGATCAAGGAGCAGGCGCCTAAGTGACTCAGGACGAGTCACATGTTTGTGTTGGGTGCATGTTGGAGTGGGGTCCCCTGGAGCACACTTTTTGATATCATTTTGTATAAGTATTGTATATGCGCACTGCGCGATTGAGTCAAGGGGATTTGGGGTGGGTCAAAGTACCTAATTTTGATGTAAATAGGTTCAAGGGTAAATTGTGGGCCTTGAACCATGGTTTGAGACCAGAGTATCTACATGCAAAAATATTATAAATAGATATACCGATTCTAACGGAAGTAGCTATTTACTATTTTATGTTTGATAATTTTATGCATATGTAATACGTTGTAAGGGTTTTGTCTAGGTTGTCTTGAAAGGCTCCTCCTGGGTGTGTGCGTAGAGACCTAGTCCTAGCTGTGTGCAGACTCCGCTCTATGTGTGTGTGGAAGGTTTATGTAAGGGAAATTATAATGTATTGAAAGGTTCTAAAGAGTAATAGAAAGGACAGATTTTGGCGAACTTCTCATGTTATTGATTTGAGTTATTTATTGTTTCTGTTATGTTTAGATTACATTGTTTTGTGCTGCTAATTTTGCAACAGATATTTTTTATGATTATGTATGCTTATTGATGGTTGATAAATTTGGTTAAGTAATTTCACATTGTTTATATATGGATATGGTTCTGTTATACTTTATCTACGCTGGAGCGATCTACAAACTCTGTTATTTTGTTAAGAATTGCGCACACTCTATGATTCTGCTTTATTCTATTGCATGCATCTATTTATGGTTGATCCAAGTCTGCATTCGATTTTATTAGGACCACTTCATTATTTTCTCCCTCAAGGTGTAGAAACCTGGTTCCAACATGCCCCCCCTCCCCCATACTGCCTCGGGTGAGACTTTGATATGGAGCTCTAGGTTCTAAAGAAGGGAAAGGAGGTCTGATCTGATATAAGGTCGGAAGTCTGGTGTATCAAGTGAAAAACTAAGGGTCACTATAAGGAACAGTGCCCTGTCTATATATATTATGTGGGCGATTGGATGTCAAGTCCCTTAAAGCATGGATCCAGTGTTGGGAAAAGTGTAGGGCCCCATGTATAGTGTAGCATATGCGAAGTTGCAAGCCAAAATTCTATGGATTATTTTCACCTACTGCAAAATTTTGTGAGAGAGTTGAAGCAATTGTTCTACAATTTATATATTTCGATAGGACATTATGAACAACATTGTAAGAGCTACGATCTGATGATGCAGAAAAAACCTGATTCATATCGAATGGGAGTAGAAGGGCACGAAGCTTCGGGTTTGCCGACGGCGTGAGGAGGTTTTCAAGGCCAAGTGTTGGCTCGAGGGGTCCTGACCAAGGTTTGGAGGTTAAGGTTTGCCAATAAACCCCTATAATACTGGCCCTTTTTGCATTTACCTGCTTGCGCAGGCCAAATTCTCACTCGAAGCAGTATGGGAGGGTGTTCGAACCAGGTTTCCGCACCCTGAGAGAGAGCAGGTAATTCAAGCCGGTCCGCAACTATCAGATCTATACAACAAGGGGATGTTCGCAGGAGTTACAATAAATAACTAGAATACAGCTTATCATATCTACTTAATAGGTTTGCATCCACGTGCATACTATCAACTATAATCACAGTATAATAGCAGCAAATTAACAAATCATAGATACATGTACTATAAACACAGACAGTTCGCAGCTACAATAGATACATAATCATATAACTCAAGTTCACATCAACCATAACAGATCATATCCAGATACATTAGATGTCCAAAATACTTTCGCATATATATATCATTACAAAAAATCCTCTTACATTCCCAAATTACCACCTGCACACACAGCCAGCAGGGTCTGCACACAGCAGGACATAGGATCTCCATGCACACAGCCAATAGGAGTCTTAACCCAAACAACGCTACCACAGATCTAATAATTCATACTTCACATCAATCTCTATTCTTTCCTACTTATGACTCAAAAAGGTTTATCTATTTATAGTGATTTAGCCTACGCATCCAATGGTCTGCAAACTGTGGTTTGCAGACTCTTGGTATACCCTTGACCCATTTACAATGCGTTAGGGGCTTTGACCCACCCCAAAGCCCCTGCGTTAGACTAAACAATACAAAAATGGACAAAATTCACATCCTTTGGGAGAACCTGCTCCAACAGTCCCCCAACACAATATTGTGACTCGTCTCAAGTCACTGTGCTGGTGGGGCCTCGACTTTCTCTTGCAATAATCTGATCACCTCGGTTAACGGGGGCAGCATGCATTCACTTTGGATTGCAGCATTTTTTGCAATATCGACCAATGTTTCTGAAAGCAGGTCTTCAGTCGCGGCGGTGACACTTTCTAGAGTTCGGTTTAGCTGCTTAATAGCAACATTGGCATCCTGTGAAAGTCTGAGGGCTTCGTCTGCCCAAGGCTTCAGACGGTCATCGAGGATCATCTTCTTTTACCGAAGGTCATCAATATCAACTTGGAGCACTTGGCTGGTGCGCTGAGTAGGAACCAAAGTGGGCAGGGTGGCTTCTAGTGTCTCGAACTCTTCTTCTTTATGCCGCAGGTCCTGGTTTATTCCACGCAAGATCGGGTCGCGCTGGACCTTAGTCCATAGTTGCATGGTGGTTTCCAGTAGTTGGGATCCCTGCGCGATCTACCCTGTGATGACATTCGTAGCCGCAGTGACCAGCACAGTTCGCTGGGCCCATACCTACGGAGGTGTTTCGGGCTGCAACTTAGCCTGCAGATCTGCGCTACTCCATGCGTGTCTTGACTACCTGAAATTATTCTCGGGAAGCCTTGAGTGTTGCGACCAGTATTTCTAACTTTGTCTGAGGGGTGGCTGAGGCCGGGATCTCTGTGGGAATATATGTGCAAAGTTGGTGAATCATGTTTTCGAGCTCTGTGTGCTTCGCAGTGGCAAGGCACACCTCAACGTTCTTTGTATTGATTATTTGCTCGGCTGCACCGAGCTGTTGGTGCACTTATTGGTCTCGATGGTGAATTTAATGAATATAGAGGTTTGGAGACCCTGCAAGGCCTCATGAGGGAGCCTAGCTAGGTTCAGCTAGACTTTTGGACTGGCCTGCACTTGGAGTCCCAAGTCGGGTGGATTGAGCACCAGAGCTGCGCTAGGGAGAGAGGAGAGGAGGCTCTCATCTGTAACTAGTGATGTGCTACTGGCGGCTAAGGGTGGGCGTACTTGAGTCGCACTAGTCTACAATGTGTTTGTATTTAATTGTAGCGCACGGATCTCAGCCTGAATTATGACAACCACAACCCACTATTGCTCTTCTAAGGCTACCCATCTGTCCTCTGTGGCCAGAGTGACCGCGTCATCGATTTGTTCAAGGTCTCTGTTAGTCAATGTGATGATCTCGTCTCGTTATACCCGCTGAGATCACTACTTTTTACGGGGCGTTTTGATAGGATCATTTGTTCACTTCGTACTGCAGGGGGAGGAAAGTTCACCTGCATCCAGACCCTCTGTACCCAATTTGGCCTGCAAATCCATCTAAGTCTCCACCTCGACGTCCTTCTCGAGGGCCTGCTTCTGCTGCGCATCCTTTTGGGTGGCCGCACCGATGTCTTTTCTGGTACTCTTGGGCATACCTCTGATATCTGGGATGACGACAGGGGGGTGACTTGGGATGTGTTGGTGCCTCCAACGCCCTTCGCGCTAGTTTTGAAGCCGATTTTCCAGTTAGGGGGCTAGAGCGCATTGACGTTGTTGATTTCTAGTCCATCACCATATAAGAAAGCGAAGTCTAGGCTTTCTCCTTGTGTGCTTTGATCTAAACATTGTGCAGAGTGACCTAAAATGTAGCAATGCCCTTGTACCTATCGTACACAGCAGGGGAAAACTGTGTTTGGGAGTTAATAGTTGTAGCCAAGCTACTATGAAAGAGGACCCATAACACCTGGTTGTCCTTGAGCCGTTGTGGATCCTTGGAATCCCATAAGTATGCATAGTGAGCCCCTTCGCACATGTCTGGGGTAAGCTCAGGGAGGAATGGCTCTGTAGGGGCTTCCCAGGAAACCAATGCTATGAGGAACAACAATCAAGTGTAGCAAAAAGCACGGCCCTGCTCTTGGGACTTGCGAACATTAGTCAGAAACTCATCACACAAATACTGTGCCTAGTTAAAACATACCCCTTTCCCACATTGGCCGACTAACTGAATTACGTAGGCTGGAATGGAGGTGACCTGAAACTTCCTCATCATTTTACATGCCAACAGCATGGTTCCCAACTGTGTAACTTGGTCACTGATGGACTTGATGATAAACCCTCGAGTGTTGCGCTCCACATGATACTTTTGGTGCACGTACTTTGCAGCCTCCCCCTCATATTTCTTACCCATGTGCTCTAGGGGGTTCAGGCCACTCATGGGGAGACCAGTAATCCAATGAAATAGCGCAACGTCAATGGGGATCGTGTCCTGGATCCACAGGAAGTCGTCATGAATCAGGATGAGCAATTTTTGTGTGAGCCGGTCTGTGACATTGTAGTGTCCAAAGTGTGGCATCCTGAGCAGATTTAGGAGCCCGGACCCAGCCAAACCATGTACCCAGCGTTGGGGGAAAAATTGACCCCATCGGTGCCGTGTAATGTATCAAGGTATAACGCGGGTGCTAGCTCAGGGAAGGCCTCAAAGTTGGCCAAATCATGATCGTCAAACTTAATTTCATGAACCCGTTCGAAAGGTTCACCTATGATGGGAACCTCCCACGGGGTCAGCAGCATCTACAGGTAGGTGATCAAGCCATCGAGGTTATTTGGTGTGTATGTTGATGTCCTGCATGGTCGAATGAAGGGGGGAAGCCAGTTGATCGGCTTGGTGGGTTGGGCCTCCTTCAGAGTAGCCCGTGGGGATTTTACATTTCGCGGGGAAGTACAGGGCTGTAATATTCCCATTTTAGCACTAAGCTAAATGGAATATTAAAATTTTGTTTTTATCACCTAGCGGCTTAATAAATGGGTAAGGGAACCCATTCTTATTGAAGACATGAATAAAATCCCTCATAATTTGAAAGGGATCATCATAGTAGCTTCATTTTGCACCCTCAAGTGTGAAAAGGGGAAAATGCATGAAGACAAGGTCAGGTTTGACCAAGTCAACAGCGCTGCCATAGGAAGAGTGGATCAATTTAGAAGACATCGCAGTGTGAATGAGGAAGAGGATATTCAGTGGAGGAAACCCTAATGAATGGGACCCATGGAGAAATATCTTTCACTTGTTTAAAAGGAGGGCAAGGCAACCATTGTTATTCATGAATTAGATTATTGATTTCATTGTCTATGCAGACATTGTGCATTCTTTTGTTGTTTAGAAAAGTTGCCGGGGGAATTCCTGTTTATGATTTCTTCACCTTCTTCAGAGGCCTCTTGAGGGATTGTTCTTCATTCTCCACATTTCTTGGCTCAAGGCAAAAGCATCTTACTTCAGCTACAACGCAGTTTCTGTTGAGAGCTGGGTTGTGTTGCAGGGTGTTGGAGCGGGGGACTCCACAACACCATCTCCTTGGCTCATATTTCAAAGGAGGGAGCTTCTATTCCTCTGGGAGGTTAGTGAGGGATATTCTAGAGCTTATTTCAGATCATTGGCATCATGCCAAGTACTTCCCTTCACCAACATCGCAGTCCCTTCTCTAGACTATGTTATTTCTAAGTGCAATTGCAGTGGGGACTTACTCCACTATTTTGGAGGGTGAGATCTTCAGGGATTGGATCAACCTTTCACCTAAGAGATCCTTTGGATGAGATTCAGCCATCATTTGTAGCATCATCAGCTATCTTCATCCATAGTTATTTTCTGAGTTGTAGCTGCTGCCCAGCAACTCCGGCATTTCTGCAGATTTTCCATTTTGTATGTATTTCAGCCAATCCTTTTTAGGATTGTATATTGTTGTTTCCAGGGGTTGAAATCTTGCTCCCCCTATTTTATTTGAGCTTCATATTGTCACATTTGTGTATTGACACTATTTTTCAGCAGTCCTTCTTTATAGACTGCGCTGTCATGGCCAGGGCTTCTTTTGTATAGCATCATTTCTCTATTTTTCATGTGTATGTTTCTTTAAGGCTGCATTTCCTAACTTGAGAGATCATTTCCTCAAGATCTTGTATACATTGCTACTACTATAATCTAATGTGATGGTTATGAGGATCTTCCGACATTCTTGTATTAATGCATTCACTGCTATTTTTCAGCTCATGTTTATGTATTACTGATCTCCACATTGGTAATATCTTGAGATATTCCCAATAGTGTAGCTGTTCCAATTTTAGAATATTACAGTGGTATCAGAGCATGATCTCTGGCTCAGCCTGTGAGTCTCATCCAAAGAATATCAAGACGATGAAGAAGATGAGCTTGCTCTCATCAATTTTCAGATCTAGAGGAGACCTATCCAAGGAGGTCAAGAAGATTGAAGAAAGGGAAGAGGAAGGACCATGCACTTCCTACTCTCACAAAGAAGAAGACCAGAAGCATGAATAACACTTGGAATTTGAAATTCTAAGTGAGTACCTTGCTGAATAATGAGCAAAACCTATAGCCTTCCAAGAGACTCTAGCTTTTCCACAATTTATTCATCAAAAAGAAGAAAGAAGACCCCACAGCTATGGGATGATGAGAGGCAATAGATTTCTATTGTCCACATTTGATGTATTACCCACATGTGCAGCAGAAGTTTGGGTGAATAATCTAGAGGCTTTCTTCTTGATACATTCTATAGTAGACAGAGAGGCTGTAGAAGTTGCAGCGCTGCACCTTGAAGGTGAAGCAAAGATTTGGTGGATCATCCATTTGAGCCATGCAAGGGTTTCAACTCTTGCTGATTTTTATCAAAGATTGATTGGAAGGTTTGGAAAAAGGAGGGAGAAGCCCTCACCACCAGCTAATGAGGCATGTACCAGCGCTGTTGAGTCCATGGAGGAGTAGCCTTCATCTTCAATATTTTGGGAGGCCAACACTTATGAGAAGGAAACTCTTGCAGCCATACAAGGAGCTTCCACATTTCACCAAGGTATGATTAAAAATCCATCTCTTGTCATTTCAGCAAAAAATTTGGATGGTTCTACATCATTGCATGCAGTTGACTTAGAGCAGCATAATTTCACTGCATTGTACAAAAGCGGTGATGGAGAAAATAGGAACCATTCCTCATGTGAGCACTCAAAGAGCAGCTTCATTTAGGAAGCCATGGAGGAAGCAGTGAGAAGGAGTAGACATCTGGAGATAAGAAACTCTTTCTCCTCTCTAGATGACACTCTCTCAATGAGCATGCCACAGGTCAAAGAGAGACTTATACTGGCAGCAGATCCAAGGCCTCTTGGGTTTTGGAGGACCATGCATGAGGAGGAGATCTCTGGGAGAGATTTCAGTAAAGGTGCACTCCCACACATCATGGAGTGCAAGATTCTTCAACAGTTTGAGGAGGTTCTTCCCTTCTCACAGGAGCAGATAGAAGATGGAGGACATCTTCGGATGGATAACATCTCTCATGACTATGTTGGAAATTTCTTGAGCCATGCACATCATGATGGGAGGTTTTTTCCTACCACCTATTTGGATCCTCATAGGGTCAAATTGAACCTCGAGAAGATTGCATTTCAATATCCAATGAAATTAAATAATTTGATTTGGGATGATGGTAGCCCTCATGGGAGGAGTACCAATATGAGGGGTGGAAGGAGGCATCCAAAATTGGTTGAGTGGATGTGGATGGTGAGCAAGAAGATGGTGAGCTACTTGCAGATTTATGATACCGGGCAACAGGAGGCTTGGCTGTGTTGGTTAATATTAAAGGAGTTTGGCCATCACTTGGCATACACTCTTTCCAAGGGTATGAGGATGGAGAAGATGTGGCAGGATGCTGAAATCATGGAGCAGCAAAGAGTATGGGTGCATAGTGATGATGCAACATTCATATCATACACTATGTCTTCATCACATATCTTGTATGATGAGAGCATGAGAAAGCAGAAAAAACATTCGTTGTTGGGATCATTCTTTGGAGAGAAAGGGTAGATTTGATCTCATTTCTTGTATGATGTTGCAAGAGTAGGATATGGAACTATCATGGTGCAAAGGGGATACTCCTTGGCCTTTGATGATCAGGAATTACATCCACCTTGGGAGAGATTCCATATTTGTAGCAACATTGTTGGAGGGTTGCCCATTTATGTTGAGGAGGTTGAGGGCAACAGTGATGTGCCACCTAGAGATTATCTAGTGTCTCATGCAGAGGAAGGAGGAGCTCTTGCTATAGGTAGAGGGATTCTTTCATCTTTTCAAGGAAGTCCCTAGGATCTCATGTATGGAGATCAAGGCACAATTCATGTGCCATTGTTGAGGAGGTGTGGAACCATGGAGACACAAGGAGAGGATAGGGAGGATGACCATCATGATGTGATGAGGAGCACACATCCCTTTCTATTTTATGAGGTTGATGAACCTAAGAAGGTGATTGGATTGCGCAGTGGAAGCATGGAGAGTTTTCTCCATTAATATATTCAGTCATCTCTTGTTGAGAATGTCTCATTGCATGGAGGCATTTTTCTGGGGAGACCACTATATCAACGAAAGAGGATGGATGCTTCACATGTTGGGGAACCATTCATTGATTTTAGGAGGGTGGATACCTTGGGATATAGCTTTACAGTGATAAGAGTCTTGGGTAGACTCAGGGAGGAGAGACACATTCTCTCAACATCATTTGTACCCACTCTCATTTCAGATTCTGCGTTGTGGCAGAAGCAACAGGGGAAGGATAACAGCCTTCCAACTTGCATATTTGGCATGGGAGATGTCAAAGAAGGAGATGAACATATGACATATGTCCTTCATGAGGAATCATCCGCGCTGTCACTATGGAGGACAGATCCATGTTGGAGCTTCGGGTTGTTGGTGGAGTACTCCCAGGATCATCTTGTTTGCATGATATTGACATATCAGCATATGAGGAGATGCATAGATCATGTGAAGATGGAGGAGTTAGCACAACCACCTCTTTTCTCTTTGAGGATGAGAGGAACTCATTTTTGAGCCACTCCATTTTCATACACAAAACTTATGTTAAGGGTATTGTTTATTTTCATGATGATTTGTATATTCATCCCTTAACCATATATGTACAGGATGTTGCTCCAAGGAGGAGCATTATTTTTTCTAGACCCCATGGTCTACTTGAGGCCTTGAGCACTATTAGTGACCACTCCCTAGGAGGACTTGGGGAGGAAATTTATTTTTGAGGACATACTCACCTTGCACCATACATCATTCACTTTCTCCATGAATTTGAGGAGAGTGGGACAACAAGCAAGTGGTTGAGATGCCACAATTTTTGTCACACTCTTTTGCAGTTGAGGGTAAAACTGCATTGGTTACAATTGAGGGACAATTGTCCTTCTCCCTTGCCACACATGACAGCAAGCATGGCTCTCATTATGGTTCATTATGTTGTTGTTGTCTTTATATTTTTTGAGAGCATGATTGGGGGAATGGCACATTGGTTGAATGTGTCCCTTGGCGGAGAGATCTCCCACATTATTTGCATTGCATGTTCTAATGGGAGCATGAGAGGATATGTGGCCACTACAGCAAAACATTTGTTTCCATTTGAGGTGAGCCATATGATGGTGATTTCCAACTCATCACATATGAGATTATTTGGGACAGCATGTTTCATAACGCTGGGGAAGAGATCCTTGGTGGTCTAGTCTTCATCTTGCCACTGGAGGGAAACATTATTGCAGCCCAAGATGGGAGTGGAGAGAAGGACAGCTTGGGGTAAGCTATGCTTCTTACCATGTTTAGATTTTCAGCCCACCTACATTGCAGGAGCCAATGGTGGAAGGTGATTTTCAGGAGTTTCCATGTTGGGAGGTAACTCATTTTGTATGGATTTTGTATGGAAGATGTTACTCAACACATTTTAGACTCCATGCCTTGAGTGGAGATTTTCCAGTTCTATCCTTGCAGTTTCTTGAGGACAAGCAACATTTGGGAGGGGAGGACTATAATATTCCCATTTTAGCACACAACTAAATGGAATATTAATTTTTTTTTTTATCACCTAGCGGCTTAATAAATGGGTAAGGGAACCCATTATTATTGAAGACATGAATAACATCCCTCATAATGTGAAAGGGATCATCAGAGTAGCTTCATTTTTCACCCTCAAGTGTGAAAAGGGGCAAATGCATGAAGACAAGGTCAGGTTTGACCAAGTCAACAATGCTGCCATAGGAGGAGTGGATCACTTTAGAAGACAATGCAGTGTGAATGAGGAAGAGGATATTTGTTGGAGGAAACCCTAATGAATGGGACCCATGGAGAAAGAGCTTTCACTTGTTTAAAAGGAGGGCAAGGAAGCCATTGTTATTCATGAATTGGATTATTGATTTCATTGTCTACACAGACATTGTGCATTCTTTTGTTGTTTAGCAAAGTTGCCAGGGGAATTCCCGTTTAGGATTTCTTCACCTTCTTGAGAGGCCTCTTGAGGGATTTTTCTTCATTCTCCACATTTCTTGGCTCAAGGCCAAAGCATCTTCCTTTAGCTACAGTGCAGTTTCTATTGAGAGCTGGGTTGTGTTGCAGGGTGTTGTAGTGGGGGACTCCACAACACCATATCCTTGGCTCATATTTTAGAGGAGGGAGATTCTATTCCTCTGGGAGGTTAGTGAGGGATATTCTGGAGCTTATTGCAGATCATTGGCATCATGCCAAGTACTTCCCTTCACCAACATCGCAGTCCCTTCTCTAGACTGCGTTATTTCTAAGTGCAATTGAAGTGGGGACTTGCTCCACTATTTTGGAGGGTGAGATCTTCAGGGATTGGATCAGCCTTTCACCTGAGAGATCATTTGGATGAGATTCAACCATCATTTGTAGCATCATCAACTATCTTCATCCATAGTTATTTTCTAAGTTGCAGCTGCTGCCCAGCAACTTCGGCATTTATGCAAATTAGCCATTTTGTATGTATTTCAACCAATCCTTTTTAGGATTGTGTATTGTTATTTTTAGGGTTTGAGATCTTGCTCCCCCTATTGTATTTGAGCTTCATATTTTCACATTTGTGTATTGACACTATTTTGCAGTAGTCCTCCTTTATAGACTACGCTGTTATAGCCATGGCTTCTTTTGTATAACAACATTTCTCTATTTTTCATGTATATGTTTCTTTAAGGCTACATTGCCTAACTTGAGAGATCATTTCCTCAAGATATTGTATACATTGTTGCTGCTATAATCTAATGTGATTGTTATGAGGATCTTCCGGCATTCTTGTATTAATGCATTCACTGCTATTTTCCAGCTCATGTTTATGTTTTGTTGGTCTCCACATTGGTAATATCTTGAGATATTACCAATAGTGTAGCTGTTACAATTTTGGAATATTACAAGGGCTTCCTTGTGGCCCATTTCGTGGGTTTCGAGGGCTTGCCTGAGCCCTATGATTTTTTTTTTTCTTTCCTTTTGATTGGGCTAGGTGTGGAGAGGACTTCTTCGACTTCGGACTCGACCTCCACCACTTCCTCAGTTTCTTGTTCCACCGAGGTCACTGGCTCCGAGAGTTCGGTAGGATTCATGGCCTTCATCCTGGCGCGAAATATAAACTCAGGATTTCTACTGTCAGAGGGAGTAGGCTGCTCAGACATGAAAGAGATGTTATAGGCACAAAAATTATTACAGCACAACTTCATCCAGGACAGCCATGCAAGTACAAGCTATTCGAGCGATAAAGAACCCATGTCTGATATAGCTCACATGTTTTATAGCCTTGGTGATCGCCCAATGGTAGGGTAGACTTCACGCGGGACTTACCATCAAGTAAACAGTAAACAATCTCCCAAAATCGCCGCATTAAATTCCGGCCGCCTGCCCCATCCAATGGTAATTTTTTATTTTTACTCGATTTGACTATTTCAACGGCTATTTTTTGCATCCAGGGTGTGCTCATCATACCCCTGTGATCCCAGCGCACCCCTGCTCTTTGACCAAACCTCCTGCATTCCCAATGTACCGGATTCAATCTGATGTGATTCCTTCCAACTGAAATTCTACATTTCCATAGCCCAACCTGTAAGATCTCTTGTGTCATCGTCTTTCCTGCGTAGTGACCTCCTATTATGCCTTTGTGGGATTTTTCCACGAGTACGTGTTTTTCATGCTCCAGACCGTCTCTATGCAGCACTTCGTGACCTGTGATAATGGTAAAATCTGCCGTTTGGTTAACCCACTCCTTTTGTGATACCGGATACTTGGCATGTGCCATGCATATGGTCAAGAACAGAGAGATATCATTGAAGCGCGCATCCACGACCTTAATGGCGAACAACTGCGCCTTTGGCAATACTTTCTTCCAGCTAGTGGCTCCTTCTGTACTATCCCCAAATTGGGATTGCTAGCAAGGCTTGCCTGAAAATGAATTTTTCAGGAATGTATGCTACATAAAACAATATTAGCCCTTGTATCTCTTTGATCTAATAATATGAGATCCAAATCCAAGAGGAAATCAGAAACCAAGCAAACTAGGTGAGATAAACAAGCCTCTCACTCCTAGAATGGCTGAAAATGCCCAATAATGGGATTGCAGCAATATTTAAACACAATGATGGAGAATCAGAAAGATATTCACTCATGAAATGTGTCAATAAACACATTATCATCAGTCGGTGTCTCAGCAGCAACTTGTACTTCCTTTTATGATCCAAAAGTTGGGGAAAAGCAGCAAAATAAGCCCCAAAAACGTTATTCCCAGCTCTTTGCATAATAACAGAGGAAAATAATGATTTTATCCCTTATAATATGTCATATGGGACTCACATACCAAATTTGAGCAAAAAAAAATCACTCTAGATAAGTTAAACAGATCTCCTGGTCCCGATATGGCTCAAAAAGGCCCAAATCCCATGACTTATCTTTTGCAGAATTTACTGAAGAATATACAGCATGATTTTCTGAGGGTTTATGATGAAATATGATGGAATTAACATACATGGAAATTATTACATCAGATCATGGAGAAAAATCTTCTTTTACACATTATAGAAAAAACCCGGCAAGGGTTTCATGAACGTACAAGTGCAAAATGTCAGACTTGCAGATCTAGATCTGGAACATAGTATAACTGAAGCTTTGAGTATATACAGCTGAAAAATACAAAAAATTAAGGAGAGCCCTTCTTACAAGGTTTCCAGGAGAAGGGTTGGCCCTTTCCCTGAGAAACAAACTTAAGATTGAGGGGATTGACCCTCACACTACAACACTGCAAATAAATACAAAGTTCCTGCAAAGGACTACGCTGTTGATGTTGGGAGTACTTTGGCCAAGTGCAAAGATGTGAAATAATACTCTGGAATTCTTCCCCACTGATCTCTCAAAGGAAAGAGAGTCTCCTCCTCTGAAAAGCAAGTGCTAGAAGAGGTGTTGTGAATCCTCACTGCAACACCCTGCAACACAACGTTATACTGTTGTATAAATAAAGTTGTAGCTGAAGGAGGATGCTTGGCCTCAAGCCTGGATGTGAGGAAAATCATTACACTCCTTCAAGAGGCCTCTCAATAAAGGATAAGGATTCCTAAACAGGAAATCCTTGTGCTAAGCAGCACAACAATCTCAACTAAACAGTTGCAGAAAGAAAATAGTCTTCAAAACCAAAATCAAATCATAAGCATAAACTTGTTATGGCTGCCTTGCCCTCCTTTTAAACATATGTGAGCCCTCTTGCCTTGGGCCCCACTCATTAGGGTTTCCTTCACCAAGGAATATTCCTCCCACTTGCACTGCGTTGTCTCTATGGGTGATCTCCTCCTCTCATACCTGCGTTGTTGACTTGGTCAAACTTGACCTTGTCCACCTGCATTTGTCCCTGTTCACACATGAGAGTGTAAAATCCAGCTGCTACCTTGATCCCTTTCTACACCATGAGGGATTTTATTCAGATTTTTAATATGCATGGGCCTCCTTACCCATTTATTCATCTCCTAAGTGAGATCAACAAAATTTAATATTCCAATTTGCTGCATGCAAATTTTGGAATATTACAGTCCTCCCCTCCCAAATGTTTCTTGTCCTCAAGAAATTGCAAGGATAGAACTGAAGAGTTTCCTCCCAAGGCATGGAGACTGAAAAGTATTGGTAAAACACCTTTCCCCCAAGTGGATCCTCCATCCCCAAGAAATCATCCATACAAAGTGAGTCACCTCCCACCATGGCAACCCCAGAATATTTTCCTCCACCTTGAGCTCCTGTAAAGTAGGTGGGCTGAAAATCTGCACATGGTAGACAAGATAGCCTACCCCACATAGTCTTCCTCTCCACTTATGATAAGTGTAGAGTATATGCTCATCTTGGGCTGCAAAAAAATTTCCCTCAAGTGGCAACATGAAGACTAGATCTCCAAAGATCTCCTCTCCAACGATGTGAATCAAGCTAGCCCAAATCATCCCATATGTGATGGATAGGAAATCATCACCATATAGCATCCCATCAATCACATGGCCCACCTCAAAGGAAACAAGTGTTTGACTGTGGTGGCCATATCTCCTCCCATGCTCCCATTAGAACATGCAAAGTAGAAAATGTGGGAATCCTCTTCCCAAAAGGACACATCCATCCCATGTGTCTCTCTCCCCATCATGCTCTCAATAGATATAAGAACAATATCAGCAAAAGAGATCATTATTAGTATCAAAATGAGGGAAATACTGAAGGTTTCATGTGGTGCAAGGAAGTACCAACAGTTTCCCATGTAGTTACAGCGCAGTTTCCCAAACTGCTGCTTCAGAAAATAGTATGGCAAGTTGTTTCTTAACACATGGATAGCTATGTATGTCATCAAGTCTGATAATGAATAGTAATTGGTTAGGTACAACGGCTGACCATACATGTAAGAAAAACATACCTGCCCAAGGACATGTAAGAGATGGTTGTCTCCATCATATAGATTGGCCCAAAATTGACCATGAAACCAAATGAAAAACTTTCCCTCTTGTGGAGCAATGCACTGCATAGAATTGGTAAGATCATGCAAATAATGTATTAGGAAATCATTAAATGCAAAAACAAATTTCTCACCCCCTCCTTGTTTACCAAGTGCATCAAATGTGAAGTGATCCTAGGGACACTCCATCAATAAGTCCAACCCTTAAAGTGACAACGCTGTTGGCCCATGAAAATAGGCTCTTGCCAACTCATAACACCATTCTTTGACATGCACAATGTCAAAGGAATCTCCCATAATGTTGCTATACATAAGAGGTTCCTCCCAAGGTGGAAGTGCCTCTTGAACATCTAAGGCCAAGGAGTAGCCCCTTTGCACCATGATAGTGCCACCTCCTACTCCTGCAACATCATGCAAAGTGTGAGAGCAAATCTTCCCTTGCTCTCCCAAGAAAAACCCAAGCAACAAAAGTTTTTGTTGCCTCCTCATACCTCCATCATACAAATCATGTAGTGGAAACATGGTGAAGATTTTCATATCAACACAATGCTTCCACACTCTTTCCTTCTCCATGATGCAAGTATCCTGCCACTTAACCTTAGAAAGAGGATGATGACCAAACTCTTTCAAGAGCAACCAACGTAGCCAAGCCTCTTGCTGCCCAGTATCATAGATTTGCAAGTAGCTTTCTAGCTTCTTGGTCATCATCCATACCCATCCATCCACATGTGAGTGCCTTTCATCATGTTCTCCCTTAGCACTCTCCCAAGGAAGACTATCATCCTCCCAAATCAGATTTCTACTCTTACATTTCATGGGATGTTGAAATGAAACTCCTTGGAGATCCTCTAGAGAAGATCTCTCATCAATGTCCTTCTTGAATCCATAAGGACCCAAGTGTGATGAGGAAAACACCTCCCCAAACTGTTGAAGAACCTTGCACTCTAGGATGTGTTGAAGTGCACCTCCAATGAGATCTTTCCATGAGACCTTCTCTTCATCAATGGCCTTCCAAAACCAATAAGGTTCTGGATTTGCTGCAGGTAGAAGTTTCTCTTTGAGCTGGGGAGTGCTCATTGAGAAAGTGTCATCTAGAAAGGAGAAATAATTTCTCACTTCAATATGTCTACCATCTAACTTTTCTTCCTCCATTGCTTCATGAATGAAGCTGCCATTTGAATGCTCTCATAAAGAATGGGTCCTCCTTTATTCATCATTGCTCTTATACAGTGCAGCGCAACTTTGTTTCTCTAAATCAGCAGTATACAATAATGTATATCCCTCCATAATATTTGTTGAAATGACAGGAGATGCAAACTTAAGCATACCTTGGTGAAATGTGGAAGCAAGAGTTCCTCCCTCAAATATGTTGGCTTCCTTCAATGCTGAACATGAAGGATTCTCCTCCATGGTTGTGACAGTGCTGGTACATGCCTCCTCAAGTGGTGGTGAGGGTCTCTCTTTTTCCGATCTTCCTCCCCCAAATCTCCTGATTAGCTTTTGAGAAAACTCAACAAGAGTAGACACTCTTGCATGGCTCAAATGGCTGAACCACCAAGTGTTTGCTTCACTTTAAAGGTGCAGTGCTACAATATCCATAGCCTCTCTTTCTACTAATGGATGTAGTAGGAAGAAAGCCTCTAGTTTCATCACCCAAGCCTTTGTTGCACATGTGAGTGACCCATCAAAAGTGGACAATAGGAATCTATTACCTCTCATCATTCCATGGTTGTAGAGTATCTTTTCTTCTTCCAGCTGAATGAACTGTGGTAAAGCTAGAGTCTCCTTGAAGGCTCTAGGTTTAGCTTGGTACTCAGCAAAGTATCCAATTATAATTTTAGACTCCAAGTGTCCTCTATGTCTCTTGTCTTCTCCTCTTTCAGAATAGAAAGTGCATGGCTCTTCCTCTTCTTGAAACCCTCTAGGAGTTTCATTACAACTCTTCATCTGCTTAACCTCCTTGGGGAGGTCCTTCTTGGATCTGAAAAGTGATGAGATAAAAATAATTCTCTTCATCATTATGATCTTGCTCCTTTTTATAGGTGGATCTCACAGGCTGAGCCAAAGATCATGCTCTGATACCACTGTAATATCACCAAATTGGGATTGCTAGTAAGGCATGCCTGAAAAATGCATTTTTCAGAAATGTATGCTACAAAAAAAAAAGTATGCCTTGGATCTCTTAGATATGATAATCTAAGATCCAAATCCAAGAGGAAATCAGAAACCAAGCAAACTAGGTGAGATAAACAAGCCTCTCACTCCTAGAATGGCCGAAAAATGCCCAATAATGGGACTGCAACAATATGTAAACACAATGCTGGAGAAGAAGCAAGCTATTCACTCATGAAATGTGTCAAGAAACACATTATCATCAGTTGGTGTCTCAGCAGCAACTTGTACTTCCTTTTATGATCCAAAAGTTGGAGAAAAACAGTAAAATAAGCCCCAAAAACGTTATTCCCAGCTATTTGCATAATAAAAGAGGAAAATAATGGTGGTATAACTTATAATATTTCATATGGGACTCACATACCAAATTTTAGCAAAAACAAACCACTCTAGCTAAGTTAAACAGATCTCCCGGTCCCGATATGGCTCAAAAAGGCCCAATCCCATGACTTAGCTTATGCAGAATTTATTGAAGAATTTACAGCGTGATTTTCTAAGGGTTTATGATGAAATATGATGGAAATAACATACATGGAAATTATTACATTATATCATGGAGAAAAATGGAGAAAAGGCCTCTTTTACACATTATAGAAATGACCCGACAAGGCTTTCAAGAAGCTACAAGTGCAAAATGTCAGACCTGCAGATATAGATATGGAAAATGCAGTCTAACTGAAGCTCTGAGTATATAAAGCTGAAAAGTATAGAAAATTAGGGAGAGCCCTTCTTACAAGGTTTCCGGGAGAAGGGTTGTCCCTTTCCCTGAGAAACAAACTCAAGATTGAGGAGATTGACCCTCACACTGCAACACTGCAAAGAAAGGCATAGTTCCTACAAAGGACTGCGCTGTTGATGTTGGGAGTACTTTGGCCAAGTGCCAAGAAGTGCAATACTACTCCGGAATGCTTCTCCACTGATCTATCAAAGGAAAGAGAGTCTCCTCCTCTAAAAAACAAGTGCTTGAAGAGGTGTTGTGAACCCTCACTGCAACACCCTACAACACAACGCTATATTGCTGCAGAAATAACGTTGTAGCTGAAGGAGGATGCTTGGCCTCAAGCCTAGATGTGAGTAAAATTAGTACACTCCTTCAAGAGGCCTCTCAATAAAGGAGAAGGATTCCTAAACAGAAAATCCTTGTGCTAAGCAGCACAACAATCTCAACTAAACAGTTGCAGAAAGCAAATAGTCTTCAAGACCAAAATAAAATCATAAGCATAAACTTGTTATGGATGCCTTTCCCTCCTTTTAAACATGTGTGAGCCCTCTTTCCTTGGGCCCCACTCATTAGGGTTTCCTTCACCAAGGAATCTTCCTCCCACTTGCACTGCACTGTCTCTATGGTTGATCTCCTCCTCTCATACCTGCGTTGTTGACTTGGTCAAACTTGACCTTGTCCACCTGCATTTGTCCCTGTTCACACATGAGAGTGTAAAATCCAGCTGCTACCTTGATCCCTTTCCACACCATGAGGGATTTTATTCAGATTTTTAATATGCATGGGCCTCCTTACCCATTTATTCATCTCCTAAGTGAGATCAACAAAATTTAATATTCCAATTTGCTACATGCAAATTTTGGAATATTACACCTTCACCCGTCTCAATTCGGGACAAGTGATCCTGCCCCGTCCACAATTCTCCTTGCTTGATGATGATTTCAACATCGTATTCTCGAAACAGTAGCAGCCACCTGCAGATTCCCCCCCCCCCCCAACACAGGTTTATTCCCCAGGTTCTCTAAAGCTGAATGATCTGTAATCATCTTAAAGTGTCCTCCTAGCAAATAGTGTCGATACTTCTGTACCCCATAGATCAAGGCAAACCATTCCCTCTTCGTGGTGGCACAATCACGCTCCATACCGAAGACAGTCTGACTAGCACATGTGATTGGGTGACCACTGTCTCCGGTGCCAGGCTGCGTACGGTCTGCTTCTAGGGAAATCCCTGAAGTATCATCATGAAATACCATCACCCAATCAGGGGAAGTGAGAATAGGTGCAGAGACCATATTTTTTTCTGAGTAGCTCAAAGATCTTCTGGCACGCATCATCCCAAATGAGTGAACATCTTTCTTAAGCAGCGTTTTCAGAGGTACAGTGATCAGTGCGTATCCCTGGCTAAATTTTCTATAGTAGCCCATATGTCCCGAGATCGAACACAACAGCTTCTTAGACATAGGCCTTACCCAGTTTGCCCGTTTGACTGGTTTGATGAGCGTATTATCGATCTCCTCCCTAACCCTCTGCGTATGATAAGGCCATTGTTTTACCGACTGCGCATCTGATTTCAGAGTGATGTGCATACCGCCTAAGTCCCCCGTGATCTCCTTAAGCCCTAAAAACTTGGCTGGACATAAGCCTTGATACTCCATGACCAGTTACGCAATATTTCCTACTGTCCCATCATCCTAGTAGTTCCCAATTGTAGCCATCTCTAGTTTTACTGACATATTCATGTTAGCGCTTCATGGTTTTAGAGGTTTCGTACCATCCACCATATGTATCGAAGGTCCTACAACTGTGCATTCCCCTCCTGATTCTATGATCATGACATTGAGTGGATCTACGTCACAATATTCTATGGTGGCCTTGTGGAACTCGACACCATCCTATATCTGCATTTCCCATGTGGGTCTTTCTCCTGCTGCATCGAGGCTAGATTCACCAACTACAAAGGTATCGATAGTCTGCAGAGCTTCCTTAAGCACCTCCAATCCTCCCGTTAACCCAAATGTCCCCATGAATTCATATTTTAAGGTTTTCTACCGGTGGGTGCACTGATGTAGCTCCGTATCGAGGTACCATGCAGCGAGAATTGGTCCCAAGGCATGAATAAAAAAATGAACCCATTCTTCTGCAGTGCGATCGCACCATTGCTTCATCCAAGTGAAAAAATGTTCACGCGGATCCCCTGGGCCCTAAAATATCTTGATGTGCACGTCGGTCAGAGGTTAAAATCATAGTACCATCATATCCTGAAATTCCTCCCATTCCTAGAATGCCCCCTTATGTGTGTCCCACCATTTCGCAGGCGTTGTGTGCATAGCTAGATTAAGGGCCCATAGCTTTCATTCTCTAGGAACATTGGCTTTGAAGGTTCGCAAAAAATTCCTTTATACTACTGGAACCATCAAAGTAGGGTAATTCTCTTACCTCAGAAGATATATACTAGAAGTCCCTGGTAATTCGTAGGCAGCGCAGTGTAGAGATATCATGCAGTCAGTTTTGCCAATTTTCTATTTCTTCGTCAGAGTCGAAGAAGCATTCGATGTCCTTCTCCCAGCAAGGCACATCATTGGAAATAGGGTTGACCCAATCTTCGTCCTTTGCAGTTAACTTATATATGTGATCCACCTCTTCTTCCTCATGCGATGGCTCGGTATACCTTTCTCCTTTTGTAGGGTCTAGTGGTATGATTAGCGGTGTTCCCTCACTTTCAAACACCATGCTTTGTTTCTTCAAATTGATAATTCTGCCCATATCAATGGCCCAATCCAATCCCAGGAGTGTTGGGTAAGGGTTCTCATCTTCTACAATCAAAATGACTTCAAATTCAGCTCGTACCTTAACTCCAGCGATATCTACTACAATATTTGATAATCTTCCCAATGGTATGATCTTCTGTTGATTAGCCATGCGCAGCTCGATAGTGGACCATTCCAATTTAGGTTCTCCCATTCATTGCCAAGTCTGTTTAGGTAGTACATTCACATATGATCCTAGGTCTAAAATTACTTGGTCCATTTCATAATCCCCAATCTGCACAGTTAATCGCATCTCTCAGCCAGTGCGTCTCTTCTGCTCATAAAGTTTGTGCACATCCTTAATCTTCATGACTGGGTCTACTTTTCCTGCACAATCGTCGAGTAGGGCTTGGAGGTTTTCTACAGCCTGCTGATTGCACAGTAGCTTCATGCACGCATACAAGAATGGTTTGACCTCATCTTCAATTCTATTTTTGGGAGCCAATGTTTCGTCTTGAGCACAATCTTTTCAAGCTGTGACAAAGGTCTCCTTCTCCTTCTGTAAGTCCATGCCTTCTAGTTTAGTAGCTTCTTTACGGATCAAAGGCTCTGTCTTAGCTATTTTTGTCGACCCCCCGGTGGCCCTACCATTGTGCATTATCACATTAATGCTCAACCCCTCTTCATGAGGTTCCGCCTTAACCTATTGTATATTCTGTGTAGGAGTCTACTGCTTTTCCTGCACCTTGGCCATCAGAATTGGGTAGTTCTCGATCACATGTTCCAACTGTCTACAATATCTCCAGGATTAATGATTTGGTTTCGTGCAGTCCCTCGTAAAGTGATCTACCTCCCTGAAATTATAACAGATTATTTGAACTCTACCCCTACCTACGCTTCCCCCTCGTCCCCCTACCCTGCCCCTGGCTGGGGAGCCTCCTATACCTCTGGAGGATCTGGGTGATGAGGGATCCAACTATACCCTATATAGGTTTCCCAGTTGATCATCAAATCATACGTTCGACAGTTCTGTTCATCATGTCCTACAGACCTGCAAAACCTACACCATTGTTGCTTTACTTTTGGGATATATGTGGTGATGCATGGGCAGTGGTTGGTATCATACAACCCAACAACGCGACATTCATCACACCATAGCGCCGGCCCACATCGTCCCGTAGCTTCCCTAGGGCACAGCGGGTTGGGTCCCCTACATGAATGGTAAGCAAATACAAACACATAGTAAATGAATCATGATGTACAGAAATACAATCTTTACCATGTACTTGGTTCAAGCTGGTAAGGTGGCTCATAGATGTGCCTCCTCTCACTCCCAATGATAAAGGAAGTGGTTGTGATAACTCTACCAAAGAGTCATGTCTCTCCTCATCCTCAAAACAATCCATGCATCTCATCTTTGAAGCCTTCCCAAATGAATCCCTCCAGGATAGTACGGTATGATCTTATAAAACCAATGGGTTTGGAGAGAAACCCCTCATATGCTGCATCTAGTAGTTTCTCCTTGAGCTTAGAGGCTCTAGTCAAGAAGATCCTACTCTGAAAATAGATGACCCCATCTCTCACTGCATATCTCTCATATGATAACTGGCCATCAACCACTCTGCATGAAAAGAGATCCTTGGAGTATTCCACTAACAAATGGGATCTCCGGCAAGGGTCAATACTCAATAATGAAAACATTGTTGATCTATCATGTGAAGCACCTATCATGTTGTTTATCTCTTCTTTGACATCACCCATGCCAAATTCATACACCGGGATGCTGCAATCTTGCCTCTGCAGCTGCTTATGATCCAGTGAAGGTGGAAGTTTTTGGAGGCTAGCCTTCCATGAAAAGATATCACCCATCAAGAACTTTCTGAGTTTGGCCAATGTAAGCATTAATGTCCACCAACCTCTACCAAATATGGAAGATTCCTCCCAATGTGGAAGTATCTTCTAGTTCTCTAAAGCCATGGAGCAGTCTCCTTGATCCATGATGGTGTCATCCATCCCTGAAACATATCCTCTCAACGCAAGATGTTTGGTGAGAGTGGGAAATATTAATATTAAGAGAATGTCTCCCTCCTCCTTGAGCCTACCCCAAACTCTCTGCACCGTGTCAAGTCCTCCCAAGGTTCTCACCCCTTCGGGATCAATGATTGGTGCAACCAAATGTGAAGCATCTCTCATCATCTCCTGATATGGTGGTCTCCCAGGTGGAATGCCTCCATGTAATGAGACATCAATGTCAAGATTATACTGCATATATGAGTAGACTAATTTTTCCTTGCTCTCAATGCAGAAATCAGTCTACCTCTTCTGTGCATCAACCTTCTGAAATAGATAGGGGTGTGTGCTCCAAATCATATGATGTTGGTCCTCCTCCCTATCTTCTTATTTCATCTTCAAGATATCACAATCTATCAATGATGGCACATGCTGCTCATGGACTGTGCCCTGATCTCCACATGTGAGATTCTTTCAAACTTCTTGCAAGGGTACAATAATTCCTCTCATTGAAGGAATTGCTCAATCTTCCTCTCCATGAGGTACTAGATCTGCTCCTGATGTGACAATGTTGTTACCTCTTTCCTACTCTTCCCTTTCATCATGAATGGAGGCTACCTTATCATCATTTAGAGGCTCTCTATCTTGATCCTCTTTTGAAAAAGAGATCTCCATGTCTTCCTTTTGATAAGAGGGCTCTTCTTGAAGTGGGGATCTTGCCTTAAGAAATTTATTCTACAAATTTTTAACCCCCTCAATAACATTCTAGAATGGAGTTGGGTTTATAGATCCTTCCAACTCATGCAAAGGTTTTGTTTGTTTAGGCTTTGATAGCTCAACCAAGGATGTTTTAGAATATTTTGCATCAAATATTTTAACTAACCTCCTAGTGAACTTTGCATAAGTAGATACATTTACATGTTTCAAGGAAGAAGTTTCATAAAACCACCAGGCATAAGCCTTACCTTCAAGATGCAGTGTTGCTACTCTAATGGCTTCATCTTCTGAAACTTGGTGCTGCTGCAAATAGGTGTCTAGCTCATGCACCCAAGCCCTAGTTGTGCATCTAGATGACCCATCAAAACTAGATAGAAATAATCTACCCAAATCATGCTGCTTGTGCCTCTTGCTTCTATTGTGATTACTAGGTCTTCTATTCTCCTTGATCCTTCAAAATCCTTGGAAGTTTAGATGATCTTTGAAACTCTCAGATTGAGATTCATACTATTGAAGATAGTCACCAAGAGTCTCCTCCTTTGGTACATCTCCTTCCTCCATCTCTCTTGCTATGAATATAGGCATGGTAGACCATTGTAGATCTTATTGTGTGGCTGAATTCTCACACCCATAATATGAAGAACTGGAGCTTTATTCATGTACAGATCTTCCTGAAGGATCTTCATTTCTTTCCTTCCTCATTCCCTTGATTTTTCTATTAAGCTCATTCATAGTTTGGAGAAGAAGTTTTGAAAACTTATTTCCCTTCATTTCTCCAAATAATGGAGACTTGCCTTTTTATCTTCTGTGAGTCTTCTCCTTTTTGTGAGAAGCTTCTTCCTCTTCTGATAACATAGATGCATTATCTTCACAGGCTAAGCCAAGATTATGCTCTGATACCACTTTAATATTCCAAAATGGGAAGAGACTCAATATATTTCACAATAATGGAAAGTAGCAGCAAATAACAATACATCAATCATGAGCCAAATATAGATCCATGGTATTATGTATAGCAACAAGAAAATAAGTACAATATCTTGGGGATCAAGTCCCTCAAGCTAGGCAAGAGAAGCATCCAATGCCTAAAAACACCAATACATGTAATACCACTGCTATACAATATAATGAAGCCAAGACAACGCAGTTTTAGTGGCTAATACTGCAGCTGAAAAATATAAATAAATGAATCTGATAATACATGTTCAAACAAGGCTAAAAAATGGAGATCTATGCTCCCATACACTTTTCCTAGATAACCCAAGAAGGGTTTCTATAAATACACCAAATACAAATGATGAATCTAAAGCCCTAGGGCTAAAGAATCACTGCAACTGAAGCAAAAAGAGGAGGTGGCTTAAACTGATGTATATCTGAATGACACTCCTTCAATAGACTCTCTCAATGAAGATATGATCCATTTAATGTGAAGCAAACACTCCAAATGGAGCACTGAACTTACCCTTGCAACAGATCTCTAAAATAATGCATTCATGGAGTGGAACTATGTTGTAGGGGAAGAAGATGACTTGGCATGATGCCAAAATATGCTACAAAGCTCAGGAAACTTCCTTAATAGTCTCCCAATGGAAGGAAACCTTCTTCCACTATCAAACAACTCATAAATGATCCAAAGAAACCCTCCACTATTGCACCCTACAAATAAGCACATATCTAAAAAGAATCTGCACTGTAGAAGAAAGTTATAGCTTGGCCAAATGTCGGAATGTGGAAATAATGCTCAAGAAATTATCCTAAGTAGGAACTCTAAGTCCCCCGAGGATGAAAGTGGGATTCCCGCTCGGGAACACCCTTGTGCTAAACAACACTGCAATCTTAGCTAAATAGCTGAAGAGAGCTCAAAATATTAACATACCATAAGCAAATAATAATCCAAACATGATCACAATGGTTTCCATCCTCTTCCTTATATTCTTGGTGATCTTCCTCACCCTTGGCCCCACTCATTAAAGGCACTACTTCCATGCAAAGGGTCTCCCTCCAAAACTGCGTTGTCCCTCATTGAATGTCCACTAATTTCATACCAGCGCTATTGATTTGGTCAATGTTGACCTAGTCCACATGCTTCTTCCCTTGTTCACACATAGGGGAGATTTATCTAGCTATATTGATGCCCTCCATTCACATTTGGAGTGATTTTATTCCTACTAAGAATATTTATGGGTCTCCCTACCCTCTTATTCCTCTAACTAAGAAGAAAAAATAGATTTTAATATTCCAATTAGCTGCATGCTAATTTAGGAATATTACACCTTCCCCGAGTCTTAAGTGTCTTCTAGTATTCCTTAAGCCTCTGTTTGGTTTGCATTTGAGGTTGATTTCCTTTGGTGAGAATTGGTTTCTATTTTTCTTTTTTCTTTTCATTCGATCACTTGCAAACTTATTTTGTTTGGTCATTGATCGTTTGGATGAATTTTTGTTCCAGTACTCATCCTAAAAAGTGCATTTGAATCAGTGATTAAACATTTACATCTTAGTTTTCTTCATTTCAAAAATTAAGTGTGGTGAAAAGAAAAAAAAACCATTTTCCATTTAGGGTTGTGTATGTGAATTAGTGTAGGATCATTTACATTGAAAGGGAAATTGCATCTTTCATCTTGTTTGTTGCATGTTATATGTTGCATATTGATTGTTTCTTCCCTTCCTTAGCTAGATTTTCATTGAAAGAGAAATATTTTCGTTTTCTCATGCTAGATTTTAATTTTAGGTATATTCAGGTGACATTTGTGGTGAGCCCTAAAATTGAAACTTAATCAAAGATAATTAGTAAAATTTATTGAATCAACCTAAGGAGAAAATTTTGTAACATTAATGCAAACACATAGAGGTCTAGTATAGAAACGTGTTCCGATGTCATTAAACGTAGGAGTTTTCATTGATTTCTAGTGTTTCATTCTGGGGGTTATATATTGTTCCACATATGTGATTGTATAATATCATTCTCCATGTACCTTTGGGTATATTGAATGGTTCTCCACACACGTAAAGTATACGAGAACGCTCTCATCGAACGATTATGCATTAGAAATTACTACTACAGATTTCACTCCCATGTACCATCGAGTATGTTTTGAGAGTCCCCTATAGGTTGTTATCCATCCATAGGTAATCGATTTTTTTCCTTGTATATCATGATACACTGAACACAACATCTATGGAGATTATTTTTCATATGTTAATTTCTTGGTTCACCAAGGTGTATATTTCAGTTCATGATTGCTTGTTAATCCTTTATGCCTAGATTACAATATTTTTTATTTATGTATTTTTGCGTTAATAAAAATTATTTTCCAATGTGGAAGAACAAAATCCCCCACCTCATCGTTCATGTAGAATGCAAAATAATCCTCCACTTCCACCAGAGGCTACTCTTGGTCATCGTTAAAATCACAAGAATACGTAAACTACCGAATTGGGAACATCGAGAACCACTTCTAGCCCTCCTCTTGATATTGATCTACCAGAATCATTTTTCCCTTTGAGTATAGAGCCCGAGATCACATATACTCTTGACAGTGACACTGACACAATCAAAACAGAGGTCCTTGAAACTTTGTTTCCTGAGGTTGTTGAGCTTGAAGAGCCTCAACCATATATACTTGTTACTTCAGGAACTTCCTCCTCTCTTCCTTTGTCTCATTTGGAACCTATATATCTTGGACCCTACGATGAACCCCTTCTACCCAGGATTGTGAGTATTGAGGAGATACCTCAAGAAGAGCCTTTTCCTTCTACTCCTTCTCATTGGGAAGTACTTCATTTTTATCAACTAGACCTCTTCCTCTTCTAACTCAGACACAAATTCCTTTTCCTGATTCTTTGGACTCACTCACAGATTTCTCACAGAAATATACATTAGAGTTTTTAACCATGACTAGAATTGATCCAAATTAACACCTCATTTCCGACACCATGGTAGATACATCAAATGTTTCCTCCACATCTATGTTTGAAACATCACCAGAAACACATCTGTATGTTGGTCAGTCTGTCCCACCAGACTATCAGTCTTTATCTAGTGCCTTTTTTGGTGTGGCTTCCAGTATTTGGACCTCTCCTATGTCATCCAATATAAGAATATCATCTCGTACTTATCTTATGAGTGCCACACAACCTTCTCCTCATCCTCATCCACTTACACCTACAGTTGAGTAGAAGGTTGGCCCTTATATCAGTGAGCAAGGTTACCTTCAATAGCCCAACTCACCTTATGTTGGGTATCCTTCATCTGGGTCACAGTTTCCTCCATCATCCCATCCTCCTTTGGTGGGGGGGGGGAACTTGTTGTTGGTATACCTAAAATTGGTAACCAACCTCATTATGGTTCGCCTTATCCTGGAATGGTTGTCAGTGTTTGGAAATCTAATTTTCTCTTCCAACCTAGTTCATATTGGGACCAATTTTTGAATCCTCAACCTGCACCATATTCTCAAATACATATCCATCCATCATCACCCCAACAAGCTCAAATACATGTGATTCAACCTTTACATGTTATTGTTGCATCTCAATTTATTCCAATGACATCTAGAACTTCCCAAGTCCCACTTACCCAGCCTGTACATGGTACTTCACACTCTCAACCGCTTGGATAGGGTACTCCTCAAGTATTGATAGGATAGGTTCTTCATAGCATAGTGCCTTCCTATCGGAACCTACCTTATCATGGGACAATGCAAACTCCCATCGGGAAGCAGTATAGTTCATATCAAGTTCCTTTTCAAGGCCAAAAAATCCAAACCCAACCAATCTAGTATCATTATTGTCACCCTGGTGTTGGGAATCAATGCCATGTGTTTATTGGTTATCAGAATCCTCTTTGTGTTGGTACCCAAGTTACTTATTATTAGAACCCCCCTTATCCGAGAATGCACGCTCCTGGTGCTCAATTTATTCCTTCATATCTAGGTCATCCTCCTTCGGACTTTAACCGACAGTTTCCTTTTGTGGCCACTCTTGAATTTCTAGAATTAACTTAGCTCACTAATGACCCCATCCCTCATTTTCCATGGTGGTCAAAAAATCCCACTAAATTGCCTTTAGATATTTCAAAATTCAATGGGAATCTAGCATAATATCTGTCGACACATGTCATGACTTATCATCTATGGTTTTCTTCGAATTCCCTTAATGATGATTCAATTTGACTTCATTTTTTCCAATGAATGCTTATAGGTACCACATCTAAATGGTATATTGAGTTACCTAAGGCTTCATTTCATTATTTCAACACTTTGGCCACAACCTTCCTCACACATTTCTAGTTTCCCATCATAAATGAAATTGGAACAGAATTATTGACCAATTTCAAACAATTAGATTCCACTCACATCTCAGATCGCATTCATGAGTGGAGGCGTCGTTGTTGATTGGTCAAGACTCATGTTCCCAATCAATTGTTAGCGGAATGTTTTACCAAATCTCTATTGTGACTAATAACAGAAGATTTGGCTAAAGGTGGATTCATTATCAAAGAGAAATTTATTGCTCTTACATAATATTTGGACCTTGTTTATACCCAATTAGGCATTCTCTATGATAATATATTGAACGCTTTGAGACCTACAAATATTTTTCCTCCTCCACCTGGTAAATAATCTCATGCTGCTTATGGAATGATTGGTTCTGCCAGTTCACAGTCAGTGAATAAATCATTCAGTGTTGCTCTTAATACATCTACTCAAAACCCTCAATCCCATCCTCCTACAACTTATGGTTTTGAGATAAATTTCATTTCATCTGATAAGGGAAAGTATCCATAGCAACCTGGAAGCAAGAAGAAAGGAAAAGGTAAAAAGAAGAAAGATTCTTCACCACCGGATAAATAAAAAAATCACTATTATAATGAGAATAGAAAGCCTTGTTAACCATGCTTAATTTTCAACGAGGATCACTTTACACGTTATCATCTGCTCTGCTCTGAAGTGAATCGGTTCCTTAAATATTCCACTTGTCCTGTTGTGCTGGTCGACCTGGTTCCCAATCAAGAGACCCATATCGTTGCACCAGATCCTTCTTCCTATAACACAATTTTGATGCTTTCATCTTTAAATTTGAGATCTGATGTCATGGCGGCCACTCGGAATAAGGACTATGGTAATGTGAATCTACCAAATGGTCAGGCTAATGATCAACTGGTCAGTTCATAATCACCTTCATCTGATTCTACTCCTTCTCTATTTCCTATGGAATTGACTCTAAAACCTCCAAAGGGTGTTATTCATAAGTCTACTTTCAACCCTCGTTCAAGAGCTGCCCAAAATTATAACATAGTTGAAGACTTGGTTGTAAATTTCTGAAGATGTTCTATGCTAGATGAAAATTTACTTTAAACTTCTAAGGCATGAAAGTAAGATGCAGATAGAACATACCGATAGATTAATGGAAGACAAGCCAAAATATATAGATAAATAATGGTGGAGTTATGGTGGTCAGTAGGATTCTTCAACTAGAAAAGTATCCATAAGGTTAGCCAACCCAATGTGTCACACAACCCCAAGACGTCTCATCAAGAACGCTCCATCAAGATGCTGCACCAAGAAGCACTACCCGCATCACCATGAGAAGCCATAATTGCAACACCTTCCATGAGAGAAGATAATGTCTCTGAAAAATGTGTGTATAATGAACTCCAAGTCTCTCCAATACATAGCCATCTGTGGGGGTGTGTGACACATTTCTTATGCATGTGGGATAAATCAAGACGACATTGCACATGTGGAATAAATTCAAAATACTTGTTCTACTCATCCGATCAAGATGATCTTTAGATCGATCTTGCACCTCTCCGAAAGAGGAATCCAATAAAAATATTCGCATCATCATTTGAGCATCAAAACATGGATTTTTGACCTAATTTCCCAAAATTAACACTCCCTATCAACTAGGGAGAAATCCATCCACCAGTTCCATCCAAACATCATGTGGCATCCTGCCGTAACTTGCTTTGCTGGCTCTTTATTTCAGAACAAAATGTGAGTCACAAAGACGTCACTCCCGACTAACAAAATTAGCTCAGAGGTTCGAGACCTCTATAGAACTCAAAGCAGTCTCATACTAACCCAAAGTTTGTTTAACTGACCTGCAGTTAGTTGGAGGTTCAAAATCTCACTTGACTTGATCCCAGATCAAGTGGTTGGACATGTGCCATCCTAGACATAGAGAGTATGGCAATCTCTGATGCCTAGAACACGGGATTATCTGAAAAATGAATCCCCCTCTGGTTATCACAAAGGATAATGATGGTATTTATCACATGCCTGAATAACTCACTGAAGATATTTCACAACCAAAACAAATTCACAACAGGCCATACACGTTGCAATGTATTCGGCCTCAATGGTGCTCAAAGCCAACGACTTCTACTTCCTGCTTGAAGTAGACCCAAGTGTGAAGCAACATCTAGATGTGCTCTTGTGATACACCACACTACCAGCCCAATTGGCATCAATATATCCATGGAGTCTCGAAATCGCAGTAGTGTATATCAGCCCAAGGTCTATCATGCCCCAAAGATATCTCAAGAGTTTCTAGGCACCAATCCAGTGAATGTTATGAGGATCAACCATGTGTTGACGCAAAGTGTTCACTGCACAACATATGTCCAGACGGATGTTCATAAAGAACATCAGGGCCCCTTCAAGTTGTAGATACTCGGTAGGATTTTCCAGCACGAGCCCAACAACGTTTCCACTCAACTTATTAAAGTTGAGTTCCATCGGAGTCAAGACAGACTTATAGTGCACCATACCAAATTTCTCCAACAGCTTCATAATATATTTTCCATGAGAGAGGAAAATCTCACCAAGTCTCTGCTAGACCACCAAGCCTAGGAAGTAATGCATCAGTCCTAGGTCTTTCATCTCGAACTCAAAAGCGAGCTCCCTCTTACGCTGATGAATGAGAGGGTTGGCACATGTCAGGAAGAGATCATCCACATAGAGAACCAGAATGAGAGACTTTTCTCTACCAATCTTGAGGTAAAGGTTTAGATCAACATTACTTTGAGTGAAGCCCAGCTTCATCAAGTGGCTATATATCCTCTCGTACCAAGCCCTGGGGGCTTGATTCAACCCATATAGGGATTTCTTCAACATTCATACATGAGAGTCTCTATCTTGGACTTCGAACCTTAGAGGTTGCTCCACATACACCTCTTCCTTTGTCGAACCATATAGAAAAAGAGATATTCACATCCATCTGATGGAGATTCCATCCTTTCATGGAAGCAAGGGAAATAATATATCACAGGTGAAAGTGTATCATCATAATCTATGCCTTCCTTTTGAGAGAAGCCTCGAGCAACGAATCTTGCCTTGAAATTTTCAGCACCACCATCAGATCCATGCTTGATCTTATAGAGCCATTTCGGGGTGACAGCAGCTTTGTCCTCTGGTCTCAGGATCACATCCCAGAAATCATTTTTCATAATAGACTCATACTCTCTGAGCATAGAATCCTTCCAAACTTGATGCTTTACAGCTTCTTCAAATGATCTAGGCTCATATTGTACGATACATGGCTGCTAGATACCCTTGGTATGTATTCGGCTTCATGATTTATACGGAATGCCCCCCTTTGGGGTAATATTACTCTCGACATCCTTAAGAGTATACCAAAGCCATGAGGGTCTTCTCTTCTTTTCTTCCAGCAATGCCATTTTCTCAAGAACATACATGGTTGTGGTATCCCTCTTAATGCTAACCCCTCTTGTGAGAGAAGTCATCTATAAAATTCATGAAATAAGAACATCCTCCCAAGGATTTCTCAGGAAATATATCAGATAATTCAGAGTGTATCAGATGTCTTTGTGATACTTGAGGAAGGAAGAAAGTCCCCTTGTATGCTTTTCACCCTGACATATGCCTTCATGATTATTTTAGAATTCGGGCATCCCAGACACCAACTTCCTTGCTTCGGAAAGGTATTTGTATTCATAGGCCTAATTATTACTCACCCACTGTCAAGGCCATAAACGAATCATAGCCATATACTACCATACATCTATCATACTGATTACAATGTTGTCGTAATATTATCATACACATCACTATCATCTTTAGCATTATCATACTGTCATATAGTACTGAAGATATCAGAATTTATGGTCATATATATTCTGTCATAACCCATAGATTTTTTTAAGGCCCTAAACATTCCAAAAGCTTCTTGGAAGACTATGGCTTTACCTCCACAAGATCCTCCTCCCTTCGTTGTTCACGATGGAAACTTTCATTTGAATATTCAAGAGATTGCATAAATTTACTTGAATTCTTTTCTGTCTCCTTTTTGTTATGGTCATAGACATCACTGTCATAATCAATACTTCAATTCAATGGTAAAGGGTGAAAATATGATTCAATCAATTAATACATGCCTTCAACTTAACTTTGCAGAGATCAATCTTCTTGATAGCGAGTTCAGTTCTTAGAAAAACAGGTATGCAGATAATTTTCGAAAGCCAGCTCAGATAGGTTGACATTTCTGAAAGAAACAAATGAATGTGCTCCTCCTCATGAAACAGTCACCCAATTGCTAAGCCTGGGACTTTTTTTTTTTTTTTAAGAATGATTTCGGTACAACTATGAATCAACTTGAAATATAGATTCATATCTCTACAAGAGCTCAACAACCTTGTAAAACTCGGCCTGTTGTTACTGCTCTTCCACCGTCTAGCTTTCAAATAGGGGCTCAGCTCTCCTACAATACATAGATATAAAACTCGGCATGCCACAGAGAATATATCACCAACGAGTGTCCTAGATTATTTATTTATTTTCTCTTGGCTGAGAAGAGAGGTTTCTAGGTTGATGCAGCAAGGTTGCAAATTTTTAGGGTACACACGCGGACCTATGGTTTTTATGGGCCCACACAGATGGTGACCAATCGTATCAAATATTAACCTTCACAACTTAACCAACTTACCTCCCCATTGTTTCACAACTTTAACACCTTTTGCAATATTGTGATTTTGCGATTTCGCAACTCGTAGCGAAATTCCTATCGCGCGTCGCAACTTTTAGAGTTTAGCAGTAACTGTGCTCTTTATTCTATGTGATCTATGATTGCATCATATCGCCACCTCCCATATTTATCAAAATCACAAATTTAATTCCTTATCGTGCGATGTATTCTTAATAATAACCACTAAAATCGTCAATGTGCAAAATCTTGGTGGGTGTGATTTAAGCTCCACCATTGATCTCGGCCAGATCTAACGGTCATGTTGTGCCTTTTCTGATCTGCTTCGCATCGTAACTCAATTATCTTAACGTGTAAAGTCTTAACATGTAACACTAAAATATGTGATGCGCAATGGCTGATGTATGAGCATCACTTTGTCCATCTTCAGAAGTTGCAATTTCAACTTCTCCTTCAGAATTATTTTCATGTCACTTTCACCCTCTTTAAGAAAAGACTCAAAGAATTGATGTTACAATACTGTAGTATTTTTTACCTAGTTAGGGAACTTTGCAGGATGGACCAAGCACTAAGAAGCCATGGACAACCTCCTTCTAGCTGCAGCCTAGGAAATACAAGGTGCCCTATGTATGGGTTGTTGTTTTGGGCATGTGGCAGCCTATAAAGACTCCACGTTGGCCTATTTGGAGTGGCTAGGCCTACGGCCTACCACAGTCCATTGCGGGTCCCTTAAAACATACCCAATCCACCTTCCTTCTCCACATGCAGCCCTCAAAACAGTCCGCAAGTAGCTCCTCTTCTTGCGGCCTCTGATCCAGCAAGTCCGAGCTTGGGAAAAACCTTAAATGAGCCCTAAAATAGACCTAGAAGAGGCACATTTTACATACAGAAACTCGACCTCTCTTCTATGAAGATAAGCCTTCTCCACATTGTCCCAATCTGCTCTTTACAAGGCCTCTTCCAACTACGGCTAAACCCAAACAAATTTAGAGATGTACTTGCCCAATTCAAATTTGTTTCTAGCCCTTAAGGTCTTGGCCTAGAAGCAAGCATATACGCCCTCCACCACAACATACTTCAGATCTTCTATAAACCCTTAAAACAGTCACTCCATGCCTCTCTTCCCTAGCCTCCTTGTTTCATCCTTATTGGCTCTTCCACGTTGTTCTTTCAAGAGAGGCTAGTCCTCCTGACTGCCTTCTACGCAGCTCCAGTTGTGTGCTAAGCCCTATGGCCTAGCACAACAACATTAATCTTAATGCCCTAGATTCTCAACAAGATGGGCTTTGTCTTCTCCTAGCTCTGATACCATGTAAATTTCTGAAGATGTTCTATGCTATATGAAAATTTACTTTAAACTTCTAGGGCATGAAAGTAAGATGTAGATAGAACATACCAATAGATCGATGGAAGACAAGCCAAAAATAGAGATAAAGAATGGTGGCATTACAGCGGTCAACAGGATGCTTCAACCAGAAAATTCTCCATAAGGTCAACAAACCCAATGTGTCACACAACCCCAATATGTCTCATCAAGAATGCTCCATCAAGACGCATCACCATGAGAATCCCTATCCGTATCACCATGAGAAGCCATAATCGCAGCACCATCCGTGAGAGAAGAGAATGTCTCAAAAAAATGTGTGTATAATGAACTCCAAGTCTGTCCAATATATATCCATCTATGGGGGTGTGTGACACATCTCTTATGCATGTGGGATAAATCAGGCTAACATTGCACATGTGGAATAAATTCAAAATACATGTTCTGCTCATCCGATCAAGATGATCTTTAGATCGATCTTACACCTCTCCGAAAGGGGAATACAATAAAAATATTGGCATCGTTATCTGAGAATCACAACATGGAGTTTGTACATAGATGCCCAAAATTAACATTGGCTTAGTATCCATGAGTTATGTCAACTCTTGAGGTGTTGCAAAACTTCCCAGCCCAAAAGAAGGCCTTGTTATCAACTATCGGATGTGTGGATCCGTAGCATTCCAACCTAGTGGTTTTCTCTCATGAAAAATATATCACTCGACTTCCAGATCAATTATATTTTATAATTCACGTCATTTTATGTGGTAAGAACATTCATCATTATATCATGGATGATGGAGCCTTGACTTGAATTATGTCCATGTCTTGTTGGAAGGTGATTGGTTCACCTCAACTAAATCAATCGACAACCACATTGAAATATTTCGATGGAATAAATTACAAACCTTATGGGATTTTGAATTCCCTTCAAGTAGAATTAGGGGGGGAAATCGTGTCTATAGAATTAGAAGTTATTTACGGACCTCTTGATTACAATATTCTACTAGGACATACATGGTTTTACATTATTGCTGCCATCGTTTTAACCTTTTTCCGTACGATCACCTTTCCTCATAAAGGGAGGATTGTAGCCATAGATCAAATCACATTTTTTGCCTCTTATTATCATTTTACCGGAAGTTTACCTCTTGTGGGGGAATCCCTACAACCATATCAGCATGTTGGGGTTGGATTATTAAAGGATTCCTCGCTTATGGGAACATTTTCGCTCCCTCCTTCTCCCCTTCCCGACAACTCTTTTTTGGTTTCTTATATCAACATGATATTCATCTACTATCCTGACTGATCCATGGATTGTACCTGATGAAACCAACATTCAAATTTTTGGTAATCGAATGTCTCTAAGCCCTGTTGAGCTAGATTATGAAGCCATTTATTAGGTTTGCATGGATTTTACCTTCTCTTTGATCAATTAGGTAGATTGATCATTAGATTATGGCACGCCTTCTCACCCTTTTTCTCACATATTCTCTACAGATGAAAGAATCATGGATATCATGATGCTAGATAATGGGTCGTGGGATGAACATCATCATTGTTTCTCCTTACTATATTCCATTTAGGATAATTTAAGTGTTTCATATTTATCCAATTATGTCGAACCTATTATGAATTTCATCTTTATTCATGAGATTCACTCTGAAAAGAACATTTCTAATATAGAAGAGAAGACACCTCTTGAAATTTCTATCAAACCATGTATTTTTGAAAATATGTACATTGGAGCATCTTGTTCCCCATATGAGATCGAGGTTTATAGATCCCTTTTCATGATTTTTTGAATGTCTTTTCCTATACTTATGAAGAAATGTGAGGCATTGACCCAAATATAGCTGTACACGATATTAATACGTATCCAAATGCCAAACCTGTTCGGCAACACCTCTGTCCAGTTCATACGAAAATGGCTGTCGAGATCAAGACTAAAGTTGAAAAGCTTCTTCGTGTTGGTTTCATATACATCATTCCTTTAACTAATTGGCTATGAAATTTTGTCCCTGTCATGAAGAAAAAGGGCACGATCTGAGTATGTGTATATTATCAAGATGTCAATCGTGCTTGTCCCAAGGAAAACTATCTAACCCCTTTCATCGACCATATTGTTGATGATTGCGCTGGTTATGAGATGTATTCCTTCATGGATGGATTCTCAGGCTATAATAAAATCAACATTCTCTCGGAGGACCAACCTAAGACTGCATTTATCTGTATGGGGTACTTTTTCTTATCGAAAGCTCACATTCATCTTGAAGAATGTGGGTTCCACATTTCAATGTGCGATGGATTATGCTTTTCATGATATAAAACACATCATACAACCATATTTGGATGATCTCCCTGCTCATTCCAAACATCGGTATGGTCATATGATGCATCTTCGAGCTATCTTCCTCTGTTGCAAACACTATAAAATTTGAATTAACCCACAAAAATGTGTATTGTGTGTTGGTTTTGGTCATATCCTAGGTTTTGTTATTTTAAAACAAGGAATTTCTATCGATCCTCTCAAAGTGCAAACAATCGTTGACTTTACTCACCTTTTTCTCTTGTTCAATTACAAATACTCCAAGGGAAAGCTAATTTCCTATAGGGGTTCATCCCCAATTACACCGAGCTAACCAAAGGATTCACTCTCTTACTGAAGAAATTCGTACCCTTCCATTGAGATCACGACTCTTAGAAAGTGTTTGATACCATGAAATATGTACTGGTTTGGGAATCTCTTCTATACCACCCTGATTGTTAGCATGAAAATTTCATGTACCTAGCTACTACCATTTCTATTGTATTAATGGTATTGGTCCAAGAGGAAGATATTGGGATAATATCCCATCTATTATCTGAGTCAAAACCTAAATGATACAAAGATCAAATATACTCATGTAGAAAAGTTGGCTTTGGTTGTCGTTCAAGCCGTCCAAATATTTCACCATTACCTCTCTCTTAAGAGAACTACGGTCATTTCAGATTGAAACTGTAAGACATATATACTATCATGTCAATTGCTGAGGGGAAATTACTCTAATTGGATTGTTACTCTCTAAGATTTTGACCTAGATTTCATCAAATCCAAGTCAAAGAAATCCCTAGTTTTCACTAAGCTTATGTGTGAACTCCCTTCCCTTGATTCTAAATCTACATTTGAATATTATGTCCTTAACTAGTCATTGTTTCTTATTTCGCCATTTGACCCATGGTATGGTGATTTCATGATTTATCTCCAGACCCAGATTTTCCGCCCTAATACCTCTCACTCTGAGCAGCGATGTATTCTATACCAATCCTAAAATTATATGGTCATTGGTGACACTCTTTACTATTGTGGTATTGATATGATCTTACAGAGGTGCCTCATCCTTGAGGAAGATGAGAAATTTCTTAACGAATTCCATTGAGGGGCATGTGGTGGAAACCTATCTGGCTATGCTACTGCGCAGAAGATCCTATGTGTTTTTTAATTTTGGCCCACTATATTTCGCGGTTGTATCATCGTTTTCCAAAAATGTCATGTGTGCCAGATCTATGATCGCATGATCCATGCTCCGCCTGATCCTTTGCATCCCATCATCATTGTTGTTCCTTTTGTTAAATGGGGCATTGACTTTAGGACATGTAACCCTCACTCGGTCGGGGGGCATGGTATATTATTGTCGCTATTGACTACTCTACTAAGTGGGTCGAGGTGATGCCTACATTTAAAAAAAATAGCTATATAGCTACATACTTTTTTTTCAACCACGTTATTTCTAATTTTGGCATACCACAAGCGATAGTTACGGATCACAGAAATCATTTCCGGAATCATATGATGACCGAACTAACTTCCAAGTTGGGACTTTCGCAAGAAAATTCCACTCCCTATTATCCATAGGCTAATGAAAAAGTTGAGGTTGTCAACAAAGTTCTTAAAAATATGCTTCAATGTATGGGAGGGGTCCATAAATCATATTGGCACATGCTTCTTTATGCAGCCTTGTGAGCATACCAAAGAAAGCAGTAGAGAAGACTCTGTAGATCGAGGAGAAAAGTGCGCAATGCAGAGTCTATTTTGAGTCTTAGGGGCTTTGGGGTGGGTCAAAGCCCCTTATTATTTAAAGGGAAGGCATTATTTTGTGAATTTTGGACTCCGCCCATGGTTTTTGGACCATGGTATTGTAAATTCAAAATATATATAAGGAGTCTAGATAGAAGTCATATATACGCTTGAACGATAGATCTAATGAGATGCATTTGGATGTGAGATTGTTTTGAGTCAAAGTCTGTGTTTTGGGTTAGAGGAAAGGCTCATGCAGTTGAGTGTACGATTACCTTAGGAAGTTTGCAATTGTGTGCGTAGACCCCTGCAACTGTGTGTGTAGGGCTCTACAGTTGTGTGCGCGAGGTGGAAAGTGAATGCATGAGAAGGATCTGGCTATAAATGAAAAAAATGTTGAGAAAGATATGAGTTATATTAATGTATTTTTCTTTACTTACTGTTTATGAATATCTATGTTGAGTAAGGGGTTTTTATCTGTAACTGAATAGCACAGCCTTGCTTATGGTTGTTTACTATGTTTAGTGCATGAATAAGTAAGATCGTGCAACCTGTTAGTAAGTTCAATAGATGTGTTGAACAATTCTTGTATTATTGATAGATCTGACCTGCAAGCTCTATAAAGAAGGAAAGGCCCTAAATCCATAGACCACTGTCCCTTTGGATGCAAAAACCTGGTTCTATTATCCCTTGTATTGCCTCGGGTGAGACTTTAGTTTGTGCAAGTAGATAGTTGTCGAAAGGGACAGTAATAGTGGGTTTCTTTGGTTCATATAGCCACATTTGAACCTAATTCTAGGCCCCATTAATCCAACAAATGGTTTCATTTATAGGACCGAGATCTGGCTGAGGAATAACTAGATGTGGAATCTGTCTAAGAAAGATATTGAAGATTGGGTTGATCTAAAAGAACGCAAATTTTTCGTGCAAGAAAACAAACGATCCACACATCTCTACTGAACACTGGTTAGCGAAGTATATTTATACAGATCAGTACAATATTTTTTTCGCATCATTGTCTAGTGAGCTATACGAGTGGATATCATGGCTAGCAATGCAAAAATGTTATTTCAATAATAATCCCACTGCATGGACCCCAGATATGATTGAGAAGTTGAAAAATAATGATAGAAAGATCACAAGGGTTTTCAATTATTGGATAGACAATATCCTTGGAGGGTTTGTCACTAGGTTTGCGATTGAGACTTTTGTGTCTTATAGCGAAGTAGAGCGAAAGTTCTTCAAAGGCCCTAGAGGTAAGTACCTGAATTCATTGAAGTTTTGTGTCAAAAGGTATATTATAGAAGCTCTCATATTGATGCTTGAAGAAAGAGAACCTGGTGCTATGTGAAGTGGTAAGCGATTCAGGACATGTTGGGGTACTTATATTGAAACTGAATATCATTCGTTTTTGGGTCTGAAAAAGGGGAGAGAAACACCGCTACCCCAAGAATTATTTCACTGAGATTTGAAAGTTAGCAAAGTGTTGAGGAAATTCACAAACCTTCCACCCCCATCCTCATTCCATTCCATTATGTTCCTCCACCTCCACCTCCACCTCCCCCATTCACCATGGCCCAACCACCAAATATGCATGTGCTTAAGGGATCATATGATCCTGAACAATTATATTTTTTTGCGGAAGTAATATGGAGTTCAAAGAACACTATAGATGGAAATTGAAGAAAGTGCAGTTGGTTACAACACTACAAGACAGAGGATTATGTAGAGGAAATATGTCATGACAAATTCAAATGCTACATTGGTTGAAATGAAGACTGCATTGAACGTTGAATTCAAGAAACCAAATTCGTAGTCCCAGTGTGTTATCACTCCGTAATTCTGAAGGCCGAGGACAAAACCACGGAGGGAAACATCAAACCACTTTAGAATCTAGGACCTAGCTTTCCTAGATTCATAGAGGGCTCTCTGTGTTATATATAGATTTTCTTATAGGGGAATTTTAGGCTAGCTATTAGTGCATAGGGGTTTTTTTGAAGATTTTTTATTGAGGCAGTAGAAGAGGGTCATTGGGCTATGGAGTCAAACAGGTGCAAACAGATTCAAATGGATGAATAAATGAGGTCAGGTGCAACCAGAAAAGCTAGCCATGTCAATCGATCTTAACAGCTTGTGAAATGGAAAAGGAGGAGGAGATTAAGGTTCAACATGGATGCAGGGAAGACCATCTCTGAATTATACATCCAGGTCTTAGAGGAAAACATAAAATACTGTTTCAAGACTTAGCAGGGTACCCCATGGTAAATCCTACACAAAAATTTCTATCTACAGTAAAGAAAGAACAACAATAGACAAAAACAGGAGAATAAAAAATTACATGGGAAAACACTTCACCAAAAATCATAACACAAGAATCTGGAAAACAACATCATATTTCATTCATTCAATAGAGAGTGCTTACAACTGAATGATTCTATTACAATGGTTTTTTCCCCTTCCGGGCCTCCCTTCATACTGCTAATGCATACAGTATTTATAGAAAACTTAAGTCAGTTAATCTGTCTACTGTAGTGATTACATTCAAGCAGAAACTAGACAAGTGGAAACATGCAGGTGGTGATAAGATGAGCTTGGCCTCCAACAGTGGCTTTAGAATTCCGTTATTAATTGTGAAATGATCAGGATTGGGCTGGTGTGATGCCAAAGAGGCGAGGAAATATTTGACACCTTGGCTCTTCATATTCAAAAAAGCATTGTGGGATTATTAAATTGATGAGGTGCTTGGATCAATAGCTACGTTGATGTGTTCGTTTCCCCTTCAGTTCCTGCTGTTATATCACAAAATTCCCAACTCAACCTTTTCTGTCTATTTCCTTGTGACGTTCAGCCTCGCTCTGCCTTTTAATCCTTGTCGAGTCTTATAAGTCCTTCTGCTGTGTTTTTCCTATTTCTTTATAAAATGGTACACAAACCTCATACACCTGGACTTGAAATCCTTTATATTTCATCTTGGAACCACATCACGTTCGTGCTGACATCGCACTTCACATTTTTTTGTCCTTAACTTTTCCTTAGCACTTATCTTTTAAAACTTGCGACGTGCGCTATGCGATCGGGTCCCACCTGGCATCGCACATCGCACCTTGGTGACTTTATCACTTACCTCCCGTGGTTATCCTTTAAAACTTGTGACGTGCGCTATGCGATCAGGTCTCACCTAGCATCGCACATCACACCTTGGCGACTTTATCATTTACCTCCTCTGGTTATCCTTTAAAACTTGCGATTTGCTATTTGTGATTAGGCCCCACGGCATCGCACATCTCACTTTGGTGATTATAACACTTACACTTTGCACTTAAATTTTAAAACTAACGATGTGCAATATGCGAGCCAGGGCCACGTCATCTGCCATGTCACCTTTCCACGTCACTGCCACGTCATTTTCCATGTCATCATAAATCAACTGCAATCTGTGGGGTCAGGGCCACGTCATCTGCCACATCATCTTGCCATCTCACCTTGCCACATCACTGCCATGTCATCACATATCGCACTTCGGCGAATTTAGCATTCACCTCCGCACTTATTCTTTAAAACTTGCAATTTGCAAATTGTGATCGAGCCCCACCGCATCGCATATCGCACTTCGGAAATTTTATCACTTACCTTCCATGGTTATCCTTGAAAACTTTGTGATTTGTGATTTTCCATTAGGCCCCACCGCGTCGCATATCGCACTTCAATGATTTTAACATTTACCTCCCACATCTATCCTATAAACTTTGGGATTTTCTAATGCAATCGGGTCCACCGTCGTCGCATATCGCACTTCAACGATTTTAACAGTTACCTTCGATCTTATCCTTTGAAACTTGGGATTTGCAAATTGAAATTTAATCTACACCATCCATCTCTCCACTTCAATTTTGCATTTTGATCCTAACTGCCTATTTTCCCCTTTGTGCCTCCTCCAAAACCCTTAAGTTCATTTAAGGAAAATACGCCATTTCTCTGCTTTCTATGATTTAAAATTAAAGGGCATGGGCTCTGGCTATCACCACGTAATGTCCTTTATTGAAACCTGAAACCACTTGTGGGGGCACTTAAGCAGTTTTTGGAATTTGAAGAGAGTGTTCCCACAGTAATGTCAATCATTGATTTGTGGGTGAGAAGATTTAACGAGACTACTTGCGGGGGCACTCCTTGGTATAAATCTCGTGAAATTTGTGCTTTCGGGTTGTCGTAGGATCTGGGTGCGATGAATACGAGCCTTCGTTGTACTCAAACTTGGAAGAATGATAACAGTTGCGAATTGCAGATGTGAAAAGGTAAGGAGGGGGGGTAAGGTTCAAGGGAAGATAATGGTTTACTACGAGGTAGTGTCAGACTTAGGATATAAAGGAAATGCAAGTATTTATTGTGGTTTATGTAACTGATGATATATATGAATGTATCAAGCGATCTAAAGTGGGTGCGGAGTTGTGAATAAGGAAAGTTTAAATGAGAAAATGATAGGGCTGCCAGTGGGTGGGCGTAGCTTATAACAATATAATTTTAGACTTTAATATAAGTGGGTTTATAAAGTAATAAGTCCCGAAAGGTTATGTATCTATGTTTAAATGGTTTTAATGGGATTTCGGGCATTGGAGTTCAGAATTTGGAAAAAAATAAGGGTAAGAGAGGGAAAATTATATGGAATGAGGGTAAGAAGTTTTCTCACCATTACGCTTTTCAGCAACACTTTCCTCCTTCCCTGAACTGAAAGGCAGATAGATTATTTTGAAGCTCTTGACAGCGATGATTTCCCTTTTTTCCTGATAATAAATGATAGCCATGGAATATTATTTTTAGTATGAAAGACCTCAGAAAATAATCAGTTACCTGGTGAAAATGTGAAATACAAGAGTCTAACAGTGGCTCCAGATGGGGATGGCAGCTCCTTCAGGAGGTGTCAAGAACACCGTAGACTAGTGGCCTAATCCATTGGGCTAATCCCAAATCTACAAATTAATTTGCTACAAAACCTATGTGGCTGAGAAGGCTCAGTTCAAAATCAACACTCTCTACAAACTGAAGTCTGGAATATACTTGCACTGAAAAATAGAAAGCAATCTGAAACTACAACTGGAAAAATTCTTAGAGTACTGAGCTTATTTGCACACCTACCTACCCTATTCTACTGAAATTGTTTTTGTTCTAAATGATACAATAATGCCAGTGCAGCTAGTCAAGTGGCAGTAGAAACAGATTGATAACTTGACTGCTTGTCAGGAAAATCAGCATTATAACTTGATTATGTGTCCTCATAACCAAAGTTATAATATGTAATGGAAACTTTTGATGTATTTGATCCTTATAGAGAATACATGTTTGAAAACTTGAGCTAAAAAGAACCTCCATATAATCTGTTATATAGGATCAATAAAATCATGATGTAAAATATTTTCTTTTAGGCCTTCAATGACCAGTTTATCGTGTATATCCTCGATATTAAACCTTGGAACCTCATCTTAAGTTTGGTACTTGAAAGCACAATCATCCTCAATATGTAAGTCAAGAGGTAGTACAATTTCTTCTTGCTTAGGGGAAGGAATATTTTCCAAGAATTCTTTAGGATCTCGAAAATTATATGAATGAATTTGGAAATTCAAAATTTCAATACCAGTTTCATATCATTCAACAACTATCTCTAGAAAATATGTTCTAGCTTCAGGACTAAATTTGATTGATTTCAAAATGAGAAAGAAAACCTCTAGGAAATATTCATCAAGCTGAAATTTTGATAACTGGTTCCTGAATGCCATTTAAAAATTCACTATATAGAATTTCAGTAGGAACTCTGGTCAGCATGTTGTGGAGTTGCCATGAATGCTCAAAAGCTGGGTTATTTGAATCATGGAGTCGTTAGGTGAATAATTGCAACCTTCTTGTGTTTGGTCACTATCCACCATCAACAATTATATATGAACTTTGATGTACTTTTTGAGGAAGATAAATTTCGTCCCCAGTGGAGTCACCATTATGTTATCACTCTATAAATCCGAAGGCTGAGGATAGAACCACGGAGGGAAACATAAAACTGCTTTGGAATCTAGGATCTAGCCTTCCTAGATTCAGAGAGGGCTCTCTCTCTTCAATATAGCTTTGTTTATAGGGGAATTTTACGTTATCTATCAGTGCATAGGGGTTTGTTTGAAGATTTTTGGTTGAGGCAGTAGAAGAGGGCCATTGGGCTATGGATTCAAATAGGTGCAAACAGATTCAAATGGATGAATAACTGGGGTCAGGTGCAACCAGGAAAGCTAGCCATTTCAATGGATCTTAACAGCTTGTGAAATGGAAAAGGAGGAGTAGATTAAGGTTCAACGTGGATGCGGGGCAAACCGTCTCTAAATTATGCATCCAGGTCTCAGAGGAAAACACAAAATATTGTTTCAAGGCTGAGTAGGGTACCCGATGGTAAATCCTACACAAAAATTTCTATCTACAGTAAAGAAAGAACAACAATATGCAAAAATAGGAGAATAACAAATTACATGGGAAAACACTTCACCACAAATCATAATACAAGAATCTGGAAAACAAAATCATCTTTCATTCAATCAATAGAGAGTGCTTACAACCGAATGACTCTATTACAATGGTTTTTTCCCCTTTCGGGCCTCCGTTCATACTGCTAATGCATATAGTATTTATAGAAAATTTAAGTCGTTTAATCTGTCTAATGCTGTGATTAAATTCAAGCAGAAATTGGACAAGTGGAAACATGCAGGCGGTGATAAGACAATCTTGGCCTCCAACAATGGCTTTAGCAGTCTGTTATTAATTATGCAATGATCAGGATCTGGCTAGTGTATTGTCAAAGAGGCGAGGAAATATCTGACACCTTGGATCTTCATCTTCAGAAAATCGTTGTGGTATTATTAAATTGATGAGGTGCTTGGATCAATAGTTGCGCTGATGTGTTTGTTTCCCCTTCGGTTCCTGTTGTTATATCACAAAATGCCCGACTCGACCTTTTTTGTTTTTTTCCTTGTGACATTCAGCCTCGCTCTGCATTTTTCTCCTTGTCAGGTCTTATAAGTCCTTCTGCCATGTTTTTCCTATTTCTTCATAAAATGCTGCACAAACCTCATACGCCCAGACTTGAAATCCTTTAGATTTCAGCTTGGAACCACATCACGTCCGTGCCAACATCACACTTCACATTTTACTGTCTTTAACTTTTCCTTATCACTTATATTTTAAAATTTGTGACGTGTGTTATGCGATCGGGTCCCACCTGGCATCGCACATCACACCTCGGAGACTTTATCACTTACCTCATGCAGTTATCCTTTAAAAATTTTGATTTGCAATCGAGCCCCATTGCATCGCACATCGCACTTCGGTGATTATAACACTTACCCTTTGCACTTAAATTTTAAAACTTGTGATGTGCGGTATGCGGGCCAGGGCCATGTCATCTTCCATGTCACCTTTCCACGTCACCTTGCCACATCATCTTAAATCAACTGTGATCTGTGGGATCAGGGCCACGTCACCTACCACGTCACCTTGCCACATCATTGTCACATCATCTTACCATATGATCTGCCACGTCACCTTGCCATGTCACTGCCACATCATCTTGCCACGTCATTGCATATCACACTTCGGCAAATTTAGCATTCACCTCCGCACTTATTCTTTAAAACTTGCAATTTGTGATTTGCAATCGGGCCTCACCGCATCGCACATCGCACTTCGGAGATTTATCACTTACCTTCCGCGGTTATCCTTTAAAACTTTGCGATTTGCGATTTGCGATCGGGCCCCACCGCATCGCATACCACACTTCAGTGATTTTAACATTTATCTCCCATGCCTATCCTGTAAAATTTACGATTTTCGATGGTGATTGGGTCCCACCGTCATCTCATATCGCACTTCGGCGATTTTAACATGTACCTTCGTGCTTATCCTTTGAAACTTTCAATTTTCAATTTGCAATTGAATCTCCACCATCCATCTCTCCGCTTCAATTCTGTGCTTTGATATTGATTGCCTATTTTCCCCTTTGCACCTTCTCCAAAACCCTTAAGTTATTTTAAGGAAAATGAACCATTTCTCTGTTTTCTCTGATTTAAAAGTAAAGGGTGTGGACTCTAGCTATCACCATGTAATTTCCTTTATTGAAACCTGGAACCACTTGTGGGGGCACTTAAGCAGTTTTTTGGAATTTGAAGACAATGTTCCCACAGTTAATGTCAATAATCGATTTACAGGTGAATGAATTTAACAAGACTGCTTGCGGGGGCACTCCTTGGTATAAATCTCATGCAATTTGTGATTCTAGGTTGCCGTAGGATCTAGGCATTATGAATACGAGCCTTCATTGTACTCGAACTTGGAAGAATGATAACGGTTGCGGAGTGCGGATGCAAAAAGGTAAGGAGGGGGGTAAGTTTTGTTGAACTCTTAGTTAAACTGAGAGGGGGGGTTGAATCAGTTTAACACATTCATGGACTTTTAAAACTTTTCCTTTAAAACTTATTTTACTTTATTAACACCTTTATTTCAAGATCAACATAATGTGTGAGCAATCTTTATTTATGAGCAGCAATTAATAAGCAGATTAGATAATGTAACAACAGTCTTAATATGTTAGCAGCAAGTATTAGTAGAATAGATATATCATATCAACACATAGACATCATGCACATAGACACCAGATATACGTGGAAACCCATAAAGGGAGAAAACCACATCTTATTATTGTTGTGATGCAAAGGCAAGTTCCAACTCCCTCTCGCCACTGATTTTCTGTAGGCACCAATCTACAGGAGGCTCCAACCTCAATTCTGCAAGCTACAACTTGCAAGGAAGCTCCAACTCCCATCTATTTTCTGTAGGCACCAACCTACAGGAGGCTCCTACTTCAGTCAGCTACAACTGACATTTTATCAAGCTACAACTTGATGTGGAAGCACCAACTCCCATCTATTTTCTGTAGGCACCAACCTACAGGAGGCTCCTACCTCAGTCAGCTACAACTGACATTTATCAAGCTACAACTTGATAGGGAAGCTCCAACTTCCTTACTCTTTCAAAAGAAAACAAAAACACTTGCTGATTTACCTTGGATATCAGCTCTGTTCTGTACCTTCTTCTCTGCTGTTCATCAACTCTTATATCAGACCTGCATCATCTCTGCTCAACCCCTTCTTCTTCTTTGCTCAGCTCCTCCTTATTCACATTCTTCTTGCAACTTGCTTATTCTCTTCAACTCTCTTTAATTCTGCTGCATACTCTCTTCTTCTCTCACTCCTTTTTCGTCAACTCTCTCCCCTTGGATATTACCCTGTTTTATACAAAAATAGCTTCATGGATGTTTGTATTCCACTGGGAATTCGAAATGGACAGCCATGTCTCTTTGCCTTCTGCCTTCTCATCTCTTTTCAGCTTACTCAGAAAATGTAACTGTAGGTGCTTATTTTAATATTACAGTGGGATATTTGTTCTTTCTCGGAGACTTGCCAATGCATCACAAAAAACAATTAAAATATTTACATTCGAATTACAAGGTGAATTCCAGCTCACTCATTCACCCTCTTGGCTAGCTGCGCATTTGTCTTTTCTTTGACTGTATTTTGTCTTTTTCTGTGATTATGTTTTAACTCTTTTCTGCTCTGTATTCTATTTTGTCCTCTACTGTGGTGTAATTGTTGTATATATGTAACAGTGCTTTTATATTAGTGTCTTTTAGAAAAATACGTGACTGCTGACTCGTAGCAAGTGTCTTGTTGATGTGGAACATTCCGCAGGCCAGAACATACATATATCACAATTGTATTACATAAATAATCGCCCTCCCCTTAAGCTGAGGCCCGTGGGTCTACAGACCATACGGCTTATCGCAACAACGTTATATATATATAATATATATGTATATGACTGCGCCTTTTAATATATATATATAACCCAACTTTGTCTCTTGGCTTAATTATAAGATGTTTTAATCATATAATCTGCCCTTTTAATACGCCTTAATCATACTCTCGGCGCATACACTAAAGCCTATTTTAAAACATATAGAACACCTTTCGGGCCCACCTGACACGTTTTCAAATGTAATTGATCGCAATCGCAAATTTCTAATTTGCGATAGTTGCTGTGCAGTTTCAACCAACTGCGATATTGCGATGGTGCGATGGCGCAATGTTGTGAAGTTGTGATATTGCGATTGTGCGATGGCGCAAAGTTGCGAAGTTGCGATATTGCGATGGTGCGATGGCGCAATGTTGTGAAGTTGCGATATTGCGATTGTGCGATGGTGCAAAGTTGTGAAGTTGCGATATTGCGATGGTGCGATGGCGCAATGTTGTGAAGTTGCGATATTGCGATTCCCGCCTTATAAAACTTTGTATTATGCGCTCCGTATAACTTCATAAATATGCTTTGGACCTTTGAATATAAAGCGCAATACTTGCCGCTGGAGTATACGATTCCCGGAATAAGGTTTGTCTATATATATATATATATGTTTGCCGCTTGGGTTAAGCGATTCCTGGAATTTTCTGCTCTTCCTCTGCTTGTAATTATAGCTCTGCCGCTCGACCGCTTCACTGCCTCTATATTCGCTGCCTCTGTCTCCACTGCTCTGTCTTTGATATAACGGCTCTGCTTTTATATGCACTGCCTCTGCCTCTGCCTTAGCTGTGCATCTATCTCTGTCTCTGCCGTTGCTTTCGCTCTGCTGTTTGACTATTACATTTTGACATTCTTCTTCCTCCTGTCTCCTTTGCGCTTCTTGTTGCCTCTGCTACTCTGTTATCTCTCCACTTCTTTCTCTTCTTCTTGTCTAATGCTGCTCCTTGCTTCCTTCATTCTCCTTTTGTTGCCTCTTCTTTAAATGACCCTGTCTCTGTTGCTCGACCCTCTCTACATCTTGCTGCTATGCTGTTCTCTTTGCCTGTCTCTGTCTTTGCTGCCTCCTTTGCCATCAATGACAATATTTCCAACAAGTTGCAAGGGGATATAACAGTTTGTTGCAAGGTAGTGTTGGACTCAGGATATGTAATATTCCGAAATTAGCACACAGCTAATTGGAATATTAATTTTTTATTTTTCTCTTAGTTATAGGAATGAAACGGTATGGAGACCCATAAATCTCCTTAGTAGGAATAAAAAGACACTCCTAATGTGAAAGGGGTTCATCTAAAAGCTGGATTGAAGACCCTTATGTGTGAAAATGGGTTGGAGCATGAAGAATGGGTCAACTTTGACCAAATCAAACAATGCTAGTATGGAAGGAGTGGCATTCATTGTGGGACAACGCAGTTTTGGAGGGAGACTCCATGCATGGAAGTAGTGGCTTTAATGAGTCGGTCTCAAGGTGAGGAAGCTCACCAAGAATATAAGGAAGGGGATGGAAGCCATTGTGAGCATGATGGGATTATTATTTTTTTTATGGTAAGTTAAGACTTGTGGCTCTCTTCAACTATTTAGCTAAGATTGCAGTGATGTTTAGCACAAGGGTGTTCCTGAGCTGGAATCCCACATTCATCCTCAGGGGACTTTGAGTGCCTAATCAAGAGAAATATTTTCACTACATTTACATATTTCAGCATTTGTCCAAGATACAACTTTCTTAAACAACACAATGTCTGCTTAGAGTTGTGTTGTGTTGCAGGGTGCAACAATGGAGGATTGTATTGTGTGTTTTCTGAGCTAGTTTTATAGTGGAGGAAGGTTTCCTTCCATTGGGAAGCCAGTAAAGAAGCCCCTTGGGCTTTATTAACATATTTGGCACTAGGCCAAGGTGGTATTATTCCCTACAACGCAGTTTCATATTGGATTTGCATTATTTTAGGGATGAGTTACAGGGGTAGTTGCAGTATGTGTTTTGGGAGGTGATTTCTTCAGTGGATGGGACATCCTTTCATCCGGAGGATCTATTGGAGAAGAGTTGTAGAATTCTACATCAACTTCAGCCATATCTTCTCATTTCTGTTGTTGCAGCAAACCTTCAGCCCTAGGGCTGCAACTTACATTTGTATAGTTTGTAAATTTTCCGGAAACCCTCTTGGGTTGTCATGGAAAGGTGATATAGTGCCTAGAGTTGTTGGTATAACACCTTTTGAGGCATATATCAGTATTTTTATCATTGTATGATCTCCAGTTGTAGTTATGCTCAGTATGACTGTGTTGTAGCATCTCTCCAACATTTTGTATTGTAGCAGCATCTCACTTTTGGGAGTGATTGTTTATGGGAGGCTTGTTACTCATATCATATGGTTTGTGCCTCACTATTTTGTATTGATTTTTTGTTATTATACATAATGTAATGTCCCCATATTGGTCTCCTATGTTTATATATTGATTTAAACTACCATTTCTATTCTTGTGTTCACATATTGCTGCTTTCCCCATTTGGGAATATTACAGTGGTATTAGAGCATAATCTTGGCTCAGCCTGTGTATCTCAGCCATTATGCTATTAGGAGAATAAGAAGAAGTGGAAAGAGATCAAAATTATGGAAGGAATGAGTTTCATCTCATCTCTTTCCAGATCTATAAGGGACCTCACCAAGGAGTTCAAGCAAAGAATAATGGAGCCATGAAACCACAATAGGGTTTCAAAATGAGGAATTTCCATGTACTTCCTATCATCAGAAGAAATAACTGGTATTGCATAGAGCTCCAAAGAAATATACTATTCCATTTTATTTTGAAGAAGAAGATAAAAGGCATGGAGATGGAGGAAACTTAGATCATGAGATTCGAAGTGAGTATCTTGAAGAATAAAAATCTCAGTCAAGAGCTTTCAAGGAGAATCTGACTCTCCCTCATTTTATTCAGATCAAAGAAGAAAGGAGACCTTACAGCTATAGAAGGAGAAAGAAAAATATATTTCTATTGTATACCTTTGATGGGTCATCCACATGCACAACAAGGGCTTGGGGAATGGATTTGGATGCATTATTCCTACTGCATCCAGTAGGAGAGAGAGAAGATGTTGAGATTGCAGCACTGCACCTTGAGGGTGAAGCAAACATTTGGTGGTTCAGCCATTTGAGTCATGCAAAAGTGACTGCATATGCAGATTTTACTCAAAGGTTGATCAAGAAGTTTAACAATAATAAATCAGAAGATAAGAAACTTCCACCACCACTTGCTGCAGGAGCACTTACATCAAGAGAAAGAACACTTGCACCTTTGCAAAGTGGTCTTGATCTCTTGACATTTAGAGCCCCATGCACTATTTTGGAGATGCATGAGGAGGAGGAGACTTATACCAGTGCTGGTGCAGACATAGAGGAGCAACCATCATCATCAGTAGTTTGGGAATTCATCACACCGGTGGGAGGAACCCTTGTAGTAGTACAATAAGTTCCCAAACAAAACCAAGGTATGAAAATGTTTCCACTTTATACTTTTTCAGCACATCTTATGGAATATTGTGGGGATATTCCATTGCATGACCTAGGGTCAAGATACACTACTAATTTGGAGTAGCAGACTATCACTACATAGAGGACCCTTGACAGGATCAAGGAGGAGATGTACATTCATCCTAATATGTCATTTTTGAGATGCACACAGCTCTTGGGTTTGGAGTGTAGATTTTTGGAGGATAGGATGAGTATTGTCCTAAATAATCCAATGCAGAACTATATGTTCAACATTGAACATGATCATGAGACATCAGATGCACCATCATGGAGATCAACAACGCTGTCATTGAGTAGTAGTGATGAGTTGGGGGCCCAACCATTATTGGAGCATTCCAATGACTATTCTACATGTGTAGTAGGGGATATGAAGATGGTTGATGAGAGACATGTTATCTCCCATTATTATGATGGATCCTTCTTGATGAGAACTTCATAGCTCAATGAGAAGATTTTTCGTTCAGTATACTTGGATCCTTATGGGTTCAACATGGTCATTAATGAGTGGTATTCATATGGAGATCTCTAGGAGGTTGCACTTCAACATCCCATGAAGTGTAGAGATATTGATTTGATTTGGGAGGATGGTATTCTCCATTAGAGGAATACCCATGTAGAGCATGAGAGTAGACACTCACCATTGGTTGGATGGGTGACGTTGATGAGCAAGAGGCTGGTGAGCCACTCTCAAATATATGACACTGGGCAGCAGGAGGCAAGGCTACGGTGGCTACTCTTGAAAGAGTTTGGTTAGCATGTGACATATCCTACTTCAAAGGGTATTTGGTTGCTTGGGACATGGCATGAAACTTGAATCATATGGCAGCAAGAAGTTTGGTTGCATTGGGGTAATGTGATATTTTTCATGTCAACCATCATGTTTTCACTCCATGGTATATATGATGGAGATGTGAGGAGGCAATAAGAGCTATTGTTGCTTTGGTTACTCTTGGGAGATTATGGGCTGATTTCCCCCCATACTTTGCATAATATTTCAGAAGAAGAGGATGGCACAATCAGGACACTAGGGGGCTACTCTTCAGAATTGGAGGAACAGGAGGTACTTTCACATAGGAGGGAATCTCCCATATATAGCAGCATCATGGTATGTGACTTTGGCATTGGGGATGTCAAAGAGGGAAGTTATGAGATGGCAGGATCCTTATCACAAAGGCCAACAACATTGTCACTTGGGAGAATGTATCTATTGATGGACTGTTCTAATGGGAGTATGTAACACTTCACATTTCATATCACTATGAGGAGATTCTAATGGGAGGGCTCATCCATGGACCTCACTTTCAGCCTACTAACAATGCATGGTAAGAAAGGCATTTTTATACTTATTGTTCATCTAACAAAATATTTTCATTCTCTTGCCATATATGTAGAGTGCATTGCTCCACAAGAGGGCAAGTTTCTATTTTGGCTTCATGGCCTTTCTAAGACCAATATTAGTGATGGAGGAAGCCATTTCTTGGATAGCATTGGGAAACTATTATATCATTCTTGTTATTCTCAGTCGATATATAATGCCATTTAATACTTCCTAGTAGATGAGAAAACATGCACAACTAGCAATTTGTTGGGAGACAACTTGCCACATGATGTTCTGAAACAACAGTTAGAAAAACTACGTTGTATCCACTGGAGAGACCATTGGTACCATCCAGCATTACATATAACACTCAGTATCTTTCTGATTTGGATGCCATATGGTGATGATGTGATATTCACTTCTTATGGGAAGGTTTTGGCAAGCAAGATTCATGAGACTAAAGAATGGGTATTTGGAGATCCATTTGTCCTTTTGTCCTTTAAGGGCAACACTACTACAACCCAATATCAGCAGCATCTATACATTTTTCATAAGTGGAGAGAGAGACATCATGGGGTAGGCCAATTGGTCTATCATGATCAGATATGCAGCCCACTTACATTTCATGAGCCAAAGGTGGAGGAGATTTTTCATGAGTTACCATTTTGGAGGGTGACTCACTTTGTATGGATGATAGCTTGGGGTTTGGAGCTTCACATGGGAATGGAGGTTCCCAATAATTTTTTGATCCCATGCCTCAAGCAGGCCTCTATACCACATACAATTGCCTCCATGGATATCCCACTTCTTCATAATGAGAGCCATTTGGATTTGTCACTAAAGGCTAGCTTATACATTTGGGGGGAACGACTTGGGGAAATATTTATGAGAGAGCATCTTGTTCATTGGAGGAAATTATCACATGAGGATGCTATAGGAGGAGGAGAGGAGGATCTTCAGTTCTATCCTTGCAGTTGCTTAAGGACAAGCATCATTTGGGAGGGGAGAACTATAATATTCCTAAATTAGCACACAGCTAATCGGAATATTAATTTTTGATTTTTTTCTTAGTTAGAGGAATAAGAGGGCATGGAGACCCATAAATATCCTTATTAGGAATAAAAAGACACTCCTAATGTGAAAGGGGTTCATCTAAAAGCTTGATTGAAGAACCTTATGTGTGAAAAGGGGTTGGAGCATGAATACTGGGTCAACTTTAACCGAATCAAACAACGTTGGTATGGAAGGAGTGGCATTCATTATGAGACAACACAGTTTTGGAGGGAGACTCCATGAATGGAAGTAGTGGCTTTAATGAGTGGGGCCCAAGGTGAGGAAGCTCACCAAGAATATAAGGAAGGGGATGGCAGCCATTGTGAGCATGATGGGATTATTATTTTGTTTATGGTTTGTTAAGACTTGCGGCTCTCTTTAGTTGTTTAGCTAAGATTGTAGTGTTGTTTAGCACAAGGGTTTTCCCGAGCGGGAATCCCACCTTCATCCTCAGGGGACTTTGAGTGCCTACTCAGGAGATGTATTTACACTACATTTCCATATTTTGGCATTTGGACAAGTTACAACTTTCTTCAACAGCGCAGTGTCTGCTTAGAGTTGTGCTGTGTTGCAGGGTGCAGCAGTGGAGGATTGTATTGGGTGTTTTCTGAGCTATTTTTGTAGTGGAGGAAGGTTTCCTTCCATTGGGAGGCTAGTAAAAAATCCCCTTGGGATTTATTAACATATTTGGCACCAAGCAAGGTGGTATTATTCCCTACAACGAATTTTCAGACTGGATCTGCATTATTTTAGGGAGGAGTTGCATGGGTAGTTGCAGTATGTGTTTTGGGAGGTGATTTATTAAATGGAGGGGACATCCTTTTATCTGGAGGTTATATTGGAGAAGATTTGTAGAATTATACATTAGCTTCAGCCATATCTTCTCATTTCTGTTGTTGCAGCAAACGTTTAGCCCTAAGGCTGCAGCTTACATTTGTATAGTTTGTACATTTTCCAAAAACCCTCTTGGGTTGTCATGGAAAGGTGACATAGTGCCTAAAGTTGTTGGTATAACATATTTTGAGGCATATATCAGTATTTTTATCATTGTATGATCTCCAGCTATAGTTATGCTCAGTATTACTGCGCTATAGCAGATCTCCGACATTTTGTATTACATCAACATCTCACTTTTGGGAGGATTGTTTAGGGGAGGCTTGTTACTCATATCGTATGATTTGTGCCTCACTATTTTGTATTGATTTTTTGTTCTTATACATAATGTAATGGCCCCATATTGGTATCCTATGTTTATATATTGATTTACACTGCTATTTTCATTATTGTGTTCACATATTTTTGATTTCCCCATTTGGGAATATTACAGGATATAAAGGAAATGCAAGTGTTTATTGCAGTTTATGTAAATTATGATATATATGAATGTATCAAGCGGCCTAAAGTGGGTGCGAAGCTGTGGATAAGGTAAGTTTTGATGAGAAAATGATATGGCTTCCAATGGGTGGGCAGAGCTTATAACAATAGAATTTCGGACTTTAATATAAGTGGGTTTATAAAGTAATAAGTCCCGAAAGGTTATGTATGTGGGTTTAAATGGTTTTAATGGGATTTCAGGTGTTGGAGTTCATAATTTGGAAAAAATTAAGGGTAAGAGAGGGTAAATGATATGGAATGAGGGAAATAATTTTGCTCACCATTACGCTTTTCAACAACGCTTTCCTCCTTCCCTGAACTGAAAGTCAGATAGATTCTTTTGAAGCTCTTGACAGTCAGGATTTCCATTTTTTCCTAAAAATAAATGATAGCCATGGAATATTATTTTCTGTATGAAAGAACTTAGAAAATAATCATTCACCTGGTGATATTGTGAAATACAGGAGTCTAACACAGTGTATCACAAAGATCAAAGAAATTAAGCATCTGGCTACTGATACCATATGTGAGGTAGATCAGAGGTTTAAGACAATATTGAGCTAGATTAGTTTCAAGATCTAGAATGAAAAACATAGAGAATGGTTCATTGTTGCGATGTTGCCTCATCTCAGATTTCCATTGTCACAACAAAATATTGCAACTCACGCTGAAGCATTGTTGGAGCGGGGTTCCCTGGGGCACATTTTTTGATATAATTATGTATAACTATTGTATATGTGCCTTGTGCGATTGATTCAAGGGGATTTGGGGTGGGTCAAAGTCCCTAATTTTGACGTAAATGGGTTTAAGGGTGAATTGAGGGCCTCAAACCATGGTTTGAGACCATAGTATTACACGTGGAAATATTATAAATAGATAGATCAAGTATAAGGGAATTAGCTTAAGACTATTTGATTTTTGATAACTTTATGCGTCTGTAATACGTTGTAATGGTTTTGTCTGGGTCGGGTTGAAAGGCTCTTGTTGGCTGTGTAAGGACTCCACTGCTTGTGTGCATGAAAGAGTTATGTAAGGGAAAGTCTGATGTATTGAAAGGTTCTAAATATTAATAGAAAGGACATATTTTTGAGAACTTCTCATGTTATTGATTTGGGTTATTTACTGTTTATATTCTGTTTAGATCACACTATTTTATGTTGCTTATTGCACAAGGGATATATGTTATGATTATGTATGCTTATTGATGGTTGATAAATCTAGTTAAGTAATTGCACATTGTTTAGATCTGGATCTGATTCTGTTATACTTTATCTGCGCTGAATCGATCTACGACTTTGTTATTCTGTTAAGAATTGTGCACACTATGTGATTCTACTTTATTCTGTTGCGTGCATCTATTTATGGCTGATACAAGTCTGCATTCGATTTTCTTAGAACAACTTCATTATTTTCTCCCTCAGGATGTGGAAACCTGGTTCCAGAACCACCCCATACTGCTTCCAGTGAGACTTTGATCTACGCAAGCAGGTCATTGCCGAAAGGGCCAGTAGTTGGAGGGTTTTTTGGTTTATCCATAAACTCTGAACCTGGTTTAGGACCCCTCAAGCCAAAAAATGGTTCTGTTTCCAGGACTAGGATCATTTTGAGGGATATTTGATGTTGTGGCATCCTTCATGAAATGAATTACAAGATTGGATGGATAGAAATATCCTTGAATTCACACTCCAAGAGAATAGAAGTACTAAATTATCTGATGAACAATGGGTACATAAATATATTTATACAGAAGTGCATGAAATATTCTTTTATTCCTTTGCGTAGGAGCTACAGGAGTGGTTGTCATGCTTAGATTAATTCCATCACTGCATAAAAGACGACACAGTCACTAAGTGGACTCATGAATTGATCTAGCAAGAAGAGAAGTTTGACAATAAGATCACTAGCGTGGTGGACCATTGGATCGATTTCCTCTTGGGAGGATTTATCACTAAATTTTCCATTGATCAATTTGTGTCATATTTTGAAGCAAAAAGAAATTTTTTCAAAGGCCCTAGAGGTAAGTTCCCGCGCTCATTGAATTTTTTGCTGAGAATGCTATTATGTGAACGGGGTTGTCTATGCGAACATATTGCTTGAATGCATCAAAGAGGTCCAACTATGCGCAGCTGAAAATTTTACTGTGAGGATTTTGAAAATTTTATTTATAACCCTGTGAAGCCTAGATCTGATAGTGAGGTTGAATCAGACACTAGTAGCTCAAGAATAAATCTCATCACACCAGAGACCCTTGAGTCTATTTCCAACTCCATCCACTCCACTTCTGCACTCACATCATAGATCACCGACTCCACTGCGCATTCCATCTCCACCACCACCTCCACCTCCCCTTGAAGTAGATATGGTTGCATAAATGAAGTTACCTAATTTCAGAGGCATTGGAAATGAGGGAAATGATCACTTTTGGTTTGTGACTGAGAAAATTAAAAATATTGATATTAGAAAAGCGCAGTTGGCTACTACTTTCTAATATCATACATTAGATTGGTACATCGGGTACGCTCAAGAAAACCCTAATGCTAACTTGGAACAAATCAAAGTGGCCCTAAAAGAGCAGTTTAAGAAGCCTAAGTCATACGCACAACTCGTGATAAGAATGAAGGAGATTTGTTAGGAGGCTAATGAATCTATATGGGAGGCCGATCAAAGGTTAAAGTGCACCATCAGAGATGGTCGATTTGTTATTTATGATACTCAACATAAGGAATTGTTTATTTCTGTGTTTTTTCCACATCTGCGTCATCCCTTAGGTCAGCAAAATATTTCCACACAAGCTGAGGCTGTGGAGGTTGCAATGAAATTGGAGGATACCCCAACACCTATTGGGCTGGGAACTCAATAGATTCAAAACCAGTTGGAATCCATGCATCTAGAAATTCAAAGTTTGTGCAAGGAAAAGGGCAAGGAGGTCTGTGCAGAGGTGTGGTGTATAAAATGTAAAGCATCTGGGCACCATAAAGACCAGTGTTCTGTCTTTAACAATTATATGAACGCTGGAAATCCTAGTCCATTGAAGAGTCTTGTATGGTGTACAATCTGTCAAAATTTTGAATTACATGAAACATATTCTTTCCCAAGTATCAGAAAGTATCAACCTAACTTGAAGCAATTGTTTTGAAAATTTTGTTCATCATTAGGGCACGATGAGCAGCATTGTTGCACTTTTGATATGATGTTAGATAAAGCTGAAATATATAGAATGCAGGCTGAGCCTACATCACCATCATTCCCTTCTGGGCATGAATGATTTCAAGGCAGAGGAAGAGGCCGAGGAGGTGGATCAGTTGGCCGAGGAAGAGGACATGTCATTTTATATAACTGTGGAGATGTTGGCCATTATGCGTGCAACTATCTGAATCATGCACGACAGTCCTGCAGACACTATAGACAACTTGATCATGTCATAGAATATTTTCCTGTCTTGATTGCTAAAATGCAGGAAAAGATGATGGAGACTCCAACATAAAATCTTCAGATGGTTCGTGCTGAAACCCGTGAAGAAGATCCCAGTGTGAATGTGGTTACTAGGAGTGGTGTAGGAACCAATGAAGATAAAGGAAAGCAACTAGCCACTGATGTATGGATCTGTAAAGCACCTAAAAACAAGGAAGGATTTAATCTTCAGCGCGAAAAAGAGACCTTTATTGAAGTGCGGAAAGAATTTTATTGCCTTATTTTTTGTATAAATTTACTACAAAAAAATAAGGCAATAAAAAATCTGCAGGCTTTGATAGATAATTGCGCAGAGAAGGAACAATCGATGGTAGAACAACGAGTGATCAACAAAATATACAAGAATAAGAAGAGAACAGGAAGGAATATTTGTACTTGTTAAATGGACCAAGTCATTTTAGATCTAGGATCAGATGCTAATTTTATACCTAAGCAAACATGACAGCGCGTGGGAGAGCCAAAGCTAGAGTGGTGACCTACCATCCAACTGCACATGACCAATCAGCAGAAGATCATTCCGTTAGGGAGGTTGTCGTCATTTGTGGTCAGTATAGAGGGTGTTAAGGTGATGGAAGACTTTGAAGTCATCCAAATTGTAGATGATATTGATCCCTATCCTGCATTTCTAGGATTGGATTGGGGCATTGAAATGGATGGTGTCATTAATCTGAAGAAAATAAGAATGGAGTTTAAAAGAAATGGAGTCAGGGTAATTATTCCTCTGGATCCTGCAAAAGGATGAAGATATACTGAACCAGTGCGCACTAAGGATGAGATCGATCAAATGTATAAGTTGACCTTGCACAAGGAAGATTGTATTAATCCAACAGTAGATGGGAATCTTAAGTGGGAGAAGGATAGCTCTTGTTTTTCAGACTCCGATGAAGAACAAGAAAATTTCCAGAACAGATTGCATGAGGTGTCTACGTTACACTATAATTGCGTGACCTGATCTCTGCAATGTATAACATCTGAGGTACGTGATTTACCGCAGTATGATGGATTAATTGAAATAAACATGTTTATAGGAGAGATTGAAAGGACTGTGCCTGAAGGACAAAGATTCCATGCTTTGGATCTTGGCTTGCACGCTACTCCAGCAAGATGGTGGGAAATCCATAAGGAGAATATGGGTAATTGGGAGGAATGTGCGAGCATGATGAGGTTGCGGTTTGAATGTCCAGTCATTAAAATGGAAGATGTGTACTCTGGAAAAGAAGATCCGTGCAGATATTTGGCGAGATGGAATCAGTTATGGGGTGTAGAACCAAGACCTGAATGGGTCCATATGTTTATTCACATGTTGGGAAAGGTACCTACTAAAAGGTATTTGGAAACAGAGCTGCATAGAGGCACCAATGAATGGTTTTCACTGACAAAGAAATTTATTCTTAAATTTATCTTTGAGAGTGGATTTGATATGGTTTTCCAAGCTTTGATTCCATAAAATTTTAATACACCGATAAAGGAAACTTTGAACTACAGAGGGTTGGAAATTGTGGAATATATGGAATAGCACGTGCTCACTGGAAATTCTATTTCTCCCCCTACAAATGTGAGACAAGTGCGCTCCATGATGAGCCTTTTTGGATATTACAGGAAGTGCATTCCAAAGTATGAGTTGATCACTGTGGCCATGACTTAATTACTTAGAAGAGGTGTGAAATTCAATTGGGATGACGAATGTCAGAGGAGTTTGCAGTTGTTAATAGACCTGACAGACACTACCTGATATGCTTTGAAATACCTGGTTAGTACGCCTGTGTTGGGGGGATTTCTCACTAAATGGTTTTTATTAGCCCTGGATAATATGCGCAGTAAGATGCGACACATGCGCAGTAGCTACACAAGGAGGTTGACTGGGTCGTAGAGGTGTCAAAAACTAGTCGTTGGAATAGTAAAACTAGAAAGATAGATTTATTAATATTTTTTGGGAGCGTCTAGGTTGCATTTAATGAAGGGATTTTACCAGATTTGGGACCATTTTCTCAGTAATGGAAACTCATTATTGCAAAAGGAGTTGTTGAAGACGCGCAACAAGTATAAATATGACCTATGGGGTCGTAATAGTTCCCTTTTATTTCTGAGTGAATTCTTTGCCTTAGGCTCCCTCATTGTTGCTGTGTATTCTGTGTTCATTTCTGGCTTGGATCCAGGGTTCGAGGATGCGTTAAGCCGAGCAGGGTTGGGCTACGCTATTCCTGAAAAAATGATGGCAACAAGCCTGGGAGATGACCCTACTGCGCCTGAGGTCTCGATTGTTGAAACACCTGCACCCTCCATGTATAAGAAGGGGTAATCGTCTGGTATGTGCAAATATCCATGAGAAATGAACCATAATTTGCACCCTACTGCGGCTGAGAATCTGAAAAGATCGATTTCTGAGGCCCCTGAGACAATTTTGGAAGGAGAGGAGGATGTGGTCGAAGTGGCCCCATTATCGCGACTGCCCAACTATGTTGCACTGCGCAAACCCTCAATTCAAATTCCCAATGACGTTAAGAAGGTATGCACAAGAATCCAGATGCCATTGATCCCTGAGAATGTACCAATGGAAGGGGACATGTTCGGTAAAATTCCGCAGCTCTGATTTGATGATTGGGACATTGTAGATGTTAAGAAATTCCCAGATCTTGTGGCGTATTTGTACCTTGATATAATTACATATGAAGGAGGCATTTTGTGCCTTGATCCAAAAATATGGGTGCTAGGTCTGCACAAGGTAGGCCTGCGAAATTTTCTCCAGATCCCTCATTTTGGGCACAGCCCCATAATGATATATGTGTCAGACAATTTCTCTCACTTGTACACGATGATGTGTTGTGGTTGGGAGAGCACATCCCTATTGATGTTGCTTTGATCCACAGGATCATGGGTCTGCCTACTAAAGGTTATGACCCTATTTCTTATTTTGGCGGTAAGGCATGGGATAACACTGTCGCAAACCAAATCAAGAAGAAATATCAAGTCACATGGAAGAGTCGAGGTTTTGTTGTCGATTAAATCAATGTAATATCCCAGAATGGGCTATTCAACAATACATGCTAAAATAACGCATTTTTCAGAAATATGTGCAATGAAATGTAAATGCAACTCATGGATCCCTTAGATCTGATATTATAGCAACTAGATCTTAAAGGAATTCAGAAACAAATCACTATTGCATAGTTAAACAGGCCTCACATGCCATAAATAGCTGAAAATCATGCAAAGATAGAGACTGCAACCATGTATGAAAGATGGAATACCATGACAGCATTATTTTATTACCTCTGCAATAGAAGTAGGTTGTACATCATATCTAGAGAAAGTATGTGGAAAAAATATTAGATCTATAGCAGATCCATGCACTATAAAAGCTCTTTTATCAATCCCCCTTGGGGTTTTCAGCAATACACCATGTACAAAATGTAGATCTGAGTTTTAAGATTACAGATCTATGGAAATATTCAGATCTGGAAAGTGGATCTGATATGATATAAGCAATAAACTGATCTCCTCCAACAGATCTCCAAAGTGAAAGGCAGATCCGCAACACTCAGAAAATCAACTCTCCTAATGGTGCACTGAATCACCCTGCAGTAGCTCCTTCAGAAATAAACAATATATGGACTCTCTCTGCACTATAAGGGATAAAATAAGGTTGGCCTGTAGCCAAGATATGGAAATATAGCTCAAAAACTTCAATGTTTTCCTCCCAATGGATTAGAATACTTCTCCACAGAAAATGAGTATTGAGATGGCCTAGATCTGAAGATCTAGCCTCCACTTGCTACAGCTTACTGAAACATGCAAACCCTCAATAGGATTTGTGTTTTCAAAGGAAGATGAAGCTTGGCCTCAAGCCAAATAGTGGACAATATAGTGCAAGGCTCATCCACGAGCTACTCAATGGAAGAGAAGGAATTCCTAAACAGGAAGACCTTGTGCTAAACAACACTCTATCTCAACTAAACAACCAGAGAAAGAAATATGTCTAAAAAGACCATATAATAGTAAAATCATAATCATAAGCTAACCCCAAATGGCTTACATCCTCCTCCTTATAAACAATTAGAGCCTTCTCACCTTTGATCCCACTCATTAGGGTTTCCATCTTCATGCAATGAATCTTCCTCCAAAACTATGATGTCCCATCATCAATACCACTCCTCCATAACAACGCTGATGGATTTGGTCAATATTGACTGGATATCCATGCAATTTCCTCTTCCACACTCAAGGTGGTTTTATTCCAACTATCTAAACATATTCACATTCCCACTAAGTGATCTTCATTTAATGTTCTACATCCTCCATACTAGCTTAGTTGACTTGGTCAAACTTGGATTTGTCCACATGCATTAAGCCTTGTTCACACATGAAGGTGTTTTTATCCAGTTGTGAATATGATCCTTTCCCCATTAAGAGTGTTTTTATTGCTGCTAGAAAGACTTATGGGTCTCCCTACCTATTTATTCATATAGCTATGTGTTTAGAGAAAAATTAATATTCCTATTAGTTGCATGCTAATGTAGGAATATTACAGTCCTCCCCTCCCAAATGTTGCTTGTCCTCAAGCTACTGCAAGGATAGAACTGAAGAGCCTCCCCTCTTCCTCTTGTAGCATCCTCAAGTGATAAGTTCCTCCAAAGAACAAGATGCTTTCTCAACAATGTGTCCTCAAGTTGTTCCTCCCATGTGTAAAATTATGCCTTTGGTGAAAATTCCAAATGGCTCTCAACATGAAAAAGTGGGACATACATGGAAACAACAATATGTTTTCTAGAGGCCTTATTGAGGCATGGAATCAGAAATATATTGGGAATCATCATCCCCATGTGAAGCCTCCATCCCCAAGCTATCATCCATAAAAAGTGAGTCACCCTCCAACATGGTAACTCATGAAACAACTCCTCCACCTTAGGCTCCTGCAAAGAAAGTGGGCTGCATGGCTGAATATGTGGGACTAAAATGTCCATCATACGCTACTTCTCTCTCCACTTATGATATGTATGGGGCTATTGCTGATCTTGGGTTGAAATATCACAGCCTCCAAGAATGATCCAAGTCACCCCATCAATCAAAACATCCATGAAGTTCCCCTCCCAAAAACTCAAGCTCTCCAAATGGTTCCTCCCACATGAAGACAAGAGGTGTAATATGAAAATCATGTTTTGCCCATTGTTTCTCCTAAAACATGCAATATATGAAGTATGGAGAGTCATACTCCCAATGGGCACCTCCAACTCTTGTGCCACCCTCCCAACAAAGCTTCCCATAAACATAAGAACATCATCAATATATGGAAGCATATACAAATGAAAGCAAGTTTCCATATGACAAACATGAGGTGGATCATAGTTCCATTCATGGAACCAACGCAGTGCATCCCTTTCCTTCCTCAAAAAAAAATGTAACAAGTGTCTTTTCATCCACTTTTTTGTTGTCACAATCATCCTACAAACCACAAATAGAATGGCCAAAATCAATGCTGAAAATGGCCTCAAGTACATCAAAATACAAAATAAAATAAGGAAATACCCTCCTTGGTACAGTATGCTACTCATAAAAAATAAAGGAGTACAAATCATAAAGCATAAATATACATCCTCTATCATGTACTTTAGTCATTGAGCTTAAATGGCTCAATTGAAAGTTCTCCTTCACTCCAAATGAGTAGGGAAGTGATTGTGCCAACCTCTCCATCATCATCCAGGCTATGCATATCTCCATATGCTGATGTACATCTTGTTGGATGCCCTCCCAAATGAACTCCTCCATCAAATTACATGGAAGGGAAGTCCACATGTGCTGCATGGAACAGCTTCTCCTTGGGCTCCAAATCTCTATTCAAGAAGACTCTATCATAAGAATAGATGACCCCATCATCCATCATGTATCTATCATCTCCCTCTGGATCATCAAGAATCATGCAAGCACCAAGATCCTTGGAGTACTCTACCCAAAAGTGAGATCTCCAATTTGGATCAATCCTCATAAGAGACAACGCTGTAGATCTGAAGTGTGAAGCTCCCCACATGCTGCTGACTTCTCCCTTGACATCCCTCATGCCAAAGTCATCAAACATAATGCTGCTATATGTGAGAGATTCCTACCAAGGTGGAAGAATCTCCTCATCCTCCAAAGTTAAAGAGTAGCCCTCTTGCACCATGATAGTGCATTTTCCTATTCTAGCAACATCATGCAAAGTACGGGATAAGATCAATCCATACTCTCTTAAGAACAACCAAAGCAACAATAGCACTAGTTTCCTCCCCACACCATCATCATATAAGCCTTGGAGCAAAAACATGAGAGTTGATATGAAAGATAGCATGTCATTCCAATACACCCAAACCCCTTGCTTCCATATGATGTAAGTACCATGCCAGATTCCATCCATCAACATACCCTTTGAAATAGAATGTGTCATAGGATGACCAAAATATTTCAAGGGTAACCAACGCAGTCTTGCATCCTGTTGTCCAGTGTCATAGATCTGCAAGTGGTTTCTCAACCTCTTGCTCCTCAACATCACCCATCCAACCCATGGTGAGTGTCTATCATCATGTCTATAAGTGGCATTTCTCCAATGGAGAAAAGAATTTTGTCTTTGCACTTCATGGGATATTGAAATGCAATCTCCTCAATGACCAAGTTGATCCCATAAGGATCCAAATAGGTGGTAGGAAAAAACCTCCCATCATGATGTGTAGGGCTCATCAAGAATTATCCAACACAAACATGAGATATGTTATCCATCCTAAGATATCCTCCATCATCTATCTGCTCCCCTTTTGTTATACATATGGGAAGGTCATTGGAATATTCCAACAATGGTTGGGCCCCCAACTCATCGTTGTTGCTAAATGACAACTCTGTTGATCTCCATGATGGTGCAGATGCTACCTCAAAATCATATCCAATGCTAAATACATAGTTTTTAAATGTATTGTTCAAGACAATACTCATCCCATCCTCTAAGAAACTACATTCCAACCTCAAGGGTTGTGTGCAGCTCATCAATGATACATCACGATGACTGTTTGCCTCCTCCTTGAGTGAATCAAGGCCGCTCAGTGCAGTGAAAGTTTGCTACTCTAAATCAGCAATATATTTTGACCCTTGGTCATGCAATGGTACACTCCCATCATTCTCCACATGATGCATTGAAATAACAGGAAATGGAAACATGTGCATACCTTGGTACAACTTGGGAACATATTTTAATGCTACAAGGGTTCCTCCTTCTAGTGTGATGGCTTCTCCAACTACTGATGATGATGGTTTCTCTTCTATGGCTTCATTAGCGCTGGTACAAGTCTCTTCTTCTTCATGCATCTCCAGAATGGTGCATGGGACTCTAGATATCAAGAGATCAAGATCATCTTGCAAAGGTGCAAATGGTCTTCCTCCTGAAACAAGTGCTCATGCAGTAAATGGTGGTGAAGGCTTCTTCCCCTCTGATTTCTTCTTGTCAAACTCCTTGATCAATCTTTGAGTAAAATCTACATATGCAGTCACTTTTGCATGACTCAAATGGCTGAACCACCAATTGTGTGCTCCACCTTGAAGGTGCAGCATTGCAATCTCAACAGATTCTTTCTCTACTACTATATGTAGCAGAAAAAATGCATCCAACTTCTTTCCCCAAGCCTTTGTTGTGCATGAGGATGACCCATCAAAGGTAGACAATAGAAATCTATTTCCCTTCATTCTTCTACTGCTACATGGATTCCTTTCTTCTTTGAGCTGAATAAACTCTGGAAGAGTTATATTCGTCTTGATGGCTCTAGGTTGAGACTTATATTTTGCAATATATCCACTTCGAATCTCATGATCTAAGTATTCTTCACTTCTATGCCTCTTATCTTTCAAAGAAAATTCCATAGTATGTTTCTTTGGAGCTTTATGCAATACTGGATCTTCTTTTTGCTGATAGGAAGTACATGGACCTTCCTCATCTTGAAACCCTAACTTGGCTTCACTTCTTCTTTGCTTGACCTCCTTGGTGAGGTCCTTCTTAGATCTGAAAAGAGATGAGAGAAAACTCATTCTTTCCATCATTCTAATCTTTGTCTTAAAACTCACAGGTTGAACCAAAGATCATGCTCTGATACCACTATAATATCCCAGAATGGGCTATTCAAATATACATGCTAAATAATGAATTTTTCAGAAATATGTGCAATGAAATGTAAATGCAGCTCATGGATCCATTAGATTTGATATTATAGCAACTAGATCTGAAAGGAATTCAGAAACAAAACACTATTGCATAGTTAAACAGGCCTCCCATGCCATAAATAGTTGAAAATCATGCAAAGATAGAGACTGCAACCATGTATGAAAGCTGGAATACCATGAAAACGTTATTTTATTACCTCTACAACAGAAATAGGTTGTACATCAGATCTATAGAAAGTATGTGGACAAAATATTAGATCTATAGCAGATCCATGCACTATACAAGCTCTTTTATCAATCCCCCTTGGGGTTTTTAGCAATACACCATGTACAAAATGTAGATCTGAGTTTTAAGACTGTGGATCTATGGAAATATTCAAATCTGGAAAGTGGATCTAATCTGATATAATAAGTAAACTGATCTCCTCCAACAGATCTCCAAAGTGAAGGGTAGATCCCAAACACTCAGAAAATCATCTCTCCCAATGGTGCACTGTATCACCCTACAGCAGCTCCTTCAGAAATAATGCAGATTTGGAATCTCTCTGCACTGTAGGGGATAAAATAAGGCTGGCCTACAGCCAAGATATGGAAATATAGCACAAAACCTTCAATATTTTCCTCCCAATGGATTAGAATACTTCTCCACTGAAAATGAGTATTGAGATGGTCTAGATCTGAAGATCTAGTCTCCACTTGCTGCAGCTTACTGAAACATGCAAACCCTCAACAAGATCTGTGTTGTCAAAGGAAGATGAAGCTTGGCCTCAAGCCAGATAGTGGACAATATAGTACAAGGCTCCTCCAAGAGCTACTCAATGGAAGAGAAGGAATTCCTAAACAGGAAGACCTTGTGCTAAACAGTACTCTATCTCAGCTAAACAACCAGACAAAGAAATATGTCTAAACAGACCATATAATCATAAAATCATAATCATAAGCTAACCCCATATGGCTGCCTTCCTCCTCCTTATAAACAATGTGAGCCTTCTCACCTTTGATCCCACTCATTAGGGTTTCCATCTTCATGCAATGAATCTCCCTCTAAAACTGCATTGTCCCATCATCAATACCACTCCTCCATAACAAAGTTGATGGATTTGGTCAATCTTGACTGGATCTCCATGCAATGTATTCTTCCACACTCAAGGTGGTTTTATTCCAACTATCTAAATATATTCATATTCCCACTAAGTGATCTTCATTTAATGTTCTACATCCTCCATACTAGATTATTTGACTTGGTCAAACTTGACTTTGTCCACATGCATTAAGCCTTGTTCACACATGAAGGTGTTTTTATCCAATTGTGAATATGATCCTCTCCCCATTAAGAGGGTTTTTATTGATGCTAGAAATACTTATGGGTCTTCCTACCCATTTTTTCATCTAACTATGTGTTTAGAGAAAAATTAATATTCATATTAGTTGCATGATAATGTAGGAATATTACAATCAATGACCCAACAGTTCGATTTGGTATGATCATATTGACCTGCAAGATGATGCGCAAGTGCAGACCAAAGGAAGTTCCCATGCATGTTATTGTTGTCACGGGATGGTGTGAGAAGAAGGAGATTTATAACTGGTCCAACTATCTTTGTAAATAGTTCCTTGAAAATCTGCACGAAGCACAGAAGGAAGGCAAGCATTTCCACTACGCTTGGCTTTTATTATTGATTGTGTTGATTAGGTGGAAGACCCCCAAAGACACTAAGTTCCCAAAGATTTAGCATCAAATATGTGAGGTTGGGTGCTATGCAAATTGTGGAACTCTTAAGACCCGATGCGTGCCAAGGAAAACACGATTTTTTGGGTTATGTATGATGCCAATCTGTATAAAGCGGTACATTCAAATTCACGACTATCACCCACATTGTATGATCAGTACAAAATGGTAGCTGAATTAAAATATACCTTTCACAACATGCATATCCATGCAAAGGGCATCGTAGAAGGAGTATGGTACGAGTTACCATACCTGGTAACACAGGATGATTTGCTGAGAGTCACAGTTGAATGGCCACCAGCCTGGTTGACACCAATCACACCAACGAAGCTGCGCACTGGTAGCCAGACATCGAAACCAATAGTTGTTATAGCATCATTTTTCACCCTCATGTGATTCATGATTGTCTCTATGGCCTTGGGCACCCATTCCCATAGAATTGAACAAAATTCATTAAAAAAATAGTGTTAAAAATCCCATACGTAGTTATGCCCAGAATTTTCCGCGTATATACGCGAGTCCACATGTACTTTTCTGCGTATGCCATTAAAATCATTAAAAAATATATAAAAATTCCCTATTTTCGGGCTGGGTTGATGGTTACTCCAGTATTTCAACCACCCCAGCATGTGGCCAACAGTTTCCAACTGATTGAAACTACTTTGAGGGAGTATAAAAGCCCCTCATGTGTATGTCCTAAGGGAGAGAGAAATTTTATAGATATTATACTCTGTTGGAATCCCAATTCAAGTCTGAATTCCTGTGCCTCCTGCACTTTCCCATATTTTTACAGGAAACCCTTGTTTCCTAGAGATGTTCATCCATTTATATGCCATCTCGAGTGCACAAGTCTTGAAAGTATCTTAGCGAGGCAAGGGCGAGACAGATCTGGACGACGGTCTGTTCGAAGATCATGGAAGGATTCAGGTGATCTCTCCACTTTTTATTACTGTACATGCTGTTCATAATATAGAAGAACCATCTTGTTCCTAAAATAACGTGTTAAAATATTTTCACATATGAAAATAGATATTAACACGTTATTTCAGGAACAAGATGGTTCTTCTATATTATGAACAGCATGTACAGTAATAAAAAGTGGAGAGATCACCTGAATCCTTCCACGATCTTCGAACAGACCATCGTCCAGATCTGTCCCGCCCTTGCCTCGCTAAGATACTTTCAATACTTGTGCACTCGAGATGGCATATAAATGGATGAACATCTCCAGGAAACAAGGGTTTCCTGTAAAAATCTGGGAAAGTATAGGAGGCACGGGAATTTAGACTTGAATTGGGATTCCAACAGAGTATAATATCTATAAATTTCTCTCTCCCTTAGGCCATACACATGAGGGGCTTTTATACTCCCTCAAAGTAGTTTCAATCAGTTGGAAATAGTTGGCCATGTGCTGGGGTGGTTGAACTACTGGAGTAACCATCAACCTAGCCTGAAAATAGGGAATTTTTATATATTTTTTAATGATTTTAATGGCATACGCGGAAAAGTACATGTAGACTCGCGTATATACACGGAAAAGTCTAGGCATAACCGCATATGGGATTTTTAACACTGTTTTTTAATGAATTTTGTTCAAGTATGTGGGAATGGGTGCCCAAGGCCATATAGACAATCATGAATCACATGAGGGTGAAAAATGATGCTATAACAATAGTGAAAGTAACAGAGAGAGTCACAGATAAAGAAGCAACACCAACGACCACTGGTGAAACCATAGACCTTGAAATAGAAACCCAAACAGAAAATAATGGGTTTGAACCAAAGGATACAATGGAAGTAGAGACTTCTAAGGGAACCAAGCGCAACTCTCAAGCGTTGGGGGTTCGAGAAATAAGCAAAAGAGTTTTAAAGAGGCTGAGCAGGAGGTCCTGACGCTGACAGAAGATGATCTACATGAAATAGCCAACATTGTCATGTCTACGACTAAGGATCGTTGGACCGACATGGAGGTGCAGTACAAATCTGCACTAGAGCTTGTTCAAGTTGGCATACAAGAGCTAAAGATGCAGGAAAGCCAGATTAAAGCGAGCGTAGGTCAGGCGATCCAGACCAGTGTGCAGGTCACAAGCACACAACCATTAGACATTGCTTTGACAACCACTGGGGATACTCGCCTTGTCCAAATCCACGCACCAACAATTCATATGGACGTTAGCCAGTGTGCCCAATTCCTAGGATCATGTGATATAAACATTAATCTTTCTATGTTAACTGCAAGGAAGTTACACTTAATGCACTCAATGATCGCGGATGAGCTTCAGTATAGAGAGGTTGTCATGCACACTCATACAATGCAAGCCCAACAGCAAGCCACAAAAGCTCACCAACAACAACAAAAATCATAAGTCGCATGTCGTGAAGCCGAAGCCTAGCGCGTTGCGCTAGAGGCAAAAATCCATCAATTTTGTCGAGATATTCCATTTTTCCTGGCCACAACAATGCCCAAGGAGAAACTAGAAGGATTCGTTGTTGCATTGAGATCGCGCGCAGAGGTACAGATGGTCATAAAAAAATATGAGCAACAAATTGCAGATCTACAAACCAAGTTGCCGAAAACTCCACCATAGGTTCGCATGCAATGTAATATCCGAAAATGGGAAAGACAACAATATAGAACATATGCACAATTCCAAATAAGAATAAAACATATAATATTGGAAAAATGTTGGAATACATTAAGACATCATACATAGGAGAAGAAAGAGTTGAGCCATATCATTATAATCACAACAAATGAATGTACACAGTGCTCTAAAAAGAATGCACTCAAGCCATCCAAAAATGGTTGAAACAACTCTAGATCCTAGCACAGGGAATGTATAAATTGTTGCTGCTAGAAACTGTTACTGCTAGGAAGAATCTATATGTGTGAGAGGCTGTTGGAGTGCTAAAAAATATCCAAGATTTTAACCATGGATTCTACTTAGAAAACCCAGAAAAACCCAGAAATGGTTTGGCCAGATTTTGAGTTTCGAATTTTGGCCCTTTTTGGGTTGCATACTACACCCCTGCTGGCTGAGTTACACACTCCCTGGAGACAACTACTGATTTGGGGATGAAATAATGATCTATCACCTGAAATATCACCCACTCAGCTCACTAATTGAAGGGCTGGTCTCTTCTCCCGATTCCCAAGCTCAAAACTTGAGATCTAACTCCTCCACTGAATATGCAGTTGTTACATGCACAACTACTGGGAAATACTACGTTGTCTAGGAGGGCTGATGATGTATCCTACTGATAGATAATACAATGTTGATCACAGGCTGCTGAAGTGATCCTTGGCTTGAAGGATTAATCCCTCACAAGATTCCAAGTTGAGTTGCTTGGAACTTCCTCTTCTCCTCAAACTCTCACTACAGAATTACGCAATTCTTGCAGGAAATGTTGTTGCATAGGAGAATATATGGATGGCCTGATGTCGGATATGACAATGAAACTCTTGGAAGACTGCAATGGATCCATAGTGTGAAGGGTTGATCCCTCCACAGGTTTCTCAAGTGAAGTATTGAGAATAACCTTCCAACTCTCAAACCCAAGTTCAGGAATGCGTAATTCTTGTAGATGGAAGTGCAGATGAGAGTGGATGAATGTGGCATTGATTGTGGGATGATGAATGCTGCCCAAGAAAACCTTCCAAGAGTAGGCACTCGAAGTCCCCTGTGGGTAAGGGTGGGATTACTGCTAGGGAACACCCAGTACTGAACAAGACAACAGACTTAGCTAAATAGATGAAGCGTGCAAAGAAATGTCTTACGAAACTCAAAAATAAAAATCCAAACTCCCCTGCTTTGCTGCCCTCATCTTCCTTTTATAGTTGTGAGCCTTCCCTAGCCTTGGCCCACCTCAAAACTGCGCTACACATGTGGCCACTAGCCTCCATAAATACTGCGTTATCCTCCATGATCTCCATCACTGCTGCAATTACTCTCCACTTCCTCCATCATGTGTACATTTAATGCAGCATTTCCTCCATCATCTCTACAATTGCTTCTCCACTATCTCCATCATATTGCATTTATTCCTCCACTATCTCCATCATCTTCCTCATTAATGCTCTATGACTCCACTCTTTCTTCATTATTATGCTGCTCCACTACTCAATTAACCCACATTCACACTATAGAAGTGGAGTTTATTCATCTACTCGGTTTATGGATCCCTCCACCCTTTTATTTACTTAACTAGATAATAAAAGTAAGAACTCTAATATTCCAATTAGCTGATGGAAAATTTGGAATATTACAGTCCTCCCCGCTAAGATGTTTCTTGTCCTCAAGCAACTACAAAAGTGGATGCTGCAGAATTCCATATCCCTCCCAAGTGCATCCTCATATGGAAAATTTCCCCATCTTCTCCAATGTGTTATGAATGCCCAGATCCATATTTGCCTCTCTAGAATGTCTATAATGGCCTCCAATTGTGTATCTAGATGCCTCTCATCCTCAATGAGTCCCCAAGTGGCAACCACCTTCTATCCAAGAGCCTCTTCTCTGCATGAGATATGTGAAGTGTAGTGGTTCATTTCCCAAGTGGAAAGTCCCAACTCATAAACCCATGCTACATGGAGTAGCTTATGTCTCTCCATGCTCCAATCTTTGTCCCTGGTGGCCTTTCTTGCTCTAAGCATCATCTCAACACTTTTCAAAGTTGGAAATAGAGACATATGTATTGAAATGTGAAATTTCGAACCATACTCTCCCAATAGCAGCCACCACAACAATGCCTCTTGCTGCCACATCACCTCATCATCATACCAAGTATGGTAGCCATACTCTCCTAATAGAAGCCAATGTAGAAATGATTCCTGTTTCCATCCCACATCATCATTATGCAAGGTATGGGAGAATTTCAATCCATATTCTCCCAAGAGTAACTAGCACAACAATGACTCTTGTTGCCACCCCACATCATCATAATGCAAAGCATGAAGCAATGATATATTGATTGGCATGTAGAATGTCACACCAGACCAACATAGCCAGGCTTCCTGCTGCCACATAATATGTGTATCATGCAAAGTCCCAAATAATACCATACCCATTAACATGTGATATGTCGTGTGATGGCCAAACTCTTTCAAAATTAACCAGCGCAACCATGCCTCCAGCTGTTGCATCTCATCACTACGGTGCAAGGTATGGAACATTGATATACCAATGGGCATATAAAATGAAATGTCTTGTCCATACTCTCCCAAGAGTAGCTAGTGCAGCCATGCCTCCTACTGCTATATCACCTCGGTATTGTGCAAGGCATGGTACATACCAATCTGAAATTTCGGGTGGTAACCATACTCACACAAGAATAGCCAGCGCAGCCATGCTTCCTATTGCCCCATGTCATAGATCTGCAAGTATATTTTCAGCCACTTGCTCATCATCTCCATCCATCCATAACACTGTGGGTGATAATGATTGTCCTCGTCATTATATGTAGCCTTGGGAAGACCATGAAGCATGAAGACATCCCGAAAAGATAATCTGGTCATTGGTGAAGAGATGTACTGTGTAAAAATGTCGAAGCAATGTGCATATGTTGACAGTGGATCAATGTCAATAATACCATCCTCCACAATCTGATGACAATATTTGCACTCCATGATAAGTCGAAGTGCATCCTCCTTGAGGTATCTCCATGAGAACCTCTCTCCGATGGCTAGGTAGAAATTATGAGGTTTTGAATATGCCGCATGCATAAAATTCTCTTTGAGCTATGAGTTACTCATCAAGAAGGCTTTGTCCTGATAATGGAATATGTTTTCCATTTCATGATGTCTACCATCTTCCATATCATAAGTGAAGTGGTCATCAGAATGCTCAAATAATAATTGCGCCCTCAAATCATCACTGCTCCTCAGTGACAACGTTTATGATCTCCATGATAGTGCATCTACTGCCACATGGCCCTCTCCATACACAATGTTGAACTCATTGTCCTGCATTGTATTGATCCACCGTTTATGCCTCTTTTGCAGCTGCTGCTCCTCCTCAAAAAGATGTCGAAGACTATGGTGGTTGGTCTTCACCCGAAATATACTGCCAATAAAAAACTGTCAGAATTTGACCAATGCATGCATAATGGCCAATATCTCTTTATCGTAAATATAATACGATATCTCATGCAACAGTAACTTCTGGTTCTCGAAATCTATTGTATAGATTCCCCGCATTAGGAATATGCTAATCCCATCCTTAGAAACTCCACACTCCAACACAAAGTGTTGTGTGTAGCTCAAAAATGTCAAACTGGGATAGCTATACATATTCTCCTTGAACCAGTCAAGGGTCCTCTGCGCAGTGATAGTCTGTTGCTCCAAATCCGCAATGTACTCTAACCCTTGGTCATGGAATTTCCCTAATGGCATGACCCCACAAATCTAAATTTGATGTGCTGAAATAATATGGGGTGGACATGTTTGCATACCTTGGATAAGCTGATACTTGGGAACATCTTGCAAAGCTACAAGATTTCCTCCAACTAATGCAATTTCTTCTCCAAATGTTGGTGATGGTGATGGTTTCTCCTCTACTGTTGCACCAACGCTGGTATCTGCTTCCTCTTGCTCATGCATCTCTTGAATCATGATTGGGACTCTTAATATTGAATGCTCGGGACCATCTTGCAAAGATGAAAGTGCTCCTCCCACTGATGCAAGTACCTCTACTACAGTTGGTGGTGGTGGTAGTTTCTCTTCTCCCGAAGTATCAGTGCTGACATCTTATTTTTCTCCTCATATACTTCCTCATCAATGTTGGAAAATGTCTCAATGGAAAGTGCCTCTGGTTTTCTTATGTAAAACCTCTTTACCAATCTTTGAGTGAACTCTGCATACGCAGTCACTCTTGTGTGTTTTAATATGTTGAACCACCAATAATTTGCTTCACCCTCAAGGTGCAGCGCTGAAATTTGAATAGCTTCCTTTTCCGCTACTGGGTGTAGCTGGAAGAAATCATCTAACATCTACATCCAAGATTTTTTTGTTCTTGTGGATGACCCATCAAATCTAGGCAGGAAGAATCCATTCTGCATGTTTCCTCTTCTTCTATTGCTGCTGTGGGGTCTCCGGTTTTCTTTGATCTAGAAAAAATGTTGGAAAGTCATATTCTCTTTGAATGCTCTAGATTGAGATTTGTACCCTGCAAGATATTCACTCAGAGTCTCATGCTCCAAATATCCTCCATCTCCATGCCATTAATTTCCTTCTGCAAGGAAAGTGGGCATAGTAGGGCGTTGTGGAAAATTTTGCATCGTCGGTTTCTTATACTTCTAATAGGAAGTGCTTGGACCTTCTCCATTCTGAAACCCTTTTGAGGTTTCCTTTTTCCTTTCCCTTCTCATTTCTTTGATCTTCATGGTGACATCCTTCATAGATCTGAAGAGAAGTGTGGCAAAACTCAATCCTTCTGTCATTGTAGACTTCTTCTTTTTTATGCTTCTTTTTCTTATTCCTTGGATGTCATGAAATGCCCACAAGCTGAGCCAAAGATCATGCTCTGATACCACTGTAATATCCCAAAATGGGAAAGAAAATATATAGAACATATGAAAAATTCCAAATAAGAATAAAACATATAATATTGGAAAAATGTTGGAATACATTAAGACATCATACATAGGAGAAAAAACAACTAAGCCATATCATTATAATCACAGCAAATGAATGTACACAGTGCTCTAGAAAGAATGCACTCAAGCCATCCAAATATGGTTGACAACTCTAGATCCTAGCATTGGGAATGTATAAACTATTGCTTCTGGAAACTACTGTTGCTGGGAAGAAGATCTATGTGCGAGAGGCTACTGGAGTGCTTAGAAAGATCCATAATTTTAACCAGGGATTCTACTGAAAAAACATAGAAAAACCTAGAAATGGTTTTCCTAGATTTTGAGTTTGGAATTTTGACCCTTTTTGGGTTGCACACTGCACCCCTGTTGGATGAGTTACACACTCCCTGGAGAAAAATGCTAATCTGGGGCTGAAATAATGATCTATTAGTTGCAGTAGCACCCACTCATCTCACTAACTGAATGGATGGTCCCTTCTCCCGATTCCAAAGCTCAAAACTTGAGATCTAGCTCCTCCACTGAATATGTAGTTGCTACATGCACAAATACTGGGAAATACTATGCTATATAGGATGAATGATGATGTATCCTGCTGATAGATAATACAATTTTGATCCTAGGCTGTTGAAGTGATCCCCAGAGTGAAGGATTAATCCCTCACAATACTCCAATTTGAATTTCTTAGAACTTCCTCTTCTCCTCAAACCCTCACTGCAGAATTACGCAATTCCCGCAGGAAATATTGCTGCATAGGAGAATAGATGGATGGCCTGATGTCGGATATGAAAATGAAAATCTTGGAAGACTGCAATGGATCAAAAATGTGAAGTGTGGATCCCTCCATGGGTTTCTCAGCTGAAGTATTGAGAACAACCTTCCAACTCTCAAACCCAAGTTCAGGAATGCGTAATTCCTATAGCTGGAAGTGCAGATGAGGGTGGATGAATGTGCCATTGATTTCTGAATGATGAATGTTGACCAAGAAAACCTTCCCAGTGTAGGCACTTCAATTCCCCCGTGGGTAAGGGTTGGATTCCTGCTTGGGAACACACGGTGCTAAACAACAAAACAGACTTAGCTAAACAGCTGAAGAGTGCAAAGAAAAGTCTTACGACACTCAACAATAAAAATCCAAACTCCCCTCCCTTTTTGTCCTCATCTTCCTTTTATGGTTGTGAGCCTTCCCTAGCCTTGGCCCACCTCATAAATGCGCTACACATGTGGCCACTAGCCTCCATAAAGACTTCAGTGTCCTCCATGATCTCCATCACTACTGCAATTACTCTCCACTTCCTCCATTATGTGTGCATTTAATGCACCACTTCCTCCATCATCTTTGTAATTTATTCTCCACTATCTCCATCATCTTGCATTTATTCCTCCACTATATCCATCATCTTCCTCATTAATGCTCTATGACCTCCACCCTTTCTTCGTTATTATGCTGCTCCACTACTCCATAATGCTACTCCACTACTCAATTAACCCACATTTACACTATAGAAGTGGATTTTATTCATCTACTAGGTTTATGGGTCCCTCCACCCTTTTATTTACTTAAATATATAAGAAAAGTAAGAACTCTAATATTCCAATTAGCTGATGGAAAATTTGGAATATTACACGCAAAGAGTAGCCGAAGTCAAACAAGCCCGAGAAAGTATTGTTGTCACAGTCACCCAATGTGACAATTTGTTAGATGAAGCCATGAGTGTGTGGACCTCAGTCCAAAATGATCCAGTAGTTCAACAGTTGCGTGAGGCACTCCATCAGAAGGAGCAGTAGTTTTAAGAGATCAGGACAGTGGCGCCTACGTTGGTTCTTACCCAGTGCCTAGCTTGTCTGCAAGAGTGTCGAACAATAAAAACATAGATTGAATATCTGCGTCAGAAGGAACAATTGCTCGAAGCACACATTCAACCATGGGCCAAGGAAGTGCTTCAACTTTCCTAGATGTTGAATACCACTCTGAAGCCAATCCAGCACACTCAACGTAGCATATAAATGGCCACTAAAGGGCCTACCACAGAAAAATTGGTTCAACAAGCATAGGGCACTACAATGCAAAGTTTTTAACTCGTGCTCCCTCTAAAATATTTTGTCAGCACGCTCTAGGCCAAGATCAAGGAGTGGATGCCTAAGTGACTCAAGACGAGTCACATGTTTGTGTTGGGTGCATGTTGGAGTGGGGTCCCCTGGAACACACTTTTTGATATCATTTTGTATAATTATTGTATATGCGCACTGCGCGATTGAGTCAAGGGGCTTTGGGGTGGGTCAAAGTACCTAATTTTGATGTAAATAGGTTCAAGGGTAAATTGTGGGCCTTGAACCATGGTTTGAGACCAGAGTATCTACGCGCATAAATATTATAAATAGATATATCGAGTCTAAGGGAAGTAGCTATTTACTATTTTATGTTTGATAAGTTTATGCATATGTAATACGTTGTAAGGGTTTTGTCTAGGTTGTCTTGAAAGGCTCCTCCTGGGTGTGTGTGCAGAGACCTAGTCCTAGTTGTGTGCAGAATTTACTCTATGTGTGTGCGGAAGGTTTATGTAAGGGAAAGTACAATGTATTGAAAGGTTTTAAAGAGTAATAGAAAGGACAGATTTTGGCGAACTTCTCATGTTATTGATCTGAGTTATTTATTGTTTCTGTTATGTTTAGATCACATTGTTTTGTGCTGCTAATTGCACAACAGATATTTGTTATGATTATGTATGCTTATTGATGGTTGATAAATTTGGTTAAGTAATTTCACATTGTTTATATATGGATATGGTTCTGTTATACTTTATCTACACTGGGGCGATCTACGAACTCTGTTATTTTGTTAAGAATTGCGCACACTCTATGATTCTGCTTTATTCTATTGCGTGCATCTATTTATGGTTGATCCAAGTCCGCATTCGATTTTCTTAGGACCACTTCATTATTTTCTCCCTCAGGGTGCAGAAACCTGGTTCTAACACCCCCCCCCATACTGCTTCAGGTGAGACTTTGATATGGAGCTCTAGGATCTAAAGAAGGGAAAGGAGGTCTGATCTGATATAAGGTCAGAAGTTTGGTGTATCAAGTGAAAAACTAAGGGTTACTATAAGGAACAGTGCCCTGTCTATATAGATTATGTGGGCGTTTGGATGTCAAGTCCCTTAAAGCATGGATCCAGTGTTGGGAAAAGTGTAGGGCCCCATGTATAGTGTAGCATATGCGAAGTTGCAAGCCAACATTCTATGGATTATTTTTACCTACTGCAAAATTTTGTAAGAGCGTCGAAGCAATTTTTCTACAATTTGTATATTTTGGTAGGAAATTATGAACAACATTGTAAGAGCTACGATCTGATGATGCAGAACAAACCTGGTGCATATCGAATGCGAGTAGAAGGGTACGAAGCTTCGATTTTTCCAACGGTGTGAAGAGGTTTTCAAGGCCAAGTGTTGGCTCGAGGGGTCCTGACCCAGGTTTAGAGGTTAAGGTTTGACAACAAACCCCTATATTACTGGCCCTTTTGGCAGTTACCTGCTTGCGTAGGCCAAATTCTCACTTGAAGCAGTATGGGAGGGTGCTGGAACTAGGTTTCTGCACCCTGAGAGAGAGCAAGTAAGTCAAGTCGGTCCGCAACTATCAGATCTATACAGCAAGGGGTTGTTTGCATGAGTTACAATAAATAACCAGAATACTTCTTATCAGATCTACTTAATAGGTTCGCATCCACATGCGTACTATCAGCTATAATCACAATATAATCACAGCAGATTAACAAATCACAGATACATGTACCATAAACATAGAAAGTTCGCAGCTACAACAGATATGTAATCATATAACTAAAGTTCACATCAACCATAACAGATCATATCCAGACACATTAGATGTCCAAAATACTTTTGCATATATATATATATATAATTACCCAAAATCCTCTTACATTCCCAAATTACCACCTACGCACATAGCCAGCAGGGTCCGCACACAACAGGACATAGGATCTCCGTGCACACAGCCAACAGGAGTCTTAACCCAAACAACCCTACCAAAGATCTAATAATTCATACTTCACATCAATCTCTATTCTTTCCTACTTATGACTCAAAAAGGTTTATCTATTTATAGTGATTTAGCCTACGCATCCAATGGTCTGCAAACTATGGTTTGCAGACTCTTGGTATACCCTTGACCCATTTGCAATGCGTTAGGGGCTTTGACCCACCCCAAAGCCCCTGTGTTAGACTAAACAATACAAAAATGGAAAAAATTCATAGCCTTTGGGAGAACCTGCTCCAACAGTCCCCCAACAAAATCTTGTGACTCATCCCGAGTCACTGTGCTGGTGGGGCCTCGACCTGCGCTTGCAATAATCTAATCACCTCGGTTAACGGGGGGCAGCATGCATTCACTTTGGACTGTAGAATTTTTTTCAATGTCGACCAACGTTTCTAAAAGTGGGCCTTCAGTCACGGCGGTGACACTTTCCAGAGTTTGGTTTAGCTGCTTAATAGCAACATCGGCATCCTATGAAAGTTTGAGGGCTTCCTCTGCCCAAGGCTTCAAACGGTCACCGAGGATCATCTTCTTTTACCAAAGGTCATCAATATCAACTTGGAGCGCATGGCTAGTGCGCTGAGCAGGCACCAAAGTGGGAAGGGTGGCTTCTAGTGTCTCGAACTCTTCTTCTTTATGCCGTAGGTCCTGGTTTATTCCACGCAAGATTGGGTCGTGCTGGAACTTAGTCCATAGATGCATGGCGGTTTCCAGTAGTTGGGCTCCCTGCACGATCTGCCCTATGATGAAATTCGTAGCCATGGTGACCAGCGCAATTCGTTGGGCCCATACCTCCGGAGGTGTTTTGGGCTGCAACTTAGCCTGCATATCTGCGCTGCTCCATGCGTGTCTTGACTAACTGAAATTCTTCCCGGGAAGCCTTGAGTGCTGCGACCAGTCTTTCTAACTTTGTCTGAGGGGTGGCTGAGGCCGGGATCTCTGTGGGAATATATGCGCAAAGTTGGTGAATCATGTTTTCAAGCTTTGTGTGCTTCGCGGTGGCAAGGCACATCTCAACGTTCTTTGTATTGATTATTTTCTCAGCTACGCCAAGTTGTTGGTGCACTTACTGGTCTTGATGGTGAATTTCATGAATACATAGGTCTGGAGACCCTGCAAGGCCTCATGAGGAAGCCTAGCTAAGTTCAGCTGGAATTTTGGACTGGCCTGGACTTGGAGTCCCAGGTCGGGTGGATTGAGCACCAGAGCTGCGCTAGGGAGAGAGGAGAGGAGGCTCTCATCTGTAACTAGTGATGCGCTACTGGCGGCGAAGGGTGGGCATACCTGAGTCGCACTAGTCTGCAATGTGTTTGTCTTTAATTGTAGCACATGGAGCTAAGCCTGAATTATGTCAACCGCAACCCACTGTTTCTCTTCTAAGGCTAGCCATCTATCCTTCATGGCCAGAGTGACCACGTCATCGATTTGTTCAAGGTCTCTGTCAGTCAATGTGACGATCTCATCTTGTTCCGCCTGCTAAGATCACTACTTTTTGCGGGGCGTTTTGATAGGATTGTTTGTTCGCTTCATGCCAAGGGGGAGGCAGGTCCACCTACATCCAGACCCTCTATACCCAAGTCGGTCTGCGAATCCATCTGAGTCTCCACCTCGACGTCCTTCTCGAGGGCATGCTTCTGCTGCACATCCTTTTGGGTGGCCGCACCGGTGTCTAGTCTGGTACTCTTGGGCATACCTCTGATATCTGGGATGACGACAGGGGGGTGACGTGGGATGTGCTGGTGCCTCCAATGCCCTTCGTGCTAGTTTTGAAGCCGATTTTCTAGTTAGGGGGCTAGAGCACAATGACGTTGTTGATTTCTTTGTCCATCACCATATAAGGAAGCAAAGTCCAGGCTTTCTTCTTGTGCGCTATGATCTAAACATTGTGCAGAGTGACCTAAAATGAAATAATGCCCTTGTACCTATAGTACACAGCAGGGGAAAACCGTGGTCGGGAGTTCATAGTTGCAGCCAAGCTACTCTGAAAGAGAACCCAGAACACCTGGTTGTCCTCGAGCCGTTGCAGATCCTTGGAATCACATAAGTGTGCATAGTGAGCCCCTTCGCACATTTCCGGGGTAAGCTCAGGGAGGACTGGCTTCGCAGGGGCTTCCCAGGCAACCAATGCTATGAGGAACAATTAACAAGTGTAGCAAAAAGCGTGGCCTTGCTCCTGGGACTTGCGAACATTAGTCAGAAACTCGTCACACAAATATTGTGCCTAGTTAAAACATACCCCTTTCCCACATTGGCTGACTAACCGAATTACGTAGGCTGGAATAGAGGTGACCTAATACTTCCTCATCATTTTACATGCCAACAGCATGGTGCCCAACTATGTAACTTGGTCACTAATGGACTTGTTGATAAACCCTCAAGTGTTGCGCTCCACATGATACTTTTGGCGCATGTACTCCGCAGCCTCCCCCTCATATTTCTTACCCACGTGCTCTAGGGGGTTCAAGCCGCTCATGGGGAGACCAGTAATCCAATGAACTAGCGCACCGTCAATGGGGATCGTCTCCTAGATCCACAGGCAGTTGTCATGAATCAGGGCAAGAAATTTTCGTGCGAGCTAGTCCGTGACATTGTAGTGTCCAAAGTGTGGCATCCTAAGTAGATTTAGGAGCTCGGACCCAGCCAAACCACGTACCCAGCGTTGGGGGAAAAATTTGACCCCATCGGTGCCATGTAATGTATCAAGGTATAACGTGGGTGCTAGCTCAGGGAAGGCCTCAAAGTTGGCCAAATCATGATCTTCAAACTTAATTTCATGAAGCCGTCCAAAAGGTTCACTTATGATGGGAACCTCCCTCGGGGTCAGCAGCATTTGCAGGTAGGTGATCAAGCCATCGATATTATTTATTGTGTACATCAATGTCCTGCATGGTCGAATGAAGGGGGGCAGCCAATTGATTGGCTTGGTGGGCTGGGCCTCCTTCGGAGTAGCCCGTGGGGATTTTACGTTTCGCGGGGAATTACGAGGCTGTAATATTCCCATTTTATCACTAAGCTAAATGGAATATTAAAATTTTGTTTTTATCACCTAGAAGCTTAATAAATAGGTAAGGGAACCCATTCTTATTGAAGACATGAATAAAATCCCTCATAATGTGAAAGGGATCATCAGAGTAGCTTCATTTTGCACCCTCAAGTGTGAAAAGGGGAAAATGCATGAAGACAAGGTCAGGTTTGACCAAGTCAACAACGCTGCCATAGGAGGAGTGGATCACTTTAGAAGACAGTGCAGTGTGAATGAGGAAGAGGATACTTGGTGGAGGAAACCCTAATGAATGGGACCCATGGAGAAATAGCTTTCACTTGTTTAAAAGGAGGGCAAGGCAACCATTGTTATTCATGAATTGGATTATTGGTTTCATTGTCTATGCAGACATTGTGCATTCTTTTTTTGTTTAGCAAAGTTGCCGGGGGAATTCCTGTTTATGATTTCTTCACCTTCTTGAGAGGCCTCTTGAGGGATTGTTCTTCATTCTCCACATTTCTTGGCTCAAGGCCAAAGCATCTTCCTTAAGCTACAACGCAGTTTCTGTTGAGAGCTGGGTTGTGTTGTAGGGTGTTGCAGTGGGGGACTCCACAACACCATCTCCTTGGCTCATATTTCAAAGGAGGGAGCTTCTATTCCTCTGAGAGGTTAGTGAGGGATATTCTGGAGCTTATTTTAGATCATTGGCATCAGGCCAAGTACTTCCCTTCACCAACAGCGGAGTCCCTTCTCTAGACTGCATTATTTCTGAGTGCAATTGCAGTGGGGACTTGCTCCACTATTTTGGAGGGTGAGATCTTCAGGGATTGGATCAGCCTTTCACCTGAGAGATCCTTTGGATGAGATTTAGCCATCATTTTCAGCATCATCAGCTATCTTCATCCAAATTTATTTTCTGAGTTGTAGCTACTGCCCAGCAACTCCGGCATTTCTGCAAATTTTCCATTTTTTATGTATTTCAGACAATCCTTTTTAGGATTGTATATTGTTGTTTCCAGGGGTTGAAATCTTGCTCCCCCTATTTTATTTGAGCTTCATATTGTCACATTTGTGTATTAAAACTATTTTGCAGCATTCCTTCTTTATAGACTGCGCTATCATAGCCAGGGCTTCTTTTGTATAGCAGCATTTCTCTATGTTTCATGTGTATGTTTCTTTAAGGCTGCATTGCCTAACTTGAGAGATCATTTCCTCAAGATATTGTATACATTGCTACTGCTATAATCTAATGTGATGGTTATGAGGATCTTCCAGCATTCTTGTATTAATGCATTCACTGCTATTTTCCAGCTCATGTTTCTGTATTACTGATCTCCACTTTGGTAATATCTTGAGATATTCCCAATAGTGTAGCTGTTCCAATTTTGGAATATTACAGTGGTATCAGAGCATGATCTCTGGCTCATCTTATGAGTCTCAACCAAAGAAGATCAAGATGATGAAGAAGATGAGCTTGCTCTCATCAATTTTCAGATCCAGAGGAGACCTATCCAAGGAGGTCAAGAATATTGAAGAAAGGGAAGAGGAACGACCATGCACTTCCTACTCTCACAAAGAAGAAGAAAAAAAGCTTGAAGAACACTTGGAATTTGAAATTCTAAGTGAGTACCTTGCTGAATACCGAGAAAAACCTAGAGCCTTCCAAGAGACTCTAGCTTTTCCACAATTTATTCAGCAAAAAGAAGAAAGAAGACCCCACAACTATGGGATGATGAGAGGCAATAGATTTCTATTGTCCACATTTGATGGATTACCCACATGTGCAGCAGAATTTTGGGTGAAGAAGCCAGAGGCTTTCTTCCTAATACATCCTGTAGTAGACAGAGAGGCTGTAGAAGTTGTAGCACTGCACCTTGAAGGTGAAGCAAAGATTTGGTGGATCAGCCATCTGAGCCATGCAAGGGTTTCAACTCTTGCTGAGTTTTCTCAAAGATTGATCGGAAGGTTTGGAAAAATGAGGGAGGAGCCCTCACCACCAGCTAATGAGGCATGTGCCAGCACTGTTGATTCCATGGAGGAGTAGCCTTCATCTTCAACAGTTTGGGAGGCAAACACTTATGAGAAGGAAACTCTTGCAACCATTTAAGGAGCTTCCACATTTCACCAATGTATAATTAAAAATCCATCTCTTGTCATTTCAGAAAACACTTTGGATGGGTCTACATCATTGCAAGAAGTTGACCTAGAGTAGCATAATTTCATTGCGATGTACAAAAGCGGTGATGGAGAAAAGAGGAACCATTCCTCATGTGAGCACTCAAAGAGCAGCTTCATTGAGGAAGCCACAGAGGAAGCAGTGAGAAGGAGTAGACATCTAGAGATAAGAAAATATTTCTCCTCTCTAGATGACACTCTCTCAATGAACATGCCACAACTCAAAGAGAGACTTCTACTGGCAGCAGATCCAAGGCCTCTTGGGTTTTGGAGGACCATGCATGAGGAGGATATCTCTGGGAGAGATTTCAGTAAAGGTGCACTCCCACACATCATGTAGTGCAAGATTCTTCAACAGTTTGAGGAGGTTCTTCCCTTCTCATAGGAGCAGATAGAAGATGGAGGACATATTCGGATGGATAACATCTCTCATGACTAGGTTGGACATTTCTTGAGCCATGCACATCATGATGGGAGGTTTTGTCCTACCACCTATTTGGATCCTCATAGGGTCAAATTGATCCTTGAGAAGATTGCATTTCAATATCCCATGAAATTCAAGAATTTTATTTGGGATGATGGTAGGCCTCATGGGAGGAGTATCAAGATGAAGGGTGGAAGGAGGCATCCAAAACTAGTTGAGTGGATGTGGATGGTGAGCAAGAAGATGGTGAGCTACTTACAGATTTATGATACTGGGCAGCAGGAGGCTTGGCTGCGCTAGTTACTCTTAAAGGAGTTTGGCCATCACTTGGCATACACTCTTTCCAAGGGTATGAGGATGGAGAGGATGTGGTAGGATGCTGACATCATGGAGCAGCAAAGAGTATGGGTGCATAGTGATGATGCAACATTCATATCATACACTATGTCTTCATCACATATCTTGTATGATGAGAGCATGAGGAAGCAACAAAAAAATTCGTTGCTGGGGTCATTCTTTGGAGAGAAAGGGTAGATTTTCTCTGATTTCTTGTATGATGTTGTAGGAGTAGGAGATGGCACAATCATGGTGCAAAGGGGGTACTCCTTGGCCTTTTATGATCAGGAATTACTTCCACCTTGGGAGAGATTCCATATTTGCAGCAACATTGTTGGAGGGTTGCCCATTTATGTTGAGGAGGCCGAGGGCAACATCACTGTGCCACCTAGAGATTATCTAGTGTCTCATGCAGAGGAAGGAGAAGCTCTTGCTCCAGGTAGAGGGATTCTTGCATCTTTGCAAGGAAGTCCCCAGGATCTCATGTATGGAGATCAAGGCACAATTCATGTGCCATTGTTGAGGAGGTGTGGAACCATGGAGACACAAGGAGAGGATATGGAGGATGACCATCATGATGTGATGAGGAGCACACATCCCTTTATATTTGATGAGGTTGATGCACCTAAGAAGGTGATTGGATTGCGCAGTGGAAGCATGGAGAGTTTTCTCCACTCATATATTCAGTCATCTCTTGTTGAGAATGTCTCATTGCATGGAGGCATTTTTCTGGGGAGAACACTATATCAGCAAAGGAGGATGCATGCTTCACATGATGGGGCACCATTCATTTATTTTAGGAGGGTTGAGACCTTGGGAGACAGCTTTACAGCGTTGAGAGTCTTGGGTAGACTCAGGGAGGAGAGACACATTCTCTCAACATCATTTGTACCCACTCTCATTTTAGATCCTGCGTTGTGGCAGAAGCAGCAGGGAAGGATAGCAGCCTTCCAACTTGCATGTTTGGAATGGGAGATGTCAAAGAAGGAGATGACCATATGACAGATGTCCTTCATGAGGAATCATCCGTGCTATCACTATGGAGGATAGATCCATGTCGGAGCTCCGGGTTGTTGGTGGAGTACTCCCAGGATCATCTTGTTTGCATGATATTGACATATCAGCACATGAGGATATGCATAGATCATGAGAAGATGGAGTTAGCACAACCACCTCTTTTCTCTTTGAGGATGAGAGGAACTCATTTTTGAGCCACTCCATTTTGGGTATTGTTTATTTGCATGATGATTTGTATATTTATCCCTTAACCATATATGTACAAGATGTTGCTCCAAGGAGGAGCATTCTTTTTTCTAGACCCCATGGTCTACTTGAGGCCTTGAGCACTATTAGTGACCACTCCCTAGGAGGACTTGGGGAGGAAATGTATTTTTGAGGACATACTCACCTTGCACCATACATCATTTACTTTCTCCATGCATTTGAGGAGAGTGGGAAAGCATGCAAGTGGTTGATAGGCCACACTTTTTGTCACACTCTTTTGCAGTTGAGGGTCAAACTGCATTGGTTACAATTGAGGGACCATTTTCCTTCTCCCTTGCCACACATGACAGCAAGCATGGCTCTCATTATGGTTCATTATGTTGCTGTTGTCTTTATATTTATTGAGAGCATGATTGGGGGAATGGCACATTAGCTGAATGTGTCCCTTGGGGGAGAGATATCCAACATTATTTGCATTGCATGTTCTAATGGGAGCATGAGAGGATATGTGGCCACTATAGCAAAACATTTGTTTGCATTTGCGGTGAGCCATATGATTGATTGGATGCCATATGATGGTGATTTCCAACTCATCACATATGAGATGATTTGGGACAGCATGTTTCATAATGCTGGGGAAGAGATCCTTGGAGGTCTAGTCTTCATCTTGCCACTGGAGGGAAACATTATTGTAGCCCAAGATGGGAGTGTAGAAATTTGCTGAATAATGAAGATTTATCCACTGAGATTATCCTGATCATACATTAATTCGAATTCATGTATAACACATAATCTCTTCTACAATCAATCATCAATTTGCGGAAATAGAAACAGTCGCATGCGCACATAAACACAATATGTAATGGGGAAAGCTTATAGCTGAAAACCCCCAGCTATTTGTATATTATAATAGAAGAGAAACATGTAACAATCTCAGTACAATACTCCTCACAAGTACTCAGTATTGTCTCCAAAAGTTACACACAAACTAGCTCAGTTTTGAACAAGTCACAGGTTCAAAACTCATCCACTACTTGCCTGCCTCTACTGCGCAATCCAAGTTGGTTCAATGAGAGATCCAAGTTCGAATCTCCTTGGCTTCAACTGCGCAATCCTCATGGGAAATCTCCTCCAATTCTTGTGCAAATCTCATGCACAACTGTTGTCGCAACTAATAGCAAACTCACCCTTTCATCTACCTCTTCCACTGGTCTCCACTGAACTGTCCATGCACTGTAGTGAACTAATGTGTTCTTGAGTTGAATAATGAGTTAATAATTAGTGAATTAAATAATATTTAATTCACTCCACTCATCACTAGTTGATTAGCTAGTTAAACTAATCACAACTAGTTCAACTAAGTTAAACCAAACACAACTCCACCAAATGTCTCATCAACTCCACCAAACTCTTCCACTGAAGTCCTAACTGAAGTCAACCATGCATGAGCTCACCAAACCCCAAGGAATAGCATAATTCCTTCTGTCAGATGCATGAGCCACATCCGTAGCTCCAACTGAAGTGCTGTAAGAGAATAAACTGAAGTTTAGATTCCAAATATTATTAAGGGCTAATAATATTTGACTGACCTATTTTTAGACAGGCAGTCTAAAAATAGACTTCGACCTGTATGTCTAAAAATAGAGGTCCATATATTTTTACCAACTCGACAAATCATCCAAGAATAGCATACTGCAACTCCTAGACCATGCTCCATATGTCTAAAAATAGACATAGTCTGAAAATAGACTTTGCACCAAAAATAGCCTGCGGGCCCACTTAGTGAAGGCGACTTCATTTCACTAAGCTCCATCATCTTGTTGCATTTTCAACACTCCCTCTCAACAAGATATGGATTATATGCAACCCCTATCCTGCCTCTGTGGAATTCGAACTTGCTCCTGGTGAGCGCCTTCGTCAAGATGTTAGCATCCTGATCCTCCGTGGGAACATATGAAAGTAACATGATTCTCCGCTGAACACAATCTCTGATATGATGGTACCTGATGTCGATGTGTTTGGATCTATCATGAAATAATGGATTAGCCGAGAGTTTAATGCAACTTTGGTTATCACAATAAATCACAGTAGGCTCCAAGTGCAACCCGAACAATCCAACGAGGATCTTCCTCATCCAAATAGCCTCGCATGCAGCCAAGCTTGCTGGCATGTACTCGGCCTCTGCTGAACTGAGTGCCACGGATCTCTGCTTCCTGCTGTACCAGGAAACTGCTGTCGACCCAATGCTGAAAACTCCTCCAGAAGTGCTCTTCCGGTCTGTTGGGCTCCCTGCCCAATCTGCATCAGTGAAACCAGAAAGTTTCACTCCATCCTCCTGTTTGTACCATAGACCATATCCCGATGTGCCTCTGATATAGCGCAATACATGCTTGCCCGCCTTCCAAAAGAGCTTGGTAGGCTTAACCATAGCTTGCGAAAGCTGGTTAACTGCATAGCATATATCGGGTCGAGTATTGACCAGATACATCAACGACCCCACCAACTGTCGATAGACAGTGGCATCCACTACCTCATCCGAAGTAGCATCTCCCTTCCTCCAACCTCCAGGAAGAGGGGTATCAACAGGCTTGCAGCCTTGCATGTTGAACCTCTCCAGAATCTCCCGGGCATACTTGCCCTGAGAAACAAACAGTCCTCCACTGCGCTGCCAAATCTCAAATCCCAGGAAATAATGAAGGATGCCCAGGTCCTTCATCTCAAACTCTCGTGCAAGATCCTCCTTGCATGAAAGTATCAACTGCTCGTCGCCAGTCAAAATCGGATCATCTACATACAGTACGATGATCAACAGCTTCCCCTCCACCACAATCTGGTACAGGTTTGGATCCGCCTCACTCTTGGAGAATCCAAGCCCGGTGAAGTAGCTGTCTATCCGAGTGTACCAAGCACGAGGTGCTTGCTCCAGCCCGTACAGTGCTCTCTTGAGTCGGCACACATGCGACTCACTGCTGAAGATCTCAAAACCTTCAGGCTGCTCTATGTACACCTCCTCCTCAATGACTCCGTTGAGGAACGCAGTCTTCACATCCATCTAATGGATGTGCCATCCCATCTGCGCTGAGAGAGCAAGGATCGTCCGTATGGAAGAGTACCTTGCGACAGGTGCAAAGGTCTCCTCATAGTCAATCCCCTCGATCTGTGAAAAGCCACGGGCAACAAATCTCGCCTTGTACTTCTCCACACTCCCGTCAGCTGCCTGCTTCACTTTGTAGATCCATCGCGAACCCACCACTGATTTCCCAACCGATCTTGGGACAATCTCCCATGCACTATTCCTGACGATCGAATCATATTCTTCGATCATGGCATCAACCCATGCGGGTTCCTCCACAGCTTCCTCAAAAGAGGATGGCTCCGTCACAACACATTGACTCACAAGAGCCATGTATCCAGTGTACCGATCCGATGACTGTCTCTGTCTGCGCTGTGCTGTAGGTGGTCCTACAACCTTCTCTGCATCCCGAGCCAGTCGCTTAGCTTCTGTAGTGCGCATGCGCCCTCTGATGGTTGGCGCTGCCTGGGTGGTTTCTTCCACCTCCTGAACTTCCTCTTGTGGATGATCCACATTCGGAAGCTCCTCCTTAGGAACTAACAGCTCCTCATCTGCATGCAAGTGTAGCTCCCTCTCAAGCGAACACTGCATGGCTTTCTCCTCCTGAAATTTTATATCCCGTCGCACAACAGTCTTGTGACTGTCTGACAAATACACCTGACAGTTGTGAGGTGTATCGGTGTACCCCACAAATATTCCAACCTCAGCAGTTGGATCCAGCTTCCTTCTCGCATCCTTCGTCACATGCATGTAGACAGGAGAACCAAAAATCCGCAAATGGGAAATATCAGGCCTCTTGCCAGAATAAGCCTCCTCCGGTGTACTCATGCCAAGAACCTTGTGAGGACAACGGTTCTGCACATACACTGCTGTATTGCATGCCTCGGCCCACAAGTGAAGGGGTAGGCCCTGATCATGCAACATCGCCCATGCAGCACCCACGATCGTTCTGTTCTTCCGCTCAGCCACCCCGTTCTGCTGTGGGTTATGGGGTGCGATGAGCTCTCTCTGAATCCCTTCTGTGCTGCAAAAGTCCTTGAATTCAGCCGAGATGAATTCACCACCATTTTCGCTCCTAAGAGCCTTCACATGCTTCCTCGATTCCTTCTCAACCAGCACCTTGAATTCACAGAACTTTGAAAATGTCTCGCTCTTCTTCTGCATGAAGAAGATCCAGCACTTCCAAGAGAAATCATCAACAAAGATCACATAGTACTTGTGCTTTGCTGTCGAAGCTACAGAGAAAGGACCACACACGTCTGTGTGAACTCTCTCAAGGATCGTCGTGGCGCGACTATCCTTCTCGTGAAAGGTGGCTTTCACATACTTCCCTAAGGTACACCCCTTGCACTGATCTGACTGCGCAAGAGTGCCCTTAGGAAGCCCAGTAGAAATCTGCTGCAGTATCTTCAAAGCTCCATGGTGAAGGTGGCCCAATCTCCTGTGCCACAGCTCACCATCATCATCCCGGCTCACCACTTCTCCCGCCTTGCATGCCATTGCTGCGCAGCCATCTACTTGCAACTGATAAAGGTTCTTGACTCGAACCCCTATCTTCCGGGTCTCACCAGTAGTCTTACTGCGTAGGAAGGCTTTTCCTTCGCTGAAGACCACATCATACCCCTTGTCTTCCAACATCGCCACAGAGATCAGGTTCTTCATCAATCCTGGAACATGCAAAACTTCCTTCAATACAAAGGGTTTACCAGACTCCCTCTCAAAGGAAATGGTACCGATACCAGTCGCACTGTATCTACCATCATCGCCCATCTCGATGTGCACTCCAAGATCTTTCTCCTCCAGATCTGAAAATAGATCTCGATCTCCGGTCATGTGAAATGACGCACCACTATCCAAGAACCATATTGATCCCATCACACTTGAAACCAAGCATGCGATCAGTGAAAAATCTAGTTCGAATTGAGAAGCCAATGCCTCTCCTGTTGTAGATCTAGTAGCCTTCTTATTTTTCTTCTTCTGCGGACAATTTGTGGCATAGTGTCCGTGCTGGTGACAGTGAAAACACTTCACCTTGGACATGTCTTGCTTCTTGCCTTTCGCACCAGACTGAGAAGCCTTCTTACTCTTCCCCTTCTTTTCTTTGGCAGCCAAAGCGCAATTTTCTTCATCAGATACCTTTGATGAAGATCCGTCCCTGGTAGTCCTCCTTATCTCCTCTTGCATGAGATCCGCCCAAAGTCGCTCCCATCCCGGCAACTTCTCCCGACCATTGACAGAGTCCTGATAGGAATTCCAAGCCTTCGGAAGACCAAGGAGATCCGGGTCCACCATGTCCTCATCTTCGACAGTCACCCCCACACCTCCCAGCTCATCTTTGCACTGAGTGAACTTCATGAGGTATTTTGCGATGCTGTCGCCTTTCTCCATCTTAATGTTTCTGAGCTTATCCTTGAGCGCCAACTTCCTTTGGTCACTCTTACTCTGGAATAGATCTGTCAACGCTTTCCACATCAAATATGGAGAATATTTTCCATGCAGGCTGGATATAATGTGATCCTTCACGCCCTCCAACAGAATCCTTCGACATTTCGCCATCTTCTTTTTCCAAGCCTCAACTTCAGCAGGATCAGTAGGCTTTTGGACATCCGTATCTACGAACTCCTTCAACCCATTATCTTCTAATACTGCCTCCATCCGATCTTTCCAAGCAACATAATTCGAACTGCCTTCAAGTGCATATTCGAGTCACAAACCGTTGAAAGACATTTTCAACTCTGGCACCAAGAAAACAATCTGCTGCAAAATTCGAATTCCAAACTCAAAAACTCAACTACCTCTGGATCTGTGAGAACAAATTATTTCTAGCACAGAGATCGACTGTAAGGGCATTTACTGGATATATCACCTTTCAGAGAAAGGATGGATCCAGAGGCTACTTGGCCTGTTACAGAATATGTCTACCAAAATAATATTGTAATCACTGCAATAGATCCCAATGATTAATTCCCTCTGATACCATGTAGAAATTTGCTAAATAATGAAGATTTATCCACTGAGATTATCCTAATCATACATTAATTCGAATTCATGTATAACACATAACCTCTTCTACAATCAATCATCAATTTGCGGAAATAGAAATAGTCGCATGTGCACATAAACACAATATGTAATGGGGAAAGGTTATAGCTGAAAACCCCCAGCTATTTGTATATTATAATAGAAGAGAAACATGTAACAATCTCAGTACAATACTCCTCACAAGTACTCAGTACTGTCTCCAAAAGTTACACACAAACTAGCGCAGTTTTGAACAAGTCACAGGTTCAAAACTCATCCACTAATTGCCTGCCTCTATTGCGCAATCCAAGTTGGTTCAATGAGAGATCCAAGTTCGAATCTCCTTGGCTTCAACTGTGCAATCATCATTGGCAATCTCCTCCAATGCTTGTGCAAATCTCATGCACAACTGTTGTCGCAACTAATAGCAAACTCACCCTTTCATCTACCTCTTCCACTGGTCTCCACTGAACTGTCCATGCACTGTAGTGAACTGATGTGTTCTTGAGTTGAATAATTAGTTAATAATTAGTGAATTAAATAATATTTAATTCACTCCACTCATCACTAGTTGATTAGCTAGTTAAACTAATCACAACTAGTTCAACTAAGTTAAACCGAACACAACTCCACCAACTGTCTCATCAACCCCACCAAACTCTGCCACTGAAGTCCTAACTGAAGTCAACCATGCATGAGCTCACCAAACCCCAAGGAATAGTGTAATTCCTTCTGTCAGATGCATGAGCCACATCCGTAGCTCCAACTGAAGTGATGTAAGAGAATAAACTGAAGTTTAGAGTCCAAATATTATTAAGGGCTAATAATATTTGACTGACCTATTTTTAGACAGGCAGTCTAAAAATAGACTTCGACCTGTATGTCTAAAAATAGAGGTCCATCTGTTTTTACCAACTCGACCAATCATCCAAGAATAGCATACTGCAACTCCTAGACCATGCTCCATATGTCTAAAAATAGACTTTGCGCCAAAAATAGCCTGCGGGCCCACTTAGTGAAGGCGACTTCATTTCACTAAGCTCCATCATCTTGTTGCATTTTCAACAGGGAGTGGAGAAAAGGACAGCTTGGGGTAAGCTATGCTGCTTACCATGTTTATATTTTCAGCCCACCTACATTGCAGGAGCCAATGGTGAAAAGTGATTTTCAGGAGTTTCCATGTTGGGAGATAAATCATTTTGTATGGATGATTGCTTAGGGATGGAGGATCCACTTGGGGAAGATGTTCCTCAACACATTTCAGACTCCATTCCTTAAGTGGATATTTTCCAGTTCTATCCTTGCAGTTTCTTGAGGACAAGCAAAATTTGGGAGGGGAGGACTGTAATATTCCCATTTTAGCACACAACTAAATGGAATATTAAAATTTTGTTTTTATCACCTAGCAGCTTAATAAATGGGTAAGGGAACCCATTCCTATTGAATACATGAATAAAATCCCTCATAATGTGAAAGGGATCATCAGAGTAGCTTCATTTTTCACCGTCAAGTGTGAAAAGGGGAAAATGCATGAAGACAAGGTCAGGTTTGACCAAGTCAACAACGCTGCCATAGGAGGAGTGGATCAATTTAGAAGACAACGCACTGTGAATGAGGAAGAGGATATTTGGTGGAGGAAACCCTAATGAATGGGACCCATGGAGAAAAAGCTTTCACTTGTTTAAAAGGAGGGAAAGGCAGCCATTGTTATTAATGAATTGGATTATTGATTTCATTGTCTATGCAGACATTGTGCATTCTTTTGTTGTTTAGAAAAGTTGCCGGGGGAATTCCTGTTTAGGATTTCTTCGCCTTCTTGAGAGGCCTCTTGAGGGATTTTTCTTCATTCTCCACATTTCTTGGCTCAAGGCCAAAGAATATTCCTTCAGCTACAGCGCAGTTTCTGTTGAGAGCTGGGTTGTGTTGTAGGGTGTTGCAGTGGGGGACTCCACAACACCATCTCCTTGGCTCATATTTTAGAGGAGGGAGCTTCTATTCCTCTGGGAGGTTAGTGATGGATATTATGGAGCTTATTGTAGATCATTGGCATCAGGCCAAGTACTTCCCTTCACCAACAGTGCAATCCCTTCTCTAGACTGCGTTATTTCTGAGTGCAATTGAAGTGGGGACTTGCTCCACTATTTTGGAGGGTGAGATCTTTAGGGATTGGATAAGACTTTCACCTGAGAGATAATTTGGATGAGATTCAGCCATCATTTGTAGCATCATAAACTATCTTCATCCATATTTATTTTCTAAGTTGCAGCTGCTGCCCAGCAACTCCGGCATTTCTGCAGATTAGCCATTTTGTATGTATTTCAGCCAATCCTTTTTAGGATTGTGTATTTTTGTTTCCAGGGGTTGAGATCTTGCTCCCCCTATTTTATTTGAGCTTCATATTGTCACATTTGTGTATTGACACTATTTTGCAGCAGTCCTCCTTTATATACTGCGTTGTCATAGCCAGGGCTTATTTTGTATAGCAGTATTTCTCTATTTTTCATGTATATGTTTCTTTAAGGCTGCATTGCCTAACTCGAGAGATCATTTCCTCAAGATATTGTATACATTGATATTGCTATAATCTAATGTGATGGTTATGAGGATCTTCCAGCATTCTTGTATTAATGCATTCACTACTATTTTCCAGCTCGTGTTTATGTATTTTTGATCTCCACATTGGTAATATCTTGAGATATTCCCATTAGTGTAGCTGTTCCAATTTTGGAATATTACAGGGGCTTCCTTGTGGCCCATTTCATGGGTTTCGAGGGCTTGCCTGAGCCCTATGATATTTTTTTCCTTTCCTTGTGATTGGGCTAGGTGTGGAGAGGACTTCTTCGACTTCGGACTCGACCTCCACCACTTCCTCAGTTTCTTGTTCCACCGAGGTCACTAGCTCCGAGAGTTCGGCAAGATTCATGGCCTTCATCCTGGCACAAAATATAAACTCATGATTTCTACTGTCGGGGGGAGCAGGCTGCTCAGACAAGAAAGAGATGCTATAGGCACAAAAATTCTTACAGCACAACTTCGTCTAGGACAACCATGCAAGTACAAGCTATTCAAGCGATACAGAACCCGTGTCTGATCTAGCTCACATGTTTTATAGCCTTGGTGATCACCCAATGGTAGGGTAGCCTTCACGCGGGACTTACCATCAAGTAAACAGTAAACAATCTCCCAAAATCGCCGTATTAAATTCTGGTCGCCTGCCCCATCCAATGGTAATTTTTTATTTTTACTTGATTTGAATGTTTCAACGGCTATTTTTTGCATCTGGGGTGTGCTCATCGTACCCCTGCGATCTCAGCGCACCCCTGCACTTTGAACAAACCTTCTTCGTTCCCAGCGCACCAGATTCAATCTGATGTGATTCCTTCCAACTGAAATTCTACATTTCCATAGCCCAGCCTATAAGATCTCTTATGTCGTTGTATTTCCAGCGTAGTGGCCTCCTATTATGCCTTCGTGGGCTTCTGCCATGAGTACGTGTTTTTCATGCTCCAGACCATCTCTATGCAGCACTTCGTGACCTCCGATAATGGTAAAATCCGTCGCTTGGTTAACCCACTCCTTCTTTTGTCGTACCAGAAACTCGGCATGTGCCATGCCTATGGTTAGGAACAGAGAGATATCATTGAAGTGTGCATCCATGACCTTAATGGAAAATAGTTGCGCCTTAGGCAATACTTTCTTCCAGCTAGTGGGTCCTTCTGTAATATCCCCAAATTGGGATTGCTAGTAAGGCATGCCTGAAAAATGAAATTTTCAAGAATGTATGCTACAGAAAATAATATTTTCCCTTGTATCTCTTTGATATGATAATCTGAGATCCAAATCCAAGAGGAAATAAAAAACCAAGCAAACTAGGTGAGATAAACCAGCCTCTCACTCCTAGAATGGCCAAAAATGCCCAATAATGGGATTGCAGCAATATTTAAACACAATGATGGAGCAGTAGAAAGCTATTCACTCATGAAATGTTTCAATAAACACATTATCATCAGTTGGTGTCTCAGCAGCAACTTGTACTTCCTTTTATGATCCAAAAGTTGGGGAAAAGCAGCAAAATAATCCCCAAAAATGTTATTCCCAGCTATTTTCATAATAAAAGAGGAAAATAATGGTGAGATTCCTTAGAATATGTCATATGGGACTCACATACCAAATTTGAGAAAAAAAAAATCACTCTAGATAAGTTAAACAGATCTCCTGGTCCCGATATGGCTTAAAAAGGCCCAAATCCCATGACTTAGCTTATGCAGAATTTACTGAAGCATTTACAGCATGATTTTCTGAGGGTTTATGATGCAATATGATGGAAATAATATACATGGAAATTATTACATCAGATCATGGAGAAAAATCCTCTTTTACACATTTTAGAAAAAACCCGGCAAGGGTTTCATGAAGGTACAAGTGCAAAATGTCAGACCTGTAGATCTAGATCTGGAAAACATAGTCTAACTGAAGCTCTGAGTATATATAGCTGAAAAATATAGAAAATTAAGGAGAGCCCTTCTTACAAGGTTTCCGGGAGAAGGTTTGCCCCTTTCTCTGAGAAACAAACTCAAGATTGAGGGGATTGACCCTCACACTACAACACTGCAAAGAAATACACAGTTCCTGCAAAGGACTACGCTGTTGATGTTGGGAGTACTTTGGCCAAGTGCCAAGATGTGAAATACTACTCTATAATTCTTCCCCACTAATCTCTCAAAGGAAAGATAGTCTCCTCCTCTGAAAAGCAAGTGCTAGAAGAGGTGTTGTGAACCCTCACTGCAACACCCTACAACACAACGTTATACTGCTATAGAAATAACGTTGTAGCTGAAGGAGGATGCTTGGCCTCAAGCTTGTATTTTAGGCAAATAATTACACTCCTTTAAGAGGCCTCTCAAGAAAGGATAAGGATTCCTAAACAATAAATTCTTGTGCTAAGCAGCACAGCAATCTCAACTAAATAGTTGCAGAAAGAAAATAGTCTTCAAGACCAAAATCAAATCATAAGCATAAACTTGTTATGGCTGCCTTGCCCTCCTTTTAAAAATATGTGAGCCCCCTTGCCTTGGGCCCCACTCATTAGGGTTTCCTTCACCAATGAATATTCCTCCCACTTGCACTGCGTTGTCTCTATGGGTGATCTCCTCCTCTCATACCTGCACTGTTGACTTGGTCAAACTTGACCTTGTCCACCTGCACTTATCCCTGTTCACACATGAGAGTGTAAAATCCAGCTGCTACCTTGATCCCTTTCTACACCATGAGGGATTTTATTTAGATTTTTAATATGCATGGGCCTCCTTACCCATTTATTCATCTCCTAAGTAAGATCAACAAAATTTAATATTCCAATTTGCTGCATGCAAATTTTGGAATATTACAGTCCTCCCCTCCCAAATGTTTCTTTTCCTCAAGAAAATGCAAGGATAGAACTGAAGAGTTTCCTCCCAAGGCATGGAAACTGAAAAGTATTGGGAAAACATCTTTCCCCCAAGTGGATCCTCCATCCCCAAGCGATCATCCATACAAAGTGAGTCACCTCCCACCATGGCAACCCCAGAAAATTTTCCTCCACCTTGAGCTCCTGTAAAGTAGGTGGGCTGAAAATATTCACATGGTAGACAAGATAGCCTACCCCACACTGTATTCCTCTCCACTTATGATAAGTGTAGAGTATATGCTCATCTTGGGCTAAGTTAAACAGATCTCACAGTCCCGATATGGCTCAAAAAGGCCCAAATCCCATGACTTAGCTTATGCAGAATTTATTTAAGCATTTACAGCATGATGTTTTGACGGTTTATGATGAAATATGATGGAAATAACATACATGGAAAGTATTACATCATATCATGGAGAAAATTGGAGAAAAAGCCTCTTTTACACATTATAGAAATGACCCGGCAAGGGTTTCATGAAGGTACAAGTGAAAAATGTTAGACCTGCAGATCTAGATTTGGAAAACGTAGTCTAACTAAAGCTCTATGTATATACAGCTGAGAAATACAGAAAATTAAGGAGAGCCCTTCTTACAAGGTTTCTAGGAGAAGGGTTTTCCCTTTCCCTAAGAAACAAACTCAAGATTGAGGAGATTGACCCTCACACTGCAACACTGCAAAGAAAGGCGCAGTTCCTACAAAGGACTATGATGTTGATGTTGGGAGTACTTTGGCCAAGTTCCAAGATGTGAAATACTACTCTGGAATGCTTCCCCACTAATCTATCAAAGGAAAGAGAGTCTCCTCCTCTGAAAAACAAGTGCTTGAAGAGGTGTTGTGAACCCTCACTGCAACACCCTACAACACAATGTTATACTACTGCAGAAATAACGTTGTAGCTGAAGGAGGATGCTTGGCCTCAAGCCTGGATGTGAGGAAAATCAATACACTCCTTCAAGAGGCATCTCAAGAAAGGAGAAGGATTCCTAAAAAGGAAATCCTTGTGCTAAGCAGCACAACAATCTCAACTAAACAGTTGCAGAAAGAAAATAATCTTCAAGACCAAAATCAAATCATAAGCATAAAATTGTTATGGTTGCCTTTCCCTCCTTTTAAACATGTGTGAGCCCTCTTTCCTTGGGCCCCACTCATTAAGGTTTCCTTCACCAAATAATCTTCCTCCCACTCGCACTGCACTATCTCTATGGGTGATCTCCTCCTCTCATACCTCCGCTGTTGACTTGGTCAAACTTGACCTTGTCCACCTGCATTTGTCCCTATTCACACATGAGAGTGTAAAATCCAGCTGCTACCTTGATCCCTTTCCACACCATGAGGGATTTTATTCAGATTTTTAATATGAATGGGCCTCCTTACCCATTTATTCATCTCCTAAGTGAGATTAGCAAAATTTAATATTCCAATTTGCTGCATGCAAATTTTGGAATATTACACCTTCACCCGTCTCAATTCGAGACAAGTGATCCTGCCCCGTACACAATTCTCCTAGCTTGACAATGATTTCAACATCGTATTATTGAAATAATAGCAGCCACCTGCAGATTTTCCTCCCAACACAGGCTTATTCCCTAGGTTCTCTAAAGCTGAATGATCTATAATCATCTTAAAGTGTCCTCCTAACAAATAGTGTTGATACTTCTGTACCACATAGATCAAGGAAAACCCTTCCCTCTCCATGGTGGCACAATCATGCTCCGTACCCAAGACTGTCTGACTAGCACATGTGATTGGGTGACCACTGTCTCTGGTGCTAGGCTGCGTATGGTCTACTTCTAGGGCAATCCCCGAAGTATCATCATGAAATACCATTGCCCAATCGGGGGAAGTGAGAGTAGGCGCAGAGACCATCTTTTTTTCTGAGTATCTCAAAGCTCTTCTGGCACGCGTCATCCCAAATGAGTGAAACATCTTTCTTAAGCAGCGTTTTTAGAGGTACAGTGATCAGTGTGTATCCCTGGCTGAATTTTCTGTAGCAGCCCATATGTCCCAGGATCGAACATAGCAACTTCTTAGACACAGGCCTTACCCAGTTCGGCCGTTTGACTGGTTCGATGAGCGTATTATCAATCTCCTCCCTAACCCTCTAAGTATGATAAGGCTGTTGTTTTACCGTCTGCGCATCTGATTTCAGAGTGATGTGCATACCGCCTAAGTCCCCCGTGATATCCTTAAGCCCTGAAAACTTGGCTGGACATAAGTCTTGATACTCCATGAGTAGTTCCGCAATATTTCCTACTGTCCCATCATCCTAGTAGTTCCCAATTATAGCCAGCTTGAGTTGTACTGACGTATTCATGTTAGCGCTTCGTGGTTTTATAGGTTTCGTACCATCCACCATATATATCGAAGGTCCTACAACTGTGCATTCCCCTCCTGATTCTATGTTCGAGAAATTGCACGGATCTATGTTACAATCTTCTATGGTGGCCTTGTGGAACTCGACACTATCTTATATCTACATTTCCCATGTGGGTCTTTCTCTTGCTGCGCCGGGGCTAGATTCACCAACTACAAAGGTATCGATAGTCTGCAGAGCTTCATCAAGCACCTCCAATCCTCCCGTTAACCCAAATGTCCCCATGAATTCATATTTTAAGGTTTTCTACTGGTGGGTGCGCTGATGTAGCTCCGCATCGAGGTACCATGTAGCGGGAATTGGTCCCAAGGCATGAATAAACAAGTGAACCCATTCTTCTGCAGTGCGATCACACCATTTCTTCATCCAAGCGAATAAATGTTTGCGCGGATCCCCTGGGCCCTGAAATATCTTGATGTGCACGTCGATCAGAGGTTCAAATTGTAGTACCATCATATCCCAACATTCCTCCCATTTGTAGAACGCCCCCTTATGTGTATCCCACCATTTTACAGGCGTTGTGTGCATAGCTAGATTAAGGGCCCATAGCTTTCTTTCTCTGGGAACATTGGCTTTGAAGGTTCACAAAAATTCCTTTATACTAATGGAACCATCAAAGCAGGGTAATTCTCTTACCTTAGAAGATATATACCAGAAGTCCTTGGTAATTCGTAGGCAGCGCAGTGTAGAGATATCATGCACTCAGTTTTTCCAATTTTCTATTTCTTCGTCGGAGTCGGAGAAGCATTTGTTGTCCTTCTCCCAGCAAGGCACATCATCAGCAATAGGGTTGACCCAGTATTCGTCCTTCGTAGTTAACTTATAGATGTGATCCACCTCTTCTTTCTCACGCGCTAGCTCGGTATACCTTTCTCCTTTTGTAGGGTCTAGTGGTACGATCAGCGGTGTTCCCTCACTTTCAAACACCATGCTTCATTTCTTCAAATTGATAATTCTGCCCATATCAATGGCCCAATCCAATCCTAGGAGTGTTGGGTAAGGGTTTGCATCTTCTAAAATCTAAATGACTTCAAATTCAGCTCATACCTTAACTCCGGCGATATCTACTACAATATTTGACAATCTTCCCAATGGCATGATCTTCTGTTGATTAGCCATGTGCAGCTAGATAGTGGACCATTCCAATTTAGGTTCTCCCATTCATTGCCAAGTCTATTTAGGTAGTACATTCACATATAATCCTAGGTCTAAAATTACCTAGTCCATTTCATAATCCCCAATCTACGCAGTTAATTGCATCTCTCGGCCATTGCGTCTCTTCTGCTCATAAAGTTTGTGCACATCCTTAATCTTCATGACTAGGTTTACTTTTCCTGCGCAACCGTCGAGTAGGGCTTGGAGGTTTTCTATAGCCTGCTAATTGCGCAGTAGCTTCATGCACGCCTACAAGAATGGTTTGACCTCATCTTCAATTCTTTTTTTGGAGTCGATGTTTCGTCTTGAGCACAGTCTTGTCGAGCTGTGATAGAGGTCTCCATCTCCTTCTGTAAGCCCATGCCTTCTGGTTTAGTAGCTTCTTTACGGATCAGAGACTCTGCCTCAGCTATTTCTGTCGACCCCTAGGTGGCCCTACCGCTGTGCGTTATCACATTAATGCTCAACCCCTCTTCACGAGGTTCCACCTTAACCCATTTTATATTCTGTGTAGGAGTCTGCTTCTTTTCCTGCACCTTGGCCATAAGAATTAGGCACTTCTCGATCACATGTTCCAAATATCTACAATATCTGCAGGATTACCGATTTGGGTTCGTGCAGTCCCTCATAAAGTGATCTACTTCCATGCAATTATAACATATTAGTTGACCTCTACCCCTACCTGCGCTTCCCCCTCGTACCCCTCCCCTGCCCCTGGCTGGGGAGCATCCTATACCTCCGGAGGATCTAGGTGATGAGGGATCCGACTGTACCCTATATAGGTTTCCCGGTTAATCATCAAATCATACGTTTGGCAGTTCTATTCATCATGTCCTACAGACCTGTAAAACCTACACCATTGTTGCTTTACTTCTGGGATATATGCGGCGATGTGGGGGTAGTGGTTGGTATCATGTAGCCCAGAAACGCGACAGTCATCACACCATAGCGCCAGCCCACATGGTCCCGTAGCTTCCCTAGGGCGCAGCGGGTTGGGTCCCCTACATGAATGGTAAGGAAATACAAATACATAGTAAATGAATCATGATGTACAAAAATACAATCTTTACCATGTACTTGGTTCAAGCTAGTAAGGTGGCTCATATATGGGCATCCTCTCACTCCCAATGATAAAGGAAGTGGTTGTGATAACTCTACCAAAGAGTCATGTCTCTCCTCATCCTCCAAACAATCCATGCATCTTATCTTTGAAGCCTTCCCAAATGAATCCCTCCAGGATAGTACGGTATGATCTTATAAAACCAATGGGTTTAGAGAGAAACCCCTCATATGTTGCATCTAGTAATTTCTCCTTGAGCTTAGAGGCTCTAGTCAAGAAGATCCTACTCTAAAAATAGATGAACCCATCTCTCACTACATATCTCTTATCTGATAGCTGGCCATCAAGCACTCTGCATGAAAAGAGATCCTTAGAGTATTCCACTAACAAATGGGATCTCCGGCAAGGGTCAATACTCAATAATGACAACGTTGTTGATCTATCATGTGAAGCACCTGTCATGTTGTTTCTCTCTTCTTTGATATCTCCCATGCCAAAGTCATACACCGGGATGCTGCAATCTTGCCTCTGCAGCTGCTTATGATCCAGTGAAGGTGGAAGTTTTTGGAGGCTAGCCTTCCATGAAAAGATATCACCCATCAAGAACTTTCTGAGTTTGGCCAATGTAAGCATTAGTGGCCACCAACCTCTACCAAATATGGAAGATTCCTCCCAATGTGGAAGTATCTTCTAATTCTCCAAAGCCATGGAGAAATCTCCTTGCACCCTGATGGTGTCATCCATCCCTGAAACATATCCTCTCAGCGCAAGATCTTTGGTGAGAGTGGGAAATATTGATATTGGGAGAATGTCTCCCTCCTCCTTGAGCCTACCCCAGACTCTCTATGCCATGTCAAGTCCTCCCAAGGTTCTCACTCCTCTGGAATCGATGATTGGTGCAACCAGATGTGAAGCATCTCTCATCATCTCCTGATATGGTGGTCTCCCAGGTGGAATGCCTCCATGTAATGAGAAATCAATGTCAAGAGTATACTGCATATATGAGTGGACTACTTTGTCCTTGCTCTCATTGCGGAAATCAGTCTGCCTCTTCTGTGCATCAACCTTCTGAAATAGATAGGGGTGTGTGCTCCAAATCATATGATGTTGGTCCTCCTCCCTATCTTCTTCTTTCATCTTCAAGATATCACAATCTATCAATGATGGCACATGATGCTCATGGACTGTGCCCTAATCTCCACATGTGAGATTCTTTTGAACTTCTTGAAAGGGTACAATAATTCCTTTCATTGGAGGAATTGCTCAATCTTCCTCTCCATGAGGTACTAGATCTGCTCCTGGTGTGACAACGTTGTTACCTCTTGCCTGCTCTTCCCTTTCATCATGAATGGAGGCTACCTTATCATCATTTGGAGGCTCTCTGTCTTGATCCTATTTTGAAAAAGAGATCTCCATGTCTTCCTTTTGATAAGAGGGCTCTTCTTGAAGTGGGGATCTTGCCTTAAGAAATTTATTCTGCAAAATTTTAACCCCCTCAATAACATTCTGGAATGGAGTTGGGTTTATAGATCCTTCCAACTCATGCAAAGGTTTTTTTTGTTTAGGCTTGGCTAGCTCAACCAAGGATGTTTCAGAATATTTTGCATCAAATATTTTAACTAACCTCCTAGTGAACTTTGCATAAGTAGATACATTTACATGTTTCAGGGAAGAAGTTTCATAAAACCACCAGGCATAAGCCTTACCTTCAAGATGCAGTGTTGCTACTCTAATGGCTTCATCTTCTGAAACTTGGTGCTACTGCAAATAGGTGTCTATCTCATTCACCCAAGCCCTAGTTGTGCATCTAGGTGACCCATCAAAACTAGATAGAAAGAATCTACCCAAATCATGCTTCTTGTGCCTCTTGCTTCTATTGTGATTGCTAGGTCGTCTATTCTCCTTGATCCTGCAAAATCCTTGGAAGTTTAGATGATCTTTGAAACTCTGAGATTGAGATTCATACTATTGAAGATAGTCACCAAGATTCTCCTCCTTTGGTACATCTCCTTCCTCCATCTCTCTTGCTATGAATATAGGCATGGTAGAGCATTGTAGATCTGATTGTGTGGCTGAATGCTCACAACCATAATATGAAGAACTGGAGCTTTATTCATGTACAAATCTTCTTGAGGGATCTTCATGTCTTTCCATCCTCATTCCCTTGATTTCTCTATTAAGCTCATTCATAGTTTGGAGAAGAAGTTTTGAAAACTTCTTTCCCTTCGTTTCTCCAAATAATGGAGACTTGCATTTGTATCTTCTATGAGTCTTCTCCTTTCTGTGAGAAGCTTCTTCCTCTTCTGATAACATAGATGCAATATCTTCACAGGTTGAGCCAAGATTATGCTCTGATACCACTGTAATATTCCCAAATGGGAAGAGCAGCAATATATCTCACAATAATGGAAAGTAGCAGAAAATAACAATACATCAATCATGAGCCAAATATAGATCCATGGTATTATGTATAACAACAATAAAATAAGTACAATATCTTGGAGATCAAGTCCCTCAAGCTAGGCAAGAGAAGCATCCAATGCCTAAAAACACCAATACATGTAATACCACTGCTACACAATATACTGAAGCCAAGAAAACGCAGTTTTAGTGGCTAATACTGCAACTGAAAAATATAAATAAATGGATCTGATAATACATGCTAAAAAAAGACTAAAAAATGGAGATCTATGCTCCCATACACTTTTCCTAGATAACCCAGGAAGGGTTTCTAGAAATACACCAAATACAAATGATGAATCTAAAGCCCTAGGGCTGAAGAATCACTGCAACTTAAGCACAAAGAGGAGGTGGCTTAAACTGATGTATATCTAAATGGCACTCCAATAGACTCTGTCAATGAAGATATGATCCCTTTAATGGAAAGAAAACACTCCAAATGGAGCACTGAACTTACCCCTGCAACAGATCTCTAAAATAACACATTCATGGACTAGAACTATGTTGTAGGGGAAGAAGATGACTTGGCCTGATGCCAAAATATGCTACGAAGCTCAGGGACCTTCCTTAATAGCCTCCCAATGGAAGGAAACCTTCCTCCACTAACAACCAACCCATAAATGATCCAAAGAAACCCTCCACTGATGCACCCTGCAAATAAGCACATATCTAAATAGAATCTACAATGTAGAAGAAAGTTATAGCTTGGCCAAATGCCGGAATGTGAAAATAATTCTCAAGAACTTCTCCTAAGTAGGAACTCTAAGTCCCCCGAGGATGAAGGTGGGATTCCCACTCGGGAACACCCTTGTGCTAAACAACATTGCAATCTTAGCTAAACAGCTGAAGAGAGCTCAAAATCTTAACAAACCATAAGAAAATAATAATCCAAACATGATCACAATGGTTTCCATCCTCTTCCTTATATTCTTGGTGATCTTCCTCACCCTTGGCCCCACTCATTAAAGGCACTACTTCCATGCAAAGGGTCTCCCTCCAAAACTGCATTGTCCCTAATTGAATGTCCACTACTTTCATACCAGCCCTATTGATTTGGTCAAAGTTGACCCAGTCCACATGCTTCTTCCCTTGTTCACACATAGGGGAGCTTTATCCAGCTCTATTGATGCCCTCCATTCACATTTGGAGTGGTTTATTCCTACTAAGGATATTTATGGGTCTCCCTACCCTCTTATTCCTCTAACTAAGAAGAAAAAATAGATTTTAATATTCCAATTAGTTGCATGCTAATTTAGGAATATTACACCTTCCCCGAGTCTTAAGTGTCTTGTGGTCTTCCTTAAGCCTCTATTTGGTTTGCATTTGAGGTTGATTTCCTTTGGTGAGAATTGGTTTCTCTTTTTATTTTTTCTTTTCATTCGATCACTTGAAAACTTATTTTGTTTGGTTACTGATCACTTGGATGAATTGTTGTTCCAGCACTCATCCTAAAAAGTTCATTTGAATCAGTGATTAAACATTTACATCTTAGTTCTCTTCATTTTGAAAATTAAGTGTGGTGAAAAGAAAAAAAAAACCATTTTCCATTTAGGGTTGTGTATGTGCATTAGTGTAGGATCATTTACATTGAAAGGGAAATTGCACGTTTCATCTTGTTTGTTGCATGTTATATGTTGCATATTGATTGTTTCTTCCCTTCCTTAGCTAGATTTTCATTGAAAGAGAAATATTTTCATTTTCTCATGCTAGATTTTAATTTTAGGTGTATTTAGGTGACATCTGTGGTCAGCCCTAAAATTGGAACTTAATCAAAGATCATTAGTAAAATTTATTGAATCAACCTAAGGATTAAATTTTGTAACATTAACGCAAACACATAGAGGTCTAGTATAGAAACGTGTTCCGATGTCTTTAAACGTAGGATTTTTCATTGATTTCTAGTGTTGTATTCCAGGGGTTATATATCGTTCCACATATGTGATTGTATAGTATCATTCTCCATGTACCTTTGGGTATATTGGATGGTTCTCCACACACGTAAAGTATACAAGAACGCTCTCATCGAACAGTTACGCATTAGACATTACTACTACAGATTTCACTCCCACGTACCATCGAGTATGTTTTTAGAGTCCCCTATAGGTTGTTATCCATCCATAGGTAATCAATTTTTTTCCTTGTATATCGTGATACACTGAACACAACATTTAGGGAGATTAGTTTTCATATGTTAATTCCTTGGTTCACCAAGGTGTATATTTCAGTTCATGATTGCTTGGTAATCCTTTATGCCTAGATTACCATATTTTTTATTTATGTATTTTTGCATTAATAAAATTTATTTTCCAACGTGGAAGAACAAAATCCCCCACCTCATCGTTCATGTAGAATGCAAAATAATCCTCCACTTCCACTAGAGGCTACTCTTGGTCGTTGTTAAAATCATAATAATATGTAAACTACCGAATCGGGAACATCGATAGCCACTTCTAGCCCTCCTCTTGATATTGATCTACCAGAATCATTTTTCCCTTTGAGTATAGAGCCCAAGATCACATCTACTCTTGACGGTGACACTGACACAATCGAAACAGAAGCCCCTGAAACTTTGTTTCCTAAGGTTGTTGAGCTTGAGTAGCCTCAACCATATATACTTGTTACTTTAGGAACTTCCTCCTCTCTTCCCTTGTCTCATTTGGAACCTATATATCTTGGACCCTACGGTGAACCCCTTCCACCTGGGATTGTGAGTATTGAGGAGATACCTCAAGAAGAGTCTTTTCCTTATACTCTGTAGAAATTTGATAACTGATATGTTATCCACAGAGATTATCCTGATCACACACTATTGTAACTTCATGCACAATACAGAATCTCTTCTACCATTGATCATTAATTGCGGAAATAAAAAAAATCACATGCACACATTAAAACCATAAACAATCACACATATGAACACAATATTTTATGGGAAAGCTTAAAGCTGAAAACCCCCAACTATCTATATATTATATGTTATAGATATCATGTAACAATCATCATACAAAGCTCCTCACAAGATCTTAGTACAATCTCCAATTTCTACACACTAATCAAGCTCGATCTAGCAAATCACATGCTCCAATCTCTGCCACCTGATAGCCTGCCTCTACTGCGCAATCACTGCTAAAGAATGGCTCATAATTAAATTTGAACCACTCGGCTTGTAATGCGCAATCCTCATTGTCATCTCCATCAATGTGTGGTGCAAACTCATGCACCAATATAGTCACAACTGATAGTCACACTACTCTTTCAACTACCTCTTCACTGGTCTCCACTGAAACTATCCATGCACTGAAGTTAACTGATGTATTCTTTAGTTGATTAATGAGTTTATAATTAGTGAATTAATTAATAATTAATTCACACCACTCTCACTGGTGTATCAATCAGTTAGACTAGATACAACTAGCTCAACTATGTTTAGATTAGTTAAACTGAACACAACTCCATTAACTTCCTCAATCAACTCCACCAAACTCTGTCACATGATTTCTAACTAAAGTATCCATGAAATAGCTCCACTTAACCCTCAGGAATAGCGTAATTCCTTCTGTCAGCTCCTGTGCCACATCTGTGCACTTAACTGAAGTGCTCCAAGAGAAAAAGATAATGTTTAGAGTCCAAATATTATTAAGAGCTAATAATATTAGACATATCTATTTTTAGACTGGCAATCTAAAAATAGATTCTGCCCAATATGTCTAAAAATAGAAGTCCATCTATTTTTCCAACTTGACCAACCATCCACAAATAGCATCATGCAACTCATAGAATATGATCGACATGTCTAAAAATAGACTTTGCGCCAAAAATAGCCTGCGGGCCCACTTAGTGAAGGCGACTCTTTTCACTAAGCTCATCATCTTGTTGCAATCTCAACACTCCCTCTCAACAAGATAGGAATTATCTGCCACCTAGATTCTGCCTTTGTGGTGTTCGAATTTTTCTCCTGGTGAGCGCCTTCGTCAAGATATCGACGTCACGATCCTCATTGAGAATGTATGAAAGCAACATGAACTTCCGACGCACACAATATCTGGTATGTGATGGGATGTCAATGTGTTTAGATCTATCATGAAATACTATATTAACCAAGAGTTTGATGCAACTCTGATTATCACAATATATCACAGTAGGATCTAAGTGTGAACCGAACAACTTGACCAGGATCTTCCTCATCCATATAGCCTCGCATGTAGCCAAACTTGCTGCCATATACTTGGCCTCTGCTGAACTGAGTGCCACAGATCTATGCTTCCTGCTGTACCAAGAAACTATTGTCGACCCGATACTGAAAATCCCTCTAGATGTGCTCTTTCTGTCTATTGGGTTCCCTACCAATCTACGTCTGTGAAGCCACACAGCTTCACCTCATCCGACTGTCTGTACCATAATCCATATCTCGATGTGCCTCTGAGATATCTCAATACATGCTTTCCTGTCTTCCAAAAGAGCTTGGTAGGCTTAACCATAGCTTTTGAAAGCTGGTTAACAACATAGCATATTTTGGGTCGTGTATTGACCAGATACATAAGCGACCCCACCAATTGTTGATAAACAGTGGCATCCACTACCTCTGCCGATGTAGCATCCTCTTTCCTCAAACCACCAGGAAGAGGAGTGTAAATAGGCTTGTAGCCATGCATGTTAAACTTCTCCAGTATCTCCCGGGCATACTTTCCTTAAGACACAAACAGTTCATCATTGCGCTGGAAAATTTCCAATCCCAGGAAAAAATGAAGGAGGCCCAAGTCCTTCATCTCAAACTCCTTTGCAAGATCAGCCTTGCATGAGTGTATCAACAGTTCATCACTCGTCAAAATCAAATCATCTACATAAAGTACAATGATCAACAACTTACCCTCCACCACAATCTGGTATAGGTTCGGATCCGCCTCACTCTTAAAGAATCCAAGTCCAGTGAAATAACTGTCTATCTGTGTGTACCAAGAACGAGGTGCTTGTTTCAACCCATACAACACTCTCTTGAGCCTGCACACATGCGACTCGCTGCTGAATTTCTCAAAACCTTTGGGTTGCTCTATGTACACCTCCTCCTCAATCACTCCATTAGAGAACCTCGTCTCCCTCCATACGATCGTGTGCCACCATCACTAAGAAGGCAAGAATCGTCGCATTGTGGAAGAATACCTTGTGACAGGTGCAAAGGTTTCCTCTTAGTCGATCCCCTCAATCTATGAAAAGCCTCAGGCAACAAATCTTGCCTTGTGCTTCCTCCTCCCATCAGCTTCTTGCTTCACTTTGTAGATCCATCTCAAACCCACCACTGATTTCCCTTCCAGCCTTGGGACAATCTCCCATGCACTGTTTCTGACAATCGAATCATACTCTTCCACCATGGCATCTACCCATGCGGGATCCTCCACAACTTCCTCAAAAGAGGATGACTCTGTCACGATACACTTTCTCATAAGAGCCATGTATCCAGTATACCGGTCAGGTGACTGTCTATGTCTGCGTTGTGATGTAGGTGCTCCTACAATCCTCTCTGCATCTTGAGCCAGTCGCTTAGCTTCTGTAGTGCGCTTCTGCCCTTTGATGGTTGGCGCTGCATGAGTGGTCTCTTTCACTCCATGAACCTCCTCTTGTGGCTGATCCACATCCTGAGGCTCATCCTTAGGAACTAATAGCTCCTCATCTACATGCAAGTGTGGCTCCCTCTCAAGTGAACACTTCATGGATTTCTCCTCATGAAATTTGATATCCCGTCGCACAACAGTCTTGCGACTGTCTAGAAAATACACACGATAGTTGTGGGGTGTATCAGTGTACCCCACAAATATCCCAACCTATGTAGTCAGCTCCAGCTTCTTCCTGGCATCCTTCATCACATGAATGTAAACAGGTGAACCAAAAATCCTCAAATGGGAAATATCAGGCTTCTTACTAGAAAATGCCTCCTCGGGTGTACTCATGCCAAGTATCTTGTGAGGACAATGGTTTTTCACATAAACCGCATTATTGCATGCCTCAGCCCACAAGTGTATGGGAAGGCCCTGATCATGCAACATTTCCCATGCAACACCCACGATCATTATGTTCTTTCGCTCCACGACCCCATTCTGCTGTGGGTTATGAGGTGCTATGAGCTCTCTTCAAATTCCTTAAATGTTGTAAGGTCCTTGGTCCATTCTGGGAATGAATTCACCACCATTGTCAGCTCCCTAGGGAGCCTTCTGCCCTACGTTTATTTCTCAACGATTGCCTTGACTCATGGGAACTTTGGTGTCTCGCTCTTCTTCTGCATGAAGAAGATCCAGCACTTACGAGAAAAATCGTCAACAAATATCACATAATACATGTGCTTTGTTGTCAAAGCTACTGAGAAAGGTCCACACACGTCTGTGTGAATTCTCTTAAGGATCGTTGTGGCACGAATATCCTTCCCATGAAAGGTGGCTTTCACAAATTTTCACAAAGTACATCCCTTGCACTGATCTGACCACGCAAGTGTACCCTTGGGAAGCCCAGTAGAAATATGCTGCAAAATTTTCACAAGCACCATGGTGAAGGTGGCCCAATCTCTTGTGCCTGACCTTTCGCCATCATCACAGGTTACCACTCCTGCCTTGCACACCCATTCTTTGTACGGTATGCCACCTGATAAAGGTTCTTAACTCGAACCCCTATCCTCCGGGTCTCACCAGTTGCCTTACTGCGCAGGAAAGCATTTCCCTCGCTAAAGACAACATCATATCCCTTGTCTTCTAACATCGCCACAGAGATAAGATTCTTCTTCAATCCTGGAACATGCATCACTTCCTTCAACACGAAGGGTTTACTAGACTCCCTCTCAAAGGAAATGGTACCGATACCGGTCGCACTATATCTACCATCATCACCCATATCGATGTGCACTCCAAGATCTTTCTCATCCGGATCGATGGCGCAAATGTTGTCTCCGGTCATGAAAAGACGCACCATTGCCGAAACCACACGAACCCATAGCGGGACCCCTTGTGGTCCATTGAGAAATATGGCCTTATAATATGAGGCTAAGAGCCTCAATCTGCAGATCCAGTAGCTTGCTTATTTTTCTTCTTCTGTGGACAATTAGTGGGGTAATGTCCGTGTTGGTGACAGTGAAAGCACTTCACCTTGGACATGTCCTGCTTCTTGCCTTTCGCACCGGATTGAGAAGCATTCTTCTTGCTCTTCCCCTTCCTTGCTTTGGCAGCCAAAGCATAATTTTATTCATCTGAGTTATTTGATGAAGATCCATCCCTGGTACTTCGCCTTATCTCCTCTTGCACAAGATCCGACCGAAGTTGCTCCCATCCTGGCAATTTCTCCCGACCATTGACAGAGACTTGATAGGAATGCCAAATCTTCGGAAGCCCAAGGAGAGCCAAGCTCACCAAGTCCTCGTCATCAGCAGTAACTCCCACACTTCCCATATCATCCCTACATTGGATGAACTTCGTAAGGTACTTGGGCATATTGTCGCCTTTCTCCATTTTTATGTTCTTGAGTTTATCCTTGAGCGCCAAATTTCTCTGGTCACTCTTGCTTTGAAATAAATATGTCAAAGCTTTCCACATCAAGAATGGAGAAGCTTTACCATGAAGACTAGACACTATGTGATCCTTCACACCTTCCAATAGAATCCTTCGACACTTTGCTGTCTTCTTTTGCCATGCATCAAGTGTGGCAACATCACTAGAAGAAGGTTTTGGAATTTCTACATCTATGAACTCCTTCAACCCATTTTCATCCAGTACCGCCTCCATCCTGTCCTTCCATGCAATATAATTCGAGCTGCCCTCAAGGGCATACTCCAATCGCAATCCGTTGAAAGACATCTCAACTCTGACACCAAGAAAACACTGCTGCAAATTCGAATTCCACCAACTCAAAACTCAACCGCTTCAATGTTTTGCAATTTCTCCAATGATAAATATCGCTCTGATACCATGTAGAAATTTGATAACTGATATGTTATCCACTGATATTCTCCTGATCACACACTATTTTAAATTCATGCGCAATACATAATATCTTCTACCATTTATCATTAATTGCGGAAATAAAAACAATCGCATGCACACATGAAAACCATAAACAATCACACATATGAACACATTATTTTATGGGAAAGCTTAAAGCTGAAAACCCCCAACTATCTATATATTATATGTCATATAGATCATGTAACAATCATCATACAAAGCTCCTCACAAGCTCTCAGTACAATCTCCAATTGCTACACACTAATCAAGCCCGATCTAGCAAATCACATTCTCCAATCTCTGCCACTTGATAGCCTGCCTCTACTGCGCAATCACTGCTAAAGAATGGCTCATAATTAACTTCAAACCACCTAGATTTTACTACGCAATCCTCATTGGCATCTCCATCAATGTGTGGTGCAAAATCATGCACCAGTATAGTCACAACTGATAGTCACACTACTCTTTCACCTACCTCTTCACTGGTCTCCACTGAAACTGTCCATGCACTGAAGTTAACTGATGTATTCTTTATTTGATTAATGAGTTTATAATTAGTGAATTAATTAATAATTAATTCACACCACTCTCACTAGTGTATCAATCAGTTAGACTAGATACAACTAGCTCAACTATGTTTAACTCAGTTAAACTGAACACAACTCCATTAACTTCCTCAATCAACTCCACCAAACTCTTTCACATGAGTTCTAAATGAAGTCTCCATGAAATATCTCCACTTAACCCTTAGGAATAGTGTAATTACTTCTGTCAGCTCCTGTTCCACATCTGTGCACTTAATTGAAGTGCTCCAAGAGAATAAGATAATGTTTATAGTCCAAATATTATTAAGAGCTAATAATATTCGACATATCTATTTTTAGACTGGAAATCTAAGAATAGATTCCGCCCAATATGTCTAAAAATATAAGTCCATCTATTTTTTCAACTTGACCAACCATCCACAAATAGCATCCTGCAACTCATAGAATATGATCGACATGTCTAAAAATAGACATAGTCTAAAAATAGAATTTGCGCCAAAAATAGCTTGCTGGCCCACTTAGTGAAGGTGACTTCTTTCCACTAAGCACATCATCTTGTTGCAATCTCAAAATACTCCTGCTCATTGGGAAGTACTTCATTTTTATCAACTGGACCTCTTCCTCTTCTAACTCAGACACAAACTCCTTTTCCGGATTCTTTTGACTCACCCGCAGATTTCTCACGGAAATATACATTAGAGTTTTTAACCATGACTAGAATTGATCCAACTTAACACCCCATTTCCGCTACCATGGTAGATACATCAAATTTTTCCTCCACATCTATGTTTGAAACATCACTAGAAACACATCTGTATGTTGGTCAGTCTGTCCCACCAGACTATCAGTCTTTATCTAGTGCCTTTTTTGGTGTGGCTTCCAGTATTTGGACCTCTCCCATGTCATCCAATATGGGAATATCATCTGGTACTTCTCTTATGAGTGCCACACAACCTTCTCCTCATCCTCATCCACTTACATCTATGGTTGAGTAGCAGGTTGGACCTTATATCAGTGAGCAAGGTTACCTTCAATAGCCCAATTCACCTTATGTTGGGTATCCTTCATCTGGGTCACAGTTTCTTCCATCATCCCATCCTCCTTTGGTAGGGGTGGGGGAACTTCTTGTTGGTATACCTAAAATTGGTAACCAACCTCATTATGGTACGCCTTATCCTAGAATGGTTCTCAGTGTTTAGAAACCTACTTTTATCTTCCAACCTGGTTCATATTGGGACCAATTTTTGAATCCTCAACCTACACCATATTCTCAAATACCTATCCATCCATCATCACCCCAACAAGCTCAAATACATGTGAGTCAACCTTTACATGTTATCGTTGCATCTCAATTTATTCCAACGACATCTAGAACTTCCCAAGTCCCACTTACCTAGCCTATACATGGTACCTCACACTCTCAACCGCTTGGATAGGGTACTCCTCAAGTCTTGATAGGATAGGTTCTTCATAGCATAGCGCCTTCCTAACGAAACCTGCCTTATCATGGGACAATGCAAACTCCCATCGAGCAGCAATATGGTTCATATCAAGTTCCTTTTCAAGGCCAAAAAATCCAAACCCAACCAATCCAGTATCATTATTGTCACCCTGGTGTTGGGAATCAATGCCATGTGTATATTGGTTATCAGGATCCTCTTTGTCTTGGTACCCAGGTTCCTTATTATTAGAACCTCCCTTATCCGAGAATGCACGTTCCTAGTGCTCAATTTATTACTTCATATCTAGGTCATCCTCCTTCGAACTTTAACCAGCAGTTTCCTTTTATGGCCACTCTTGAATTTCTAGAATTAACTTAGCTCACTAATGACCCCATCACTCATTTTCCATGGTGGTCAAAAAATCCCACTAAATTTCCTTCAAATATTTCAAAATTCAATGGGAATCTAGGATAATATTCGTCGACACATGTCATGACTTATCATCTATGTTTTTCTTTGAATTCCCTTAATGATGATTCAAGTCGACTTCATTTTTTCCAATGAATTCTTACAGGTACCACATCTAAATTGTATATTGAGTTACCTAAGGCTTCGTTTCATGATTTCAACACTTTGGCCACCACCTTCCTCACACATTTCCAGTTTCCCATCATAAATGAAATTGGAACGGAACTATTGACCAATTTCAAACAATCAGATTCCACTCACATCTCAGATTGCATTCATGAGAGGAGGAATCGTTGTTGATTGGTCAAGACTTATGTTCCCAATCAATTGTTAGCGGAATTTTTTACCAAATATCTATTGTCACTAATAACATAAGATGTGGCTAAAGGTGGATTCATGATCAAAGATAAATTTATTTCTCGTACATAATATTTGGACCTTGTTTATACCCAATTAGGCATGCTCTATGATAAGATATTGAACACTCTGAGACCTACAAATATTTTTCCTCCTCCACCTGGTAAAGAATCTCATGTTGCTTATGGCGTGATTGGTTCTGCCAGTTCACAGTCAGTGAATAAATAATTCAGTGTTTCTCTTACTACATCTACTCAAAACCCTCAATCCCATCCTCCTACAGCTTATGGTTTCGAGATAAATGTCATTTCATCTGATAAGGGAAAGTATCCACAACAACCTGGAAGCAAGAAGAAAGGAAAAGGTAAAAAGAAGAAATATTCTTCACCACCGGATAAACAAACAAATCACTATTATAATGAGAATAGAAAGCCTTGTTACCCATGCTTAATTTGCAACGAGGATCACTTTACACGTTATCATCTGCTTTGCTATGATGTGAATCATTTCCTTAAATATTCCACTTGTCCTGTCGTGCTGGCCGACCTGGTTCCCAATCAAGAGACCCATATCGTTGCACCGGATCCTTCTTCCTCTAACACAATTTTTATGCTTTCATCTTTAAAGTTGAGATCTGATGTCATGGTGGCCACTCGGAATAAGGACTATGGTAATGTGAATCTACCAAACGGTCAGGCTAATGATCAACCGACCAGTTCAGAATCACCTTCATCTGATTCTACTCCTTCTCTATTTCCTGTGGAATTGACTATAAAACCTCCAAAGGGTGTTATTCATAAGTATAATTTCAACCCTCATTCAAGAGCTGCCCAAAATTATAACATAGTTGAAGACTTGGTTGTAAATTTCTGAAGATGTTCTATGCTAGTTGAAAATTTACTTTAAACTTCTAAGGCATGAAAGTAAGATGCAGATAGAACATACTAATAGATCGATGGAAGACAAGCCAAAAATAGAGATAAAGAATGGTGGATTTATGGCGGTCAGCAGGATTATTCAACTAGAAAAGTATCCATAAGGTCAGCCAACCCAATGTGTCACACAACCCCAAGATGTCTCATCAAGAATGCTCCATCAAGACGTTGCACCAAGAAGCACTACCCGCATCACCATGAGAAGCCATAATTGCAGCACCATCCATGAGAGAAGATAATGTCTCCGAAAAATGTGTGTATAATGAACTCCAAGTCTCTCCAATACATAGCCATCTGTGGGGGTGTGTGACACATCTCTTATGCATGTGGGATAAATCAGGCCTACATTGCACATGTGGAATAAATTCAAAATACATGTTCTACTCATCCGATCAAGATGATCTTTAGATCGATCTTGCACCTCTCCGAAAGAGGAATCCCATAAAAATATTCGCATCATAATATTCGCATCAAAACATGGATTTTGGACCTAATTGCCCAAAATTAACACTCCCTATCAAATAGGGAGAAATCCATCCACCAGTTCCATCCAAACATCATGCGGCATCCTGCCATAACTTGCTTTGCTGGCTCTTTATTTCAGAACAAAATGTGAGTCACAAAGATGTCACTCCCAGCTAAAAAAATCAGGTTAGAGGTTCGAGACCTCTATAGAACTCAAAGGAGTCTCATAGTAACCCGAAGTTATTTTAACTGACCCGTAGTCAGTTGGAGGTTCAAAATCTCACTTGACTTGATCCCAGATCAAGTGGTTGGACATGTGCCATCCTAGACATAGAGAGTATGGAAATCTCTGATGTGTGGAACACGAGATTATCTGACAAATGAATCCCCCTCTGGTTATCACAAAGGATAACGATAGTATTTATCACATGCCCGAATAACTCACTGAAGATATTTCACGACCAAAACAACTTCACAACAAGCCATACACGTTGCAATGTATTCGGCCTCAGTGGTGCTCAAAGCCAACGACTTCTACTTCCTACTCGAAGCAGACCCAAGTGTGAAGCAACATCTAGATGTGCTCTTGTGATCCACCACACTACCAGCCCAATCAGCATCAATATATCCATGGAGTCTCAAACTCCCAGCAGTGCATATCAGCCCAAGGTCTATCGTGCCCCAAAGATATCTCAAGAGTTTCTAGGCACCAACCCAGTGAATGTTATGAGGATCAACCATGTGTTGACAAAAAGTGTTCACTGCACAACATACGTCTCGACATATGTTCACAAAGAACATCAGGGCCCCTTCAAGTTGTCGATACTCGGTAGGATTTTCTAACACGGGCCCAACAGCGTTTCCACTCAACTTCTTAAAGTTGAGTTCCATTGGATTCAACACGGACTTATAGTGCACCATACCAAATTTCTCCAACAACTTCATAATATATTTTCCTTGAGAGAGGAAAATCTCACCAAGTCTCTGCTAGACCACCAAGCCTAGGAAGTAATGCATCAGTCCTAGGTCTTTCATCTCGAACTCAAAAACAAGCTCCCTCTTACACTGATGAATGAGAGGGTTGGCACATGTCAGGAAGAGATCATCCACATAGAGAACCAGAATGAGAGGTTTTTCTCTACTAATCTTGAGGTAAAGGTTTGGATCAACATTACTTCGAGTGAAGCCCAGCTTCATCAAGTGGCTATATATCCTCTCATACCAAGCCCTGGGGGCTTGATTCAACCCATAGAGGGCTTTCTTCAACCTTCATACATGAGAGTCTCTATCCTGGACTTCGAACCTTAGAGGTTGCTCCACATACAACTATTCCTTTGTCGAACCATATAGAAAAATAGATATTCACATCCATCTGATGGAGATTCCATCCTTGCATGGAATCAAGGGAAATAATATATCACAGGTGAAATGTATCATCATAATCTATGCCTTACTTTTTAGAGAAGCCTCGGGCAATGAATCTTGCCTTTAACTTTTCAGCAATACCATTAGATCCATGCTTGATCTTATATAGCCATTTCGAGGTGACAACAGCTTTATCCTCTAGTCTCAAGATCACATCCTAGACATCATTTTTCATAATAGACTCGTACTCTCCGAGCATAGAATCCTTCCAAACTTGATGTTTTACAACTTCTTCAAATGATCTAGGCTCAGATTGTACAATACATGGCTACTAGATACCCTTGGTATTTATTCGGCTTCATGCTTTACACAGAATGCCCCCCTTTGGGGTCATATGACTCTCAGCATCCTTAATATTATACCGAAGCCATGAGGATCTTCTCTTCTTTTCTTCCAGCAACGCCATTTTCTCAGGAACATGCATGGTTGTGGTATCCCTCTTAATGCCAGCCCCTCTTGTGAGAGAATTCCTCTATAAAATTCATGAAATAAGAACATCCTCCCAAGGATTTCTCAGGAAATATATTAGATAATTCATAGTGTATCAGATGTATTTGTGATATGTGGGGAAAGAAGAAATTCCCCTTGTATGCTTTTCACCCTGACATATGCCTTCATGATTATTTTAGAATTCGGGCATCCTAGACACGAACTTCCTTTCTTCGAAAAGGTTTTGTATTCATAGGCCTAATTCTTACTCACCCACTGTCAAGGCCATAAAATAATCATAGCCATATACTGACATACATCTATCATACTGATTACAATGTTGTCGTAATATTATCATACACATCACTATCATCTTTAGCGTTGTCATACTGTCATATAGTACTAAAGATATTAGACTCTATGGTCATATATATTCTGTCATAACCCACATATTTTTTTAAGGCCCTAAACATTCCAAAAACTTCTTGGAAGACTGTGGCTTTACCTCCACAAGATCCTCCTCCCTTCGTTGTTCACGATGGAAACTTTCATTTGAATATTCAAGAGATTGCATAAATCTACTTGAATTATTTTCTGTCTCCTTTTTGTTATGGTCATAGACATCACTGTCATAATCAATACTTCAATTCAATGGTAAAGTGTGAAAATATGGTTCAATCAATTAATGCAGGCCTTCAGCTTAACTTTGTATAGATCAATCTTCTTGATAGCGAGTTCAGTTCTTAGAAAAACAGGTATGCAGATAATTTTCGGAAGCCAGCTTAGACAGGTTGACATTTCTAAAACAAACAAATGAATGTGCTCCTCCTCATGAAACAGTCACCCAATTGCTAAGCCTGAGACCTTTTTTTTTTTTTTAAGAATGATTTCGGTACAACTATGAATCAACTTGAAAGACAGATTCATATCTCTACAAGAGCTCAACAACCTTGTAAAACTCGGCCTGTTGTTACTGCTCTTCCACCATCTAGCTTTCAAATAGAGGCTCAGCTCTCCTGCAATACATAGAGATACAACTTGGCATGCCACAAATAATATATCACCAACGAGTGCCCTGGATTCTTTCTTTATTTTCTCTTGGCTGAGAAGAAAGGTTTCCAGGTTGATGCAGCAAGGCTACAAATTTTCAGGGTACACACGCGGACCTATGGTTTTTATGGGCCCACAAAGACGGTGAACAATCGTATCAAATCTTAACCTTTGCAACTTAACCAGCTTACCTCCCCATTGTTTCACAGCTTTAACACCTTTTTCAATATTGTGATTTTGCGATTTTGCAACTTGCAACGAAATTCCTATCGCACGTCGCAAATTTTAGAGTTTAGCAGTAAACGTGATCTTTATTCTATATGATCTATGATTGCATCATGCTGCCACCTCCCATCTTTATCAAAATCACAAATTTAATTCCTTACTGTGTGATGTCTTCTTAATAATAACCACTAAAATCGCCGATGTGCAAAATCTCGCTGGGTGCGATTTAAGCTCCACCGTTGATCTCGGCTAGATCTAACGGACTTGTTGTGCCTTTTCTGATCTGCTTCACATCGCAACTCAATAAGCTTAACGTGTAAAGTCTTAACATGTAACACTAAAATATGTGATGCGCAATGGCCGATATATGAGCATCACTTTGTCCATCTTCAGAAATTGCAATTTCAACTTCTCCTTCAGAATTATTTTTCATTTCACTTTCACCATCTTTAAGAAAATACTCAAAGCATTGATGTTACAATACTGTAGTATTGTTTACCTGGTTAGGGAACTTTGCAGGATGCACCAACCACTAAGCAACCATGGACAACCTCCTTCTAGCTGCAGCCTAAGAAATACTAGGTGCCCTATGTATGGGTTGTTGTTCTGGGAATGTGGCAGCCTATAAAGACTCCACGTTGGCCTATTTGGAGTGGCTAGGCCTACGGCCTACCACAGTCCATTGCGGCTCCCTTAAAACATACCCAATCTACCTTCCTTCTCCACATGCAGCCCTTAAAATAGTCTGCAAGTAGCTCCTCTTCTTGTGGCCTTTGATCGAGCAAGTCCGAGCTTGGGACAAACCTTAAATGAGCCCTAAAATAGACCTAGAAGAGGCACATTTTACATACAGCAACTCGGCCTCTCTTCTATGCAGATAAGCCTTCTCCACGTTGTCCCAATCTACTCCCTACAAGGCCTCTTCCAACTACGGCTAAACCCAAAAAAATTCAGAGATGTACTTGCCCAATTCAAATTTGTTTCTAGCCCTTAAGGTCTTGGCCTAGAAGCCAACATATACGCCCTCCACCACAACATACTTCAAATCTTCTATAAACCCTTAAAATAGTTGTGTAGTCAATTTAGCGTCCTAAATTGCTAACATAAATTATCAACCAGGGCTAGTAAACTGATGAAGTGAGGTGCACTATATGTGCTTAAGTGACCTCTTCCTTACTTCGTTATATGTGTTTTTCTTATTGTTTTTGGGAACAGAAATGTAATCTACCTCCGGAGTACTCTCACTAAATTAACATGCAACTAGTCTATGGAATTCTATAGCCCATCTTGTTCATGATGAATGATATTTTGGAAGAGTTTGTAAAACAATCCTGGCTGTATTATTCAATGCAATTGAACATAAACGTAAAACTGAAAGCAAATACAATTAAAATCTAAGACACCACAGCTATTTCTTACTCATTCTTATGATATTTTGGAAGAGCTTTGTAAGAGTAAGAATGGCTATGCCACTTAGTGTAAACAAGCAACTAAAACCTACAATACCACAGTTATGTCTTATTCATCATAATGATATTTTGGAAGAGTTTATTAGAGTAAGTCTAACTGTGATAATTAACGAAATGAATTGCAACTAAAAATGCTAATTAACTCAACATAATACAACCAAATCTTTTTCATCTAATAATGATATGTTGGAAGAGCGTTTTAAGAAAAATAATGATTGTAAGATAATGAGGATCTTTTAATCTAATTGCAAAACAGAAAATGCTAATTAACTCAACATAATACAACCAAATCTCTTTCATCTAATATTGATATGTTGGAAGAGTGTTTTAAGAAAAAGAATGATTGTAAGATAATGAGGATCTTTTAGTTAAACAAATAATGCAAGACATGAATTAAAAACTACTTATCTAGAAAGCATGTAGAAGCCTCCTTGGATAGCAGGGGCCCTCTGCTACCAATTTGGTGAAATCCTTCAGCTCCTTAAAGTTGTAATCAAAACAGCATCAAAGAACTGAATTTCTTTATTGAAAACCTTACAAATTTACATCCCATTCCATCTTTAACTTTGTTACAAAATACTCTCTATTCCTTTCTCTCCTCCTCCTATTTTTCACTACTTTTTCATTACTTCCTCATTACCCATGATAGGAGAAAGCTTCTCCTATTTATACAAAATATGAGGATTTATCTCATTAATGGGAGTCCATGAATCTCTCCCTCCATCTCTAGAGTTACAATCAAAATAGGAAATGATAAGACACATGTCTTTCTAGAGTTTCAACACAACTAAGAAATGAGACACATGTCCTCTTAGAGTTTCAATACAACAAGGAAGTGAGACACATATCCTCTTGATCCCATAATCTTCTCCAACCAAATTCGAATTTGGCTTTAGAGTGCCACATAAGGGTCTTCTAGAAGTCTCATTTTGACCTACACATGTCACAAAACTCATAACACATATATAGATATATGAAATTATGTTAATTTTCTAGTTTCTAATCATAAATTCACTTAAAATACATAAAATAAATAACTTTGGAAAACAAGGATCCTAACCCATATATTTATGAAAATGGTTACTTGATGTAGGGTTTTAGGTCAAATGGCTATGAAATAAGAGCTAAATGGTTATGACATAATGGAAATATGTATGAATATGGAAAATACTTTTGAGACTCAACATACCCCCCAACTGAAGTTGTTGCATGTCCTCATGCAACTATTGCAATGATTCATTTGTCCATGAGTTGATCTTTGACTCATATAGATTCGTTCCAAACTTTGCTTCTTGATATTTTCTTTTTGGCAAAGTATAATACATTTGATTGCAACATTTTTTTGAATGGTTGGTTCTTGTGTGACAACCAATTTTTTTTTTTTTTTTTTGAGCAATGGTTCTTGTGTAACAATGCTTTATTTTCTTTGTTGCATCAAAGTTCATGAAAACATTTAGAATCAATTACTTCATCAATGAATTGATCATTTGCAAGGCATATAATCTTTTGAATCATGTTGCAATAATAGTTGGTTGGGAAGTATATGTGGGTGGAAATGAAATGAAAATGTGTGATAGTGTATGACATGTGGATTTGAAATGATGTCCCTTCCCCCCCAACTAAAGGTATGACAATGTGAAAAAGGGAGTGAGGAATTTTTCCAAAGTTACAATTTTAGCATTCTAATGAATTACATGACTAAAAATTAGAAAACAACATACCTTCACTTACCTTAAATGTGGATGAGTTGTGCATGTGTGGTGGCTGCAAAATTCTGATCATATTCTTCTTCAAGTGGCTGAACAAGAGGAGTCATGGATAAAGAAATAAGATGACTTTTTATTGCTTCTAAAACTTGCTGAATCTGCTCCAAAATGCTGAAAATAATAGTCTTCATGTCTTCAAAACTCATTGGCACAATTCCTACTATGTGAAAAGATATTCTGATGTTGAACATAGTAGGAAATTTTTGACTTAGTGGCCATTAATGGATGCCACTAGTCAACACGAGAACTCTCACCATTGATGACAATGAGAGTCAAGATGCCCAAACACATCTTGCTAGGTACGAATGGTTTTGCTGATGTCGAGTCACCTAGAAGATCTGACGAACAAGGTACATTAATGTATTCCCATTGTTTTTCAGCATGAGAACTTGCCATTAACGCATGCAAGCTTCAAGGTGTTTTTACAAAGAACTTAGACTCAAAGGACTATGGACTCAATAATTTGCATTGAAGCAGGGCTTATTTGTGGAATGAAAATGACAAGAAATAGAAGATGAAAATGAAAGATGGCAATGGAAAGTAGAAATGGCAATGGGAAATAAGCATTTGAATGAGCCTCTTGCTTTTATTTGTAGGTTATGAATGGACAAAAGGAAATGGAAAGTGGATGTGAATGTAAATGGAAAATATGAAGTGAAAGGAGGTGAATGGTTTATTATGAGGTATGGATGTGATGGAGACAATAGTATCTGAAAGTTTTTCAAGTGTTTGGATCTGATTTTGCATCAGCATATTTCCTCTTTGTTGTTGATCATCCTCTTATGAAACAAATTGGTCTCTTAGAGAGACACCATTCTCTTGTAGTCATTTGTCCTTCTTCCTGGAACCTGCAAAAAAACTAATGCTTATTCTACAATGGAATGTAAGATTATCAAAAGAGAGAGGTGATAAATCTCTCTAGTTATGATATTTAAACACAAAACTAAGAATTTGTATTAATGAAACAAGTTCTCAAAGGAAAAATCAAAAGAAATTATACCTGTTTTGGAATTAGTGCCTCAAGTTAAATGTTGCTTCTTTTCAGAAATTTATTTCATTATTTACCATTTCAAACTCTAATAATGGATTTCTCATTGTGTAGATCTTGTTGAGACCTTTCCAACGATACTTAAATCATCAAAATCTGATTTTGTATGAGAAAGTTAGGCTGATTTGAACAATGAGGTTTTTTCTGCTACGGAATTGGAAAACAGCTGCGGAATTGGACTTTAGCTGCAGAATGTCGAGGGTTTCTATAACTAAAAATCTTGAATAAAAAGTTAACCATTCATCTTTTATCATCAGTCCAAAATTTAATCAATACCTTCAGAAAAGTGAACAAATAACTTATTCATTTCATTGATTCAAAATTATTAAATTTTTTTTTTTTTAAATAACAAAATTGAAAAAGAGATTTTTTTTTTTTTTTAATAAATAACAAAATTGAAAAAGAGGAATGCAAAATTTTTTATTTATTTTTTATTTTTTTTATTTTTTTAAATATTATATATGTTATATTTTAAAATATATACATATATAATTTTATTAAACCAGTATGTAAACACTTTACAGAAATAAGAAATGAGAACAGTGCTACCCAAAGTGTGCAAGCAATGTAAATGAGACAAGCTTGTTGAAAAAGGCAACATTCACGTTAGCAAACACGATAAATAGAAAAACGAATTGTCTCACAACAAGAACTCAGGTACATATCCCAGTAAATCTCTTTGAAAAGATCCAGGAATAAAGCTCAGGTTGATTGTTAGAAAAGGAATCCTAATAGAAAGGGCTTTGACTATGATCATACAAAAAAAAAATAGACCGCTGGCCAGCTCCGGTTAGAATCCTTTATTGGCAAAAAGTACTCTGTTACTGAAAATTGATTTGTTGGAAATACTTCCTTTGACAGATATATGTATTCAGTAGGAACAATCTTGATGTAATATTTGAAGGTGCTACTTGCATCGCGAAGAATGCAGACAGTACTATCAAGTGGATTGTGTATTCCAGGATATTTTGGTCCAAATGATAGATCATGAATTACATGGCTCACATTAACATGATTTGCACCCTCAAATATCTGTTGAGCAACAATAATATTCAAGCCGTGCATCGAAATGTGGAAATTTCCAGCAACCCTTTGAACATCCAGAACACCAAAGACCCGACATCCTTCACCATCATAAATCATGTGGAATGTGGATTGAATGCCACGATAGATTTTGATTTCGATTAAAATTCTTCTTCCTCAAATTATGGGTGAAATCAATGCAGAGTGTCGTTCAAACTCTCCACTGTGCAAACAGAAAACCGTTTTTCCTCACGCGGCAGGCAAAAATGGGCTTCAAAGAACCGAAAAATTCTCCTAGACCGCCACGAATTTATTAAAACGATTTCTGGGTTATCTAATTGACCCTATTGGCGAAAAAACCCATGTTTCTGTTTTTTGAAATTCATCATTGATCAGCCAGAAAACATGTTTCAAAATCACGTGTCAATAACAGTTGCGTTTTTCTGGCTTCTGCTTCAGCAACAAAAATCAAATTTTGGATTTGTCTGTTAGATCATCAACCTACCTTCTTCCATTGCCCTTCAACGCTTGAATTCTCCATCATACAATGACGACATGAGGATAATGCTTTGCCACTCGTAACTGGGAAGGCTTCAAGAACTGGTCTTTTCTCACCAAAGGTAATTGAGACCCTGAAAATTAAAGAATTGTACTCATCCTCAGCCTGACTTGTGATGTTTACGCTTCTTGGATTGACTACCCCTCCTAGAAGTAGAATGGTCAGTGCTGCCAGAAGCCATTCGAGGCAGTGGACACCGATTATATGGCCAACAACCACTAGGGTGGTAAGATGAGATAATGATGGAATGATATCCTCTTCAAAAGCCTGCTTAGCAATTTGGGCATCTGATAGAAGATTAGCCAATGCATTGATTGCCATTTCTGCCGCAGAAATGCTTGAAGACTTCCCAAGTTCAATTAATGGTTTCACTGCACCACTAGTAGTATAGACCACATCTTTGTTAGTTTCAGTTGAGGAGAAAAGCGCTGCAGGTGCTCGAGCTGACTGCATAGCAATGTGCTTAGTTCCAATATTTAATAACTTGATCAAAGGGTTGATGATTTCTAGCCTTCCAATATTTTCACAAATATCTTTTCTTACACCAAAAACATCAGCAAGAACTGATGCAGCATTTTCTTGAGTTTCCTCTTCAGAAGAATCAAGCATCTGAATTAGTGATTGGAGACCTTTATTTGCAGCACCTCCTTTCTGTATGAGCTCTTCATGAGATGCCGCTGAAATGGGACTCCAACGGCGGGGAATCTTTAAGCACTGCAGGCTCCGACACACCATTACTACCCTTCTGCCTCTTACAACGAGAAAGCTCATCTCTCAAAACCATATTTTCAGCGAAGACAAAGGCAATTGATCCTTGAAGTTAATTACTTTTGGGCATCAAAGCCGACTTTTGCAGTTTCGGATTTCGCAATTTCAATTACAGCAATGGCTATTTTTTTCGAAGGAGATAGTTGGGTTTGTGGCTGTATGGCTTAATGAATTGTTGCTTTAATGCCGTGTTTGCTGCGTTTGCTATGAATCACTTATTAATTCAATCGTTGTGGTTTAAGTTTTGATTGCAGGTTTGTTTCAGGCCAAAACTTGAACAGGAATGCAGATTTTCTACTGAGGCCACATCGAAAGCTAGGATTGAAGATAGCCATAGATTGTTTTTCTTTTCCTTTTTTTTTTTTTTTTCTCTGAAATTGTAAATTTTTATAAGAAGGATTAATGATTTTCAATTTCAGGCAGCAAAGACTTCAAGAAAAACATGCTAAAAACAGGACTTTGACTGAGGTTTTAAACTGGTTTTTTATCAGTCTGGGCTGGGTGACTAGGATAGGATCCATGTCGGGACAATTCCGGAGATGTCCATGTGGTCAGTTTCTTCATTGGATGCCTGTAACCTGCTAAACCTTGAACTCAGCTGCGGAATTCCAATTAGCTACGGAATCAGGCCACATTCTTATTAAAACAGGGTAAAGTGTTTTGAGGACCACTACAGACCATAACCAGTCAATCTTGGACAGCTGAACCTATCAAAGCAGTTGAGTTTCATTTTTTTTTTTTTTTAAATGATTTGTTATTAAAATGATATATATATTTTCAAAATTTTAAAAAATATACATATATATTTTAGTAAACAAAAAATTTAAAAAAAATAAATTATTCTTTCATTTTTTTTTAATTGATTTGTTTAATTATATATGTTATATTTTCAAAATTTTAAAAATACACATATATATTTCATTAAACAAAACAATGTATTGGAATTTATTTATTTTTTGTTCATTTTTTTTTTAAATGATTTTTTTTTATTTTATTGAATCAATTGAAATGATGAAGTTTATTTTGTCTCATTTTTTTTTTTTTTACATAACAATTCTTTTTCTGATCCTCCAGATCATACAAAATGCAAGAGGAGAGCATACTCAAGAATTATTAAAAAAATTTTTTACATAACAATCCTTTTTCTGATCCTCCAGATCACATAAAGTGCAGGAGGATAGCATACTCAAGAATTATTAAAAAAAAATTTAGATGTAAGAAATAAGGTCTCCTAATCACACTTCCCTGGCAACGACGCCAAAATGTGTAGTCAATTTAGCATCCTAAATTGCTAACATAAATTATCAACCAGGGCTAGTAAACTGATGAAGTGTGGTGCACTATATGTGCTTAAGTGACCTCTTCCTTACTTCGTTATATGTGTTTTTCTTATTGTTTTTGGGAACATAAATGTAATCTACCTCCGGAGTACTCTCACTAAATTAACATGCAACTAGTCTATGGAATTCTACAACCCATCTTGTTTATGATGAATGATATTTTGGAAGAGTTTGTAAAACAATCATGGCTGTATTATCCAATGCAATTGAACATAAACGTAAAAATGAAAGCAAATACAATTAAAATCTAAGACACCACAGCTATTTCTTACTCATTGTTATGATATTTTGGAAGAGCTTTGTAAGAGTAAGAATGGCTATGCCACTTAGTGTAAACAAGCAACTAAAACCTACAATACCACAGTTATGCCTTATTCACCATAATGATATTTTGGAAGAGTTTATTAGAGTAAGTCTAACTGTGATAATTATCGAAAGGAATTGCAACTAAAAATGCTAATTAACTCAACATAATACAACCAAATCTTTTTCATCTAATAATGATATGTTAGAAGAGCGTTTTAAAAAAAAGAATGATTGTAAGATAATGATGATCTTTTAATCTAATTGCAAAACAGAAAATGCTAATTAACTCAACATAATACAACCAAATCTCTTTCATCTAATCATGATATGTTGGAAGAGCGTTTTAAGAAAAAGAATGATTGTAAGATAATGAGGATCTTTTAATTAAACAAATAATGCAAGACATGAATTAAAAGCTACTTATCTAGAAAGCATGTAGAAGCCTCCTTGGATAGCAGGGGCCCTCTGCTACCAATTTGGTGAAATATTTCAGCTCCTTAAAGTTGTAATCAAAATAGCATCAAAGAACTGAATTTCTCTATTAAAAAGAACTCACAAATCTACATCCCATTCCATCTTAAACTTTGTTACAAAAGACTCTCTATTCCTTTCTCTCCTTCTCCTATTTTTCACTACTTTTTCATTACTTCCTCATTACCCATGATAGGAGAAAGCTTCTCCTATTTATACAAAATATGTGGAGTCATCTCATTAATGAGAGTCCATGAATCTCTCCCTCCATCTCTAGAGTTACAATCAAAATAGAAAATGATAAGACACATGTCTTTCTAGAGTTTCAACACAACTAAGAAATGAGACACATATCCTCTTAGAGTTTCAATACAACAAGGAAGTGAGACACATATCCTCTTGATCCCATAATCTTCTCCAAACAAATTCGAATTTGGCCTTAGAGTGCCACATAAGGGTCTTCTAGAAGTCTCCTTTTGACCTACACATGTCACAAAACTCATAACACATATATAGATATATGAAACTATGTTAATTTTCTAGTTTCTAATCATAAATTCACTTTAAATACATAAAATAAATAACTTTGGAAAACAAGGATCCTAACCCATATATTTATGAAAATGGGTACTTGATGTAGGGTTTTAGGTCAGATGGCTATGAAATAAGAGCTAAATGGTTATGACATAATGGAAATATGTATGAATATGGAAAACACTTTTGAGACTCAACAATAGTCGCTCTATGCCTCGCTACCCTAGCCTCCTTGTTGCATCCTTATTGGCTCTTCCACATTTTTCTTTCAAGAGAGGCTAGTCCTCTTGACTGCCTTCTACGCAGCTCTAGCTATGTGCTAGGCCCTGTGGCCTAGCACAACAACATTAATCTTGATGCCCTAGATTCTCAACAATATGGGCTTTGTCTTCTCCTAGCTCTGATACCATGTAAATTTTTGAATATGTTCTATGCTAGATGCAAATTTACTTTAAACTTCTAGGGCATGAAAGTAAGATGTAGATAGAACATACCAATAGATCGATGGAAGACAAGCCAAAAATAGAGATAAAGAATGGTGGCATTACAGCGGTCAACAGGATGCTTCAACCAGAAAATTCTCCATAAGGTCAACAAACCCAATGTGTCACACAACCCCAATATGTCTCATCAAGAATGCTCCATCAAGACGCATCACCATGAGAATCCCTATCCGTATCACCATGAGAAGCCATAATCGCAGCACCATCCGTGAGAGAAGAGAATGTCTCAAAAAAATGTGTGTATAATGAACTCCAAGTCTGTCCAATATATATCCATCTATGGGGGTGTGTGACACATCTCTTATGCATGTGGGATAAATCAGGCTAACATTGCACATGTGGAATAAATTCAAAATACATGTTCTGCTCATCCGATCAAGATGATCTTTAGATCGATCTTACACCTCTCCGAAAGGGGAATACAATAAAAATATTGGCATCGTTATCTGAGAATCACAACATGGAGTTTGTACATAGATGCCCAAAATTAACATTGGCTTAGTATCCATGAGTTATGTCAACTCTTGAGGTGTTGCAAAACTTCCCAGCCCAAAAGAAGGCCTTGTTATCAACTATCGGATGTGTGGATCCGTAGCATTCCAACCTAGTGGTTTTCTCTCATGAAAAATATATCACTCGACTTCCAGATCAATTATATTTTATAATTCACGTCATTTTATGTGGTAAGAACATTCATCATTATATCATGGATGATGGAGCCTTGACTTGAATTATGTCCATGTCTTGTTGGAAGGTGATTGGTTCACCTCAACTAAATCAATCGACAACCACATTGAAATATTTCGATGGAATAAATTACAAACCTTATGGGATTATGAATTCCCTTCAAGTAGAATTAGGGGGGGAAATCGTGTCTATAGAATTAGAAGTTATTTATGGACCTCCTGATTGCAATATCCTACTAGGACATACATGGTTTTACGTTATTGCTGCCATCGTTTCAACCTTTTTCCATACGATCACCTTTCCTCATAAAGGCATGATTGTAGCCATAGATCAAATCACATTTTTTGCCTCTTATTATCATGTTACCGGAAGTTTACCTCTTGTGGGGGAATCCCTACAACCATATCAGCATGTTGGGGTTGGATTATTAAAGAATTCCTCACTTATGGGAACATTTTCGCTCCCTCCTTCTCCCCTTCCTGACAACTCTTTTTTGGTTGCTTATATCAACATGATATTCATCTACTATCATGGCTAATCCATGGATTGTACCTGATGAAACCAACATTCAAATTTTTGGTAATCGAATGTCTCTAAGCCCTGTTGAGCTAGATTATGAGGCCATTTATTAGGTTTGCATGGATTTTACCTTCTCTTCAATCAATTGGGTAGATTGATCATTAGATTATGGCAGGCCTTCTCACCCTTTTTCTCACATATTCTCTACAGATGAAAGCATCATGGATATCATGATGCTAGATAATGGTTCGTGGGATGAACATCATCATTTTTCTTCCTTACCAGATTCCATTTAGGATAATCTAAGTGTTTTCTATTTATCCAATTATGTCGAACCTATTACGAATTTCGTCTTTATTCATGAGATTCACTCTGAAAAGAAAATTTCAAATATAGAAGAGAAGACACCTCTTGAAATTTCTATCAAACCATGTATTTTCGAAAATATGTACATTGGAGCATCTTGTTCTCCATCTGAGATCGAGGTTTATAGATCCCTTTTCGTGATTTTTTGAATGTATTTGCCTATACTTATGAAGAAATGTGAGGCATTGACCCAAATATAGTCGTACACGATATTAAGACATATCTAGATGCCAAACCTGTTCGGCAACACCTCTGTCCAGTTCATACAAAAATGGCTGTCAGGATCAAGGCTAAAGTTGAAAAGCTTCTTCGTGTTGGTTTCATATACCTCATTCCTTTAACTAATTGGCTATGAAATTTCGTCCCTGTCATGAAGAAAAAGGGCACGATTTGAGTATGTGTATATTATCAAGATGTCAATCGTGCTTGTCCCAAGGAAAACTATCTAACCCCTTTCATCGACCATATTGTTGATGATTGCACTGGTTATGAGATATATTCCTTCATGGATGGATTCTCGGGCTATAATCAAATCAACATTCTCCTGGAGGACCAACCTAAGACTACATTTATCTATATGGGGTACCTTTTCTTATCAAAAGCTCACATTCACCTTGAAGAACATGGGTTACACATTTCAATGTGAAATGGATTATGCTTTTCATGATATAAAACACATCGTACAACCATATTTGGATGATCTCCTTACTCATTCCAAACATCGGTATGGTCACTCGATGCATCTTCGGGCTATCTTCCTCTGTTGTAGAAACTACAACATTTGAATTAACCCACAAAAATGTGTGTTGTGTGTTGGTTTTGGTCATATCCTAGGTTTTTTTATTTTAAAACAAGGAATTTGTATTGATCCTCTCAAAGTGCAAGAAATCGTTGACTTTACTCACCTTTGTCTCTTGTTCAGTTACAAAGACTCCAAGAGAAAGCTAATTTCCTATAGAGGTTCATCCCCAATTACACCGAGCTAACCAAAGGATTCACTCTCTTACTGAAGAAACTCGTACCCTTCCATTGAGATCACGACTCTCAGAAAGTGTTTGATACCATGAAATATGTACTGGTTTGGGCATCTCGTCTATACCACCCTGATTATCAACATGAAAATTTCATGTACCTAGCTACTACCATTTCTATTGTATTAATGGTATTGGTCCAAGAGGACGATATTGGGATAATATCCCATCTATTATCTGAGTCAAAACCTAAATGATACAAAGATACTCATGTAGAAAAGTTGGCTTTGGCTGTCATTCAAGTCGTCCAAATATTTCACCATTACCTCTCTCTTAAGAGAACTACGGTCATTTCAAATTGAAACCGTAAGACATATATATTATTGTTATAGCATCATTTCTCACTTTCATATGATTCATGATTGCTTTTATGGCTTTGGGCACCCATTCCTACAGACTTGGACAAAATTCACTTAAAAACAATGTTAAATTCCCAATACGCGGTTATGCCCAGACTTTTCCGCGTGTATACGCGAGTCTACATGTACTTTCCCGCATATGCCATTAAAATCATTAAAAAATATATTAAAATTCCCTATTTTCGGGCTGGGTTGATGGTTACTCTGGTAGTTCAACCACCCCAGCACGTGGCCAACTGTTTCCAACTGTTGAAACTACTTTGAGTGAGTATAAAAGCCCCTCATGTGCATGGCCTAAGGGAGAGAGAGAAATTATTGATATTATACTCTGTTGGTATTCCCTATCCAAGTCTGAATTCCCGTGCCTCCTGCACTTCCCAGTTCATTACAGGAAACCCTTGTTTCCTGGAGATGCTCATCTCCCTATATGTCATCTCGTATGCACCAGTTCAGAAGGAATCTTAGTGAGGCAAGGGTGGGACGGATCCATACGACGGTATGCTCGAAGATCGTGGAAGGATTCAGGTGATCTCTCCACTCATTGTTTCTGTACATGCTATTATAATACAGAAGAACCATCTTGTTCCCGAAATATACGTGTTAGTGTCCGCTTGCATATATGAGAATATTGTTATTTAAGCATTTATTATGGTTTATCTAATGTTTCATATGGATTTCACTAACATTTAGAGTAGATATATGCTGTACAACCAGTTCTTCGTGCTTGTTTCTTCTTGTCTTTCAGGTTAAGAAGGAAGAAGGGTTGCTGGGGGTTTGGACCCCGCGGGATCTGCTTCAACCATAGGACCTACGGGTAACTTCCTCGATCTACTCTATTTAATTTTTCATGAACATGTATGGTTGTGTGAGTCCTTCTTAAGTAGCATGCCTTGCTCTGTGGAGGTTTAAACCCGACAAACCTCTAGGGTGATTTTCTCCGAAACAGAACTGGTGACTCCACTAGGGATCGCATTCTTGTGATTCCCCTGTTGGGTGGTTTCAGCTGTTTGATAGGGTTCCAACAGTTTTAACTTTCATTTGCAGTCCAGTTTACTCTTTCTCAGTCAGACTGAAGCCCTGGTTTCTTATCCAGGCTTGATCCTTTTTGTTTTTCATTATTTACCTTTATATACGCGCTATTTTCTGCACACAATCACGTATACACGCAAGTTTGTCTAAAGGGAGTTGCATATACGCGTGTTTCCTTTAGCACAGTCGCGTATGCACGCTTGTTGCTAAAATGTGAAGTAGCGTATACCTAGGCAGATTTTGAAATTTTGGATTCCTTGGCTTTTTAGTCCTTTCTGTCTGTGGAGACCTGTTCCTATAGTGTCTTTGCACCCTCTGGATTGTGAAGAAAGTGGTCTTTGGTCTTTTCTCTCTTTTGTTTGATTGAAAACTAGTCTTTTTGGCAAAGTGTTGTTTCTTGTGCTGGCATTTCTGGTTTGAGTACCAAGATCTCTTTCTGGGGATTCTTGGTTGTTCTGCTTCATCAGAACAAAGAGCTCCTGCTCATTTACTCTTTCCTATCTTCGTGTTTTCCTATCAAGCCAATGGGCAAGTGGAAGCCATGAATAAATCCTTGAAGAAAATTCTTCAAAGGACAATTGATAAAGCTAGATCCAACTGGCATATTATGTTATATCCTTCACTTTGGGCATACAGGACATCAGTGAAAACTGCAACTGGCTTTACTCCGTTTCAGCTAGTGCACGGGGTGGAATCCGTATTTCCTATTGAATGCGAGATTCCTTCTCTTAAGTTAGCTGTTGAACTTCTTCCAGACACTTCTAGTCTTGAAGAACGCCTCCTTCATCTGGAAGATCTCGATGAGTAGCGTCGGGATGCTGCCACGATGAATGAAGCGCATAAAAACCGAGTTAAAGTTCAGTACGATAAGGCGGTCAAACCCAGGGTTTTTTCGGAAGGTGACCTTGTCTTGGTCTATGCCCAAGAAAAATATGCCCTGGGGGCAGGAAAGTTTAAGTCTATGTGGTATGGCCCCTTTATCGTTAAAAAAGTCCTTAAGAAAGGAGTGTATACCTTGGTTGATTTCGAAGGGAACGAGTTGCCGGAGCCCCGAAATGGGCTCTATTTAAAAAAGTATTATGCCTAGGCTTCGGCCTGGCATGTTGCTTTTGTATATAATAGTTTTGCTTTGTACATATCTGGTTGATTTTCCATCTTTGATGAGTTGGTGATGTTTTTGATCTGCTTTGGCAGGTTGTGTTGGATGTCATGAGTCATTTTGGTTTCGCCGATGGTGCTAGTAGACACACCCGGAACTTAGCTTCCGCGGCTTGGGTGCTTCATTATCCTTCCGGTCAGCTGTTAGTATCAAGAGGGGTCTGCATTGGTCCTGCCTCCAATAATATAGCAGAATACACTGCAGTTGTTTATCTACTCTCGGAGGAAATATCTTTGGGTGTTGATTCGTTGGTAGTTTTCTTGGACTCTCAGCTGGTGGTGTCGCAGTTGAACAATACTTATTGGGTTCGAGATCCATTTTTATTACGATTGTTCTTGAGGGTACGTTTGTTACAAAGATCATTTCAATTTTTAACTTTCATTCATATTCCTCGAGCTGACAATTGGTTAGCAGACTCATTAGCTAATCAAGCAATTGATTAGCATATTAATCATTCCATACAATAAAATTTAATCATCAAAAACATCATACATTTTCATACATTTATCACATCACATCAAATATCGATGTATATATATCATCAGAGTGTTCAAAAACTTTACAAAATTTGGATCCATAAGGTCATACAAAATTTGGGCTTATGCCCGATCATGTTCAGTTTCAAAAAAGAATATACAGTCATCTAATACATAACATCTATCTACTCCTGAGGTCCCTGCCCAGAAGTCATGTTCCTATAGAACGTGATCGCGGTGGCAACTCGACGGAATAACCGTACCCAGTCTCGGGGCACTCCTACCACCCGTCTCTGGATGGCTTCTGACAGATCTTCCACGGCAACCATAGGTATTTGGCGGGTTAACCCCTCCAAGTTTCTCTGCATAGCCTGAAGGGTCTTGTCTGAATCCACTGTATCTGCTTTGCCCCTGCGACGCTTGTGGCGCGGGAAACCCTCAGGTCGAACTGGTCCAATATCTGTATCATGATCATGTTTACATTGTCAGTCATTATGAATCCAATCAAAAACATGTTTTTTTTCATTTTTTCATACATATTTGAAAAAATCCAAAAAAAATTATATAAGTCAAAAAATTTTACAAACTTACCGACTGTGCCCCATGTTGTGCCTGGTGGAAGAACAAGATCTGGATCTCCATGAAAGTCCATCCCGGCATAGGGATAGTCGTCCACAGCGATGATTTGTTCTCCCCACCAAAGGAAGAACTCATCATCCCAAGTGGTCCGGGGAACTTCACTTCCCCCTAATCTCTTCATCATGTCCGCCCAATGGGCAATTCTTGGGTCTCTCGGGCTGCTGATGGTAGAGATAACTCTGGGTCTCAATGCTGGTATCTTCTCAAAGAAGAATGTCATCAAAATAGTAATGTAGCCAAAGTGTTTGGTATTTTCTTGGCGGATTGAGGTCAATTGTTGCTTCATGTTCAGTAAAAGGGTTGTGCACCAATCATACACATGAGTCAAGCATTCCACTGCTATGCTCATTTGCGTCCTGGACGCCTGATGTAGGGAGGCAGATCCTGCAACTCTTCCAATGGTGAAAAGGAGGATTTTCATGTGCAAATCCCTTAAATCTTTAATCGCAATCTGAGTTCCAACTTCCTTGGAACCCTCTACGCAATACACGTGGACATAATCTTCCACAGTTAGCCCTCCCAGGGGCTTCCCGTGCAAGTCTACTGGTTCCCCCCTCCAGGAGAGTCCAGTGATAAAATATATGTCTTCCACTTCAATGTGTACTGGCATCTGATCTATCATAAAGCAGTCCTCTTCTGGTTCCCAGTAATTCATGAGCATTTCTAGCAACCAGACATTGCTTTTCATATTTGGCATTTTGAAAAATTTGAACAATCCACAATTCCGAAGAATATTTTGCGATGCTCGATCTTGCATGACCTCTTGATCAATTGCACTGTGTTCACACTCTCTCCATGAGATTGTCATCCTGTCAAAATTCAACAAATCCTTTATTAGCCACGCATTTTTCATTTGGGCCTGCGCATACGCGGCTTTCTTTATGCACAGTCATGTGTATACGCGACTTTCCTGTTATCAACCCGTGTATGCGCAAACCCGCGTTTTTTAGAAAGGGTTTTTGTGGTGAAAATCACTAAATTTTAATTTATAAACGGACAAAATGATTTGCAAGGATGATTGAGGAGCTTACCTGACAAATTCGGTGTGATTCGACAGTCGGTTGTTCCTGATTTGACGAAAGAAGTTTTTTGCTCCGGAGCACTTTTTTCCAAATCAGCAATGTAATAATGAACCAAATATGAGGTAATTTGTCTATTTATGCCTAAAAAGTTGAAAATTTTCGCAAAAATTCGTTATGCTTATTTTTTCGATCTATCTTAAGCTGCATAACCCGGATGCTTGGAAGTGCCCAGTTTGGTATGTTTTCAGGTACATTTTGACGAATTTGAGATTTTTCCCGTTTTTGATCCATGATTACCGACTCGTCACGGCAGGTATATGATCTTCACTGGCATATAGGTTAGGAAAATCACCTTCCACTGCATCTTGCATACTAGCCTCCATAATGATCACTTGCCATAGGGTCTATCCCATCAGGTCATGACTATTAACCCATTTCACTCGCCGATTATTTCATCATGACTTGGTGGTAGAGCCTTCCTTTTCATGGGCTTCCTAGTTAGTTCCTCGCTATCACTTGTTGCCCATGCTGCGTTTTATGTAGGCTCGGGAGTCCTCTTTAGTCCCGCCATGACTTATGTGTTGAAGCTTCATTCTTCTTCTTCCTCACTATCATTTTTCTAGCTTTTACCCTATAGGCTCCCTGGTGTCGTTAAGTTGTATTACTGCATTGCATATTGGCTACTTGTTTATCCTGGGCTTTAACCGGCTTCATTTGGACTCAGTGTTTAAGCCAAATTTTGACCTTGACTATTTGTACAAGTTAACCATTGCATGCACTTAGCTATCGTGACTTGACACCCTTTTACCCATGGATGGAACATTCCTTTGAGTATCGCTTACCAGTTTCCGCCACCTTGCATTGAGCATAGGATTGTTCCAATCCCAGAAACTAGTGCATCTGATTTTTGATACTCATTCTATCCATTGTACCATAGCATTCTTTTATTCTTTTTCAGGCTTATTATATGAAAAAGACAAAAAAATCAAATATAAAAAAAAGAGCTGGAACGGGATGTATCTTCGTTTTTTTGATGGCAGTACAGAGTCAGTTTTTCGCCCTTGAACAAAGCACATATACTTATATATATTTCCTACATTTGGGATGGTTTTAGTTTTGACCTAGGTTCAGCCTTTACCTTGTTTCACTTGTCAGTCCTCCCCCGGTTGGTTATCTCTCCAATAATATGGAGAGTTTGTTTTTGCCTCCCACATAACAAACTTATACAGTGTCCCTTTTTACTGGCATGGTCATCATGAGTCGTGCTTTTGTTCAAGGGAAGTTCAACCGTAGCTCTGCCATTCTCGCGTTGGTTCTTTGGACTCACTATTCGGCCCTGCCTTCCGCCTTGTCGGGCATTCTATTCTATCACATCGTATGTTTTGCCCTCTCGCTCGTGTCGTGCTTGAGAAGGTCCCCATTGACTTCTTGGCCGGCGGGTTTGTTCCTTATCGACTACCACACAATACCGAGAGAAAACCTAGAGCCGCACCCTCGGCCCTATTTCCATCGCTAGGTGACCTTGTGCTCAAAGATTGATTCATCATTATGGGTTCGACCTAAGGGTTTCTCCTCGTTCGACGCGCACACATTATAACACTTGGGATTCGCGCAGTACCTGGATTTCCATTTGACCCTATCAGTGGATATCTCGCCTCTGTATCAGCTTTCATTATTGGTTGGTTCAGAGGGTTTCTTACGTGCGCTAGCTTCATCTTGTGCATGTCAGAAACGTACTTCGGGTTTTGGTTCCATCACTTTGCTTCGTCCGATTCCTTCCAAATCTTCGCCTACGGGTTACACTCGCGCTGGACTGATGTAGGATGCCTTAATGCATTCCTTCCAGCAGATCTTTTCCCATCGACTTCGACTCATTGCTCTGGGAATGAGATATAGAGTATTTTTGTTAGTACCTTAGGGTTTTCAGTCATCAGTGGCAGACTCTTTGCTATCGATAGTGGGGATTCATCATTGCCTCCTGATTGGTAGATTATTCCAAGTGTTCGACTTCAACTCATTCATTTGCACTTGTTAGATTGTACTGGGGCACCTTGACACTCATTTTCATTATTGGTGGGTTGTCTCGCATTGGTTAATGGTATACATCATTGACCGGTAATCCAACGATTTATCACATGGTCGACTTCAGCTCATTTATTCCCATCGTGTAGAATTGTGCCATAGTGATCGATGAAGACCTCGGGTTGCATCAGCATTTCTCGGTTCACTTTTGATAGTCCATTTAGTTTCTGCCAGTGATGCCGTCCACCCTTATATGTTGCAGTTTAGTACAGCAACATCCTATATGTTGGCTCCCAAGTTGCGTGATAGTACCGTTTGTTCCACCCCTTATGATTTGGTACTTGGAGATTCAGTTACTTTTTGATCAGACATCCAGTTGCAGCATCCTTGATCAGCTTTCTTATGGGATACTGAGCCATTGATGGTTACTTATACTCTCGCTACAAGCCAGATGATTCATTGTGTACTTTCTGTTTCAGCTATATACTTGTATACCATGTTGGATCTATTCGCACTGTCTATATGATGCCATTTTTAACGAGCATGGGTATGCCCGACTCAGCATGAGTCACCCTCTCGCTTTTCATTGGTTTTTGGCAAAGTTGAAATCGTAAGTCCTCTCTTGTCCTTGCAAAGTTCTTTCTATGCATAAAATATTTCCGACCATCATGTACCCCTTTCCGACCTCATATATTAGGGGGCATATGTTATAGCATCATTTCTCACCTTCATATGATTCATGATTGCTTTTATGGCTTTGGGCACCCATTCCTACAGACTTGGACAAAATTCACTAAAAAACAGTGTTAAATTCCCCATACGCGGTTATGCCCAGACTTTTCTGTGTGTATACGTGAGTCCACATGTACTTTCCTGCGTATGCCATTAAAATCATTAAAATATATATATATAAAATCCCTATTTTCGGGCTGGGTTGATGGTTACTCTGGTAGTTCAACCACCCCAGCATGTGGCCAACTGTTTCCAACTGTTGAAACTACTTTGAGGGAGTATAAAAGCCCTCATGTGCATGGCCTAAGAAAGAGAGAGAGAAATTATTGATATTATACTCTATTGGTATTCCCTATCCAAGGCTGAATTCCCGTGCCTCCTGCACTTCCCAGTCCATTACAGGAAACCCTTTTTTCCTGGAGATGCTCATCTCTTTATATGTCATCTCGTATGCACCAGTTCGGAAGGAATCTTAGTGAGGCAAGGGTGGGACGGATCCGGACGACGGTCTGCTCGAAGATCATGGAAGGATTCAAGTGATCTCTCCACTCGTTATTTCTGTACATGCTATTTATAATACAAAAGAACCATCTTGTTCCCGAAATATACGTGTTAGTCTCCGCTTGCATATATGAGAATATTGTTATTTAAGCATTTATTATGGTTTATCTAATGTTTCACGTGGATTTCACTAATATTTAGAGTAGATATATGTTGTACAACCAGTTATTCATGCTTGTTTCTTCTTGTCTTTCAGGTTAAGAAGGAAGAAGGGTTGCTGGGGGGCTTGACCTCGCGGATCTGCTTCAACCGTAGGACCTACGGGTAACTTCCTCGATCTACTCTATTTAGTTTTTCATGAACATGTATGGTTGTGTGAGTCCTTCTTAAGTAGCATGCCCTGCTCTGTGGAGGTTTAAACCCAACAAACCTATAGGGTGATTTTCCCCGAAACAATTATCATGTCAATTGCTGAGGGGAAATTACTCTAATTGGATTGTTACTCTCTAAGAGTTCGACCTAGATTTCATCAAATCCAAGTCAAAGAAATCCCTAGTTTTCGCTGAGCTTATGTGTGAACTCCCTTCCCTTGATTATAAATCTACATCTAAATATTATATCCTTAACTAGTCATTGTTTCTTATTTCGCCATTTGACCCATGGTATGGTGATTTCATGATTTATCTCCAGACCCAGATTTTCCACCCTAATACCTCTCGCTCTGAGTAGCGATGTATTCTATACCAATCCTGAAATTATATGGTCATCGGTGACACTCTTTACCATTGTGGTATTGATACGATCTTACGGAGGTACCTCACCCTTGAGGAAGACGAGAAATTTCTTAACGAATTCCATTGAGGGGCATGTGGTGGACACTTAACCGGCTATGCTACTATGCAGAAGATCCTATGAGTTTGTTAATTTTGGCCCACTATATTTCGTGGTTGTATCATCGTTTTCCAAAAATGTCATGTGTGCCAGATCTATGATCGCATGATCCATGCTCCGCCTGCTCCTTTGCATCCCGTCATCATTTTTGTTCCTTTGTTAAATGGGGCATTGACTTTAGGACATGTAACCCTCACTCGGTCGAGGGGGCATGGTATATTATTGTCGCTATTGGCTACTCTACTAAGTGGGTCGAGGTGATGCCTACATTTAAAAAAAATAGCTATACAGCTACATACTTTTTCTTCAACCACGTTATTTCTAATTTTGGCATACCACAAGCGATAGTTATGGATCACAGAAATCATTTCCGAAATCATATGATGACCGAACTAACTTCCAAGTTGGGACTTTCAAATGAAAATTCCACTCCCTATTATCCATAGGCTAATGAAAAAGTTGAGGTTGTCAACAAAGTTCTTAAAACTATGCTTCAATGTATGGGAGGGGTCCATAAATCATATTGGCACATGCTTCTATATGCAGCCTTGTGAGCATACCGAAGAAAGCAGTAGAGAAGACTCTGTATATCGAGGAGAAAAGTGCGCAATGCAGAGTCTATTTTGAGTCTTATGGGCTTTGGGGTGGGTCAATGCCCATTATTATGTAAAGGGAAGGGATTATTTTGTGAATGTTGGACTCCACAAATTCAAAATATATATAAGGAGTCTAGATAGAATTCATATATAGGCTTGAATGATAGATCTAATGAGATGCATTTGGATGTGAGATTGTTTTGAGTCAAAGTCTATGTTTTGGGTTAGAGGAAAGGCTCATGCAGTTGAGTGTACGAATACCTTAGGAAGTCTGCAGTTGTGTACGTAGACCCCTAAAACTGTGTGTGTAGGGCCCTGCAGTTGTGTGCGCGAGGTGGAAAGTGAATGGATGAGAAGGATCTGGTTATAAATGAAAGAAATGTTGAGAAAGATATGAGTTATATTAATGTATTTTTCTTTACTTACTGTTTATGAATATCTATGCTGAGTAATGGTTTTTTATCTGTAACTGAATAGCACAGTCTTGTTTATGGTTGTTTACTATGTTTAGTGCATGAATAAGTAAGATCGTGCAACCTGTTAGTAAGTTCAATAGATGTGTTGAACAATTCTTGTATTATTGATAGATCTGACATGCAAGCTCTGTCAAGAAGGAAAATCCCTAAATCCATAGACCACTATCCCTTTTGATGTAGAAACCTGGTTCTAGTATCCCCTATATTACCTCGGGTGAGGCTTTAGTTTGCGCAAGTAGATAGTTGCCGAAAGGGATAGTAATAGTGGGTTTTTTTGGTTCATGTAGCCACATTTGAACCTGATTCTAGGCCCCATTAATCCAACAAATGGTTTCATTTCTAGGACCAAGATCTGACTGAGGGATAACTAGATATGGAATCTGTCTAAGAAAGAGATTGAATATTGGGTTGATCTAAAAGAACACAAATTTTTTGTGCAAGAAAACAAATGGTCCACACATCTCTACTGAACACTGGTTAGAGAAGTATTTTTATACAGATCAGTACGAAATTTTTTTCGCATCATTTTATAGTGAGCTATACGAGTGGATATCAAGGCTAGCAACACAAAAATGTCATTTAAATAATAATCCCACTACATGGACCCCAGATATGATTGAGAAGTTGAAAAAGAATGATATAAAGATCACAAGGGTTGTCAATTATTGGATAGACAATATCCTTGGAGGGTTTGTCATTGGGTTTGTGATCGAGACTTTTGTGTCTTATAGCGAAGCAGAGCGAAAGTTTTTCAAAGGCCCTAGAGGTAAGTATCTGAATTCACTGAAGTTTTGTGTGAAAAGGTATATTATAGAAGCTCTCAAATTGATGTTTGAAGAAAGAGAACCTGGTGATATGCGAAGAGGTAAGCGATTCAGGACATGTTGGGGTACTTATATTGAAACTGAATATCGTTCATTTTTGGGTCTGAAAAAGGGGAGAGAAACACCGCTACCCCAAGAAGTCTTTCACTGAGATTTGAAAGTTAGCAAAGTGTTGAGGAAATTCACAAACCTTCCACCCCCATCCTCACACCATTCCATTATGTTCCTCCACCTCCACCTCCACCTCCCCCATTCACCATGGCCCAACCACCAAAGATGCATGTGCTTAAGGGATCATATGATCCTGAACAATTATATTTTTTTGCAGAACTAATATGGAGTTCAAAGAACATTATAGATGAAAATTGAAGAAAGTGCAGTTGGTTACAACACTACAAGACAGAGTATTATCCTGGTAGATGAAATATGTCATGACGAATTCAAATGCTACATTGGTTGAAACGAAGACCGCATTGAACGTTGAATTCAAGAAACCAAATTTGTAGTCCTAGTGTGTTATCACTCCGTAATTCTAAAGGCTGAGGACAAAACCACGGAGGGAAACATCAAACCGCTTTAGAATCCAGGACCTAGCCTTCCTAGTTTTAGAGAGGGCTCTCTATGTTATATATATATTTTCTTATAGGGGAATTTTAGGCTAGCTCTTAGTGCATAGGGGTTTTTTTGAAGATTTTTTATTAAGGCAGCAGAAGAGGGTCATTGGGCTATGGACTCAAACAGGTGCAAATAGATTCAAATGGATGAATAAATGAGGTCAGGTGCAACCAGGCAAGCTAGCCATGTCAATCGATCTTAACAGCTTGTGAAATGGAAAAGAAGGAGGAGATTAAGGTTCAATGTGGATGCAAGGAAAACCATCTCTAAATTATACATCCAGTTCTTAGATGAAAACATAAAATATTGTTTCAAGACTTAGCAGGGTACCCCATGGTAAATTCTACACAAAAATTTCTATCTATAGTAAAGAAAGAACAACAATATGCAAAAACAGGAGAATAAAAAATTACATGGGAAAACACTTCACCACAAATCATAACATAAGAATCTGGAAAACAACATCATATTTCATTCATTCAATAGAGAATGCTTACAACCGAATGATTCTATTACAATGGTTTTTTCCCCTTCTGAGCGTCCCTTCATACTGTTAATGCATACAGTATTTATAGAAAACTTAAGTCGGTTAATCTATCTACTGCAGTGATTACATTCAACAACACTTTCCTCCTTCCCTGAACTGAAAGGCAGATAGATTATTTTGAAGCTCTTGACAGGGAGGATTTTCCTTTTTTCCTGAAAATAAATGATAGCCATGGAATATTATTTTCAGTATGAAAGACCTCAGAAAATAATCAATTACCTGGTGATACTGTGAAATACAAGAGTCTAATAGTGGCTCTAGCTGGGGATGGCAGCTCCTTCAGGAGGTGTCAAGAACACCGTAGACTAGTGGCCTAATCGATTGGGCTAATCCCAAATCTGCAACTTAATTTTCTACAAAACCTATGCGGCTGAGAAGGCTCAGTTCAAAATCAACACTCTCTACAAACTGAAGTCTGGAATATACTTGCACTGAAAAATAGAAAGCAATCTGAAACTACAACTGGAAAAATGCTCAGAGTACTGAGCTTATTTGCACACCTACCTACCCTATTCTACTGAAATTTTTTTTGTTCTAAATGATACAATAATGCCAGTGCAGCCACTCAAGTGGCAGCAGAAAGAGATTGACAACTTGACTGCTTGTCAGGAAAATCAGCAGTATAACTTGATTATGTGTCCTCATAACCAAAGTTATAATATGTAATGGAAACTTTTGATGTATTTGATCCTTATAGAGAATACATGTTTGAAAACTTGAGCTAAAAAGAACCTCCATATAATCTGTTATAGGATCAATAAAATCATGATGTAAAATATTTGCTTTTAGGCCTTCAATGACCAGTTGATTAGGTATATCTTCAGTATTAAACCTTGGAACCTCATCTTCAGTTTGGTACTTGAAAGCAAAATCATCCTCAATATGTAAGTCAAGAGGTAGTACAACTTCTTCTTGCTTAGGAGAAGGAATATTTTCCAAGAATTCTTTAGGATCTTGGAAATTATATGACTGAATTTGGAAATTCAAAAGTTCAATACCAGTTTCATATCATTCAACAACTATCTCCAGAAAATATGTTCTAGCTTCAGGACTAAATTTGATTGCTTTCAAAATGAGAAAGAAAACCTCTATGAAATATTCATCAAGCTGAAATTTTGATAACTGGTTCCTGAATGCCATTTAAAAATTCACTAGATAGAATTTCAGCAGGAACTCTGGTCAGCATGTTGTGGAGTTGCCATGAATGCTCAAAAGCTAGGTTATTTGAATCATGGAGTCGTTAGGTGAATATTGCAACCTTCTTGTGTCTGGTCACTGTCCACCATCAGCAATTAGATCTGAACTTTGATTTAATTTCCGAGGAAGATAAATTTTGTCCCCAGTGGAGTCACCATTATGTTATCACTCTGTAATTCCGAAGGCTGAGGATAGAACCACAGAGGGAAACATAAAACCACTTTGGAATCTAGGATCTAGCCTTCCTAGATTCAGAGAGGGCTCTCTCTCTTCAATATAGCTTTGTTTATAGGGGAATTTTACGCTATCTATTAGTGCATAGGGGTTTGTTTGAATATTTTTGGTTGAGGCAGTAGAAGAGGGCCATTGGGCTATGGATTCAAACAGGTGCAAACATATTCAAATGGATGAATAACTAAGTTCAGGTGCAACCAGGAAAGCTAGCCATTTCAATGGATCTTAACAGCTTGTGAAATGGAAAAGGAGGAGTAGATTAAGGTTCAACATGGATGCGGGGCAGAGCATCTCTGAATTCTGCATCCAGGTCTCAGAGGAAAACATAAAATATTGTTTCAAGGCTGAGCAGGGTACCCCATGGTAAATCCTACACAAAAATTTCTATCTACAGTAAAGAAAGAGAAACAATATGCAAAAACAGGAGAATAACAAATTACATGGGAAAACACTTCACCACAAATCATAATACAAGAATCTGGAAAACAACATCATCTTTCATTCAATCAATAGAGATTGCTTACAACCAAATGACTCTATTACAATGGTTATTTCCCCTTCTGGGCCTCCCTTCATATTGCTAATGCATACAGTATTTATAGAAAACTTAAGTCGTTTAATCTGTCTACTGCAGTGATTACATTCAAGCAGAAACTGGACAAGTGGAAACATGTAGGCGGTGATAAGACAATCTTGGCCTCCAACAATGGCTTTAGCAATCTGTTATTAATTATGCAATGATCAGGATCTGGCTGGTGTAATGCCGAAGATGCGAGGAAATATCTGACACCTTGGATCTTCATCTTTAGAAAACCATTGTGGTATTATTAAATTGATGAGGTGCTTGGATCAATAGTTGCGCTGATGTGTTTGTTTCCCCTTCGGTTCTTGCTATTATATCACAAAATGCTCAACTCGGGCTTTTCTGTCTGTTTCCTTGTGATGTTCAGCCTCGCTCTGCATTTTCCTCCTTGTCGGGTCTTATAAGTCCTTCTGCCTTGTTTTTCCTATTTCTTCATAAAATGGTGTACAAATCTCATACGCCCGGACTTGAAATCCTTTAGATTTCATCTTGGAACCACATCACGTCCGTGCCAACATCGCACTTCGCATTTTTCTGTCTTTAACTTTTCCTTAGCACTTATATTTTAAAACTTGTGACGTGCGCTATGCGATCAGGTCCCACCTGGCATCGCACATCGCACCTTAGAGACTTTATCACTTACCTCATGCAATTATCCTTTAAAACTTTCAATTTGCAATCGAGCCCCACTGCATCACACATCACACTTTAGCGATTATAACACTTACCCTTTGCACTTAAATTTTAAAACTTGCGATGTGTGGTATGCGGGCCAGGGCCATGTCATCCCCCACGTCACCTTTCCACGTCACCTTGCAACATCATCATAAATCAACTGTGATCTGTGGGGTCAGGGCCACGTCATTTGGCACGTCACCTTGCCATGTCACTACCACATCATCTTACCATGTCATCTGCCACGTCACCTTGCCACGTCACTGCCACGTCATTGCATATCGCACTTCGGCAAATTTAGCATTCACCTCTTCACTTATTCTTTAAAACTTGCAATTTGTGATTTGCAATCGGGCCTCACTGCATCACATATCGCTCTTCGGTGATTTTATCACTTACCTTCTGTGGTTATCCTTTAAAACTTTGCGATTTGCGTTTTGCGTTTTGCGATTCGGCCCCACCGCATCGCATACTGCACTTCGGCGATTTTAACATTGATCTCTCGTGCCTATCCTGTAAACTTTACGATTTTCGATTGCGATTGGGTCCCACCATCATCTCATATCGCACTTCAGATATTTTAACATGTACCTCCATGCTTATCCTTTGAAACTTGCGATTTGCAATTTGCAATTTAATCTCTGCCATCCATCTCTCCGCTTCAATTCTGCGCTTTGATCCTGACTGCCTATTTTCCCCTTTGCGCCTCCTCCAAAACCCTTAAGTTATTTTAATCCTTGTCGAGTCTTATAAGTCCTTCTGCCATGTTTTTCCTATTTCTTCATAAAATGGTGCACAAACCTCATACACCCGGACTTGAAATCCTTTATATTTCATCTTGGAACTACATCATGTTCGTGCCAACATCGCACTTCACATTTTGTTGTCCTTAAATTTTCCTTAGCACTTATCTTTTAAAACTTGCGACGTGTGCTATGTGATCAGGTCCCACCTGGCATCACACATCGCACCTTGGCGACTTTATCACTTACCTCCCGCGGTTATCCTTTAAAACTTGCGACATGCGCTATGCGATCGGGTCTCACCTGGCATCGCACATCACACCTTGGTGAATTTATCATTTACCTCATGTGGTTATCCTTTAAAAATTGTGATTTGTGATTTGTGATTGGGCCCCACGACATCCCACATCACACTTTGATGATTATAACACTTACACTTTGCACTTAAATTTTAAAACTAGCGATGTGCGGTATGTGGGCCAAGGCCACGTCATCCGCCACGTCACCTTTCCACATCACTTCCATTTCATCTGCCATGTCATCATAAATCAACTGCAATCTGTGGGGTCGGGGCCACGTCATCTGCCACATCAGCTTTCCATGTCACCTTGCCACATCACTGCAATGTCATCACATATCGCACTTCGGCGAATTTAGCATTCACCTCCACACTTATTCTTTAAAACTTGCGATTTGCGAATTGTGATCGAGCCCCACCGCATCACATATCACACTTCAGCAATTTTATCACTTACCTACCGTGGTTATCCTTTAAAACTTTATGATTTGTGATTTTCCATTGGGCCCCACCGTGTTGCATATCGCACTTCGGTGATTTTAACATTTACCACCCGCGTCTATCCTATAAAATTTGGGATTTTCTATTGCAATCAGGTCCCACAGTCGTCGCATATCGCACTTCAACGATTTTAACAGTTACCTTTGTTCTTATCCTTTGAAACTTGGGATTTTCGATTTGCGATTTAATCTACACCATCCATCTCTCCACTTCAATTTTTCGTTTTGATCCTGACTGCCTATTTTCCCCTTTACGCCTCCTCCAAAACCCTTAAGTTCATTTAAGGAAAATACGCCATTTCTCTGCTTTCTATGATTTAAAATTAAAGGGCATGGGCTCCGGCTATCACCACGGAATGTCCTTTATTGAAACCTGAAACCACTTGTGGGGGCACTTAAGCATTTTTTGGAATTTGAAGAGAGTGTTCCCACAGTAATGTGAATCGTCGATTTGTGGGTGAGAAGATTTAACGAGAATGCTTGTGGGGTCACTCCTTGGTATAAATCTCATGAAATTTGTGCTTCTGGGTTGTCGTAGGATCTGGGTGGGATGAATACGAGCCTTCCCTGTACTCAAACTTGGAAGAATGATAATGGTTGCGAAGTGCGGATGCGAAAAGGTAAGGAGGGGGGGTAAGGTTACGGGGAGATAATGGTTTACTGCGAGGTAGTGTCGGACTTAGGATATAAAGGAAAGGCAAGTATTTATTGTGGTTTATGTAACTAATGATATATATGAATGTATCAAGCGGTCTAAAGTGGGTGCAGAGCTGTGAATAAGGAAAGTTTAAATCAGAAAATGATATGGCTGCCAGTGGGTGGGCAGAGCTTATAACAATATAATTTCAAACTTTAATATAAGTGGATTTATAAAGTAATAAGTCTCTAAAGTTTATGTATCTGTGTTTAAATGGTTTTAATGGGATTTCGGGCATTGGAGTTCAGAATTTGGAAAAAATTAAGGGTAAGAGAGGGAAAATTATATGGAATGAGGGTAAGAAGTTTGCTCACCATTACGATTTTCAAGAACACTTTCCTCCTTCCCTGAACTGAAAGGCGGATAGATTCTTTTGAAGCTCTTGACAGGGAGGATTTCCCTTTTTTCCTAAAAATAAATGATAGCCATGGAATATTATTTTCAGTATGAAAGACCTCAGAAAATAATCAGTTATCTGGTGATACTGTGAAATACAAGATTCTAACAGTGGCTCCAGCTGAGGATGGCAGCTCCTTCAGGAGGTTCCAAGAACATCGTAGACTAGTGGCCTAATTCATTGGGCTAATTCCAAATCTGCAACTTAATTTGCTACAAAACCTATGTGGCTGAGAAGGCTCAGTTCAAAATCAACACTCTCTACAAACTGAAGTCTGGAATATACTTGCACTGAAAAATAGAAAGCAATCTGAAACTACAACTGGAAAAATGCTCAGAGTACTAAGCTTATTTGCACACCCACCTACCCTATTCTACTGAAATTGTTTTTGTTCTAAATTATACAATAATGCCAGTGCAGCTAGTCAAGTGGCAGCAGAAACATATTGGCAACTTGACTGCTTGTCAGGAAAATCAGTAGTATAACTTGATTAGATGTCCTCATAACCAAATTTATAATATGTAATGGAAACTTTTGATGTATTTGATCCTTATAGAGAATACATGTTTGAAAACTTGAGCTAAAAAGAACCTCCATATAATCTGTTATAGGATCAATAAAATCATGATGTAAAATATTTTCTTTTAGGCCTTCAATGACCAGTTGATCAGGTATATCCTCAGTATTAAACCTTGGAACCTCATCTTTAGTTTGGTACTTGAAAGCACAATCATCCTCAATATGTAAGTCAAGAGGTAGTACAACTTCTTCTTGCTTAGGGGAAGGAATATTTTCCAAGAATTCTTTAGGATCTCAGAAATTATATGACTGAATTTGGAAATTCAAAAGTTCAATACCAGTTTCATATTCAACAACTATCTCCAGAAAATATGTTCTAGCTTCAGGACTAAATTTGATTGATTTCAAAATGAGAAAGAAAACCTCTAGGAAATATTCATCAAGTTGAAATTTTGATAACTGGTTCCTGAATGCCATTTAAAAATTCACTAGATAGAATTTCAGCAGGAACTCTGGTCAGCATGTTGTGGAGTTGCCATGAATGCTCAAAAGCTAGGTTATTTGAATCATGGAGTCGTTAGGTGAATAATTGCAACCTTCTTGTGTCTGGTCACTGTCCACCATCAGCAATTAGATCTGAACTTTGATTTACTTTCTAAGGAATATAAATTTCATCCCCAGTGGATTCACCATTATGTTATCACTCTGTAATTCCAAAGGCTGAAGATAGAACCACGGAGGGAAACATAAAACCTCTTTGGAATCTAGGATCTAGCCTTCCTAGATTCAGAGAGGGCTCTCTCTCTTCAATATAACTTTATTTACAGGGGAATTTTATGCTATCTATTAGTGCATATGGGTTTGTTTGAATATTTTTGGTTGAGGCAGTAGAAGAGGGCCATTGGGCTATGGATTCAAATAGGTGCAAACAGATTCAAATGGATGAATAACTGAGGTCAGGTGCAACCAGGAAAGCTAGCCATTTCAATGAATCTTAACAGCTTGTGAAATGGAAAAGGAGGAGTAGATTAAGGTTCAACGTGGATGTGGGGAAGAGGGTCTCTGAATTATGCATCCAGGTCTCAGAGGAAAACATAAAATATTGTTTCAAGGCTGAGCAAGGTACCCCACGGTAAATCCTACACAAAAATTTCTATCTACAGTAAAGAAAGAACAACAATATGCAAAAACAGGAGAATAACAAATTACATGGGAAAAAACTTCACCACAAATCATAATACAAGAATCTGGAAAACAACATCATCTTTCATTCAATCAATAGAGAGTGCTTACAACCGAATGACTCTATTACAATGGTTATTTCCCCTTCTGGGCCTCCCTTCATACTGCTAATGCATACAATATTTATAGAAAACTTAAGTCATTTAATCTGTCTACTGCAGTGATTACATTCAAGCAGAAACTGGACAAGTGGAAACATGCAGGCGGTGATAAGACAATCTTGGCCTCCAACAATGGATTTAGCAGTCTATTATTAATTATGCAATGATCAGGATCCGGCTGGTGTAATGCCGGAGAGGCGAGGAAATATCTGACACCTTGGATCTTCATCTTCAGAAAACTGTTGTGGTATTATTAAATTTATGAGGTGCTTGGATCAATAGTTGCGCTGATGTGTTTGTTTCCCCTTCGGTTCCTACTGTTATATCACAAAATGCTCGACTCGACCTTTTCTGTCTGTTTCCTTGTGATGTTCAGCCTCGCTCTGCATTTTCCTCCTTGTCGGGTCTTATAAGTCCTTCTGCCATGTTTTTCCTATTTCTTCATAAAATGGTGCACAAACCTCATACGCCCGAACTTGAAATCCTTTAGATTTCATCTTGGAACCACATCACGTCCGTGCCAACATCGCACTTCGCATTTCGCTGTCTTTAACTTTTCCTTAGCACTTATATTTTAAAACTTGTGACGTGCATTATGCGATTGGGTCCCACCTGGAATTGCATATCGCACCTTAGAGACTTTATCACTTACCTCATGCAATTATCCTTTAAAACTTTCGATTTGCGATCGAGCCCCACCGCATTGCACATTGCACTTCAGTGATTATAACACTTACCCTTTGCACTTAAATTTTAAAACTTGCGATGTGCAGTATGCGGGCCAGGGCCATGTCATCCGCCACGTCACCTTCCCACGTCACCTTGCAACGTCATCATAAATCAACTGTGATCTGTGGGGTCAGGGCCACGTCATCTGGCACATTACCTTGCCACGTTGTTGAATATTGCAACAAGAAACAGTAAAGGAGGCATCCTGAAACATATTTCCTGATCCTAGTTGGAAAGTGATCACCAAAACTAGGTTGGGGCCACACAGGTGATTTTTGTCACAAAGTCTATTTTTAGACATATGGATCATGGTCTATGAGTTGCGGGATGCTATTTATGGATGATTGGTAAAGTTGGTAAAAATAGATGGACCTCTATTTTTAGACATTGGGCGGAATCTATTTTTAGACTGCCAGGCTAAAAATAGATCAGTCAAATATTATTAGCCCTTAATAATATTTGGACTATAAACATTATCTTATCTTCTTGGAGCACTTCAGTTTGATGCTTGGATGTGGCACATGCAGTTGAAAGAAGGAAATACGCTTTTCCTAAGGGTTATTTGAGCTATTTCATGGTTGACTTCAGTTAGAACTCATGTGGCAGAGTTTGGTGGAGTTGATGAGACAATTGGTGGAGTTGTGTTCAGTTTAACTTAGTTGAACTAGTTGTATTTAGTCTAACTGATAAATACACTAATGATGAGTGGTGTGAATTAATTATTAATTAATTCACTAATTATTAACTCATAAATCAACTAAAGAATACATCAGTTAACTGCAGTGCATGGACATCAGTGGAGACCAGTGTTAGAGGTGGGTGAAAGGGTGAGTGTGGCTATCAGTTGTGACTATACTTGTGCATGATATTTGCACACACATTGATTGAGATTTCCAATGAGGATTGCGCAGTACAAGCCAAGGGGATTCGAACTTGGATCTCATTCATTCTCATCTTGGATTGCGTAGTAGAGGCATGCAAACAGTGGAGGAGATTTGAACCTGTGACTTGTTCAGATCTGAGCTAGTTTGTGTGTAACAATTGGAGATAGTGCTGAGAGCTTGTGAGGAGTTTGTGCTATGTATTGTTACATGTTCTCTATCATTACAATATACAGATAGTTGGGGGTTTTCAGCTGTAAGCTTTCCCCATTACATACTGTGTTATATGTGTGCTTGATTATGTTTTAATGTGCGCATGCGACTGCTTCTATTTCCGCAAATTGATGATCAATTGTAGAAGAGGTTATGTATTATGCATGAAGCTTAAATAGTGTGTAATCAAGATAATCTCGGTGAATAATTCATCTATTGTTCAAATTTCTACATGGTATCGGAGCATAATTGATCATCGGATCTATTACAGTGATTACAATTTATTTCTGTAGACAGAGTCTGTAAGCGGGCCAGGTAGCCTCTGGATCCATCCTTTCTTTGAAAGGTGATATATCCAGTAAATGCCCCTACAGTCGATCTCTGTGCTAGAAATACTTTTTTCTCACAGATCAGAAGTGGTTGAGTTTTGAGCTGGTGGAATTCGAATTTGCAGCAGTGTTTTCTTGGTGTCGAAGTCAAAATGTCTTTCAACGGATTGCGATTGGAGTATGCCCTTGAGGGTAGCTCGAATTATATTGCATGGAAGGACAGGATGGAGGTGGTGTTAGATGACAACGGGTTGAAGGAGTTCATAGATGCTGAAGTCCCAAAGCCTACTGATGCTGCTCAAGTTGAGGCTTGGCAAAAGAAGACAACAAAATGTCGAAGGATTCTATTGGAGGGCGTGAAGGATCACATTGTATCCAGCCTGCATGGTAAAGCTTCTCCATACTTGATGTGGAAAGCGTTGACATATTTATTCCAAAGCAAGAGCGACCAGAGGAAGTTGGCGCTCAAGGATAAACTCAGGAAAATAAAGATGGAGAAGAATGACACTATTCCGGTATACTTGACAAAGTTTGTCCACTGCAGGGATGAGCTTGGGAGTGTAGGAATTAGTGTGGATGATGAGGACTTGGTGGACTTGGCTCCCCTTGTTCTTCCGAAGAGTTGGCACTCCTATCAGGACTCTGTCAATGGTCAGGAAAGATTTCCAGGATGGGAGCGACTTTGGTCGGATCTTGTGCAAGAGGAGATAAGGCAGAGTACCAGGGATGGATCTTCATCAAAGGCATCTGATGAAGAGGATTGCGCTTTGGCTGCCAAATCAAGGAAGGGGAAGGGAAAGAAGAATTCTTCTCAATCCGGTGCAGATGGTAAAGAGCGTGACATGTCCAAAGTGAAGTGTTTTCACTGTCACGAGCATGGGCATTACGCCACGAATTGTCCGCAGAAGAAGAAGAACAAGCAGGCTGCTGGAGCTGCAGCTGGTGAGGCTCTTGCCTCACAATTTGAGCTGGACTTCTCATTGATCGCATGCATGGTGTCTAGTGCATTGGGATCGAGGTGGTATTTTGATAGTGGCGCTTCCTTTCACATGAAGGGAGATGTGAATATTTTCAGTGACTTGGTGGAGAAAGATCTCCAGTTGCATGTTGAGTTGGGCGACAATGGATGATACAATGCAACCGACATTGGTACCATAACCTTTCAGAGGGAGTCAGGTAAAATCATTCTTTTACAAGATGTAGTGCATGTTCCAGGTTTAATGAAGAATTTGATCTCAGTTGCAATGTTAGCGGATAAAGGGTATGAAGTTGTCTTCAGTGAAGGAAAAGTTTTCCTTCGGCACAAGGCAATAGGACAAGTCAAGAAGCACAGACTACAAAGAATCTTGCGTACTTGAAGCAGATGGATGTTCGCCGAGCTTCCACTGGGAAGTACAGTGACATGCAAATTGAAGCTTGGAGAGGAGCCGGATTTGCACGGCAGTAATAGTGAACTTCGGATGTGGAGCAGCCATAAGATGAGGATCATGGAGTGGAAGAAACCACTCATGCAGAGAAATTTCGTGCCAGATGGGCAGAGGGAGTGCATGCAACTATACCACCAGGTGAGAGGTGGGGCGACATGCATGAATAATCCCAAGAGGAGATTTCTGGGCAGGATTCATGAGATGGTGTGGATCTCATGAATTGAACCTGGCTACGAGGTGCCCACAGTGCAGCAGTAGCATGATCATTTGGATTGACGCAGGCAGATCAAAGTGACAGTGTAGGATACTGGAGCGCGGATCAGAGTTGACAACAAGTGCAGAGTGCATGGGTGCAAGAGTTCAACAGCGCAGTGGTTCCTGATGACATGTGCAGTTGGTACTAGCAGAAGTCAAAGACTTTGATGATAGATGCATCAGATTTATTGAGTTGTTTGGAGCCTATTCAGTTTCAAAGGAGTTGCAGAGCAGATGCATGGAGTTGCATGGCGCTTGGGAAGGTTGCAGGGCGAATGCATGGAGTTGCATGTCACATGCAAAGACAGTCCTTTCTTTTTAAGAGGGAGTGTTGAATATTGCAACAAGAAACAGTGAAGGAGGCATCCTGAAACATCTTTCCTGATCCTAGTTGGAAAGTGATCACCAAAACTAGGTTGGGGCCACACAGGTGATTTTTGTTGCAAAGTCTATTTTTAGACTATGTCTATTTTTAGACATATGGATCATGGTCTATGAGTTGCAGGATGCTATTTATGGATGATTGGTCAAGTTGGTAAAAATAGATGGACCTCCATTTTTAGACATTGGGCGGTTTCTATTTTTAGACTGCCGGGCTAAAAATAGAACAGTCAAATATTATTAACCCTTAATAATATTTAGACTATAAACATGATCTTTTCCTCTTGGAGCACTTCAGTTTGATGCTTGGATGTGGCACATGCAGCTGACAGAAGGAAATATGATTTTCCTAAGGGTTAGTTGAGCTATTGCATGGTTGACTTCAGTTAGAACTCATGTGGCAGAGTTTGGTGGAGTTGATGAGACAGTTGGTGGAGTTGTGTTCGGTTTAACTTAGTTGAACTAGTCGTATTTAGTCTAACTGAAAAATACACTAGTGATGAGTGGTGTGAATTAATTATTAATTAATTCACTAATTATTAACTCATAAATCAACTAAAGAACACATCAGTTAACTGCAATGCATGGACAGTTCAGTGGAGACCAATGTTAGAGGTGGGTGAAAGGGTGAGGACATTGGGCCAGACTACAGTTGTGCATGAGATTTGCACACACATTGATTGAGATTGGCGTCGAGGATTACAGAAGATGTCAAGGGGATTTGATCCTTGATCTCATTCATTCTCATCTTGGATTGCGCAGTAGAGGCAGGCAAACAGTGGAGGAGATTTGAACCTGTGACTTGTTCAGATCTGAGCTAGTTTGTGTGTAACTATTGGAGATAGTACTGAGTACTTGTGAGGAGTATTGTACTATGATTGTTACATGTTCTCTATCATTATAATATACAGATAGTTGGGGGTTTTCAGCTGTATTCTTTCCCCATTACATACTGTGTTATATGTGTGCTTGATTATGTTTTAATGTGCGCATGCGACTGATTCTATTTCCGCATATTGATGATCAATTGTAGAAGAGGTTATGTATTATGCATGAAGCTTAAATAGTGTGTAATCAGGATAATCTCGGTGAATAATTCAGCTATTATTCAAATTTCTACACACGTCACTTCCACATCATCTTACCATGTCATCTGCCACGTCACCTTGCCATGTCACTGCCACGTCATTGCATATCGCACTTCGGCAAATGTAGCATTCACCTTTGCACTTATTCTTTAAAACTTGCAATTTGTGATTTGAAATCAGGCCTCACTGCATCACATATCGCACTTCGGTGATTTATCACTTACCTTCTGCGGTTATCCTTTAAAACTCTGTGATTTGCGTTTTGCGATTGGGCCCCACCGCATCGCATACCACACTTCGGCGATTTTAACATTTATCTCCCGTGCCTATCCTGTAAATTTTATGATTTTCGATTGCGATTGGGTCCCACTGTCATCTCATATCGCACTTCGGCGATTTTAACATGTACCTCCGTGCTTATCCTTTTAAACTTGCGATTTGCAATTTGTAATTTAATCTCTGCCATACATCTCTTCACTTCAATTCTGTGCTTTGATCCTAACTGGCTATTTTCCCCTTTGCGCCTCCTCCAAAACCCTTAAGTTATTTTAAGGAAAATACACCATTTCTCTTCTTTCTCTAATTTAAAAGTAAAGGGTGTGGACTCCAGCTATCACCACGTAATTTCCTTTATTGAAACCTAGAACCACTTGTGGGGGCACTTAAGTATTTTTTTGGAATTTTAAGATAGTGTTCCTACAGTTAATGTCAACCATCGATTTACAGGTGAGTGGATTTAACAAGACTGCTTGCGGGGGCACTCCTTGGTATAAATCTCATGCAATATGTGATTCTAGGTTACCGTAGGATCTAGACGCTATGAATACGAGTCTTCATTGTACTCGAACTTGGAAGAATGATAACAGTTGCGGAGTGTGGATGCGAAAAGGTAAGGAGGGGGGGTAAGTTTCAAGGGGAGATAATGGTTTGTTGCAAGGTAGTGTTGGACTCAGGATATGTAATATTCCTAAATTAGCACACAGCTAATTGGAATATTAATTTTTTATTTTTCTCTTAGTTAGAGGAATAAGAGGATATGGAGACCCATAAATCTCCTTAGTAGGAATAAAAAGACACTCCTAATGTGAAAGGGGTTCATCTAAAAGCTGGATTGAAGACCCTTATGTGTGAAAATGGGTTGGAGCATGAAGAATGGGTCAACTTTGACCAAATCAAACAACGCTGGTATGGAAGGAGTGGCATTAATTGTGGGACAATGCAGTTTTGGAGGGAGACTCCATGCATGTAAGTAGTGGCTTTAATGAGTGGGTCTCAAGGTGAGGAATCTCACCAAGAAAATAAGGAAGGGGATGGAAGCCATTGTGAGCATGATGGGATTATTATTTTGTTTACGGTAAGTTAAGACTTGTGGCTCTCTTCAACTATTTAGCTAAGATTACAGTGATGTTTAGCACAAGGGTGTTCCCGAGATGGAATCCTACATTCATCCTCGAGGGACTTTGAGTGCCTAATCAGGAGAACTATTTTCACTACACTTCCATATTTCAGCATTTGGCCAAGATACAACTTTCTTCAACAACACAATGTCTGCTTAGAGTTGTGTTGTGTTGCAAGGTGCAACAATGGAGGATTGTATTGGGTGTTTTCTGAGCTAGTTTTGCAGTGGAGGAAGGTTTCCTTCCATTGGGAAGCCTGTAAAGAAGCCCCTTGGGCTTTATTAACATATTTGGCACCAGGCCAAGGTGGTATTATTCCCTACAATGCAGTTTCATATTGGATCTACATTATTTTAGGGATGAGTTACATGGGTAGTTGCAGTATGTGTTTTGGGAGGTGATTTCTTCAGTGGAGGGGACATCCTTTCATCCGAAGGATCTATTGGAGAATATTTGTAGAATTATACATCAGCTTCAGCCATATCCTCTCATTTCTATTGTTGCAGCAAACCTTTAGCCCTAGGGCTGCAACTTACATTTGTATAGTTTGTAAATTTTCCGGAAACCCTCTTGGGTTGTCATGGAAAGGTGATATAGTGCCTAGAGCTATTGGTATAACACCTTTTGAGGCATATATCAGTATTTTTATCATTGTATGATCTCCAGTTGTATTTATGCTCAGTATGACTACGATGTAGCATCTCTCCAGCATTTTGTATTGTATCAGCATCTCACTTTTGAGAGTGATTGTTTATGGGAGGCTTGTTACTCATATCATATGGTTTGTGCCTCACTATTTTGTATTGATTTTTTGTTCTTATACATAATGTAATGGCCCCATATTGGTCTCCAATGTTTATATATTGATTTAAACTACTATTTCCATTATTGTGTTCACATATTGTTGCTTTCCCCATTTTGGAATATTACAGTGGTATCAGAGCATAATCTTGGCTCAGCCTGTGTATCTCAACCATTATGCTATTAGGAGAATAAGAAGAAGGGGAAAGAGGTCAAAATGATGGAAGGAATGAGTTTCATCTCATCTCTTTTCAGATCTACAAGGGACCTCACCAAAGAGGTCAAGCAAAGAATAATGGAGCCATGAAACCACAATAGGGTTTCAAAATGAGGAATGTCCATGTACTTCCCATCATCAGAAGAAATAACCGGTATTGCATAGAACTCCAAAGAAATATACTATGCGATTTTATTTTGAAGAAGAAGATAAAAGGCATGGATATGAAGGAAACTTAGATCATGAGATTCGAAGTGAGTATCTTGAAGAATAAAAATCTCAGTCAAGAGCTTTCAAGGAGAATCTGACTCTCCCTCATTTTATTCAGATCAATGAAGAAAGGAGACCTAGCAGCTATAGAAGGAGAAATAAAAATATATTTCTATTGGATTTGGATGCATTATTCCTACTACATCCAGTAGGAGAGAGAGAAGATGTTGAGATTGCAGAGCTGCACCTTGAGGGTGAAGCAAACATTTGGTGGTTCAGCCATTTGAGTCATGCAAAAGTGACTGCATATGCAGATTTTACTCAAAGGTTGATCAAGAAGTTTAACAAGAATAAATCAGAGGAGAAGAAACTTCCACCACCACTTGCTGCAGGAGCACTTACATCAAGAGAAAGAACACTTGCACCTTTGCAAAGTGGTCTTGATCTCTTGACATTTAGAGCCCCATGCACTATTTTGGAGATGCATGAGGAGGAGACTTATACCAGTGCTAGTGCAGCCATATAGGAGCAACCATCATCATCAGTAGTTGGGGAATTCATCACACTGGTGGGAGGAACCCTTGTAGTAGTACAAGATGTTCCCAAGCAAAACCAAGGTATGCAAATGTTTCCACTTTATACTTTTTCAGCACATCTTATGGAAGATTGTGGGGATATTACATTGCGTGACCTAGGGTCAAGATACACTACTAATTTGGAGCAGCATACTATCACTGCACAAAGGACCCTTGACAGGATCGAGGAGGAGATGTAAATTCATCTTAATATGTCATTTTTGAGATACACACAACTCTTGGAGTTGGAGTGTAGATTTTTGGAGGATAGGATGAGTATTGTCCTAAATAATCCAATGCAGAACTATATGTTCAACATTGAACATGATCATGAGACAACAGATGCACCATCATGGAGATCAACAACGCCATCATTGAGCAGCAGTGATGATTTGGGTGCCCAACCATTATTGGAGCATTCCAATGACTATTCTACATGTGTAGCAGGGGATAGGAAGATGGTTGATGAGAGACATCTTATCTCCCATTATTATGATGGATCCTTCTTGATGAGAACTTCATAGCTCAATGAGAATATTTTTCCTTCAGTATACTTAGACCCTTATGGGTTCAACATGGTCATTGATGAGTGGTCTTCATATGGAGATCTCCAAGAGGTTGCACTTCAACATCCCATGAAGTGTAGAGATATTGATTTGATTTGGGAGGATGGTATTATCCATTATAAGAATACCCATGTAGAGCATGACAGTAGACACTCACCATTGGTTGGATGGGTGATGTTGATGAGCAAGAGGCTGGTGAGCCACTTTCAGATCTATGACACTGGGCAGCAGGAGGCAAGGCTGCGGTGGCTACTCTTGAAAGAGTTTGGTTAGCATGTGACATATCCTACTTCAAAGGGTATGTGGTTGCTTGGGACATGGCATGACACTTGAATCATATGGCAGCAAGAAGTTTGGTTCCATTGGGGTAATGTGATATTTTTCATATCAACCATCGTGTTTTCACTCCATGTTATATATGATGGAGATTTGAGGAGGCAACAAGAGCTATTTTTGCTTTGGTTACTATTGGGAGAGTATGGGATGATTTTCCCCCATACTTTGCATAATATTTCAGAAGAAGAGGATGGCACAATCAGGATACTAGGGGGCTACTCTTCATAATTGGAGGAACAGGAAGTACTTTCACATAGGAAGGAATCTCCCATATATAGCAGCATCATGGTATGTGACTTTGGCATTGGGGATGTCAAAGAGGGAAGTTATGAGATGGCAGGAGCCTTATCACAAAGTCCAACAACATTGTCACTTGGAAGTATGTATCTATTGATGGGCTATTCTAATGGGAGTATGTATCACTTCACATTTCATATCACTATGAGGAGATTCTCATGGGAGGGCTCATCCATGGACCTCACTTTCAGCCTACTCACAATGCATGGTAAGAAAGACATTTTTATACTTATTGTTCATCTAACAAAATATTTTCATTCTCTTGCCATATATGTATAGTGCATTTCTCCACAAGAGGGCAAGTTTATATTTTGGATTCATGGTCTTTCTAAGACCAATATTAGTGACGGAGGAAGCCATTTCTTGGATGGCATTGGGCAACTGTTATATAATTCTTGTTATACTCAGTTGATATATAATTCCATTTAATACTTCCTAGTAGATGAGAAAACATGCACAGCTAGCAATTTGTTGGGAGACAACTTGCCACATGATGTTCTGAAACAACAATTAGAAAAACTACATTGTATCCACTGAAGAGACCATTGGTACCATCCAAAATTACATATAACACTCAGTATATTTCTGATTTGGATGCCATATGGTGATGATGTGATATTCACGTCTTACAGGAAAGTTTGGGCAAGCAAGATTCATGAGACTAAAGAATGGGTATTTGGAGATCCAGTTGTCCTTTTGTCCTTTAAGGGCAACACTACTACAAACCAATATTAGCAACATCTATACACTTTTCATAAGTGGAGAGAGAGACATCATGGGGTAGTCTAGTTGGTCTATCATGATAAGATATGCAGCCCACCTACATTTCATGAGCCAAAGGTGGAGGATATTTTTCATGAGTTACCATTTTAGAGGGTGACTCACTTTATATGGATGATAGCTTGGGGTTTGGAGCTTCACATGGGAATGGAGGTTCCCAATAATTTTTTGATCCCATGCCTCAAGTAGGCCTCTATACCACATACAATTTCCTCCATGGATATCCCACTTCTTCATAATGAGAGCCATTTGGATTTGTCACTAAAGGCTAGCTTATACATTTGGGGGGAGCAACTTGGGGAAATATTAATGAGAGAGCATCTTGTTCATTGGAGGAACTTATCACACGAGGACGCTATAGGAGGAGGAGAGGAGGCTCTTCAGTTCTATCCTTGTAGTTGCTTAAGGACAAGAATCATTTGGGAGGGGAGGACTATAATATTCCTAAATTAGCACACAACTAATTGCAATATTAATTTTTGATTTTTTTCTTAGTTAGAGAAATAAGAGGGTATGGAGACCCATAAATATCCTTAGTAGGAATAAAAAGACGCTCATAATGTGAAATGGTTTCATCTAAAAGCTCAATTGAAGAAACTTGTGTGTGAAAAGGGGTTGGAGCATGAATACTGGGTCAACTTTAACCGAATCAAACAATGTTGGTATGGAAGGAGTGGCATTCATTGTGAGACAACACAGTTTTGGAGGGAGACTCCATGAATGGAAGTAGTGGCTTTAATGAGTGGGGCCCAAGGTGAGGAAGCTCACCAAGAATATAAGGAAGGGGATGGAATCCATTGTGAGCATGATGGGATTATTATTTTGTTTATGGTTTGTTAATACTTGCGGCTCTCTTCAGTTGTTTAGCTAAGATTGTAGTGCTGTTTAGCACAAGGGTTTTCTCGAGCGGGAATCCCACCTTCATCCTCGGGGTACTTTGAGTGCCTACTCAGGAGAATTATTTGCACTACATTTCCATATTTCGGCATTTGTACAAGCTACAACTTTCTTCAACAGCACAGTGTCTGCTTAGAGTTGTGTTGTGTTGTAGGGTACAGCAGTGGAGAATTGTATTGGGTGTTTTCTGAGCTAGTTTTGTAGCGGAGAAAGGTTTCCTTCCATTGGGAGGATAGTAAAAAATCCCCTTGGGCTTATTAACATATTTTTCACTAGGCCAAGGTGGTATTATTCCCTACAACGAAGTTTTAGACTGGATCTGCATTATTTTAGGGAGGAGTTGCAGGGGTAGTTGCAGTATGTGTTTTGGGAGGTGATTTATTCAATGGAGGGGACATCCTTTCATCCAAAGGTTCTATTGGAGAAGATTTGTAGAATTATACATCAGCTTCAGCCATATGTTCTCATTTTTGTTGTTGCAGCAAACCTTTAGCCCTAGGGCTGCAACTTACATTTGTATAGTTTGTACATTTTCCAAAAACCCTCTTGGGTTGTCATGGAAAGGTGATATAGTGCCTAAAGTTGTTAGTATAACATATTTTGAAGCATATATCAGTATTTTTATCATTGTATGATCCCCATATATAGTTATGCTTAGTATTATTACGCTGTAGCAGATCTCCGACATTTTGTATTGCAGCAGCATCTCACTTTTGGGAGGATTGTTTATGGGAGGCTTGTTACTCATATCATATGATTTGTGCCTCACTATTTTGTATTGATTTGTTGTTCTTATACATAATGTAATGGCCCCATATTGGTCTCCTATGTTTATATATTGATTTACACTTCTATTTTCATTATTTTGTTCACATATTGTTGATTTCCCCATTTGGGAATATTACAGGATATAAAGGAAATGTGAGTGTTTATTGCAGTTTATTTAACTTATGATATATATGAATGTATCAAGTGGCCTAAAGTGGGTGCGGAGCTGTGGATAAGGCAATTTTTGATGAGAAAATGATATGGCTTCTAGTGGGTGGGCGGAGCTTATAACAATTGAATTTCGGACTTTAATATAAGTGGGTTTATAATGTAATAAGTCTCGAAAGGTTATGTATGTGGGTTTAAATGGTTTTAATGGGATTTCGGGAATTGGAGTTCATAATTTGGAAAAAATTAAGGGTAAGAGAGGGTAAATGATATGGAATGAGGGCAAGAATTTTTCTCACCATTACGCTTTTCAACAATGCTTTCCTCCTTCCCTGAACTGAAAGTCAGATAGATTCTTTTGAAGCTCTTGACAGTCAGGATTTCCCTTTTTTCCTGAAAATAAATGATAGCCATGGAATATTATTTTCTATATGAAATACCTCAGAAAATAATCATTCACCTCGCGATATTATGAAATACAGTAGTCTAACACAATATATCACAAAGATCAAAGAAATTAAGCATCTGGCTATTGATACCATATGTGAGGTAGATCGGAGGTTTAAGACAATATTGAGCTAGATTGGTTTCAAGATCTCGAATGAGAAACATAGATAATGGTTCATTGTTGCGATTTTGCCTCATCTCAGATTTCCATTGTCACAACAGAAGATTGCAACTCACGCTGAAGCATTGTTGGAGCGGGGTTCCCTGGGGCACACTTTTTGATATAATTAAGTATAACTATTGTATATGTGCGTTGGGCGATTGATTCAAGGGGATTTGGGGTGGGTAAAAGTCCCTAATTTTGATGTAAATGGGTTTAAGGGTGAATTTTGGGCCTCAAACCATGGTTTGAGACCATAGTATTGCTCGTGGAAATATTATAAATAGATAGATCAAGTCTAAGGGAATTAGCTTAAGACTATTTGATTTTTGATAAGTTTATGCGTCTGTAATACGTTGTAATGGTTTTGTCTGGGTTGGGTTGAAAGGCTCTTGTTGGCTGTGTAAGGACTCCACTGCCTGTGTGCATGAAAGGGTTATGTAAGGGAAAGTCTGATGTATTGAAAGGTTCTAAATATTAATAGAAAGGACATATTTTTGCGAACTTCTCATGTTATTGATTTGGGTTATTTACTGTTTATATTCTGTTTAGATCGCACTATTTTATGTTTCTTATTGCACAAGGGATATATGTTATGATTATGTATGCTTATTGATGGTTGATAAATCTATTTAAGTAATTGCACATTGTTTAGATATGGATCTGGTTCTGTTATACTTTATCTGTGCTGAAGCGATCTACGAATTTGTTATTCTGTTAAGAATTGTGCACACTCTATTATTCTACTTTATTCTATTGTGTGCATCTATTTATGGTTGATACAAGTCTACATTCGATTTTCTTAGGACCACTTCATTATTTTCTCCCTCAGGATGTGGAAACCTAGTTCCAGAACCACCCCATACTGCTTTGAGTGAGACTTTGATCTGCGCAAGCAGGTCATTGCCGAAAGGGCCAGTAGTTGGAGGGTTTGTTGGTTTATCCATAAACTCTGAATTTAGTTCAGGACCCCTCAAGAAAAAAAATGGTTCCGTTGCCAAGACCGAGATCATTTTGAGGGATATTTGATGTTGTGGCATCCTTCATGAAATGAATTACAATATTGGATGGATAGAAATATCCTTGAATTCACACTGCAAGAGAATAGAAGTACTAAATTATCTGATGAACAATGAGTACAGAAATATATTTACATAGAAGTGCATGAAATATTCTTTTATTCCTTTGCGTAGGAGCTACAGGAGTGGTTGTCGTTCTTAGCTTAATTCCATCACTGCATAAAAGACGACATAGTCACTAAGTGGACTCATGAATTGATCCAGCAAGTAGAGAAGTTTGACAATAAGATCACTAGCGTGGTGGACCATTGGATCGATCGCCTCTTGGGAGGATTTGTGACTGAATTTTCCATTGATCAATTTGTGTCATATTTTGAAGAATAAAGATCTTTTTTCAAAGGCCCTAGAGGTAAGTTCCCACGCTCATTGAAATTTTTGCTGAAAATTCTATTATGTGAATGGGGTTGTCTATGCGAACATATTGCTTGAATGCATCAAAGAGGTCCAACTATGCGCAGCGAAAATTTTTAGCGTGAGGATTCTAAAAATTTATTTATAGCCCTTTGAAGCCTAGATATGATAATGAGGTTGAATCAGACACTAGTAGCTCAAGAATAAATATCATCACACCAGAGACCCTTGAGTCTATTTCCAACTCCATCCACTCCACTTCTGCACTCACATCATAGATCACCCACTCCACTGCGCATTCCATCTCCACCACCACCTCCACCTCCCCCTGAAGTAGATATGGTTGCATAAATGAAGTTACCTAATTTCAGAGGCATTGGGAATGAGGGCACTGATCACTTTTTGTTTGTGATTGAGAAAATTAAAAATATTAATATTATAAAAGCGTAGTTGGCTACTGCTTTCTAATATCATACATTAGAGTGGTACATTGGGTATGCTCAAGAAAACCCTAATGCTAACTTGGAACAAATCAAAGCGGCCCTAAAAGAGCAGTTTAAGAAGCCTAAGTCATACGCACAACTGGTGATAGAAATGAAGGAGATTCATTAGGAGGCTAATGAATCTATATGGGAGGCCGATCAAAGGTTAAAGTGCACCATCAGAGATGGTCGATTTGTTATTGATGATACTCAACATAAGGAATGGTTTATTTCTGTGTTTTTTCCACATATGTGTCATCCCTTAGGTCAGAAAAATACTTCCACACAAGCTGAGGCTGTGGAGGTTGCAATGAAATTGGAGGCTACCACAAGACCTATTGGGTTGGGAACTCAATAGATTCAAAACTAGTTGGAAGCCATGCATCTAGAAATTCAAAGTTTGTGCAAGGACAAGGGAAAGGAGGTCTGTGCAGAGGTGTGGTGTATAAAATGTAAAGCATCTGGGCACCATAAAGACCAGTGTCCCGTCTTTAAAAATTATCTGAACACTGTAAATACTAGTCCGTTGAAGAGTCCTGTATGGTGTACAATTTGTCAGATTTTTGAATTACATGACATGTATTCTTTCCCAAGGATCAAAAAGTATCAACCTAACTTGAAGAAATTTTTTTGCAAATTTTTTTCATCATTAGGGCACGATGAGCATCATTGTTGCACTTTTGATATGATGCTAGATAAAGCTGAAATATATAGAATGCAGGATGAGCCTACATCACCAACGTCCCCTTCTAGGCATGGATGATTTCAAGGCAGAGGAAGAGGCTGAGGAGGTGGATCATTTGGCTGAGGAAGAGGGCATGTAATTTTATATAACTGTGGAGATGTTGGCCATTATGCGCGCAACTATCCGAGTCATGCACGAAAGTCCTGCAGATACTGTAGACAATTTGATCATGTCATAAAAGATTGTCCTGTCTTGATTTCTAAAATGTAGGAAAAGATGACGGAGACTCCAACACAAAATCTGCAGATGGTTCGTGCTGAAACCTGTGAAGAAGATCCCAGTGTGAATGTGGTTACTAGGAGTGGTGTAGGAACCAATGAAGATAAAGGAAAGAAACTAGCCACTGATGTATGGATATGTAAAGCACCTAAAAAAAGGAAGGATTTAATCTTCAGTGTGAAAAAGAGACCTTTATTGAAGTGCGGAAATAATTTGTAGAAGGAAGCGCATAAAAATCAGGAAGAATGATGAAGGAAGTAGGAGGAAAAAACTCTTTCAAGGGTAACCAACGCAGTCTTTCATCCTGTTGTCCAGTGTCATAGATCTGCAAGTGGTTTCTCAACCTCTTGCTCCTCAACATCACCAATCCAACCCATGGTGAGTGTCTATCATCATGTCCATAAGTGGCATTCCTCCAATGGAGAATACCATCCTCCCAAATTAGAATTCTGTCTTCGCACTTCATGGGATATTGAAATGCAATCTCCTCAATGACCAAGTTGATCCCATAAGGATCCAAATAGGTGGTAGGAAAAAACCTCCCATCATGATGTGTAGGGCTCATCAAGAAGTATCCAACACAAACATGAGAGATGTTATCCATCCTAAGATATCCTCCATCATATATCTGCTCCCCTTTTGTTATACATATGGGAAGGTCATTGGAATATTCCAACAATGGTTGGGCCCCCAACTCATCATTGCTGCTAAATGACATCGCTATTGTTCAAAACAATACTCATCCCATCCTCTAAGAAACTACATTCCAACCTCAAGGGTTGTGTGCAGCTCATCAATGATACATCAAGATGATTGTTTTCCTCCTCCTTGAGTGAATCAAGGCCACTCAGCATAGTGAAAGTTTGCTACTCCAAATCAGCAATATATTTTGACCCTTGGTCATGCAATGGTACACTCCCATCATTCTCCACATGATGCATTGAAATAACAGGAAATGGAAACATGTGCATACCTTGGTACAACTTGGGAACATCTTGTAACGCTACAAGGGTTCCTCCTTCCAGTGTGATGGCTTCTCCAACTACTGATGATGATGGTTGCTCTTCTATGGCTTCATTGGCGGTGTACAAGTCTCTTCTTCTTCATGCATCTCCATAATGGTGCATGGGACTCTAGATATCAAGAGATCAAGATCATCTTGCAAAGGTGCAAATGGTCTTCCTCCTGAAACAAGTGCTCCTGCAGTAAATGGTGGTGAAGGCTTCTTCCCATCTGATTTCTTCTTGTTAAACTCCTTGATCAATATTTGATTAAAATCTACATATGCAGTCACTTTTTCATGACTCAAATGGCTGAACCACCAATTGTGTGCTCCACCTTGAAGGTGCAGCGTTGCAATCTCAATAGATTCTTTGTCTACTACTATATGTAGCAAAACAAATGCATCCAACTTCTTTCCCCAAGCCTTTGTTGTGCATGAGGATGACCCATCAAAGGTAGACAATAGAAATCCATTTCCCTTCATTATTCTACTACTACATGGCTTTCTTTCTTCTTTGAGCTGAATAAACTCTGGAAGAGTTAGATTCTTCTTGATGGATTTAGGTTGAGACTTATATTCTGCAAGATATCAACTTAGAATCTCATGATCTAAGTATTCTTCACTTCTATGCCTCTTATCTTTCAAAGAAAAGGTCATAGTATGTTTCTTTGGAGCTTTATGCAATACTGGATCTTCTTTTTGCTGATAGGAAGTACATGGACCTTCCTCATCTTAAAACCCTAACTTGGATTCAATTCTTCTTTGCTTGACCTCCTTGGTGAGGTCCTTCTTAGATCTAAAAAGAGATGAGAGTAAACTCATTATTTCCATCATTCTGATTTTTGTCTTGAAACTCACAGGCTGAACCAAATATCATGCTCTGATACCACTATAATATCCCAGAATGGGCTATTCAACAATACATGCTAAAATAACGCATTTTTCAGACATGTGTGCAATGAAATGTAAATGCAGCTCATGGATCCCTTAGATTTGATATTATAGCAACTAGATCTAAAAGGAATTCAGAAACAAAACACTATTGCATAGTTAAACAGGCCTCCCATGCCATAAATAGTTGAAAATCATGCAAAGATAGAGACTGCAACCATGTATGAAATCTGGAATACCATGAAAATGTTGTTTTATTACATCTACAACAGAAATAGGTTGTACATCAGATATAGAGCAAGTATGTGGACAAAATATTAGATCTATAGCAGATCCATGCACTATACAAGCTCTTTCATCTATCCCCCTTGGGGTTTTCAGCAATACACTATGTACAAAATGTAGATCTGGGTTTTAAGACTGCAGATCTATGGAAATATTCAGATCTGGAAAGTGGATCTAATTTTATATAAGAAATAAACTGATCTCCTTCAACAGATCTCCGAAGTGAAGGGCATATCCCAAACACTCAGAAAATCATCTCTCCCAATGGTGCACTAGATCACCCTGCAGCAGCTCCTTCAGAAATAACGTAGATCTGGACTCTCTCTACACTGTAGGGGATAAAATATGGTTGGCCTACAGCCAAGATACAGAAATATAGCTCAAAACCTTCAATATTTTCCTCCCAATGGATTAGAATACTTCTCCATTGAAAATGAGTATTGAGATGGTCTAGATCTGAAGATCTAGTCTCCACTTGTTGCAGCTTACTGAAACATGCAAACCCTCAACAGGATCTATACTATCAAAGGAAGATGAAGTTTGGCCTCAAGCTAGATAGTGGACAATATAGTGCAAGGGTCCTCCAAGAGCTACTCAATGGAAGAGAAGTAATTCCTAAACAGGAAGACCTTGTGCTAAACAGTACTCTATCTCAGCTAAATAGCCAGAGAAATAAATATGTCTAAAAGGAACATATAATCATAAAATCATAATCATAAGCTAACCCCATATGGTTTCCTTCCTCCTCCTTATAAACAATGTGAGACTTCTCACCTTTGATCCCACTCATTAGGATTTCCATCTTCATGCAATGAATCTCCCTCCAAAACTGCGTTGTCCCATCATCAATACCACTCCTCCATAACAGAGCTGATGGATTTGGTCAATCTTGACTGGATCTCCATGAAATGTCTTCTTCCACACTCAAGGTGGCTTTATTCCAACTATCTAAATAGATTTATATTCCCACTAAGTGATCTTCATTTAATGTTCTACATCCTCCATACTATCTTATTTGACTTGGTCAAACTTGACATTGTCCACATGCATTAAGCCTTGTTCACACATGAAGGTGTTTTTATCCAGTTGTGAATATGATCCTGTCCCCATTACGAGGGTTTTTATTGCTGCTAGAAAGACTTATGGGTCTCCCTACCCATTTATTCATCTAACTATGTGTTTAGAGAAAAATTAATATTCATATTAGTTGCATGCTAATGTAGGAATATTACAATCAATGACCCAACAGTTCGATTTGGTATGATCCTATTGGCCTGCAAGATGATGCGCAAGTGTAGACCAAGGATGGTGCGAGAAGAAGGAGATTTATAACTGGTCCAACTATCTTTGTAAATAGTTCCTTGAAAATGTGCGCGAAGCACAGAAGGAAGGCAAGCATTTCCACTACGCTTGGCTTTTATTATTGATTGTGTTGATTAGGTGGAAGACCCCTGAAGACACTAAGTTCCCAGAGATTTAGCATCAAATATGTGTGGTTGGGTGCTATGAAAATTGTGGAACTCTTCAGACCCGATGCACGCCAAAAAAAACATGATTTTTTGGGTTATGTATGATGCCACTTTGTATAAAGTGGTACATTCAAATTCGTGACTGTCGCCCACATTGTATGATCAGTACAAAATGGTAGCTGAATTAAAATATACCTTTCACAACATGCATATCCATGCAAAGGGCATCATAGGAGTATGGTACGATTTACCATACCTAGTAACACAGGATGATTTGCTGAGAGTCACGGTTGAATGGCTACCAGCCTGGTTGACACCGATCACACCAACGAAGCCATGCACTGGTAGCCAGACAATGAAACCAACAGTGAAAGTAACATAGAGAGTCACTGATAAAGAAGCAACACTAATGACCACTGGTGAAACCATAGACCTTGAAATAGAAACCCAACCAGAAAATAATGGGTCTGAACCAAAGGATACAATGGAAGCAGAGACTTCTAAGGGAACCAAGCGCAAATATCAAGTATTGGGGGTTCGAGAAAGAAGAAAAAGTGTTCTAAAGAGGCCGAGCAGGAGATCCTAACGCTGACAGAAGATGTTTTACATGAAATAGCCAACATTGTCACATCTACAACTAAGGATCGTTGGACCAACATGGAGTTGTAGTACAAATCTGCACTGGAGCTTGTTCAAGTTGGCATACAGGAGCTAAAGATGCAGGAAAGCCAGATTAAAGCGAGTGTAGGTCAGGCGAGCCAGAACAGCGTGCAGGTCACAAGCATGCAACGATTAGACATTTCTTTGACAACCACTGGGGATACTCGCCTTGTCCAAATCCACACACCAACAATTCATATGGACATTAGCCGGTGTGCCAAATTCCTAGGATCATGTGATATAAACATTAATCTTTCTATGTTAACTGGAAGAAAGTTACACTTAATGCACTCGATGATCGCAGATGAGCTTCAGTACAGAGAGGTTATCATGCACACTCATACAATGCAAGCTCAACAGCAAGCCGCGAAAGCTCACCAACAAAAAAATAAATCATAAGTCACATGTCGTGAAGCCGAAGCCTAGTGCATTACGCTAGAGGAAAAAATCCATCAATTTTGCCGAGATATTCCAGCTTTCCTGGCCACAACAATGCCCAAGGAGAAACTAGAAGGATTGGCTGTCGCATTGAGAGCATCGCACATGGAGGTACATACTGTCATAACAAAATATGAGCAACAAATTGCAGATCTATAGACCAAGTTACCAAAAACTCCACCATAGGTTCGCACACAATGTAATATCCCAAAATGTGAAAGACACCAATATAGAACATATGCACAATTCCAAATTAGAATAAAACATATAATATTGGAAAAATGCTGGAATACATTAAGAAATCATACATAGGAGAAGAAACAGTTGAGCCATGTCATTATAATCACAACAAATGAATGTACACAGTGCTCTAAAAGGAATGCACTCAAGCCATCCAAATATGGTTGAAACAACTCTAGATCCTAGCACAGGGAATGTATAATTTTTTGCTGCTGGAAACTACTACTTCTGGGAATAATATCTATTTGTGAGAGGCTGCTGGAGTGCTAAAAAATATCCAGGATTTTAACCATGGATTCTACTCGGAAAACCCAAAAAAACCCAGAAATGGTTTGGCCAGATTTTGAGTTTCGAATTTTGGCCCTTTTTGGGTTGCATACTGCACCCTTGCTGGCTGAGTTACGCACTCCTTGGAGACAACTACTGATCTGGGGCTGAAATAATGATCTATCAGCTGCAATGTTGAACTCATTTTCCTGCATTGTATTGATCCACCGTTTATGCCTCTTCTGTAGCTGCTGCTCCTCCTCAAAAATATGTCGAAGACTATGGTGGTTGGTCTTCACCCGAAATATACTGCCAATAAAAAACTATCAGAATTTTACCAATGCATGCATAATGGCCAATATATCTTTATCATAAATAGAATACGATATCTCATGTGACAGTAACTTCTGGTTCTCTAAATCTATTGTATAGATTCCCTGCATTAGGACTATGCTAATCCCATCCTCAGAAACTCCACACTCCAACACAAAGTGTTGTGTGTAGCTCAACAATGTCAAATTGGGATAGCTATACATATTATCCTTGAACCAGTCAAGCATCCTTTATGCAGTGATAGTCTGTTGCTCCAAATCAGAAATGTACTCTAACCCTTGGTCATGGAATTTCCCTGATGGCATGACCCCACCAATCTAAATCTGATGTGCTGAAATAATATGGGGTGGAAATGTTTGCATACCTTGGATAAGCTGATGCTTGGGAGCATCTTGCAAAGCTACAAGAGTTCCTCCAACTAATGCAATTTCTTCTCCAACTGTTGGTGATGGTGATGGTTTCTCCTTTACTATTGCACCAACGCTGGTATCTGCTTCCTCTTGCTCATGCATCTCTTGAATCATGATTGGGACTCTTAATATCGAATGCTCAGGACCATCTTGCAAAGATGAAAGTGCTCCTCCCACTGATGCAAGTACCTCTACTTCAGTTGGTGGTGGTGGTAGTTTCTCTTCTCTCGAAGTATCAGTGCTGATATCTTCTTTTTTCTCCTCATATACTTCCTCATCAATGTTGGAAAATGTCTCAATGGAAAGTGCCTCTGGTTTTCTTCTGTAAAACCTCAAGGTGTAGCGCTGCGATCTGAATAGCTTCCTTTTCCACTACTGGGTGTAGTTGGAAGAAATCATCTAACATCTCCATTCAAGATTTTTCTGTTCTTGTGGATGACCCATCAAATCTAAGTAGGAAGAATCCATTCTGCATGTTTCCTCTTCTTCTATTTCTGTTGCGGGGTCTCTGGTTTTCTTTGATCTGGAAAAACTGTTGGAAAGTCAGATTCTCTTTGAATTCTCTAGATTGAGATTTTTACCCTGCAAGATAATCACTCAGAGTCTCATGCTCCAAATATCCTCCATCTCCATGCCATTAATTTCCTTCTACAAGGAAAGTGGGCATAGTAGGGCATTTTAGAAAATTCTGCATCGTCGGTTGCTTATACTGCTGATAGGAAGTGCTTGGACCTTCTCCATTTTGAAACCCTTTTGAGGTTTCCTTTTTCCTTTCCCTTCTCATTTCTTTGATCTACATGGTAACATCCTTCATAGATCTGAAGAGAAGTGTGGCAAAACTCAATCCTTCTGCCATTGTAGACTTCTTCTTTTTTATGCTTCTTTTTCTTATTCCTTGGGTGTCATGAAATGCCCACAAGCTGAGCCAAATATCATGCACATATACCACTGTAATATCCAAAAATGGGAAAGACAATATATAGAACATATGCACAATTCCAAATAATAATAAAACATATAATACTGGAAAAATGTTGGAACACATTAAGACATCATACATAGGAGCAGAAACAACTAAGCCATATCATTATAATCACAGCAAATGAATGTACATAGTGCTCTAGAAAGAATGCACTCAAGCCATTCAAATATGGTTGAAACAACTCTATATCCTAGCATTGGGAATGTATAAACTATTGCTTTTGGAAACTACTATTGTTGGGAAGAAGATCTATGTGCGAGAGGCTACTGGGGTGCTCAGAAAGATCCATAATTTTAACCACAGATTCTCCTCTCTAGATGACACTCTCTCAATGAGCATGCCACAGCTCAAAGAGAGACTTCTACTGGCAGCAGATCCAATGCCTCTTGGGTTTTAGAGGACCATGCATGAGGAGGAGATCTCTGGGAGAGATTTCAGTAAAGGTGCACTCCCACACATCATGGAGTGCAAGATTCTTCAATAGTTTGAGGAGGTTCTTCCCTTCTCACAGGAGCAGATAGAAGATGGAGGACATCTTCGGATGGATAACATCTCTCATGACTGGGTTGGACATTTCTTGAGCCATGCACATCATGATGGGAGGTTTTTTCCTACCACCTATTTGGATCCTCATAGGGTCAAATTGATCCTCAGGAATATTTCATTTCAATATCCCATGAAATTCAAGAATTTGATTTGGGATGATGGTAGCCCTCATGGGAGGAGTACCAAGATGAAGGGTGGAAGGAGGCATACAAAATTGGTTGAGTGGATGTGGATGGTGAGCAAGAAGATGGTGAGCTACTTGCAGATTTATGATACTGGGCAGTAGGAGGCTTGGCTACGCTGGTTACTCTTAAAGGAGTTTGGCCATCACTTGGCATACACTCTTTCCAAGGGTATGAGGATGGAGAAGATGTGGCAGGATGCTGACATCATGGAGTAGAAAAGAGTATGGGTGCATAGTGATGATGCAACATTCATATCATAAACTATGTCTTCATCACATATCTTGTATGATGAGAGCATGAGGAAGTAGCAAAAACATTCGTTGCTGGGGTCATTCTTTGGAGAGCAAGGGTAGATTTTCTCTCATTTCTTGTATGATGTTGCAGGAGTAGGAGATGGCACTATCATGGTTCAAAGGGGATACTGCTTGGCCTTTGACGATTAGGAATTACTTCCACCTTGGGAGAGGTTCCATATTTGCAGCAACATTGTTGGAGGATTGGCTATTTATGTTGAGGAGGCTAAGGGAAACAGTGTTGTGCCACCTAGAGATTATCTAGTGTCTCATGTAGAGGAAGGAGGAGTTCTTGCTCCAGGTAGAGGGATTCTTGAATATTTGCAAGGAAGTCCCCAGGATCTCATGTATGGAGATCAAGGCACAATTCATGTGCCATTGTTGAGGAGGTGTGGAACCATGGAGACACAAGGAGAGGATAGGGAGGATGACCATCATGATGTGATGAGGAGCACACATCCCTTTCTATTTTATGAGGTTGATGCACCTACGAAGGTGATTGGATTGCGCAGTGGAAGCATGGAGAGTTTTCTCCATTCATATATTCAGTCATCTCTTGTTGAGAATGTCTCATTGCATGGAGGCATTTTGCTGGGGAGACCACTATATCAACAAAGGAGGATGGATGCTTCACATGTTGGGGCACAATTCATTGATTTCAGGAGGGTGGAGACCTTGGGAGATAGCTTTACAGCGTTGAGAGTCTTGGGTAGACTCAGGGAGGAGAGACACATTCTCTCAACATCATTTGTACCCACTCTCATTTCAGATTCTGCACTGTGGAAGAAGCAGCAGGGGAAGGATAGCAGCCTTCCATCTTGCATATTTGGCATGGGAGATTTAAAAGAAGGAGATTACCATATGATATATGTCCTTCATGAGGAATCATCCGCGTTGTCACTATGGAGGATAGATCCATGTTGGAGCTCTAGGTTGTTGGTGGAGTACTCCTAGGATCATCTTGTTTGCATGATATTGATAGATCAGCATATGATAAGATGCATAGATAATGTGAAGATGGAGGAGTTAGCACAACCACCTCTTTTCTTTTTGAGGATGAGAGGAACTCATTTTTGAGCCACTCCATTTTCATACACAAAACTTATGGTAAGGGTATTGTTTATTTGCATGATGATTTGTATATTCATCCCTTAACCATATATGTACAGAATGTTGCTCCAAGGAGAATAATTCTTTTTTCTAGACCCCATGGTCTACTTGAGGCCTTGAGCACTATTAGTGACCACTCCCTAGGAGGACTTGGGGAGGAAATGTATTTTTGAGGACATACTCACCCTGCACCATACATCATTCACTTTCTCCATGCATTTGAGGAGAGTGGGACAGCAAGCAAGTGGTTAAGAGGCCACACTTTTTGTCACACTCTTTTGCAGTTGAGGGTCAAACTGCATTGGTTACAATTGAGGGACCATTGTCCTTCTCCCTTGCCACACATGACAGCAAGAATGGCTCTCATTATGGTTCATTATTTTGTTGTTGTCTTTATATTTATTGAGAGCATGATTGGGGGAATGGCACATTGGTTGAATGTGTCCCTTGGGGGAGAGATCTCCCACATTATTTGCATTGCATGTTCTAATGGGAGCATGAGAGGATATGTGGCCACTACAACAAAACATTTGTTTCCATTTGAGGTGAGCCATATGATTGATTGGATTCCATATGATGGTGATTTCCAACTCATCACATATGAGATGATTTGGGACAACATGTTTCATAACGCTAGGGAAGAGATCCTTGGAGGTCTAGTCTTCATCTTGCCACTGGAGGGAAACATTATTGCAGCCCAAGATGGAAGTGGAGAGAAGGACAGCTTGGGGTAAGCTATGCTTCTTACCATGTTCATATTTTCAGCCCACCTACATTGTAGGAGCCAATGGTGGAAGGTGATTTTGAGGAGTTTCCATGTTGGGAGGTAACTCATTTTGTATGGATGATTGCTTAGGGATGGAGGATCCACTTGGGGAAGATGTTCCTCAACACATTTCAGACTCCATGCCTTGAGTGGAGATTTTCCAGTTCTATCCTTGCAGTTTCTTGAGGACAAGCAACATTTGGGAGGGGAGGACTGTAATATTCCCATTTTAGCACACAGCTAAATGGAATATTAAAATTTTTTTTTTATCACCTAGCAGGTTAATAAATGGGTAAGGGAGCCCATTATTATTGAAGACATGATTAAAATCTCTCATAATGTGAAATGGATCATCAGATTAGCTTCATTTTGCACCCTCAATTGTGAAAAGGGGCAAATGCACGAAGACAAGGTCAGGTTTGACCAAGTCAACAATGCTGCCATAGGAGAAGTGGATCACTTTAGAAGACAACACAGTGTGAATGAGGAAGGGTATATTTGGTGGAGGAAACCCTAATGAATGGGATCCATGGAGAAATAGCTTTCACTTGTTTAAAAGGAGGGAAAGGCAGCCATTGTTATTCATGAATTGGATTATTGATTTCATTGTCTGTGCAGACATTGTGCATTCTTTTGTTGTTTAGCAAAGTTGCCAGGGGAATTCTTGTTTAGGAATTATTCACCTTCTTGAGAGGCCTCTTGAGGGATTTTTCTTCATTCTCCACATTTCTTGGCTCAAGGCCAAAGCATCTTCGTCCAGCTACAACGTAGTTTCTGTTGAGAGCTGGGTTGTGTTGCAGGGTGTTGTAGTGGGGGACTCCACAACACCATCTCCTTGGCTCATATTTTAGAGGAGGAAGATTCTATTCCTCTGGGAGGTTAGTGAGGGATATTCTGGAGCTTATTTCAGATCATTGGGATCAGGCCAAGTACTTCCCTTAACCAACAGCGTAGTCCCTTCTCTAGACTGCGGTATTTCTGAGTGCAATTGAAGTGGGGACTTGCTCCACTATTTTGGAGGGTGAGATCTTCAGGGATTGGATCAGCCTTTCACCTAAGAGATCATTTGGATGAGATTCAGACATCATTTGTAGCATCATCAACTATCTTCATCCATAGTTATTTTCTAAGTTGCAGCTGCTGCCCAGCAACTCCGGCATTTATGCAAATTAGCCATTTTGTATGTATTTCAGCCAATCTTTTTTAGGATTTTGTATTGTTGTTTCCAGGGGTTGAGATCTTGCTCCCCCTATTTTATTTGAGCTTCATATTGTCACATTTGTGTATTGACACTATTTTGCAGCAGTCCTCCTTTATAGACTTTGCTTTCATAGCCAGGGCTTCTTTTGTATAGTAGCATTTCTCTATTTTTCATGTATATGTTTCTTTAAGCCTGCATTGCCTAACTTGAGAGATCATTTCCTCAAGATATTGTATACATTTTTGCTTCTATAATCTAATGTGATGGTTATGAGGATCTTCCGGCATTATTGTATTAATGCATTCACTGCTATTTTCCAGCTCATTTTTATGTATTTCTGATCTCCACATTGGTAATATCTTGAGATATTCCCAATAGTGTAGCTGTTCCAATTTTGGAATATTACAGGGGCTTCCTTGTGGCCCATTTCGTGGGTTTCGAGGGCTTGCCTGAGCCCTATGATTTTTTTTTCCTTTCCTTGTGATTGGGCTGGGTATGGAGAGGAATTCTTCGACTTCGGACTCGACCTCCACCACTTCCTCAGTTTTTTGTTCCACCGAGGTCACTGGCTCCGAGAGTTCGACAGGATTTGTGGCCTTCATCCTAGTGTGAAATATAAACTCAGGATTTCTACTGTCAGAGGGAGCAGGCTGCTCAGACATGAAAGAGATGCTATAGGCACAAAAATTCTTACAGCACAAATTCGTCCAGGACAACCATGCAAGTACAAGCTATTCAAGCGATATAGAACCCGTGTCTGATCTAGCTCACATGTTTTTATAGCCTTGGTAAATTCCCAATGGTAGGGTATACTTCACGCGGGACTTACCATCAAGTAAACAGTAAAAAATCTCCCAAAATCGCTGCATTAAATTTCGGCCGCCTGCCCCATCCAACGGTAATTTTTTATTTTTACTCGATTTGACTGTTTCAATGGCTATTTTTTTCATCCGGGGTGTGCTCATCGTACTCCTGCGATCCCAGTGCACCACTGCGCTTTGACCAAATCTCCTGCAATCCCAGTGCAACAAATTCAATCTGATGTGATTCTTCCAACTGAAATTCTACATTTCCATAGCCCAGCCTGTAATATCTCTTGTGTCGTCGTCTTTCTTGCGTAGTGACCTCCTATTATGCCTCCGTGGGCTTCTACCACGAGTACGTGTTTTTCATGCTCCAGACCGTCTCTGTGCAGCACTTCATGACCTGCGATAATGGTAAAATCCACCGCTTGGTTAACCCACTCCTTCTTTTGTCGTACCGAATACTTGGAACAGAGAGATCTCATCTAAGCACGCATCCATGACCTTAATGGCGAACAACTGCGCCTTAGGCAATACTTTCTTCCAGCTAGTGGGTCCTTCTATAATATCCCCAAATTGGGATTGCTAGCAAGGCATGCCTGAAAAATGAGTTTTTAAGGAATGTATGCTACAGAAAACAAGTTTAGCCCTTGTATCTCTTTGATGTAATAATCTAAGATCCAAATCCAAGAGGAAATCAGAAACCAAGCAAACTAGGTGAGATAAACAAGCCTCTCACTCCTAGAATGGCTGAAAATGCCCAATAATGGGATTGCAAAAATATTTAAACATAATTATAGAGCATCAGAAATATATTCACTCATGAAATGTGTCAAGAAACACATTATCATCAGTTGGTGTCTCAGCAGCAACGTGTACTTCCTTTTATGATCCAAAAGTTGGGGAAAAGTAGAAAAATAAGCCCCAAAAACGTTATTCCCAGATTTTTTCATAATAAAAGAGGAAAATAATGGTGGGATCCCTTATAATATGTCATATGGGATTCACATACCAAATTTGAGCAAAAAAAAATCACTCTAGATAAGTTAAACAGATCTCCTGGTCCCGATATGGCTCAAAAAGGCCCAAATCCCATGACTTAGCTTATGAAGAATTTACTGAAGCATTTACAGCATGATTTGCTGAGGGTTTATGATGCAATATGATGGAAATAACATACATGGAAATTATTACATCAGATCATGGAGAAAAATCCTCTTTTACACATTATAGAAAAAACCCGGCAAGGGTTTCATGAAGGTACAAGTGCAAAATGTCAGACCTGCAGATCTAGATCTGGAAAACACAGTATAACTGAAGCTCTGAGTAAATACAGCTGAAAAATACAGAAAATTAAGGATAGCCCTTATTACAAGGTTTCCTGGAGAAGGGTTGGCCCTTTCCCTGAGAAACAAACTCAAGATTGAGGGGATTTACCCTCACACTACAACACTGCAAAGAAATACGCAGTTCCTGCAAAGGAATACGCTGTTTATTTTGGGAGTACTTTGGCCAAGTGCCAAGATGTGAAATACTACTCTGGAATTCTTCCCCACTGATCTCTCAAAGGAGAGAGTCTCCTCCTCTGAAAATCAAGTGCTAGAAGAGGTGTTGTGAACCCTCACTGCAACACCCTGCAACACAACGTTATACTATTGTAGAAATAATGTTGTAGCTGAAGGAGGATGCTTGGCCTCAAGCCTGGATGTGATTAAAATCAGTACACTCCTTCAAGAGGCATCTCAAGAAAGGAGAAGGATTCCTAAATAGGAAATCCTTGTGCTAAGCAGCACAACAATCTCAACTAAACAATTGCAGAAAGTAAATAGTCTTCAAGACCAAAATCAAATCATAAGCATAAACTTGTTATGGCTACCTTGCCCTCCTTTTAAAAATATGTGAGCCCTCTTTCCTTAGGCCCCACTCATTAGGGTTTCCTTCACCAAGGAATATTCCTCCCACTTGCACTGCATTGTCTCTATGGGTGATCTCCTCCTCTCATACCTGCGTTGTTGACTTGGTCAAACTTGACCTTGTCCACCTGCATTTGTCCCTGTTCACACATGAGAGTGTAAAATCCAGCTGCTACCTTGATCCCTTTCTACACTGTGAGGTATTTTATTCAGATTTTTAATATGCATGGACCTCCTTACCCATTTATTCATCTCCTAAGTGAGATCAACAAAATTTAATATTCCAATTTACTGTATTCAAATTTTGGAATATTACAGTCCTCCCCTCCCAAATGTTGCTTGTCCTCAATCAACTACAAGGATAGAACAGAAGAGTTTCCTCCCAAGGCATGGAGATTGAAAAGTATTGGGAAAAAACCTTTCCCCCATGTGGATCCTCCATCCCCAAGCAATCATCCATACAAAGTGAGTCACCTCCCACCATGGCAACCCCAGAAAATTTTCCTCCACCTTGAGCTACTGTAAAGTGGGTGGGCTGAAAATCTGCACATGGTAGACAAGATAGCCTACCCCACACTGTCTTCCTCTCCACTTATTATAAGTGTAGAGTATATGCTCATCTTGGGCTGCAAAAAAATTGCCCTCAAATGGCAAGATGAAGACTAGATCTCCAAATATCTCCTCTCCAATGATGTGAATAAATTTGGCCCAAATCATCTCATATGTGATGGATAGGAAATCATCACCATATGGCATCCCATCAATCACATGGCCCACCTCAAAAGGAAACAAGTGTTTGACTGTGGTGGCCATATCTCCTCCCATGCTCCCATTAGAACATGCAAAGCAGAAAATGTGGGAATCCTCTTCCCAAAAGGACACATCCATCCCATGTGTCTCTCTCCCCATCATGCTCTCAATAGAGATAAGAACAATATCAGCAAAAGAGATCATTATTAGTATCAAAATGAGGGAAATACTGAAGGTTTCATGTGGTGCAAGGAAGTACCAACAGTTTCCCATGTAGTTACAGCGCAGTTTCCCAAACTGCTGCTTCAGAAAATAGTATGGCAAGTTGTTTCTTAACACATGGATAACTATGTATGTCATCAAGTCTGATAATGAATAGTAATTGGTTAGGTACAATGGCTGACAATACATGTAAGAAAAACATACTTTCCCAAGGACATGTAAGAGATGGTTGGCTCCATCATATAGATTGGCCCAAAATTGACCATGAAACCAAATGAAAAACTTGCCCTCTTGTGGAGCCATGCACTGCATAGAATTGGTAAGATCATGCAAATATTGTATTATGCAATCATTAAATGAAAAAACAAATTTCTCACCCTCTCCTTGTTTACCAAGTGCATCAAATGTGAAGTGATCCTAGGGACACTCCATCAATAAGTCCAACCCCCAAGGTGACAGTGTTGTTGGCCCATGAAAATAGGCTCTTGCCAACTCATAACACCATTCTTTGACATGAAAAATGTCAAAGGCATCTCCCATAATGCTTCTATACATAAGAGGTTCCTCCCAAGGTGGAAATGCCTCTTTAACATCTAAGGCCAAGGAGTAGCCCCTTTTCACCATGATAGTGCCACCTCCTACTCCTGCAACATCATGCAAAGTGTGAGAGCAAAACTGCCCTTGATCTCCCAAGAACAACCCAAGCAACAAAATTTTTTTTTGCCTCCTCATACCTCCATCATACAAATCATGTAGTGGAAACATGCTGAAGATTTTCATATCAACACAATGCATCCACACTCTTTCCTTCTCCATGATGCAAGTAACTTGCCACTTACCCTTAGAAAGAGGATGATGACCAAACTCTTTCAAGAGCAACCAATGTAGCCAAGCCTCCTGCTGCCTAGTAGCATAGATTTGCAAGTAGCTTTCCAGCTTCTTGCTCATCATCCACACCCATCCATCCACATGTGAGTGGCTTTCATCATGTTCTCCCTTAGCACTCTCGCAAGGAAGACTATCATCCTCCCAAATCAGATTTTTGCTCTTGCATTTCATGGGATGTTGAAATGCAACTCCTTGGAGATCCTATAGAGAAGATCTCTCATCAATGTCCTTCTTGAATCCATAAGGACCCAAGTGTGATGAAGAAAACACCTCCCCAAACTGTTGAAGAACCTTGCACTCCAGGATGTGTTGAAGTGCACCTCTAATGAGATCTTTCCATGAGACCTTCTCTTCATCAATGGCCTTCCAAAACCAATAAGGTTCTGGATCTGCTGCAGGTAGAAGTTTCTCTTTGAGCTGGGGAGTGCTCATTGAGAAAGTGTCATCTAGAAATGAGAAATAATTTCTCACTTCAAGATGTCTACCATCTAACTTTTCTTCCTCCATTGCTTCATGAATGAAGCTGCCATTTGAATGCTCCCATAAAGAATGGGTCCTCCTTTCTTCATCATTTCTCTTATACAGTGCAGTGCAACTTTGTTGCTCTAAATCAGCAGTATACAATAATGTAGATCCCTCCATAATATTTTCTGAAATGACAGGAGATGCAAACTTAAGCATACCTTGGTGAAATGTGGAAGCAAGAGTTCCTCCCTCAACTATGTTGGCTTCCTTCAATGCTGAACATGAAGGTTTCTCCTCCATGGTTGTGACAGTGCTGGTACATGCCTCTTCAAGTGGTGGTGAGGGTCTCTCTTTTTCTGATCTTCCTCCCCCAAATCTCATGATCAGATTTTGAGAAAACTCAGCAAGAGTAGACACTCTTGCATGGCTCAAATGGCTGAACCACCAAGTGTTTGCTTCACTTTAAAGGTGCATCGCTGCAATATCCACAACCTCTCTCTCTACTAATGGATGTAGTAGGAAGAAAGCCTCTAGTTTCATCACCCAAGCCTCTGTTGCACACGTGAGTGACCCATCAAAAGTTGACAATAGGAATCTATTTCCTCTCATCATTCCATGGCTGTAGAGTATCATTTCTTCTTCCAACTGAATGAACTGTGGTAAAGCTAGAGTCTCCTTGAAGGCTCTAGGTTTAGCTTGGTACTCAGCAAAGTATCCACTTATAATTTCAGATTCCAAGTGCCCTCTATGTCTCTTGTCTTCTCCTCTTTCAGAATAGGAAATGCATGGCTCTTCCTCTTCTTGAAACCCTCTAGGAGTTTTACTGCAACTCTTCATTTGCTTAACCTCCTTAGGGAGGTCCTTCTTGGATCTAAAAAGTGATGAGATAAAACTCATTCTCTTCATCATTCTAATCTTGCTCCTTTTGATAGGTGGATCTCACAGGCTGAGCCAAAGATCATGCTCTGATACCACTGTAATATCCCCAAATTAGGATTGCTAGCAAGGCATGCCTGAAAAATGCATTTTTCAGGAATGTATGCTACAAAAAAAAATATTAGCCCTTGGATCTCTTAGATCTGATAATCTAAGATCCAAATCCAAGAGGAAATCATAAACCAAGCAAACTAGGTGAGATAAACAAGCCTCTCACTCCTAGAATGGCCGAAAAATGCCCAATAATGGGACTGCAGCAATATGTAAACAAAATGATAGAGAAGAAGCAAGATATTCACTCATGAAATGTGTCAAGAAACAAATTATCATCATTTGGTGTCTCAGCAGCAACTTGTACTTCCTTTTATGATCCAAAAGTTGGGGAAAAACAGTAAAATAAGCCCCAAAAACGTTATTCCCAGCTATTTTCTTAATACGAGAGGAAAATAACGGTGGGATACCTTATAATATTTCATATGGGACTCACATACCAAATTTTAGCAAAAAAAAACCACTCTAGATAAGTTAAATAGATCTCCTGGTCCCGATATGGCTCAAAAAGGACCAAATCCCATGACTTAGCTTATGCATAATTTATTGAAGCATTTACAGCGTGATTTTCTGAGGGTTTATGATGAAATATGATGGAAATAACATACATGAAAATTATTACATCATATCATTGAGAAAAATGGAGAAAAATCCTCTTACACATTATAGAAATGACCCGACAAGGGTTTCATGAAGGTACAAGTGCAAAATGTCAGACCTACAGATCTAGATCTGGAAAACATAGTCTAACTGAAGATCTGAGTATATACAGCTGAAAAATACAGAAAATGAAGGAGAGCCCTTCTTACAAGGTTTTCGAGAGAAGGGTTGTCCCTTTCCCTGAGAAACAAACTCAAGATTGAGGAGATTGACCCTCACACTGCAACACTGCAAAGAAAGGCGTAGTTCCTACAAAGGACTACACTGTTGATGTTGGGAGTACTTTGGAAAAGTTCCAAGATGTGCAATACTACTCCAGAATGCTTCCCCATTGATCTATCAAAGGAAAGAGAGTATCCTCCTCTGAAAAACAAGTGCTTGAAGAGGTGTTGTGAACCCTCACTGCAACACCCTACAACACAACATTATACTGCTGCAGAAATAACATTGTAGCTGAAGGAGGATGCTTTGCCTCAAGCCTGGATGTGAGGAAAATTAGTACAATCCTTCAAGAGGCCTCTCAAGAAAGGATAAGTATTCCTAAACAGGAAATCCTTGTGCTAAGTAGCACAACAATCTCAACTAAACAGTTGCAGAAAACAAATAGTCTTCAAGACCAAAATCAAATCATAAGCATAAACTTTTTATGGCTACCTTTCCCTCCTTTTAAACATGTGTGATCCCTCTTTCCTTGGGCCCCACTCATTAGGGTTTCCTTCACCAAGGAATCTTCCTCCCACTTGCACTGCACTGTCTCTATGGGTGATCTCCTCCTCTCATACCTATGCTGTTGACTTGGTCAAACTTGACCTTGTCCACCTGAATTTGTCCCTGTTCACACATGAGAGTGTAAAATCCAGCTGCTACCTTGATCCCTTTCCACACCATGAGGGATTTTATTCAGATTTTTAATATGCATGGGCCTCCTTACCCATTTATTCATCTCCGAAGTGAGATCAGAAAAATTTAATATTCCAATTTGCTACATGCAAATTAATTTTTTAATATTACATATTCACCCATCTCAATTCGGGACAAGTGATCCTGCCCCGTACACAATTTTCTTGGCTTGAAGATGATTTCAACATCGTATTCTTGAAACAGTAGTAGCCACCTGCAGATTCCCCCCCCCCAACACAGGCTTATTCCCCAGGTGCTCTAAAGTTGAATGATCTGTAATCATCTTAAAGTGTCCTCCTAACAAATAGTGTCGACACTTCTGTATCGCATAGATCAAGGCAAACCCTTCCCTCTCCATGGTGGCACAATCATGCTTCGTACCCGAGACTATCTGACTAGCACATGTGATTGGGTGACCACTGTCTCTGGTGCCAGGCTGTGTACAGTCTGCTTCTAGGGCAATCCCCAAAGTATCATCATGAAATACCATCGCCCAATCGGGGGAAGTGAGAATAGGCGCAGAGACCATATTTTTTTTTGACAAGCTCAAAGCTCTTCTGGCACGCGTCATCCCAAATGAGTGAAACATCTTTCTTAAGCAACGTTTTCAGAGGTACAGTGATCAGTGCATATCCTTGGCTGAATTTTCTGTAGTAGCCCATATGTCCCAGGATCGAACACAACAACTTCTTAGACATAGGCCTTACCCAGTTCGCCCATTTGACTGGTTTGATGAGCATATTATTGATCTCCTCCCTAAACCTCTGCGTATGATAAGGTCGTTGTTTACCGACTACGCATCTGATTTCAGAGTGATGTGCATACTGCCTAAGTCCCCCATGATCTCCTTAAGCCCTGAAAACTTGGCTGGACATAAGTCTTGATACTCCATGCAAAGTTCCGCAATCTTACCTACTATCCCATCATCCTAGTAGTTCCCAATTGTAGCCATCTTGAGTTGTAATGACGTATTCATGCTAGCGTTTCGTGGTTTTAGAGGTTTCGTACCATCCACCGTATGTATCGAAGGTCCTACAACTGTGCATTCCCCTCCTGATTCTATGATCGAGACATTGCGCGGATCTACGTCACAATATTCTATGGTGGGCTTGTGGAACTCGACACCATCCTATATCTGAATTTCCCATGTGGGTCTTTCTCCTACTGCGTCGGGGCTAGATTCACAAACTACAAAGGTATCGATAGTCTACAGAGCTTCCTCAAGCACCTCCAATCCTCCCGTTAACCCAAATGTCCCCATGAATTCATATTTTAAGGTTTTCTACTGGTGGGTGTGCTGATGTAGCTCTGCATCGAGGTACCATGTAGCGGGGATTGGTCCCACGACATGAATAAACAAGTGAACCCATTCTTCTGCAGTGCGATCGCACCATTGCTTCATCCAAGCGAACAAATGTGCGCGCGGATCTCCCGGGCCTTGAAATATCTTGATGTGCACGTTGGTCAGAGGTTCAAATCATAGTACCATCATATCCCGACATTCCTCCCATTCCTAGAACACCCCCTTATGTGTGTCCCACCATTTCACAGGCATTGTGTGTATAGCTAGATTAAGGGCCCATAGCTTTCGTTCTCTGGGAACATTGGCTTTGAAGGTTCACAAAAACTCCTTTATACTACCGGAGCCATCAAAGCAGGGTAATTATCTTACCTCAGAAGATATATACTAGAAGTCCCTGGTAATTCGTAGGCAACGCAGTGTAGAGATATCATGCAATCAGTTTTGCCAATTTTTTGTTTCTTCATCAGAGTCAGAGAAGCATTCGTTGTCCTTCTCCCAGCAAGGCACATCATCGGCAATAGGGTTGACCCAGTCTTCGTCCTTTGCAGTTAACTTATATATGTGATCCACCTCTTCTTCCTCACGCACTGGCTCAGTATACCTTTCTCCTTTTGTAGGGTCTAGTGGTACGATCAGCAGTGTTCCCTCACTTTCAAACACCATGCTTCGTTTCTTCAAATTGATAATTCTGCCCATATCAATGGCCCAATCCAATCCCAGGAGTGTTGGGTAAGGGTTCACATCTTCTACAATCTAAATGACTTCAAATTCAGCTTGTACTATAACTCCGGAAATATCTACTACAATATTTGACAATATTCCCAATGGCATGATCTTCTGATGATTATCCATGCGTAGATGGATAGTGGAACATTCCAATTTAGGTTCTCCCATTCATTTCCAAGTATATTTAGGTAGTACATTCACATATGATCCTAGGTCTAAAATTACCCGGTACATTTCATAATCCCCAATCTGTGCAGTTAATCGCATCTCTCAGCCAGTGCGTCTCTTCAGCTCATAAAGTTTGTGCACATCCTTAATCTTCCAGGCTAGGTCTACTTTTCCTGCGCAACCATTAAGTAGGGCTAGGAGGTTTTCTACAGCCCGTTGATTGCGCATCAGCTTCATGCATGCCTACAAGAATGGTTTGACCTCATCTTTAATTCTATTTTTTGGAGCCAATGTTTCGTCTTGAGCACAATCTTGTCGAGCTGTGACAGAGGTCTCCTTCTCCTTCTATAATCCCATGCCTTCTGGTTTAGTAGCTTATTTACAGATCAGAGACTTTGTCTCAGCTATTTCTGTCGACCCCCCGGTGGCCCTACCACTGTGCGTTATCACATTAATGCTCAAACCCTTGTCATGAGGTTCCACCTTAACCCGTTGTATATTATGTGTAGGAGTCTGCTGCTTTTCCTGCACCTTGGCCATCAGAATTGGGCAGTTCTTGATCACATGTTTCAACTGTCTACAATATCTACAGGATTACCGATTTGGGTTCGTGCAGTCCCTCGTAAATTGATCTACCTCCCTAAAATTATAACAGATTAGTTGACCTCTACCCCTACCTGCACTTCCCCCTCGTCCCCCTCCCCTGCCCCTGGCTGGGGAGCCTCCTATACCTCTGGAGGATCTAGGTGATGAGGGATCTGACTATACCCTATATAGGTTTCCCGGTTGATCATCAGATCATACATTTGACAGTTCTGTTCATCATGTTCTACAAACCTGCAAAACCTACACCATTGTTGCTTTACTTCTGGGATATATGCGGTGATGCGGGGGCAGTGGTTGGTATCATGTAACCCAGCAATGTGACAGTCATTGCACAATAGCGCCAACCCACATGGTCCCGTAGCTTCCCTAGGGCGCAGCGGGTTAGGTCCCCTAGCCTGCATGTATTATGCGAGCAACGGATAGTTATATTTGGTGTGGCCATTCACCCTTGCATCGTATGCACCATCTTTTAGGGCTGGCCTCCGTCCCTCGCTCCTTTCGTAGATTCTGGATCTCCATGTGCATTTCCTCTAGCTAGCCTTGTATCTGCTATACTCCTAACTAGGTATCATCTCTTGGCGTAGCTTCCAGTTTCATGGAAATATCCAAGGCCTTCTCCTCTGTTTCAATGGCTTGATGACCCATCGGTACGCGCAGGTGGGGCAGAAACATAGCAATGAACCAATCCGTGTGTTGCCTATCATCATACTGGAATCCTCCTTCTCTAATCACTTTCTTTAATCGTCGATCTGCTTCCCATACGAAATGAGACAGTCCTTGCTTGAAATATTTTAGGTCGTTTACTATCTGAGAGTAGGAATTAGATTTCTTGAACTACTACTTTAATGCATTATTGATTTCCTCAATATTTGCATTTTCATGTTGGTCAATGTATCCCATGTACCAGTCCAAGGCTCTCCCCTCAAAGCAACAGATAACTGTGCTCGTTTCACCGCATCTCTTGCTACGTTATGCGTAGTCCACACCAATCCTGCAACAAACTAGAACCGATCCATGTCCTGATCACCCACACCCTTGAAGGTAGGTAACTTCATGTGCGAGGCCATATCGTCTTCTGGTGGGGGTGGAGATGAGTTCTTACCCCTATGAGGGTTCAAAGGTGGCGTAGATGGAGAAATATGCAAAACAAAATTTCTTACTGGACTATATACAGATCGATCCCCCTCTTGGTTAGTTTTGTAGTACTTACCACTACGCGTTGTGCCCTCACTCTAGTCGGAGCTCATTCACTCTATATGCCTACACAAAATTCTTGTTTCGCACAACAAGATCTTAATCAGTAATGGAAAATTTTTCAAAACTTACCTCGGAAACCCTTGAAGAACCTTCGCTCTGCTTCTGAGTAGGATACGAATTGATCGATTGCAAATTCTATCACAAATCCTCCTATCACACTATCCACCCAGTGATCTACCATGTGAGTGATGGTGTTGTTGGTATTTTCTAACTGCAGGATCCGCTCTAGGGTCCACTGCGTGACCCGTTCGTCTTTCCATCACTTCTGAAACTTGATAAGCCTTGCGAGCCACTCCTGGAGTTCGATCGCAATTGTTACAAAGAAAATATCATAGATCTCTGTGAAAATGTACTTATTCTTCCACTCCTTCGTGGTTAACTTCTTACTGTGGTTTTATTTTACTGTGAATTCCTGAACTTGCTTTTCAAACCATTCATCGATTTCTTTTCTCTCAGGTTTCCAATACAGCCTTAGCATTACCCGATCTCTCTCAAAATGCTCCCGGTCCTGGCAATGGAACATTTTGTTGGCTTGAGGGGTCCTGACCCAGGTTCAGAGGTTAATTTTTGCCAATAGACCCCTATGCTACTGGCCCTTTCGACAGTGACCTACTTGCATAGGCCAAAGTCTCACCCGAAACAGTATGGGAGGGTGTTGGAACCAAGTTTCCGCACCCTGAGAGAGAGTAGGTAAGTCAAGCCGGTCTGCAACTATCAGATCTATACAGTAAGGGGCTATTCATAGGAGTTCCAATAAATAACAAAATACAGCTTATCAGATATACTTAATAGGTTCGCATCCATGTGTGTACTATCAACTATAATCACAATATAATCGCAACATATTAACAAATCACAGATACATGTACCATGAACACAGACAATTCGCAGCTACAACAGATACATAATCATATAACTTAAGTTCTCATCAACCATAATAGATCATATCCAGATACATTAGATGTCCATGATACTTTCGCATATATATATCATTACCCAAAATCCTCTTACATTCCCAAATTACCACCTGCGCACATAGCCAACAGGGTCTACACACAGTAGGACAGAGGATCTCCGCGCACACAGCTAGCAGGATTCCTAACCCAAATAACCCTACCATAGATCTAATAATTCGTACTTTGCATCAATCTCTATTCTTTCCTACTTATGACTCAAAAAGGTTCATCTATTTATAGCGATTTAGCCTACACATCCAATGGTCCGAAAACCGTGGTTTGCGGACTCTTAGTCTACCCTTGACCCATTTAAAATGTGTTAGGGGCTTTGACCCACCCCAAATCCCCTGCGTTATACTAAAAAATAAAAAAATATACAAAAATGGACAAAATTCACAGCCTTTGGGAGACCCTGCTCAAACACCAAGGGTGTGGCCAAAGAGGAGGCACTAGTCATGGACGAGGAAAATTCATATGTTACAACTTCGAATAGACTGGGCATTTTGCAAGGGATTGTCAAAATCCTACTGCAGCTTCCTGTAAGTATTGTGAAGAATTTTTCCATGAAATTGAAGAATGTCCCATTTTGTTGGCTAAAATGCAGGAGAATCATAGCCAGCAGTTGGCTCAGAATATACAAATGATGAGAAATGAACTGCTTCAGGAAGATCCAAGCGTTAACATGGTAATGTGTAGTGGTGTGAGTACCGGAGGGGACTGCACAGAAGGAACAAAGACTGTGACAGAAACATGGGTAAGGAAAGAAGAAGATAAGTATGTTGGGTTTAATGTACAACACAAGAAGTATACATTAATGAATGTAAGGAAGACATTTATGACTCCTAAATATTTTCCACCTACCACACGGAGACAACTATTTACATTGAAGTATAAGCCTGAGGAGAATGTCGAAGTAAAGGAAGTTGATTAGTCTATCTTGGAGTCCTTCTAGCATACATGTATGAAATTGCTGAGGGACTAGAAGGTCATAGAAGGAATACAAGAACTAATAGATAAATGTGCTGGCAACGAAAAGTTGCTATTAGAACAGCACGTAGTAAATAAATTGTACAAGAACAATAAGAGAACCAACTGGGAGATGTGGTTGACTGCGCAAATCAGATATTATGAGACGGATCAAGCCATCCTGGATCTAGGGTCAGATGCCAACGTTTTTTCGAAGCACAAATGGGAGTGGATGAGATGGTGTAAGCTGCATTGGTCACCAATTCAGTTGAGGATGGAAAATCAGCTGAAGATCATTCATATGGGGAAATTGTAGGGAAATAGTGTAGATATTGATGGCGCAGGTGTATTGGTCAATTTTGAAGTCATTGAGATTTTTGATGATAGTAATCCTTATATTGCGCTACTGGTATTTGATTGGGCTTATGAGATGGATGCTATAATCAACTTGAAGAATAGGCAGATGGTGTTTGAAAAGGATGGAACCCGTTTTGGTGTGTCGTTGGATCCTTCAGAAGGCACAAGATATACAAATATTGTTGAGCATGAGTATGGGGGTGTTGAGATCAATCAGATCTATAGGCTTACTACACATGACGAATACTAGATTAATCCCACCACAGATGGCCGAATATGTTGGGAGTGTGATAGTTTGTATTTTTCAAATTCTGATGAGGAGTTGGAGCATTGGGAGAATCGTTTGCATGAAGTAACTAAGTGTTGTAATAGGGTTACCAAATGTCTGCGTTGTGTCCGATCAGAAGTACGTGACTTATCTTTTTATTATGGAACATGGAATTTTGTCTTGTTTCTATAATAATTTGAGCAAAAAGTGCCTAAGGACCAGACATACAAAGCTTTGGAATTCGCAAATGAGATCTAATCCAACCTAATGGTGGGGCGTGCATAGAGAAAGTTTAGGAGGATGGAAGGAATTTTGCAAGTTGATAAGGTTGAGGTTTGGTCATGTTGATATGAAGATCGTAGAGAAGTATGATGGCCAGAAGGATCCGTGCGAGCATTTAGATCGCTAGACTGCAGCTTGGGGTATAGAACCTCAGCCAGAATGGGTGCATGCATTCTTTCATTCTTTAGAGACAATTCCTCATCAATGGTATCTTGAAACAGAACTATGTCGTGGCACTATGGATTGGGATGAGATTATGGAAGGATTCTTGTTAACATATAGCTTCACCGATGGATGAAATTGTATTAATGAGGCACTTCAAGAAGTTAAGATGGAATTATTTTGCATTACTAAGGAGCTGAGGACTCCAATACAACCTGATTAGGCTGCGCAGTTGGCCCAGACCCGAGAATGTTGTCAACAGTCCACTTGGAAAGACCTAGCTCACAAAATTGTGTTGGGGGAGGAGATATGCGGGTGCCAAGGTGAACCGGAACGCAAGGCAAGCTATGATTCTATTGGAGGGTGGCTTCATTGCAGTATAAGTATTGTGTAGTAGGATGAATATAGGCACAACTGGAGGTTACTGCGCTAAGTCAGGAAAGACTTCGTTAAGGAGGTGAGTATCACAAATTTCTTCCAAAATATGACCATTAGAATAATAAAATTCGATTAGAAAACAACTTGGTCATTAAAAGGAGTGGGAAGAACACATTTAATGGGCATATCTGGCCGAATCTGCCACCAAATCAACATTTATGAGGAGTATCTAAATAGTATGATATTGTTTGAATTCTAAATTCACTATAAATCAAGGATCTTGCTCCCAATTCGAACACCTTGTGCACTAATACCTAGAAGAGAGAGTTATTTTCTACAAGAGCTTCAAGGGAGTTATTTCATGTCAGAGTACAATTTCAAATCATTTAGAAAAACCTTTATTAAGGCAGGGCTCAACCACGTATTCTTGCTAAGAGTAGATTGCACCATGACGGCTACGCCACTTGTAACTGTCACAAGGATGAGGTCACCCAGAAATTAGACCACCACAGGTGCAAATCCATCCGCAAAGCCTAGGAAACCAGTCCTAAGGTCATCGCCCTGGAAGAAACCCCCAAAGGAACAACGGAGTAAAGGCCGTGGAGGTAGAATTAGATGATGACAAAGCAAAAGAAGCACTGGAGGAAATTGATGTTGAGGAGGTTAAGCATATCTCTAGGTTGCTTCCATATATTCTGCCCTGGAAGCTAGAGGCTAAGAAGCTGGTAAAATACCTCGACGTAGTGAAGTATAAGGTTTTTACGCCATTGATTCCAGACAGGGTGTTGGTTGAAGGAGACTTACTAGCCAAAGTGCCTCAGTTGAGAATGGAGGACTGGGATTTTAATGACCAGAGTAAATACCCACAGTGTGAGCCCAGTAGATATCTGTGCCAATAGGCTTATCTAGATGGAGTGACTATATTAGAGCCATTGAAATGGGCGAAGGTTATCCAGGAGGAAGGGATACTCAACATGCTCTATGTGCCACACTTTGAATGCAATCCTATCAACACTATTTGTGTGCACCAACTTTTGTCCTTAGTGCATGATGATTGTTTATGGTTGGGGAAGAATATCCCCATTAATGAAATGCTCATCAGAAGTATTATAGCCCTACCTTGTCTCAGATTGGACCCTGTAAAGGCTTTTGTGGGAAAGAGCCTGGCACAAGCAGGTGCAAGCACTGAAGCGCATGAATTGGTGTTGACCTCTAATACTCAAGGGGTGCCTATCCTTGCAGGCACATTGAATTTTGATATGGTGGAACAGCGGAAGCATGCGGTCCTATGGCAGAACATGAAGTTGAAACTTGTCACGATGTCGCTGCAGGCTTTGCATGAATTCCACTAGGGCATCGACGACAAATTGAATATCCATGAACAACTCACCGTCATGATTATTAAAGATGTCAAGAATGAAAGGTAGATCATGGTTGAGGAAAATCATCTTGATTTCCAAGAGCACCAGGTTGAGGAAGCACAAAGATAGATTATGGAGGAGGATATCTCTAAAGCTTGCAACGAGCTATGAGAGCTCTAGATTCAAGTCACAGCTGCGCCATAAGAGAAAGTGGCTAAGCCTGCCACAACAGTTAAGGACTCTAAGGCTAAAATTGATGAAGTATGCATGGAAATGGAAATGAAAATCATCAAGCTGTAAATGCAATTTCAGCCTGCCACTTCGCCATAAATCCGAGAGCAGCACACCATAGAGTTGAAAGCAACCATAGAACAAATTGAGTCCCACATACAAGAGTGCACAAATGTCTTTGTAAATTTTTTTGAGGTACAGAAGATCGAATCTGAAGTGCATGAGAAGCTTGAACAACTAGATCAGATTAAGGTCAATGAAGAGACCTTAGCACCAATGCAGTGGCTTACCTATCTCAAAGAGGGTAAATATTTACAAGAACAAGTCGAAGTGTTGCACAAGAAGGAGCAACTACTTGTAACCTGGATAAAGCCATGGGAAGTTGAGGCCAGTTAGTTCTCCCAAAATGTAGAGCAACAACTGAAAAATATGTGCAAGTCACAGAAAGGAATTGAGCAGAAATCAGAAAATTTGAGAAACAGTGCGCTGACACAGTTCCACCGTTGAAGGATGCCTTGAGAGGTATCAGAGAAAATATCAATGGCGCACCACCGTTGTGACTCGGGATGAGTCACCATTTTTTATTGGCAATCTGTTGGAGATGGGATCCCCCTCGAAGAAAGAAGTAGAGAAGACACTGCAGATCAAGGAGCGAAGTGCGCAATGCAAAGTCTATTTTGATTTGTAGGGGCTTTAGGGTGGGTCAAAGCCCCTTATTATATAAAGTGAAGGTATTATTTTCTGAATGTTGGAATCCGCCATGGTTTTCATACCATGGTATTCTAAATGAAAAACCTATATAATAATTCTACATAGAAGTCATATATATTAGGCTTGAATGATATATCTAATGAGATGCATTTGGATGTGAGATTGTTTTGAGTTAGAGTCTGTTTCTTGGGTTAGAGGAAAGGATCTTGCAGCTAAAATGCACATACCTTAGGAAATATGCATTTGTGTGCGTAGACCTCTACAGTTGTTTTCACAGGGCCCTACAGCTGTGTGTGTGGGGTGGAAAGTGAATGTATGAGAAGGATTTGACTATTAATTAAGGAAATGTTGAGAAATATCTGAGTTATATTAATGTGTTATAATTTACTTATTGTTTATAAATATTTATGTTGAATAAGGGTTTTTTATCTGTAACTGAATAGCACAGTATTGTTTATGGTTTTAACTATTAAGTAAGATCGTGCAACTTCTTAGTAAGTTCAACATATGTATTGAACAATGCTTGTATTATTGATAGATATGACCTGCGAAGCTCTATAAAGAAGGAAAATCCCTAAATCCACAGTCCATTGTCCCTCTAGATGCAGAAACCTGGTTCTAGCATCCCCCCATATTGCCTCGGGTGAGACTTTGGTCTGCGCAAGTAGATCGTTGTCGAAAGGGCCAATAATAGTGGGTTTTATTGGTTCAAAAAACCACATTTGAACCTAGGTTTAGGCCCCATTAAGCCAACATGCCAAATTCACACCATTTTAGTTGATCTATGGTCTAGAAGATATCCTCTCCATTGAGTGTGAAATTCCATCATTGAAACTATTTTTGGACTTCTTCCTTCCACTTCTGTGGAGGAGTAGAATCTATTACATTTGACTCATTTGGATGAAACCCATCGTGATGCCACTTTACCCATTGAATCTCATAAAAGACGTCACAAGCCACAATACGACAAAAGTGTCAAGCCTCGATTATTCTTGGAAGGAGACTCAGTTCTCTTATACGACCAAGAGGCCGATAAGTAAGGTCTAGGAAAGTTCCAACCTATGTGGTTGGTGTTGGACAGATAAATCGTTCTTGCGGACAAGACAGATCTCCCTAGTATCCTACAAGAACTAGCAACAAATGGAAATATGTAAACTACTTTCTCTAGATTATATTTGATCTAGAATTATCTATAATGAAGGATTTAGGACTTACCTATAGTCCAGCGCTGATCGTAGTCTTCTTTCATATCGCTTTGAATACATTTCCTTTTGGGATCTGCAATCAAAAACATGAAAGAATTAGAAGCACCTGCATAATATAGAATAATTCATAAACCATAAATATATCTTGATGATCAAGGAATTCAAGAAATAAGCCATTTAAATAAACAACTCATTGAGAAAACAGAATCCATTTGTATTATCTTTGATGAAAGAAGGAGCCTTACAACTGTGTTTGCCTTGATGTCGTATAGGTCCTTCTGGGGTCCGGAACAAGCGTTTCCTCTACTTTGACAAGCCTTTGCACTCTCTCGACTAACATACACATGAGTTTGTAATAATTCCCATATGATAATCATTTAAGAAAGTCTAAGTTTTTCCAGCAATTCTCCTCAAAAAATCTCAAAGCCTAACTCCCCTTGAGGTTGAACCATGGCCTCAATTTATAGCAAAAGAGAAGAGGTTGTAGCTCCAAATAAGAGGGGATAGAATCCTCTTTTAAGGGATTAAGTTCCACATACCAAGGGATAGGCTCCTTTAATGGAGGGATGAATGTACATGAAAGGAGCGAACTTTCCACCGAATAATTGCTTCTAGAAGCTTCTAGATTTAACTAGCTAGGCTTCCAAATTTTACTTCCGTCTTCACTTTACCTTTTACAGGAATCTGCACTTTGAATGAAGAAAAAGTGCGGCCGGTTCAACATGTTCTAGAGAAAACAGATGTGGCACCGCAGGTAATACTAAGAGAAAGTGCAGTACAAGTATTTTTATGATTTTTATAATATTTTCTCTCAATTTCAAGGCTTGGTCTTAGGAACTTGATGTTTGTATACTTCTAAGGGAGTATTGTATGAGTAATGATGAACCCATATAGAGAGTAAAACATCATGGTGACAATTTTAGTGTAACATATTTCCCCCTAAAGTGCGAAGTCTAAGACCATTCGAAGAGTGATGTGCTTTATCATTTCGAGGATTATCTTGTGGACACCCCAGTCAGAATCCTGTAAAAAAATTCAATGCAAAACATATATATATATATATATATATATCATCGCTAAGGTAGGAATTCCCATACTCAGACCAAACACTAACTAAAAATTATTCTGATGTAGAAATGATTTTACTATCACATCAATAATGTAGACACAGCATGGACGCAACCATCTATTATGAATAGTATACTGCATAATGAATAATAAAACTCCTCGCAGCCTAGATGGTAGAAACTAGATCCAGGGTCTTGATTTCCGCTACCCAAACTAGTACGATTCTATCCATGCGATTGATTGTGTCGAAGTCGAACATGGTAGAAACCACTTGATTACCAGTCAATTATGTGAATTGTTAACAAGTGTGAGAGATACCACCAATAATGAAAATGGTTCTCAAATTACTCAGTAAAATCCATGAAATGTGACTAAATGATCTGAAGTCGAACATTTCACGGAATCGTTCGATCGAAGGTCAATGATGCAACCTGTCGTCGAAGGCGAGAAACCTGCTATTAAGGAATATAGATTCCAAGGTACTGAAGGATTCTAGATCAACTTCCTTGATGATGAGCTGTCTTCAATAGAAAGTGATCCGTCGTAGGAAATCCCATGACATGAAACCATTAGATCAAGTTTTGTAGAAATATTTTGCAAGGACTGACTCAGGGATGGTCAACGCGAATGGATACATATGTTTGCAAATGAATGGTTTATTTGAACTATCCTCTTGAACACATAATGACAATGCAGATGGTTTGGTGATAATTGACCTAAGCTAATACCTAGAAACTAGCTGAATATTTTCAATATGGTTTGATTAACTGATAGGCAAAGTATTTTCCCAACCCAGGTAGAAGTGTGACAAAAAAGTGCCGTGTTCAAGAGTGGTAAACTGCTTTTTAAACAAACTGTGACAAACGGATTATTTTTCTCTCTTTTCCCCCACAAGCTTGAGGAGGATAAAATTTTCTTGTTATATAAGCTCATCCTTCGGATGAGTCCAACTTAGTTTAAAATCGAACCCTAAGAAAGAGTGGTATGTTCCTATTTGTAATCGAGAGGTCCTTTACTGTTAAATTTTAACGAGTCCAGTATAGGAGAAACTCGATGTTTTTCAATTTTAGGGAGTCAGAATAAAATTTAAGGAAACTCCGTGGGTGTACTTTTTTGTAAATTTAGTCTCTCAAGCCCGAAAAAGGATAAAATAATATAGGAGAGAACTCTATTGACCATGATTATTCAACGTATACCTTTTTCGTAAATAGTCCATTTCAGTCCGGAAAAGGGGTACACTTATACTGAAGGGATGACTGTTCATTTCCTTTAACGAGTTCAAATAGTCAAGTACTCAGCAATATTTTCATCTTTAGAGAGTCTGAAAAGGGCTTAAAAGAGAACTTTAGGGTTTTGCTTTTTCGTAATTTTTTAAGAGTCTGAAAAAGTGATAAAAGTGTACTCAGTAGTTTGGCTTTTTCTGTAAGTTTTAATGAGTTCGAAAAAGTGATAAAAATGTACTCATTCGCTTTTTCATAATTTTTACTGAGTTCAAAAAAGTGATAAAAAAATATAATCCTTTGTCAAAATGACCATTTCACCCAAAAAATCTTGTATTCTACACAAAAACTCAAAAATTAAACATACTTGTTTATGATTAATAAAAATAATTTGGAAAACCATTTTTCAAAGTGAAAAATAAACAAAATAATATTTTATTTATTCAAAAAATCTTATAAAAAGGAGTTTTTGTAAATCATTTTTACCATTTGATTTCAGAGTGAAAATTGAGAGCTTTTGGTAAAAAATGTTCCAGAGGAGATTGCGGAAGATTCACCTGTCAGAATTGAAAATCGTCAGTTCCAGGTAATCCACATCATCTTTACCTTCATTTTCTTCTATTTACTTTCTCAATTTAGGGCTTAAATTGATTTTTAGGGAGGAAAATGTGTTCAAAAAATCGCTCATGGGGGTCCACAGGTAAAACACATGGAACTTGCGGACCCCGACAATTTTGCAAAGGAAAAATTGTCGTGGTCCCGCACCTTATGCATAACATACATGCGGATCCATGCATTGTTTTTATGCATAAAGTGCAGAGGCGCCGTAAGAAAAAATAAAATGAATAAATCTCCCAATTTAAACCAAATTTTCTCACTCAAGTTGTTTCTAATCTTTCAATTTGTCCATTGCAGGATATTTATAATGCTTGAGTGGCAAGAACGTGAGCATGAGGAGGTTGATGATGCACCCATGTTACATCCGCCTACATTACATGTTTTAAAAGAATGTGGTTTGTACAAATTTTGGGTCATTCAAGGTATGAGGGCTCAAGTAGATTTGCTTACCTGGCTAGTCAACAAATGGGACGTACAGGAACAATGCTTCATCATTGGAGGTCACCGGCTTGAAATTGAGCTGGAATATATATAATTCCTCACTGGTTTATCAAAGAGGGGCAAGCCACTCTCTTTGTTTGGGGATAGGGAAGGTGGTCAGTCTATCGCTAGCCTTTAGGAATAATTTTGCAATGAAGAATCAGACCCCAAGGATAAACGCATTAACATAAAAACTATTATTCGTCCTGAGATAAAAGTGGTTGCGTTTACGGTAACCAGGCTGTGTGGGAGTGTAGCTCCACATGTCACTACAAGATCCCAATTGTAGACTATCGTTCACTGCTTTAGAGGCACCATTTTCAATTGGTGTGAGGCAGTGTTGGCCAATGTCAAAGGCCAACTAACTAGAGAAAAGAATGCAAAGTTGAAAAAATTCAGATATGGAGTGATCGTGGTTACATTTGTTCTAGAGAGGATTCCTTTACTGGCCCCAAAACTTATTTCATTTGATCATGGTAAAGTTAAAGAGCCTCAAATGGCTCGATGGGTTACATTTATGGCCTATCACAGTGAAGGCGGTGAGGTTGTTCATTTTACTCTAGCTTATTTCCATTGGTTAGAGAATCAAATATTCATGATAGAAGATTTCCCTTATGTTGGGATAGATTTCCGCGGTGATCGAGAGATGTCTCTTCCTCCAAGGACATAGTGGGATGAGTCAAGTAAGCATAATTTTGACACGTTTTAAATTCTAATTTTTATTTTGTTTTTTGAATCGTCCAAAATTGATGACAGAAATTTCAAATGAAGATGTGGGTCCACGTCGAATAGCCACTCTCCATCCTTTTGACAGGAAAACAGTTGCAGCACCACCACCACCACAGGATCAGACAACAGAGGTCCTTACCGATCTGGAGAACCATCTGGAGCGGTTGACCTTAGATATTCCAGAGACTACCATAGATGACATTCCGCTATGCTTACAGAGATATGTTATCGGGGTTTTGGGACTGTTCAAGAGATTTCTGAGCAAGGTGGCACGAGCTGTAGTGTTTTATCGTGATCATCACCACAGATAGTGGGTGATTGATATTTTAGACTTATAACATTTTTTGTATCACTTTTTTCCGATCATAAGGCCTTTTGAACCTATGATCGAGGACGATGTAATACTTTTTAAAACACTACTCTTATGCTATGATATTACTACTATTTCCAGTTATCTGTCTTAACAAGTTATCGAATGTTATTTTTATCTACTACTTTAATTATCGCAAATGTCTGTTTATAACACTAGAAGTTATTGCATCGGATAATGTGTTTAAATTTCTCAGAATATGTTGATACTCAATATAATCAAATTCTCGTTCCAAGAGGCGAACTTTCAAAAATAATCTTAACAACACTAGGTTTTTAATTGCATATACTCTATTCAATTGTAATACAATGAGTTCATAATCTAACCTAACGATCAAACTTCAAATTCCAAATGAAATGGATTCAGACAATAACTCAATAACTGTGCTATACTCTGCAATATTGTTCGTTGTTTGACCGAGGCTTACCCCATGCATAGATACTAACTCATCAGTGGGTGAATAAATAACCCAAGCTATGGAAGAAATGTTCCGTGTAATATGACAAGCACCATCAGCAAAACCAATGTATGTTTGAAGGGATGTCGACATCTGCAAAATCAAGAGTGATCCAGATAAGCAGGGATAGTGGTAAAAGCACACTTAAACTAGGCACGCTCTCTAATCTATAACACACCAGTTTATGAAAATAACTAATATATAGGGAAGATCTCCACACAAGAATCAAGCATAATATCTCTTCAGATAAAGCCCATTTCTAGGTTTGCCTAAAGAGACCCCGTCAAAGTCAATCAGTTCATAGGCCCCTTTTGCAAGTTGTCGATTGACAATTTAAGGACCATGCCACATGGGTTCAAATTTCCCAGCCCCTAGCTTGTCATTAGCTTGATCATAAACCAAGACTAGGTCCCCTTCTGAAAAATACGAGGTGTAACACTTCTATCATACTGAGATTTCATTCATTTCAAATGAGTTTCGGTAGCTAATGCAACAGTGCGCCGATTCTCATCTAATTGAGCTAAGTACAAAAAGTGTTTCTCCTCTTCAGAAGTGGCTGGTAGTAACTCTATGGCTAGTTGGAGTGACAGTATCTCACATTCAATCGGTAATACCGCTTCTAAACCGTAAACTAGTTGAAAAGGGGTAAAACCTGTTGATGTTTTTGCTGAGGTTCGATATGCCCAAAGTACTGAGAAAAGCATGGTGTGCCAATTCGATTTATGAATTCCAATGTTTCGTTTGATCATGGTGACTAAGACTTTATTGATAGCTTCAACCAAACCATTAGCCTGTGGGTAATATGGTGTAGAATTGTCATGGTGTAGGCCAAGTTGATCAGTCAGTTTGGTGATCATGATGTTTCGAAAATGACTCCCATGGTCAGTAATTATTGCTTGGGGTACATAGAAACGAGCAATCACATGATTGAACACAAAATTAGTTGTAGTTTTGTCGTCTGCCACAAATGTAGGCATCGCCTCGGCCCATTTGGTAAAATAATCTACTGCGAGAATAATATACCCATGCCCCCCGACCTAGTGAGGGTTACATGTAATGAATTCAATGTCCCATTTTGTAAAAGGACCGACAACAATTATAGGGTGAAGAGGAGCAGGTGGTGCACACATCTTGCGATCAATGATTTGACAGTTGTGGCATTTTCGAATAGCAAAAATACAATATGTAAATAAGGACGACCAAAAATAGCCAGCGCGCAATATTTTTTGGGTTGTGGCATACTCAGACATATGACCGCCACATGCTCCAGAGTGACAGTCATTTAAAACCTTTTCAGCTTCATCAAGAGTTAGACAATGTCGAAAAACAGAGTCCGCATCACGATGGTATAGTGTGTCACCAACAATATGATATTGCTGAGATTGGAAATAGATTTTTCGTCATTGTGACCATGAGAGTTTGGGCCGAAAAGTTTGGGTTTGGAGATAATTCATGATATCTCCATACCAAGGATAAATGGTACTGATAAGAAACAAAGATTCATCTGTGATCGGATGTTCTGCCACAGTTTTTGTGTCAGTACGTGGGAAGTCACACATAAGTTGAGCGAATACCAATGATTTCTTTGATTTGGATTTTTCAAATTCCAAATCAAAATCCTGTAGGATAACAATCCATTTGGATTATTTGCCCCCTAGCAGTTGTTTGGTCAAAATATACATCATAGGGTTACAATCAGAAATCACTGTTGTTTTGCGTAATAGTATGTAATGACGAAATCGTTGGATAGCTTGAATTGCTGCCAAGGCCAATTTATCCACATGTGAGTATTTTATTTTGGTCAGATGCAGATTGTGACTGAGATAATAAATCACATGTTCATTGTGGAATTCATCTTCCTGAATTAAAACCATGCCAATCGTAGAATGGGAGGCTGCTAAGTATAAAAATTAATCCTGGTTTTAATTGTGAGGATGCAATAACGGTGCATGGGTCAACACGTGTTTAAGAGCATCAAAATATTGATCAGCGATATCATCCCAAAAGAAAGGAATATTTTGTTTTAACAACCTGGTAAAACCTTTGGTTAACTCAACATAGTTAGGAATGAATCGATGTAAAAAGTTCTCTTTCCCTTGAAAAATTTGGAGTTGGTGAAGAGTAGAAGGAGGATTTAAGTTGATGATAGCCTCAACCTTCAATGGGTCGACACGAATGCCTACCTTTGAGACAACAAATCCCAACAATCGTCCATATTCAACACAAAAGACACATTTGTGAGGATTCAAACGAATCCTGTAATGCCTACATCTCATAAAGATAGCTCGTAGATGAGTAAGATGATCGGCTCTACGCGATGAATGAGCAGGTAAATCATCGAGATAGGGTTGCACAATGTGTTTAATGTCATGAAATGCATAAGACATTGCCCTCTGAAAATTTGCACCAACGTTCTTAAGTCCAAAAAGTAATTTGCAGTAAGAAAAAGTCCCCCACGGAAAAATGAAAGCTATTTTAGATTGATCAGCAGGGAGTATGTTTATTTGATTGTAGCCTAAAAATCCATCCATAAAAGAAAACATTTCACTTTCGGCACAATCGTCAATAATTTGATCGATATAAGGGGTTGGATAATTGTCTTTTGGACAAGCTCGATTTATATCCCTATAATCGATACATACTCGTATTGTCCCTTGTTTTTTATTAACAGGAACAATATTAGATACCCAATCCATTAAAGGAATTGGATAAATAAAACCCGCACGAAGTAATTTCTCAACTTATACTTTAATAGCGGCAGCTTTTCACGGATGTATCTGACGTAATCTTTGTCGGACAGGTTTAGCATCCGGGTATGTTTTAATTTCATTAACAACAATTGATGGATCGATTCATGGAATTTCTTCATATGACCAGGAAAAAATGTCACGGAATTCTTGAAATAGGGATTTATATGCTTGGATTTCATCTGGCGTACAAGAAGCACCTATATGAATGTTTTCAACAATTCCTGGTTTCACTGAGATGTCAATAGGAACTATCGTAAAATTTTTTGCTAAGTTAGATTCAGAATCGAAATTCATGGGAGGATTATGGGGTTTGTTGACATAATAAGCGGTAAAAATTGAGGAAAAATCAGTTTCAAAATGATCGAGATCAGGTAAAAACAAAGATCGATGTTGTAGATCTTCCCATGGTAATTATTATATAGACAAAAATTCATGAATATGCTCATCAGTATGAAACACTTGTTGAAAAGGATCTAGAATTGATGGCAAAGCTGAGCTTGATATCGAAAGTGATTCCTCATTGATCACATTCACTAGATCAGGTTTAGTTGAAGGAGTATCAGAAAATGATTGTACGACCTGATATGCTAATTCGAAAGGACTCAAAGGCATCGCGCCATCGAAAGAATCCAGTTCTGAGTCTGAAGGTACTATCCAAGGATCATCAAAGGAAATAGTACTTGATGTAATCATATTGATATTAGCAATAGGAGATGGTACGTTGGGAGCAGGCAAGGAAAAAGTTCCCAGTAAAGCAGAATATTTAAGTAAACCTACTCCAACATTTTTATAAGGGATAGTCGATTTTCTGACATGTTGGATGCTATCAATAGTGGCTGGGTCGGATGAATAATATGAGAGCTGATCTGTTTTTACAATCTTTCCTTGATGAGGAAATATGATGAGACGAAAGACCGATGATACGATAGCAGTCATAGCATAAGACCAACTGCGACCCAGGAGAAGGTTGTAATCTAGAGTGGCATCAACCACTTCCACATCTAGATTAATAATTTTTCCTTCGACCTCTATCGGTAAATCCTGTAAAATACCATACGGATGGAATCCTCTTCCATCAAAAGCTTTGAGGATAGGCAATGATTGGTTAAGTGTCGGAGAACCAAGTGATTTCCAAAATTTTAATGACATGATACATGTAGAAGCCCCTTCATCAACAACAGTACAAAAGCAATGTTTGTTTTTTACCATTACTGAAATTTGAAAAGCCATTTGATGGGATAGGCGGTGTGTAAAATTATCTAAATAGAAGATCATTAGGTTCAAATCCTAAAGGTATATGGCTCCTATGTCTGACAGTAGTAATTTTCTTTGGGCTGGAAATGATTGCAGTACTTCCAAAGCCGACATCGCTGAAGGGGAAATCACCAAGTCTTCAACAATATTGTAGTTCTGAGCAGCTCTCACATGTGGATTGAAAGCTGATTTACGAAGTACACCTTTAGCAGGTAGTTTGATTACTAAGTCAGCATTCGGTTTCTCGATCTATAGCGGATCAGAAACTGAGTGATATGTAGTTGATGCTGAATTAGAACTTTCTTCTTCTTTACCACCAACAGGATTTTTACTACCATAATATTGTGATCGCATCACAACCATCAAGATATCTTCTAGCGTATTCGAGGAAGATCAATCATTTTAGTATCTTGAGCAGGAAAGGGATCCTTCAAGACAGCAGGTGTGGACGAACTCTTAACGAATTTTGATACCTCGGGTCCATGCGAGCACTATTTGGTAAAATGATCCTCATCACATATTAGACAAGGATAATGAGGTTTTCCTTTCTCACCAGTTGGTTTAGTTTTATCAGTTTTATCTTTTGAAGATGTTTTTTTGTTTTTATTCTTACCTTTCTTCTTACCACTAGTTTTAGGTTTGGCTGTAGATGGTTCTACAACATGAATATCGGTGGAAGTTTCAATGGAAGAATCTCCTTTTGGTGAATCAGGTAAAGTTGTAATAGGAGAAGTCGTCTTGGAAGATTTCTTCTTACTCTTGCTAGTACTAACAGAACCAATTACACCATCAACGACATGAGAGCCTGAAGGAGTTGTAGTTAGCTGACCAGGTCTTGGTAAATCGGGGATTTTGTCATACAGAGTACATGACTGTGTATATACAAGGTCAAGGTACTGAGCTTGAGCAATGACTTTCTCTTCTGTAAAAACACCTCCTTTGGCCACATCTTTAGTGATTTTGGGCAATAATGATTCAGCCAAAATTGATCCGGAATAAAGAATTTCACTAAACTTCTCCTACGTTTCCATCCATGAATGTGATCAAATATGTACGTAGACGTAGAGTGTTTTAATGAGGTCAAAAATTCTGTACCATTTTCGTATCTGACAGGTAACTAAAAATGGGTTAAGAAAGTAGTAGCTAACGCATTAAAATTATTAAATGAGCCTCGTGGTAACTCAATGTATCATTTGGCAGCTAGCCCAATGAGAGTTCTCTGAAAAAGACGTAATCGACTCGAATCATTGATTAGTGAATTGGAAGCACACCAGAGGTGATAAGTCATAACATGACTAGATGGATCTTCTCCTGAATTACCTTCAAACTTTGGAATATCACTGGGCAACTTATTAGGCATCGACGGCCAATACAGAAGATAAAATATGGGATCATTCGTAAGGCATGATAAATCAGGTAAATCTAAAGTTGCTATGAACGGTAACCGACGGCTAGGGTCTTGATAGCCTTGTGTGATCAAACCAGTTTCAGGAGGAGGATATCTAGGATATCCTGGAATTGGATGCACATTGGGAATTATGAAACCAGTATTAACCGGACCAAACTGGGGTTGTTGAGGTAATTGATAAGTATACCCAGGATACGATTGATACTATTATGTTGGATTTTGTGCAGTATGTCAAAATTGATACTACCCCTGGTACAATTGATAATAAAATTGTGGTTGACTAGATAGAATCGTACTCGTACCAGATTGTCCTGTAGGCATCTGGACCGTGGTCTGAATTGTAGGTCCTGACTATGGCATAGATACTTGAGGAATTTGTACTGATACAGGGGTAGTAGAAACAGGAGCTACAGATACTCCAGAAATAGGTGTGGTAGGTTGAACAAAAGTTGCAGTAGTAGCAAAAGTTTGAGGCAAAATTCTAGGTGTACTAGGCCCAGACTGCTGAACAGAACCAGGTGTAGAGACTTGAACGGTAGGCTGGATAGGTTGTTGGGTTGGACCAGAACCTATGGGTTGTCCAGTTTGATTAGGTAACTGCACATTGGGTTGCAAATTCTGTTTAAATATAGATGTATCCCACACCATATTAATTATGGGATATTGACCCATAGAAGGTTGTGTGTATGAAGGAACATAACTAGGTTGAATGTAAGTTTGATAATTAACTGGAAAATTTCCAGCTCCTTGTAATAATGGTTGACCCGAAGGAGGTTGAAAAACTTGAGCTGGGCACTGACCTTGAGGTTGATATTGACTCTAAGGCATGTACGAAATCTGGGGTTGATATTGACCCTGAGGTATGTATTGTCCTTGGGGTTGATATTGACCTTGAGGTATGTACTGTCCTTGGGGTTGATATGGACCTTGAGGTATGTACTGTCCTTGGGGTTGATATTGACCTTGAGGTATTTACTATCCTTGAGGTTGCTCCCCAGGTAGGAAATATTTTCCTACAGTTTGACCTCTAGGCAGTAAAAAAATTACCCTGAGGTTGCCCTCCAGGCGGTAATTGACTACCTTGAGGTTTCCCCCCAGGCGGTAACTGACTTCCTTGAGGTTGAGGATTTGGAATATTTCCAAACATCATAAAAATATGTTATGTGTTCAATGTGCCAATGTTTGTTCCATTTGTACCAGATGAAACATTTTTTCAATTGGTTGAGGAGCTGCTCCTGAGAAGGTACCAGAGAGCGACTGGTATCCCGGAGGAACAGACGAACCACCGTATAAAAATGTTTCTGGAGATTCAAAAAACATAGATGACTCACCCAACATAGCTAATGAAGGTTGATAACCTCTCGGTGTAGGGTAAAAAGGAATTAGGGGTGGTGAATAAGTAAGACCTGCGTTTTGTAAAAAATGTGTCAATGATAAATACCAAGCATCAGTTCTAAAAGGACTATAGAATATTGATTCACGCTCTCTAAGATTTAAAGTTTCTTGGGTTTTGGAAAGAACTACGTCTTCGTCTGGACCAACAAGTTCTTCAATACATATAAGATCAGAAGGAAGGTTTTCGGTAATGTGATGTCTTGCTCTAGGTGAATCAGGATCACTAGAAGTCAGAGTAACAAATCCTGAAGATGATTCCAACACAATAGGTTTAGTTTCTGGCTCAGAAATTTTAGGTTCTTCAACTAATTCACTGGTTGCAGAAGTAATGTAAGTGATTTCGGAAATTGAAATTGGCTTTTGAATATATTCTGCTGTTTGTGATTGATTTATTTCATGATAATCAGGATGAGTAATTATAGATGATTCTCCTGGTCCTGTCGGTCTAATTTTTCTAATACTATGTAGTACCAGAGCTTTCAGTCCTTCAAGTTGGCTTGTTGTATATTCAGGGGGTTTCCCCTTAATTCTACGAGATTGTCTTGGTAATTTAGCCACGATTTAAAATTATTAATCACACGCAATCAAAGAAAATTTCAATAAAAAATCCTAAAGTCAGTAAGGAGACAATCAAATGATCAAACGCTTATAAAATATAGGAGATCAAACCACACACAAATAGTAAATTCCCACACTAAAAACACTAGTTGGTGATGAAATCCAACATCGTAGTATTTAATGTAGAAATGGCGGTTGGAATAGTTACCCCAACAACTTGCTTAATGAAACAAATCAGTGCAAGTTTCTCCACTTAAACCATCTCGAGTGAAGATAACCCTCCGGAGAGTCCAAGTGAGTCTATTCGACGTCTGCTCCAGGTACAGTGGGATCTTTCCTCCACTGTCACCTTAGGAAAAAATCTTAATGTTTATAGCCACTAAGGTCACCAACAGGAAAAAATATATCTGGGGGAACAGTCTACAATCCGATATATGCGCAAGGGTAGAGTAACAAAGCTCAATCCCCTTGAAGGCTCCTTGACATAATCCAAGGTATACCGACAAGTGACCCCAGGCTCCTTGACAATGGTCAATCCGAGGTTTACCGTTGTTAATACGTGCACATCTTCTATCATTCCCAATGAGATGGAATTGATCACCTCACTGGTTCGGATATGATCTCGTGCTTGACTCCTTTAGGAGGAGCTTCCTAGAGTATACAAGCTACTATTGGATTTTTCCTACCGCAAGATTAACTACTTTTTTGTTTTAACTGTCTCAGAGAGTTAATTACTCCATACTCCAAGACACTAGACTAATCTATGTTGGTGAAAAGAGTCCTAGAAATATAAAAATTACTAGATTGATTTTAATTTAAGCATTGCTTTTAATAGGCTATTTCTTAGGACAATAGGTGTGAAAGTGAAACTTTGATGATATGTAGTGACCCGACTCAAAACACACTAAAAATGCATCTATTATGAGAAACAATTCATTTCCTTTCGATGAATTGCTATCTAAAAGAAATATTTGAGAAATGCAATCTTTTAAAACAATTCTTTCCTTCAAAACAAGAACATACGAAAAGAAATCTTTATGAGAACTAATAATGATCAATTGCTCAAAAGAAATCCCTTTATTCTTCAAGATCAAAACTACAATCAAACATTCTCCAAAATAAAACTACAATTTCTAGAAATAACACTCAAAACTAAAAACACTAATTTCGAGATCTAAAAATTCTAAGAATTAAATCTGAAATCAAAACTTTAAATATTTTGAGGACGTTTTGCTTAGTTTGTAATCTAACTAAGAAATCCTTTGTTGAAAACAACAAAAAAATAAAAAACATCCAATTATGGTTTTTTAAGTGAAATTCAAAACTTAATGAAAAAGTTTTTTAAAGATTTTCAAATGAGAAGATGGGATCTAATTCTCACAAAGAAATTCCTGCTATGAAGTCATAGACTCAACAAGAAAACAATGAAATACCAGTGATCTAAGGTATACAGAGGTTTCTAATCTTTGAGTGAAACAAAAACAAAGCAAAAATCACTTATAACATGTAGATCTTGTATAAAATCATTGAAAACGTAAAAGTTTGAAGGAAACTCTCACACAAAGATTTCTGATAGAAGATACAAGTCTGGGTATATACAGAGAATCTTGCAAGTTGATCCTAGAAAAAAGAATTTTAAGTTTTCAAAAAATTTCTCAGGGTCCGCATGTTTTAGTGTAAACAGGTGCGGTGCCGCACTATGGATACAGAAAAACAGCGGAGATGACCGCACTGTGCCTAAGGACAAAGAGCTGAGACCAGAAAACTTAAAGAAAAATAAAAAATTCTAAAGCACTTTTCAGGGATTCTACAATAATAAATTACCCAAGCCAGTATCAATCAATCAAAATCAGAAAAATAATTGTAGAAGTCAAAAAATAAAAGAAAATAAAGTTCAAGATCCATTCCCTAGTGGAGTCGCCATTTTGTTGGACGGATAAATCGTTCTTGCGGACAAGACAGATCTCCCTAGTATCCTATGATAACTAGCAACAAAAAGACAGATGTAAACTACTTTCTCTGGATGATATTTGATCTAGAATTATCTATAATGAAGGATTTAGGACTTACCTATAGTCCAGCGCTGATCATAGACTTCTTTCCTATCACTTTGAATATGTTTCCTTTTGGGATCTGCAATAAAAAACATGAAAGAATCAGAAGCACCCGCATAATATAGACTAATTCATAAACCATAAATCTATCTTGATGATCAAGGATTTCAAGAAATAGGCAATTTAAATAAACAACTCATTGAGAAAACATGATCCATTTGTATTATCTTTTATGAAAGAAGGAGCCTTACAACTGTGTTTGCCTTGATCTCTTACAGGTCCTTCTGGGGTCCAGAACAAGCGTTTCCTCTACTTTGACAAGCCTTTGCACTCTCTCAACTAAAATACACATGAGTGTGTAATCATTCCCATATGATAATTAGTTAAGAGAGTCTGAGTTTTTCCAGCAATTCTCCTCAAAAAATTTCAAAGCCTAACTCCCCTTGAGGCTGAACTATGGCCTCAATTTATAGCAAAAGAGAAGAGGTTGCAACTCCAAATAGGAGGGGTATAATAATGTTTTAAGGGATTAAGTTCCACATACCAAGGGGTAGGCTCCTTTAATGGAGGGATGAATGCACATGAAAGGAGTGAACTTTCCACCGAATAATTGCTTCGAGAAGCTTCCAGATTTAACTAGCTGGGCTTCCAAATTTTACTTCCGCCTTCACTTTACCTTTTACAAGAATCCACACTTTGAATGAATAAAATGTGCAGTTGGTTCTACATGTTCTAGAGAAAATAGATGTGGCACCATAGGTAATACTAAGAGAAAGTATGGTACAAGTATTTTTATGACTTTTATAAGCTTTTCTCTCAATTTCAAGGCTTGGTCTTAGGAACTTGATGTTTGTAGACTTCTAATGGAGTATTTTATGAGTAATGTTGGACCCATACAAATAGTAAAACATCATGGTGAAAATTTTAGTGTAATAGTTGGGCCCATACATTGTCAAGCAAGTCCTTGCGAAAGGGGCCTATGAGTTGGTAAATTTCAATGAAGTTCCACTGGCACAACCTAGATATGGGTTGTACCTAAAAAAATAATATTCTTGATCTCATTCATGGTAAATTATGTACATATTGTGTATAGGTGTGTTTGAGTTTGTTTGCAGTTTGTCTTTTCATAGTTTCCCACAGTTTTTGTTGATTCTGTTTATGATTGGTTTGCAGACGTAGAAATCTCTCGAACTGCACATTGGTTTTGTTGATGGTGCTAGTAGTATTACTCGAAACCTATCTTCTACAGAGCTGCCTATATTTTCTCCAAATGGTGAGCTCATGAGTATGCATGGAATTTTCATTGGTCGCTCGACTAACAACATCGTTGAGTATAGGACAGTGGTTGAGCTACTATCTGATGTTATTTCACATGGTATCTGTCATTTAGTAATTAGAATTGACTCACAACTCATAGTAATACAACATGCGAATGTCTATTCAGCTATAAATATCACCATCCTTAGCATGGTTTTCAGAGTATGTCTTCCAGAAAGACATTTCAATTTCATACAATATGAAAACATTTCTAGAAATCTAAACACTTTAGAAGATGCCTTAGCTAATCTCGTTTTATATAGACACTTACAACGAATGTAAATAAATTTCAATTCACATCACATAATATAGAAAGCACAATAGGAACTAGGAAACACTGAAAACATGTATATATATAAATTTTTGTTTTACAAAAACCTGTGCCCCAAGACACATATGGCTACATTGCCCATATGAAAAACTATATGCAAATATCTAAGTCGACTAATGGTGCTCATGATAAAAAGACACTACGTGAGCCATCTTGTGCAGCAATCAACCAATATGGCTTAGCACTCTGATGGTGTGCCACTGAGGTCACATGGGAACCTAATCGACTACGGTCTCATCGACCCTATGGGTAAATACCTCCATGTGGCACTATACCTCTGATAGGATCTCAACTACCTCAATTTTTCGTAGCGCATCTCGTCCTACCATAGTGGCCTGTAATGGTACCACTACCTCCTCATATGGATGTCCTACACGACAGAGATATGATGCACCCACTGGTTGAACTGGTCCAACATCTGTGTAATGTTCCAAAATAGGAAAAGCATTGATATGCAAGCAAATAGAAAATTTTCACCTCGAAAATTTTAAAAAAATTTAGTAAACACGGAGAACAATTAGAAATATGGAAGTAGCTAAGACATTTTATTATAAACTAGTGCAAGATTAAAAATATAGGGGATAAATGCATCTGGGCTTTCCTTTTTGGCAAGCGGAGCAACACCCAAATAAGGTAATGATAAACCAAAAATTTCCTAGTGAAAGCTCTACGTTGTCCCAAGAATTCTGCACTAGTTGCTGCAAAAGGAATGACTGAAAACCCCACCTACGGTGCTCATAAAATTATGAAAATTATGTCTAAGGTCCTTGTCAAAAACCCAAAAATGGTTTGGCTTGGTTTTGACCTTAAAAATTGACGTCCAAAAGCCCTAGTGTTGGAACAGGGTCTCCTACAAAGCTGCGAAACTAGTTCATTTTGTACATTTTTTATTATATTTAATATAGCGCAGGGGTTTTGGGGTGGGTAAAAGCCCCTAAAGCATTGTAATTGGGTCAACCACTGGATGCATAAGCTAGAATAGTATAAGTAGTTGAACCTTTTTGAGTTGTAGAAAAGGGCTAAGAATGATAAGAGATTGCTACTAGGTGCAAATCGATAGATCTGGTTAGGGTTTTCGGGTAAGGACTCCTGCTGCTGTGTGCGTGGAGGGCCTCTGTCCTGCTATGTGCAGACCTTACTGTTGTGTGCGTAGGTTGGGTTTTTGGGGTTTTGTACATAGATCTGGAATATTAATGAATGCAGAAGTATTGTTGCCTATCTGAATCCACTGGAATTGTTGTGACATGAATATGTGACATCTTGATTACTTAGTAAATGTTGTTGTTTTATTGGTTAATTTGTGAACATACATGTGTAATTATTTATGCTGCGATCTGGGTTTATTCTACTTGCTTCATACAAGAATATCTAAAATAGATGTCTATTGTTATATGAATTTTTGATCTGTTGATATCTATGAGTAACATTGTTGTTGCGCATGTGGATGCGAAGGGAATCTAGGCTCGATGATACCGGATCAGGTCACGATCAAGGTGAACGTAGCTTTTCTTGACTTACCTACCCTCTCCTAGGGTGCGGAAACCTAGTTCCATCACCCACCCATACTACTTCGAGTGAGACTTTGGCCTGCACAAGCAGGTCATTGCCGAAAGGGCTAGTAGTAGAGGGGTTTTTTAGCAAACCTTGAACATCCGAACCTGGGTTAGGACCACTCAAGCCAACAAATGGTTCCGTTTCTGGGACCTGGAGCATTTTGAGAGAGGGATCGGGTAATTCCAAGGCTGTACTGGAAGCAGGAGAGGAAGGAAATTGATGAATGGTTTGAACAGCAAGTTCAAGAATTTTCCATAAAAGAAAACTACAGTAAGAGGTTGACCACCAAAGAGAGGAAGAATAGGCACATTTTCACAAAGATCTATGAGATATTCTTTGTAATGATCACAATCGAGCTCTAGGAGTGTTACACAGCAATTTTTCACCGTCCCTGCAATCCCCATCCTGCACATTGGAGGGCTCATTCCGTGACCTGTGAGTAGAGACAAGACTTGAACATACTTTCATTGCATCCCTCTGAAGATGAGATTTCATTGCCCTGAAGACATCTTCTTGCAAAAGAACCTAAAAATAGCTCTTTTTCCATTGGCTCGGTTCCATAGTCAGCCCTCGCGCCAAGGGGGCAAATCCTCCAAAGAGGGCGCGCCAATTGGCGCTCTGTCATAGAGCCGCACCCGCGCCAACCATATTAAGAGGTGTTTTTTAAAAATAAAAGGCGGAAGTTTCGTCCTAACAGATCCCTGGACTGATAACTATCTTGAGTTGGGAGGTTTGGCTACAGATTTCCATAGAGAGGAAGTGGTTTGCCACCTCTCATGGAAGCTTCCTTGATGATAGGGCCAATCCCATAATTATAGGGATCCCAACTTGTTGGGGCCCTTGTTTTTGTTTAGTTTTGAAATCTTGGCCAAGACATTTTGAGTTTTGACCCTTTTTGAGTTGCGGAATAAATACACATGGAAACCGCGACCGCGCCGCAACTACCAAGAGTTGCGGAGCTACCAAGGCGGCGCGGAAGCACTCGATAGCTGGAGATAGAACAGGGATAAGTGCAGATGAAGGAAACACAGCAAAAAACAGAAAGTGGAACACGCAGACATCAGAAGAGAAGCTGAGAGAAGCCGAAGTGAAGATACAAAGGAACTGATAGTCGCAAGAGCGGGTGAATAAATAACAGTCACCCGGCCGAAAAGAAGGGAGTTGAAGGCAGGCTGAAGAGGTTGCGAGGCTCGAGACAGGGAGAGACGTGCAGGGCGTCTGCGGAGGATTCATGCATGTTCTTCATATGGTTTCTTATCTTCTATTCTACCTTTCTGTTCTGGAACCCATATGTATCAGATTTGTAGCTATCTGTGGGAATACCGTGTAATCATGTGTTCTGCCAAGAGATTAATACAATGAGAGATTTCTGTCTAAATAAGATGTCCCCGTGCTTATAATGTGTTTATGCTAATTCAAAATTTTATTTGTGAATGTCTGAATGCTTATAATTGATCCTGTGTATATAACTCGGTATATGTAATGGATGCACTATTCGTCATTAGTTGCGGGTTTGTCCCTTGCCATTGATCTCATCCCCTTATGCATGTGGTTGCAGCACGCCTCGGGTGAGACGCACTGCTCTCCAGAGCAGGGTGAAAATGCCGGCGTGTTCCTAGACTACACCGGACCCCTTTGTTGGCCACAACTCTTGAACCTGGGTCTTGTCCGCGAGACCTGACTTCTCGCCAACAAATGGTTCCGTTGCCGGGACCTGCATGTTCTGAGGGGATCTAGATCATGGTGTCGAGGATATTTGAAGGAGCGATACGGCGAAGGTGGGATGATCATCTTGACCAGTTCATTGCTCAGCAAGCAGAGCTGACCAAGAAAAAGGAGGCGGCGATCAAGGAGCTTGTTCTTTTCTCTGATTCAGCCAGTGATACGTACGAAATTTTCTGGGGAAGGTTCCCTACGGATCTTTACAATTAGTTGCGGAGGTTACGAGCGACACTGCCCCAAGACGGCTTGCGGAAGATAAACCGCAGGTGGACGCACGAAGACCTGGTGGCACTGCATCGGGTAGATACTGACCTAACCCGCGCAGTGGATTTTTGGGTAAGGACCACGTTGGAAGGATACGCTGTGGAATTTGCAGCTGAATGCTACCAATCCTTCTCAAAGGCCGAGGCTATTTTCCACTCAGGGCTGAGGGGGAAGCTGTTGAAGGATATTCCGCTGTGGATCAAAGCCCTGATGGTGGACGAAGGGTTGATTGAATTCCATAAAGCGGGTATGGAAGCGTAAACCTCCCGTACTGGGGGAAGGGTTGAGGGGACCTATGCTGTGTAGAATGTGAAAGTGGGGAGCGGGGGATGGACGTTGAGGCCGCATGCAAGTTGCGGGAGCTACGTGCGCATCGGCGGGCACAGATCGTCGATAGGTGGCGAAGAAGGGTAATGAGAGATTTGAAGAGAAGAGAGATCGAGAGGAAAAATCAGAAGGAGGCGCCTCAGAAGACGGGAGTTATGGGTTTGGATACCTGGAAAGAAGACGGGACAGCAGCGGAAGTGCAGTGGGTGCATGGGAGCCCAGCGACGCGAGAAAGAGAAGTAACGACTAGCGAAGATAATGGAAAGATGCAGCCCGAAGAGAGTTCCGATGACGAATGGCAAGGCGTAATGCAGCAGATGTTCCAGGATCATATGGAACCCACCCCTCCAGGCAGCCCTACTTCCCACCTTCCACATGGTCAGGATCCCGACCTTCCCCTGGTACTTTATCAACCTTTAAGAAATATTTTTATTCAGTTACAAGCATTAAGTCAGTCATACAGTAGTTCAGCAGCGTCGGTAACGCCCGGTAACAGCAGCGTTACTAGTAGTAGTATTTTCGCTAGTGGGACCGTTACGCAACCAGGACCGGGAGGTTTTATCCTGGTTAATTCTCCGCAAGTACACATGGCTGGATCTTTCACCCGGTATCCAGAGTTCTCTGGCCGGGGCAATGACGACGTAGAACAACACTGGTATCTGTGCGAAGCCATCTGGAGGGCTCGCCAGACGCCAGATGCAGGGAAGTTAATAGAATTCCAAACCACGCTCAGAGAGAGGGCTCTGCGATGGTTCATTAAGTGGTCCGAGGCGCATCCTAACCCTATAATTGCGGACGTGAAGCGGGATTTTGTCCGCGAATTCAAGCTTCCCCAGACAGACCAGCAGGGCCTGTCAGAGCTGTGGGAAATTAAGCAGAAGGAAGGTGAGACCGCGTGGGAGTTGATGCGGCGATTCAAGGATGCGATCGGGAAACTGAGCTACCCGATCGATCCAAACCACCAGAGGGACTGGTTCATCAAGGCTCTGCTCCCCTTGACATGAACCCCTCTTACTCAGCAGAAGATTGATAATCTGCAGGACGCTTTGGAGCAGGCCATGAAGATTGAAGCCATGGCGGGCTACCCCCAGGAATATCGAGGGGGGGGGGGGCGGCCCCGCAAGATCCTTCTTTGATAGGGTTGCAAAACCAGATTTCCAGCTTGACTGAAAATCTCAAGGAACTTCAGCCGGTGAGACCAGCGCGACCGAATGTTTGGTGTACTCATTTTCTGGTCGAGGGCCACGTCGCAACCGAATGTCCTCGGTTGTGCGGCACAGGAGCAGGACCCTCGGTCGCAGCAATCCAGGGGGGTCCACCACCAGGGGGTGGTGCGGGGATGAACCCGCACGGAGTCTACCAGTCGCAACAGACCTTTGCGGGGTTCCCACCGCAACCGGGGTCCTCCACCGCAGAGTACTGTGAGATTTGCCGGACGATGGGGCATCCTCCTCGGATGTGCCCGATATTACAGAAGTACTCCACGGTCCCGAATAATGTATACTGCGAATTTTGTGTGTCCATGACTCACAATACTGAGCAGTGCAGGGCTCTCGATGCACTTGCGGACCGAATGGACCATCCCTCCTACAGGGTGAACGAGGCTCCAAGAGGAAGAGGCGGAGGCATGCGGGGAGGCCGCACAGGCGGACGCGGTCCGGTAAAATGCTACAACTGTGACCAGGAGGGTCATGTGGCTCGAGAATGTCCCCTTCCACGACGACCCTGGTGTTCCTAGTGCCGGGTCAACGCCCATGCTACAGAAGACTGTCCGGAGCTCATCAAGAAGTGGGAAGAACGGGCGAGGCAGAGGGGAGCGAATCTGATAAACTCAGAACCGCGAGGGGCCGCAACCCCTGACATGCAGAACGTCGTGATAGTAACGTGGGGCGGAAAGAAGACTGGAGAGGATGCCCACGGGAAGGAGCCAGCTCGAGTGGTTCGGCCGACATCCCCGAAGAAGTTGATCAGGCCCGAAGTCCAGAAGAAATATTTCCAGGAGGCAGTTGAGGCATTCGCCCAGTTGCAGAACGAGGGAGGCTTGGAGGAGCCCACATTGCCGGAATCTGGTGCGCAGAACGTTGCAGGTACTGTGGTCGAGGATTGGCTCCGGCTATTCCTCAGGATTGTTGATAACGCTGCGCTGCGGCAGCAGCTCAAGCATGCTTTGGACGGAGCACTGCAGGGGCGCACAGAACATAGAGACCCAGCTGACGCTGGCCATCAATACGTGCAACGTGTCAAGCGGAACAAGCAACGAACTGGCAAAGAATTCCGGCTTAACACGCAGGTCGCAGGGTTCCAAATCAGCGACACCATGTTGGACTTGGGGTCCGACGTCAACATACTGCCACGAAAGACATGGGAGGCTCTTGGAAGCCCACGGCTAGCCTACTCACCAATCCAACTCAGGATGGCGAACCAGTACTGCATTTTTCCAATCGGCCGGCTCGAGGGAGTCGAGGTCGACGTTGCGGGGGTGAAGACATACACCGATTTTGAGGTTATTGATATCATGGGCGACAAGGATCCCTATCCAGCCTTACTCGGCATTGATTGGGCTTTTGAGAATTACGCCATCATCGACCTCAAGAAGGAGCTGATGATCTTTGAGGATGGGGAGGTACGGGTCACCCAGCCTCTCGACCCATATCAAGGCCCACAATATACAGAAACAGTGGACAATCGGGAGGACGCTCAGATAATGGACCACCTTTACCAGATGACCGCAGGACAGCGGGATGACTATATCAACCCGACCGCGACTGGCTCCGTCAGTTGGCGGAGTGTGTAGAGCTCGGAGCTCGGATCCGAACTCGCTTGGGAAGACTGGCAGCAAGGGGGGTATGAGACCACCACGCGGAGATGTGCCTCCATTGCTCAATTCTGGTGGGTAGGGACTGAGATCCGCGGATATCCCACATTGTCGAACATGCAAGCAGTCAATACTTTTATTGCCAAGGTGGAAGACTGGGTCCCAGCTGAAAGCCGGATACCACTTTTGGATGTGGCCTTGCAGTCAACGTCGGCACGGTGGTGGAAAAATCACCGCAACACTCTGTTGCGATGGGAGTGTGTGGCGGAGGCTCTGCGGGCACGCTTTAAAGAGGATGAAGGACCCTCCAGTACGCTCAAGTATCATGGAACTTCAGACCCGCGACACCATTTGCGGGCCTATGAGGAACAGTGGCGTAGCACACGATACCCTGAGGAGCTGTGGGTCCACAGGTTTATCCACTCCCTGGGCACCATTCCCCAGGCCTGGTACCTGGAGGAAGAGCGGAAATGGGAAACCCACTCTTGGCAGGCAGTTGCAGACAAGTTCATTTTGAGCTTCTCGTTCGAAGGGGAGACGGCGCAGGAGTCTCAGGCCCTACAGGCAATCAAGGAGGTCTTGTTTTTCCGCCAGCCTGAGCCCGATAAGGGCCCGGCTATGTCACGACCTGAGGTCAGGCGCGAGTTGGTTTGTCACCGGATTGATGGCGATCCGGAGGACGATAGTTTGGAGGACCTCAGGCATCTCTATTTTGATGAAAAGGAAGGTGAGCGGAGAATCAGTGAAGAGCCGACGACTGAAGGGGTCCATTTACAACCGCTCAAGACAAAAAAACTGAACATTGGAACGGATGAGAAACCTAAGCTCGCAACGGTGGGAGATTACTGGGACGAGGAGACAACAAAAGAAATTTTCAGCCTCCTCCGAGAATACGAAGATTTGTTTCCGTCCTCAGTTGCGGACCTGAAGGGGATCAAGGGGGATCTGGGCGAAATGCACATCACGTTGAAGCCGGGGGCCAGACCGGTGAAGCACCGACCCTACCGGTTGAATCCACGTATCAAAGAGAAGGTCAAGATGGAGATTGAAAAAATTCTGGCTGCAGGTCTTATTTTCTTAGTAGAAGAAGCCGAATGGGTGAGTCCCATTGTCATCCAGAACAAGAAGGACAAAGCGGAGATCCGGGTCTGTGTCGACTACCGGAGCCTGAATAATGCTTGCATCCACGATCCGTTTCCCACTCCTTTCAGTGATGAAGTTCTAGATCATGTCGCAGGGAACGAAGCTTACTCCTTCACTGATGGGTTCTCGAGCTACCATCAGGTGCGCATCGCCGAGGAAGACAAAGCAAAGACGACCTTCACCACTGAGTGGGGATCATTCGCATACCACGTTATGCCGTTTGGTCTAAAGAACGCACCGGCTGTGTTTTCCTAGATTGTCATTGCTTCTTTTCGGGAGTACATTCACAAGTTCCTGGAGGTCTACATGGACGATTGGACTGTCTACAGTCTGTTGAAGAAACACGCCTCGCTGTTGCGTATTATGTTTGACCGGTGTCGTCAGCTGCAGATTTCCTTGAACTTGAAGAAATGTATTTTTGTAGTACCATTCGGCACACTCTTGGGCCACGTGGTGTGTAAGCAAGGGGTTTGCGTTGATCCTGCGAAGGTCGCGGTCATCGTCCACATGGAGGCCCCCGAGACCGTGAAGCAGTTGCGGGCATTGCTCGGGCACACAGGATATTACAGACGGTTTATTCGCAACTACGCAAGGATTACGGCCCCTATGGAGAAACTGTTGTGGAAGTCAGAAGCGTTTGAGTGGACGGCAGAGTGCAGGAAGGCACTTGACACATTGAAGGAGAAGTTGGCGACGGCAACCATACTTTTTCATCCCGACTGGGATAAGCAGTTCCATGTGCATATCGATGCGTCTGGAATTGCACTTGGAGCTGTATTGGCGCAACCCAGGGAGACGACAGTTGATCACCCCGTGTACTTTTCCAGCCGTCAGTTATCGAATGCGGAGAAGAACTACACCACGACCGAGCGGGAGGCATTGGCGATGGTGTACTCTCTCCAGAAGTTCCGCCACTATCTTCTGGGCGGCAAATTTACATTCTTCACGGACCATTATACATTGAAATATCTGGTGAATAAGCCTGTGTTGGAAGGGAGAATCTGTCGTTGGTTACTACTTTTCCAGGAATTTATGTTTGAGGTGATTGTCAAGCCTGGCAGGTTGAATGTTGGTCCCGATCATTTATCCAGGTTAGAGACGGGGGAGAATGAAGGCTCATTGGACGATCAGCTACCGGATGCTGACCTCTTCTGAGTTGAAGCAGTACCAGATTACCTGGCTGACATTGCCACTTATTTGGCCATGGGACAGTGCCCTCAAGATTACACCCCGCTTCAGAAACGCCACCTGGTTGTCCGGGCGGCCGACTACCAATTGATCGCGGGGCAGCTGTACAAACTGGGCCTGGATGAGGTGTTGCGCAGGTGTGTTCTCGACCATGAACGGGAAGCAGTGATGTGGGAATGTCACAGTGGTGTTGCGGGAGGGCATGTGGGTGCGAAACCCACCGCCAGGAAGGTGCTCCAAGCTGGCCTGTGGTGGCCGACGGTACATGCTGACTGTAAAGCCTATGTGAAGCGTTGCGATGTTTGCCAGCGGACAGGAAGGCCTTCGCACCGGGACGAGCTTCCGCTACACCCAGTGCATGTGTTGTGGCCGTTTGAGAAGTGGGCTCTTGATTTCGTAGGCCCCATCGCACCAATCACTCGACATTCCAAGGCCCGGTACATCATTACCGCCACGGATTACCTCACACGGTGGGCTGAGGCAGCAGCGGTACGCGACTGCTCGGCAGAGACCGCTGCCCGGTTCATTTTTGAACACATCATCAGCCGCTTTGGCTGCCCACGGAGCTTAACCAGTGATCAGGGTACGCATTTCATTAATGCCACGGTCAAGTCACTACTGGACACCTTTATGATTCAGCATCATAAAAGCAGCCCATACCACCCACAGGCCAATGGTACGGTGGAAGCTTTCAACAAGATTCTTGAGAAGGGCTTGACTAAAATTTGCAACACTCAGCGTGACGATTGGGCCGAGCGCCTCCCAGTGGCATTATGGGCCTACCAGACCACAGTGAAACTTTTGACCAACCAGACACCATTCCAGTTGGTGTATGGCTGGGAAGATGTGATTCCCGCCAAGTTCACGGTACCCAGTCTTTTGATCGCAACGTCCCTCCAATTCTCAGAAGAGGAGTCACTTCGGGAACGCCTCCAGGAGCTACAGGAGCTAGATGAGGCCCGATTCCTCGTGGAATTCCACCAGAAGGTTCAAAAGGCCAGACAGAAAGCGTGGCACGACCACCACATCAAAACCAAAGCCTTCCAGTTTGGCGGCAAAGTTCTCTTATATGACAGTCGGTTCCAGAAGTTTCCAGGCAAGCTCCACATGCACTGGTTGGGACCGTACTTCGTCATCGAGATCCGCGACTCAGGCACCGTTCGGTTGGCACAACTGGACGGCACAGTTCTTCCCGGATGGGTGAATGGCGCACGCCTGAAACCCTACCAGGAATAGGTATCTTTCACTTTTCATCAATAACTATCGCAACCGAGAGAACCTGTAGAGTAGCTTAGTCGAATAACTCTCCCGCAACCGGGATGAGCATAGGAAGTCTTTTCCGTTCATAGGCAGTCTGTCAAATAATTGGTCAGTTGCGGGTACCTCACCGCAACCGACTGTGGTCGGGGCGGACCAGTCCAGCGTGTCGCAGCGCCAGTCCAGCGTGTCGCCGCACCAGTCCCGCGTGTTGATCGCGTAGGATCTATCCCCGTGCCAGTGTCAGTCCAGGTCATTTCCGTCAGTCCTTTTGTCAGTCCGTAGGATCGCTCTGATTTGCTTCATAAATTCCCATAAGTAGACAGTAATTGTACCATAATCATTTTCCATCACCCGCAGTTCCCTCAGCCATCGTGTCCGCCCATATTCCCATGACGCCGTCAGCAACTGTCAGATTACATACAGGCACGCGATTGATCGCACGATTATCGCAGCCGCTAAGGATAGCAAGAATTAATTGCCATTATGGAGTCTCATCAGCTCCACTCGTGCCAGCGGATGACATAATTTGCATGAAGGCTACCAGACCGAGAATGATGGACCAGTTCAATTTGGAAGTTGCAGCGACTCCAGAGCAATTACATCCTTCAAACGCGCCGCACTCAGAAGGGAACTCCAAAAGAATCCTCCAAGTCTACCAGCGCCGCACCAAGATGCCGAGAGCTCTCCTCTCCATCCCCGAACCAGTACTGGACAGCCGAATTCACCGCGTAGAGTCGCTCGTTGGCAAGTATGACAATGCAGCATGTATGGACGCCAACCTGTCCGACCCTGCGGAATTCCCCCACCTCCATTGGCAGATTTACATGGAGCACCATTATACGCCAGGCAGCAGCTCCAACAGTCGGATGCGGCCAGAATTTAGGGGCTTACAGCAGTCGTCCTTGATGAGTTTGAGGACTCTTCCAGTTTTTGGCACCACAGGACCGGCCCTGCAATGCACCCGGTTCCTCCTCAATCGGATACAGAACAGGTCCTTGTGGCTCAACGAAGAAATTCCAATCCATGCCGAAGACATTCATTGGCTTACAGGGCTATCTCTAAACGGTGCAGATGTCTCCGCTGCTGGCCAGACATCATCCAAGCGCGCCCGAAAGTCGGGTGACTCCGACCTGTACACCAAGTATGGCACTCACCGGGGTGGCAAAGGTGCCAAAATTGACTTGATCAACAAACCAGAAATCCGGTTCGCTTGCTACCTGATCGCTAGCAAGACGATGCGCCACTACACGAAGGGAGAATGCACCCTGGACACAATTTCCATTGCAGAGCACTGCACCCGGGGCGCCAAGTTGAATTAGTGCTCTTTCGTGCTGAAGGAACTATTCGTGGCCTTCGAAGAAAACTACAAGCGTACCACCAGTTTCATTTACGGCTACTTGATTTTAGCTTTCGCCATGTGGAAATGGCACCTCCCTCCTGTCCGGTTTCCGGCGGAGATGACCGCAAGCCAGCCTCTTGCGATGAAATACACCCCCTGGCAGGTGTCCATGGATCCCAGCACCAAACAGGTGAACGCGGAGGCGTTTCGGGCGTGGTACGGGATGATGACAGATGTGGTGACCAACCAGCAATGGGTGCCCAGGCACTTGTTGGACGAGTACAGTGAGCAGGTGTGGTTTGGGGTCAGCCACAGGCACACCTTCCTCCGGCCAACTTGCGTTCCGGACACCACCTTTCACATGGCGCCACTCTGTTTCCAGCTGAATGACGACACCTTTCACCGTGAGGTCTCTGCGTGGCCAGGGGTCGTCAAGAACGTCCGCGACGGGATCACCCGCTACAACTTTGATCGGATGCTGCCGGCACAGCGGCCTGCCGTGACCGGCGCAGCGGGGTCCTCACAGGTTGCGGCAGACCCTCCACAAGATGCAGCTGAGACCGCACTGGACCTGCCTGAATCGCTGGTCCCGATCGTCGAGCACCTCAATGACCAGGTACGATGACTTAACATGGCCACCCAAGTTGCTTCAAGTGGTGCCCCTATATTTCCCTCTTTTGTTGAATTTCATATCAGTCAGTCTCGTGTTCCCTCCAATACCGCCCCCCTCATTTCTCCCATCCCCACTAACCTGTTCACCTTTGCTACCCCTATCATCACACCAATGGGTGAACCGGGCCCCGAACCCGATTCATCAGACCCACCTCCATCCAAGTGGGCCCGCATTGCTGTCACAGATCCAGTGGTGGATCTTACGGACGATGATCCACCAGCCACTCCACCCACAGCGACTTTGATTCCGGAGGAACCTCTGATCGATCCGTCAGAGTTCCTCAACCTTCGCCTCCCTCACACTTCTTTCACTCCGTCCACCGCTCCCACCGGCCGACCACCTGCCACCTCCTCCAATCCATCCAATTCATCAGCCACTGTGTCAGATTCTCTTATCCGGGAACTTTTCGGAGGTGACCACGGGGTGGAAGTCACCTCCAGTACTGTAGCCGTGGTACCGCCGGTTGACCCCGTGGCCATGGCCCAGGACCCTCTTGCTACTATATCTACCAGGTTCACGAATGGTGGGGCTGATTCGGCTGCTCCTCCCCCAGAGAAGACCACGCAGCAAGACCGGTCGGAGTCCGAGATGGCCACTTCAGTGCAGCAACAGACGTTGGTCCATCCTCCAGAGACTTCCAGCTGACCAGCGGCCAGCAACCAACCTTCGCAGGAGCGGCTGCTGGAGCAGGGCACACCCAACACGACCAATGCAGAACCATGGAGTCCAGCATAGCTGTACCTGCTCATTCAGCGGGTGGCCCTCAAGGCCGAGAAGATTCACACAGAGCTACAGCAGCGGTGTGCCGAGCAGCGTAATTAGATCACGGCGCTTACTGAACAGCGCAATCAACTGACTAGGGAGAAGACCAACCTCCAGGAGCAGGCCAACATTGCTGTTCAGGCGTTGTCCAACGTATGGCCCGCTGCAAGGGCTCATTATGCCCCACTCCCTGCCGATATAGCGGAGAACAGTATAGCACTCCAGGCTCACCACCTCAGGACTGTTTTCACTGTTGTTTGCAGGGAGAACCAGGAACTACAAGCGGCGTTAGCCGCACGGCCTACCCTTCCAAATCCACCCAGTGTCCATTCAGAACAGGTGACTTCCAAGCAGACGTAGGCAGTCAGTATGCAAGCAACTCTCCATTCCACTGCAGCCGCGGCTTCTACCCTTCTGCGAAGTCTGCAGGAGTGCTCACTCGCGCTAATTGTCAAGACGCAGCCTATCGCTGCCCAGCTGCAACAGATTTCCCGAGACATCCAGGTGACCGCGGACCCAGCAAGGTTAGATCAGCTCTACGCCCAGCCGGACGAGCTTGAACTTCACATGCAACAGACTGAGGCCAACTCGGCAGCGGCCAAGCACGTCATCCGGGAAATTCGTCCGCCCATCTGAGCCCGTGCCGACTCCATACACCAGCTGGATGCCAAGGCCGAAGCCCAGCTTGCCACGTTGTTCAGGGCTGACCCGACGACGATAGACGAAGCCGCTGCCACCCAGATCTCTCAAGAAGCCGACTTGCTTATGCAGGAATGGCAGCAAGCAGTGGCGGAATTCACCGAGCTTAGAGATACAGCGCTTCACCGGGTCCCGGAGTTGGGGCCATTGTTTGAACAACCAAGTGGCGGAGCACAGCAGGAAAGGGCGCAGGGTGACGGCACAGCAGAACAGAGCACGGGTGCCAGTAGGGCAATGGAAGTAGAAACTATTATTTGTGATTGACTCGCGGACGAGTCAAGGAATTGTGGTCGGGGCATGTTGGGGCCCTTGTTTTTGTTTAGTTTTGAAATCTTGGCCAAGACATTTTGAGTTTTGACCCTTTTTTAGTTGCGGAATAAATACACATGGCAACCGCGACCGCGCCGCAACTACCAGGAGTTGCGGAGCTACCAAGGCAGCGCGGAAGCACTCGATAGCTAGAGATAGAACAAGGATAAGTGCAGATGAAGGAAACACAACAGAAAATAGAAAGTGGAACACACAGACATCAGAAGATAAGCTGAGAGAAGTCGAAGTGAAGATACAAAGGAACTGATAGTCGCAAGAGCGGGTGAATAAATAACAGTCACCCGGCCGAAAAGAAGGGAGTTGAAGGCAGGCTGAAGAGGTTGCGAGGCTCGAGACAGGGAGAGACGTGCAGGGCGTCTGCGGAGGATTCATGCATGTTCTTCATATGGTTTCTTATCTTCTATTCTACCTTTCTATTCTGGAACCCATCTGTATCATATTTGTAGCTATCTGTGGGAATACCATGTAATCATGTGTTCTGCCAAGAGATTAATACAATGAGAGATTGATGTCTAAATAAGATGTCCCCATGCTTATAATGTGTTTATGCTAATTCAAAATTTTATTTGTGAATTTCTGAATGCTTATAAGTGATCCTGCGTATATAACTCGGTATATGTAACGGATGCACTGTTCGTCATTAGTTGCGGGTTTGTCCCTTGCCATTGATCTCATCCCCTTATGCATGTGGTTGCGGCATGCCTCGGGTGAGACGCACTGCTCTCCAGAGTAGGGTGAAAATGCCGGCGTGTTCCTAGACTATACCGGACCCCTTTGTTGGCCACAACTCTTGAACCTGGGTCTTGTCTGCGAGACCTGACTTCTCGCCAACACAACTCCCCTTCCTCCATCTATAAAAACTTGCCCATTTCCATTGCAATCTAGTTCCAGAATCTCCAAGTTCCCAAGAGCTTTCACATCCTTATGCTGCAAGAGCCTTCTTGATTCCCTTAAGGCCAAATCCAAGAAAGGAGACTATTGCCGAGTATCTGGAGAGAGAGGCTTGTCCCATCCTTGACAGAATTTATCGAGACATGTTCTGCTGACAACCCGCCAAAGGAGAATTCGGCGTCGAAGCTTTGGTTGTATTCTTCTTTTTGACTCATTAATGTTAAGAAACTATTGGTTATGGTTCCACTCTTGTTCTTAATCATGTTCATGAGTTATGTCCTCTTCGACTGACATATAGTTGTATATACTAGATTTTATGCTTGCGTTTGTGTTGTTTCTTGCATGTGCAGGTGTCCGATCATGGAGATCGTGAGGATTGTGATCTGCCAAGGCAAAGGAACAGGAGCACCACCTCTTCTACAAACAACAGCGTTGGATTCCAGGTAAGCCTTCCTCGCAAGTCGGTTTATTTACGATTAGGAACCTGCACTGTAGCATGTTTGATTGTTGCTAGACCCGATCTGGGCTAGTAGGGATCACCTCTGTCCGCAGAGGGGATTTACCTCAACAATTTGGTGACTCCACTAGGGACTCAGCTTGTTGTTTGATTTGTAAACTATAGACAGAGTCTGAAGCATAGCCAGATAGCCTTTGAAACACTTTTGCTCTGCATTAGTGGAGTAGATCAACGCTGCTTCAGTCAATCTCCGGTTTGGTTTACGGACTGAACAACTTGGAGCATTGTCTTCTCTTTTCTGGTCAACTTCTTGGTCTTGCTTGCTTGGTCAGCTCTTTGGACTGGTTTTTCTTGTTTGTTTGGCTTTGTTTTAGCCTTGTCATCACTTGTCTGTGTCTGAGATTGCTTGTTTTTTCATTTTTCCATAGTGAACTTGGCTGGCGCGCTTTTCAGCATTACAGTCGCGCCCATTGGCGCAGGTTGCCTGTGTATCACCCGTGCCATTGCCTTTCTGGTGCTAATTTCAAGCTCACAGTCGCGCCAATCCTGTGAGCTATTAGGGTTTGCTGTGTTTCATGCTTTCTGAGGCTGACTTGTGATTTTGATCTTGTTTTTTCAGCTGTTTGAGTGCACTGGAGTCTAGTTTGACTGATTGTAACCTCCATCCTTTGGTTGTTTGCCTATTTCTTTCAATTTTGCATTCAAGACCTAGGGCATCTAGGTGCTTTTGTGAGTCGAGCCTCCCTTGGGAGTTTTTTGGTTTTCATTCATTTAGTCGACTTTGGGATTGCTCCCTTGCATTCGTTTGACAGTTGTCTATCATCTTATTGCGCTTTTTGAGTGATTGATTTCGTTTTCATTCGAATTTCACTTTGCTTCATTTTGGGCCTAGATCACACGGCTCATTAGTGTCTTTAGGAATTTTCTTGGTTTTGAGAGACTTTTGGTCGATTTGAGATCTGATTGTTTGTGCCATTGAGTGAAATTTGCTTGTTTTACTCTCTTAATATCATTTCTCAAATTTCTTTTCATTTGTTTTCGGTTTTTTTAGTGCATCTAGCTATCAAACATTGAAAATAAAAATAAAAATCTCTTTTGCTTTTCGTTGATTAGTGCAAATTAAAATATTTTCGGTCTTATTATCAATTAGTGACTTTGAAAGAAAAGTTTTTAGTTTCATTAGCTGCATTAGAGATATCACTGATTGTCTTCCGATCATTTTGCTTGTGTAAAAAGCTCTCAACTCTTCTGTAGCTAGCTTTCATCGAAAGAAATGGTATACTGTGGCATATAGTTTTGCATTTAGGAGATTTTTGAGACGACACATTCGTTAGGGCCTGAAACTGAAACGTAACTGAAGATAAACTTTAAAATCTACTCAATTTACACTAAGGCAGCATTTAAATCTAATGAAACACATTTTGAGGTCTAGGCTAGAGACGTGTTACGAAGTCTTAAAAACTAGTAGCTGTCGTTCGCCTCTTAGATTTAGACAGCACTAGTACGGACTTATGCTCCCCGTACTGTCGCGTATATAAAGGGAGAACCCACTAGGTTTCAATCCTTTATCCATAAGAAGCCGAGTCTGCCGCCCTATACCCGTGATACACCGAACACAGCATTCGGGGAGATTACCTGCATGTATGGAAAGTCCTTGGTTGATTTCTCTTTCATTATTGAAACCAAGGTGTATATTGCAGTTCATGGTTATTTGGTACACCCTTTTGCCTAGTATTCCTGAGTAGTCATTTTGATCCTATCTGACTCCCTAAATTTGAAAGGATCACCAAGCGCTTATCCTTTCACGCTTGTGTCAAATCAGAAAGAGATAGAGTCACCTTTTCGACCGTTTCTCGACTCTTAAAACATGAAACGATGAAGTTTATTATTTTTCAATGTGGTAAAAATTAATCACCCACGATCACACGCCCTATTAGATTTTGCTTGTTGACCCTTTGATGGTGTTTCTTGACTCTTTTTCGGCCCGTGTGTGGTTTTGAGTTTTGATGGCAACTTTTTCAGAGTTTACCAACGAAGGAATCCCCTCAGAAGGGAATCCTGGTCATTTTCCTCCTTTTGGAAATGTTGGTGCTCCTTACATGGCAACGTTGTCCCTTCCTGGGTTAACTGTTGGGTTTCTTGTTTGGTTGTTTTCTACCTCTGTGGTCCCCAATGTCTCCACAACTGTTCAATCAGTTCCTCCACCAGAACAACATCATGTTGATTCCAAGGTGGACCTCTCCCCTTCTTCGCCTATTTCTGCATCCTCCTCTTCTACTTCGCCTGGTGAAAGTCTGGATTTGAGTAACCAGGTGGCCAAGAAGAAGAAGTCTGATAAGAGAGAGGCTAAAGCTGCCACTACTGTTTCTGAAACATCTCCTCTTGATATACCTTCCAACCCTCCACGGAAAGTCAAGTTCCCCTGCATGTTGTGCACGGGAGACCATCTTCTTCGAGACTGCCCTGGCATTCCCAAGGTACTTGAAGCATGGTCCAACGGCCATCCGCCGTTGCCTTTGACTCCCGGGGGCCAGGTTGGGGGCACGTCTTCAACTGGTGGTGATAAGGTTCCTAATAAGCAGGGTAAGATCACCAATCCCTGTAAGTTGTGTGAAGGGCACCATGCCATTCACCTTTGTCCTTATATGGATGAAGCCAAGCGAGTTTTGGACAGCCCAACTATTTCCACACCATGCCTCCCAGCTAGTTATAAATAGCTCTCTTTGAGTCTTCCACCTACTGATGATACGATTGGTCAAAAATCATCTTTGGTCGATCCCACTCCCTCAGAAATTCGAATTCAAGAATCCGTCCTTGACCAACCATTGGTCGTGGGATCAGTTGAGCTGGCCCCATCCGCGGTGCACCAGGTCTTTTCTGTCGAGAGTGGATCTCACATCCCTCATGTTCTTCTGGTTTCCTCAGATTCTTCGGACTTGGGGAAAGATTCTCCTGTCCCTACACCTCAACAAGTCGCTCCTCCACCTCCCGTGATGGAGGTTCCGGAGGATACTCCTCCTGCCTTCGAGATGGAGGTCATGGAGGAGGCTCCTGCTTTCGTAACATCAGGGGAAGACCTTCTCCGTTCGATGGTAGCCCCTCCGAGTAGTTTGGTCGCTTCCTTTGATTAGAATCGATTTGCAGGATTTCGCCTTCCATCCTATGTGCCTTTCAAGATCACAGTACAAGCTTTTGGTCTGGTTGTACCTAGTACTATTATAGACGAAGGCGCCTCTATTAGTATTCTATCCTCAACTACCTGGCAAGCTTTCGGTTTGCCACCGCTTGTGCCTGTTACGCATAATCTGTTGACTTTTAACAGAAGGACGAGTCAACCTTTGGGGACCCTTCCAAGGTTACCTATTAATTTGGGAGGTAAAACTGTCCACATGGACGTGATGGTCGTTCCAGGCCCCTTGGATTTCAATCTGCTCCTGGGGCGCGATTACACCTATGCCATGGGAGCGCTCGTCTCCTCCCTTTTTCATGTGGCCTGTTTTTCGCATGAAGGATGGATCGTGACCATTGATCAGCTTTCGTTCTTTGGTCTTAATGGTGCAACTGGTCCGCCATCACCCCCTCCTAGTTTTTATCCACTCATTGTATCTGCTCCACCGCAGGTCAACTATGTGTCTACCTACCCTGTGCTCGCACTCAGTGATGACGCCGTCGTGCATAGTGTACTGGGGGCATTGGGTCCTGATTTCCAAGATGTCGTTATCCCACCTGGTAGGGGACTCTTGGAAGCCATGACTTCTTGTTCATCATGACGAGTAGTCTGTCGGAGCATGGTTTGTTTCCTTGCGTCAAGCTCCTTAAAAAATGAAATCAATTATGTTGGAGCATATTTCCTCCACTTGTGTCAAGCTCCTAAAACAATGAAACAAGTTGCTACAAGGATAGTTCTTTTAAGTGTGTCAACCTCGTTAAAATAATGAAACATGAGCCTCTTCAATTCGAGTTTTGATAGATTTAGTTCAAATCTCTTTTGTTTTCAACCTTCACTCCATTTCCTATGGACTGAAGCTTGGGGGGCATGCACCTCGAATTGAGACACCATGCTAGGGGGCATGCATGTCTTTTTCCAAGCATAGTTTGTGTTTTAAGCTTGCATAAAAAAATAAAACTCGTTTTCAAGCATAGTTTGCATATGTGTGTCCATGTGTTCTTTTAAGCTTGCGTAAAAATGAAATGTGTGATTAGATACATTGTGTGAACTTTTCATTTGGGTCATTTGTTATGCAACTGATACATTAGATAACATTGTATTAGATATTTGCATGACATATAAAAACATCATCACATGTAGAAAGATCCATCCAGAAATATATATGTATATATATAGATATCGAAATGTTTACATAGTGTGCGTCGCATAGAATCAAAAAATATACATGTTTGCCTTAATACATTCGGAGATGACATGTCTCTCAAAAAATATGCATGATAAAAGACCTAGGAGTCTAATCCGCATGGTGCTCATGATAACAAGTGACTGCAAGCACTAAGCGTCTCAGAAGTCGGTGGAGGCGACTAGGCACTCCCACCGTATGTCTCTGGTACGCCATCGGTACATCCGCCAGCCGAGCATAGTCTGGGATCCCTCGGGCAATGCCCTCGAGATTCTGGATTAAATCCCCCCCCTCTACACCCTCTGCCTGAGGATCAGGTGCGGGAAGAGTCCTCCGCGTGATAGGAGACATACCGGCTAGTCTCTCTGGGCCGACGTCTGCATACATATAAAATGTGTCAGGTTGGACATGTATTAACAAAAAAAATTATAAAACATAAAAATCAAAAAGAGAAGAGGTCATACCCAACTCCTCGTCCCAATAATCTCCTTCCGGCAGGGGGAGATCTTGGTCTCCAGTGAAATCAGTTCCTGCATATGGCCAGTCTTCCACTACGATCAACTGACACCGCAACCACCCAAAAAACTCCGGCCTCCAGGACATCTGTTGGCCTCCTCCAGCTCTGGGCATTAGTGCTGCCCAGCGAGCCATTCTTGGCTCTCATGGAATCGAATCAGCTACTATGGCCCCTTGGCCCTGAAAGATTGGTAATCGTTCCAGAATGAATGATACCAGGATGGAACCGTAGCCAAACTGTTTCAGCTTGGCTTGCTTGCATTTCGTAAGCTGTCTTTTCATGTTTATCATCACTGATGTGGCCCAGTAAAACAATAGGGGAGTCATACACTCTGAGGCTAGCAAAAGTTGGGCCTTTGTGGCCTCGTGCGGTGCCTGCGACCCCGCAGCCCGCGTGATGGTATGCAGCACCACTCTCAGTGCCAGATCAGGAATGGTGTGAATATCTAATTTCCCACTTCCAGATCCCAGTCGTGCCCTCGGGCACACTCGTGCCATCACTTGCTCCATCTTCTCACCAGACGGTCTGCTCCCTGTTAATATGGGAACCGGACCTCTACACGATAATCCGGTTATGAAGTATATGTCATAAACCTCCAGTTCTAATACCTGGTCCCGTAACTTGAACACTTGTTCCTATTCGTCCCATATGCTGATCAGGTACTGTAGAAGCTCAGGCTGAGCTCGTAAACAAGGTGTCAGGAAGAAATTTTTTAGCCCACAGTTCTTGAGGGCATTCATGCAAGTTTCATTCTCCATGGCTTGTTCATCCTTTTCACCGTGCTCTCTCTCTTTCAACGCAATCACCATTTTTCTCGGTTTCCTGCATCAACATGGTCACAAACCCTTAATTAGATCTCTGTTGAGCTTCAAAATTCATCCAAATTTTTTAAAATCTCAAATTTTTAGGCGAAAACTTGGGTTCCACCACTGGCGCGGTTGTTTCCTAAACATTCGTGCCAGTCGGCGCGAGCCCTTTGCATATAAAAGCCCATTGGCGCGGGTCCGTGCCTGATACCCGCGCCAATGAGCGATCCCTAAAAATTTAAAAAGTTGCCACAAAAATCTAATGCATGATGGAAAACTATTAAAAAATGGATTGAAATGGAGTACAAAGAAGCGCCTCTTACCTGGAACTGATGGGAATCTGAATGGTAGCCCGGATCGATTGCAATCGCTGTCAAAAGTTCGCACACAAATTGGACCACTGCTGCTCTTCGGTGAGGTAAATAGTAAAAAGTAATTTTATTTTTACCATTTGACATATTTATAACTTTTTGAACAAAAAATAGTTATTTTTTCTGAATATTTTAATATATTTTGTCGAAAATGGGTTTTACACTTGCCTTTTTGTGCAGCAACAGGTCTTTCACGCAACTTAGACGGTGAAACGAGTTGTATTTTATACTTTTTCGGACTCGGTAAATACACGAAAAAGTCACTCTGGAGTCATCTTTCAGCTCTTTTCTGACTCTCTAAACATGAAAAGATTGTCGAGGCCCTTGTCGTTTCGATCTCGTTAAAGTGGACATGAATCGACATCTACCCAGTATACGTTTACCCCTTTTTCGGGCTGGGATGGATTATTTACGAAAAAGGAATACCCTAGCCTATCGCGACTAGGAGGTTTTCCCGGATATTGTTTTCTACCTTTTCGGATCTGGGGAACTATTTACGAAAAGGGACCTGTGGAGTTTTCTTTTCCGCTGTATTTTCAAACTCTCTAAACATGAAAAGACGCCGAGTTCTTCCTTTGTCAGACTCGTTAAACCCTGATGACATCGGATCTAGTCGAAATGACGTTCTCCGAGTTCCTCCTTCCTAGGACTCGTTAAATGCACTAGGATGGATTCGCCCAAAGGGCGGACTTATATCACAAGCATATGCTATCCCCTTCAAGCTTGTTATCAAAAATAATTTGGGTACTCGCCAGAAATGGTGGGGGAAAAATGGAACCATCGTCGTTGTCGTCGGCAGTATGTCGCTCTTGAACATGGCACTTGTCTGCATTCGTGTCGGGTTGGGGAAATCTCATCTCATTTCTTCACTTTGCCTCTGTGGGTTTGGATAATCCCTTTTGACCTCTCATCTGCTCATTGCCTCGTCACCATGACCTCTGATCCGTTGATGTCAAATACTGCCAAGTCCACTGTCGTGTCGTTTACATGTTCAAGAGAAGTTGACCTCTGCAAAGTATCAACCTCCCTCTGATTCTCATTTGATTCTGATTCACAAAAAAAACATCATGTTCCTCTGTCTCATGTCGATGATGTGGGAAAAATTATGGCCCACCTTCGATCAAGGTCACTTCCTGTCGACTTCAGCTCATTATCCAGGAAGATGATCTAGAGACTCCCTTATGGTACCTTGGAGCCTGCATGCCTCAATGGTAGGTTCGTCGCATTCGACGTGAGGTTTTCATCATTGGCCTCTGATCGAGTGATTCTATGGGTGTTCGACGCCAACTCATTGATTCACACACCGTATATTGTACCTATAGTACCTTGAGAACCATTGTCATTATTGGTGGTTCCTCTCGCGTTTGTTAACAGCTTTCATCATTGGCTGGTAATCAGGCGATGTTCTTGCATGTTCGACTTCAGCTCACGTATTCGCATGCTTGAACTTGTACTTTGTTCGGGTCGAGATGGAGCGCAAGACCCTGGATTGTGTCTGTTGTAATCCAGGCTACGGTTTTGTGGATTATTATGATTGTTTACATGACTCACTGATTGGATGGCTGCGACCATACCTGAGTCTATTTATCGATCCCCACTGGATGGCTACATCCATGCCTTGGATCTAGATTATTGTATACTCTGTTATGGATGGCTGCGCCCATACCACCTATATATATCATGTATCTAAGACATCAGTTGTACTTCGCTCCGCAGGTTTTCCGATGGTAGTGTTTTCAGTCGGCATGTTCTCGTAAAGCATTTCACCCCTCTCTCTCTCTCTTTCGGGCCTCATGCTTTAGGGGGCATCTTTTACACAACAATTTGTCACCGTCCCTGCAATCCCCATCCTGCACATTGGAGGGCTCATTCCGTGACCTATGAGCAGAGACAAGACTTGAAAATACTTTCATTGCATCCCTCTGAAGATGAGCTTTCATTGCCCTGAAGACATCTCCTTGCAAAAGACCCTAAAAATAGCCCTTTTTCCATTAGCGCGGTTCCATAGTTCAGCCCTCGCGCCAAGGGGGAAAATCCTCCAAAGAGGGCGCGCCAATTGGTGCTCTGTCATAGAGCCGCACCCTCACCAACCATATTAAGAGGTGTTTTTAAAAAATAAAAGGTGGAAGTTTCGTCCTAACAGATCCCTGGACTGATATCTATCTTGAGTTGGGAGGTTTGGCTACGAATTTCCATAGAGAGGAAGTGGTTTGCCACCTCTCATGGAAGCTTCCTTGATGATAGGGCCAATCCCATAATTATAGGGATCCCAACTCCCCTTCCTCCATCTATAAAAGCTTGCCCATTTCCATTGCAAGCTAGTTCCAAAATCTCCAAGTTCCCAAGAGCTTTCACATCCTTATGCTGCAAGAGTCTTCTTGATTCCCTTAAGGCCAAATCCAAGCAAGGAGAATATTGCCGAGTATCTGGAGAGAGAGCCTTGTCCCATCCTTGACAGGATTTATCGAGACATGTTCTGCTGACAACCCGCCAAAGGATAATTCGGCGTCGAAGCTTTGGTTGTATTCTTCTTTTTGACTCATTAATGTTAAGTGACTATTGGTTATGGTTCCACTCTTGTTCTTAATCATGTTCATGAGTTATGTCCTCTTCGACTGACATATAGTTGTATATACTAGATTTTATGCTTGCGTTTGTGTTGTTTCTTGCATGTGCAGGTGTCCGATCACGGAGATCGTGAGGATTGTGATCTGCCAAGGCAAAGGAACGGGAGCACCACCTCTTCTACAAACGACAACGTTGGATTCTAAGTAAGCCTTCCTCGCAAGTCGGTTTATTTACGATTAGGAACCTGCACTATAGCGTGTTTGAATGTTGCTAGACCCGATCTGGGCTAGTAGGGATCGCCTCTATCCGCAGAGGGGATTTACCTCCTCAACAAGGAGTGGCTCACGAGGCTGGTTGAGTTTCAGAAGTGTTGGAAGGACAAGCGAATCACATATTGGACCCCCAAACTAATCCAGCAGCTAGAAAAGACTGATAACACCATTACTCACACAGTGGACCATTGGGTAGACAACGTGTTAGGAGGATTTGTAACAGAATTTTCCATCGATCATTTTGCCTCCTACTCTGAAGCAGAGTGAAGATTCTTCACAGGGTTCCCAGGTAAGTTCTTGAAGACATTTCCATTATTGATCAAAATATTATTGTGCGAAAAGAGTATTCTGTGTAGCCATACCGAGTGAATGACCTCTGATCTAGACAGGAGTACAACGCGGAGTGGTAAGTACTATAGGGCCAACATAGAAGGAGATCGATTGGCCTACAGTCCAGTAAGGGAAGCAGCTGTGCAGAGTCCTCCAACCACACTAATTTCAAATCAGCCTAGAGGTAAGAATTCACCAACTCCTCTGCCACCGGAAGACAATATGGCTCTGCACATGAAATTTCCAACCTTCAAGGGTGTGGGGGATGAAGATATGGATCAAATCTGGTTTGTCACAGGGTCGATATGGACTGTGCAGAACATGGCTAGTGATGCGTTGAAAAGGGCACAATTGTCCCTTGCCTTCGAAGGAAGAGCATTGGACTGGTACATGGGATACATCGACCAAAATGCAAATGCAACGATTAAAGAAATTAAGAATGCCTTGAAACAATAGTTCAAGAAACCTAATTCCTACTCCTAAATCGTGGTTGATCTAAAGGATTTCAAGCAAGGACCTTCTGAATCTGTGTGGGAGGCCGATCAACGACTAAAGAAGGTGATCAAAGAAGGGGGATTCCAATATGATGAAAGAAAACACATGGAATGGTTTATTTCCATGTTGCTGCCTCACATGCGTGTACCTATGGGGCACCAAACTTTTGAATCACAGGAGAAGTCCTTGGAAGGTGCCATGAAGTTAGAAGTTGCACCTCGGGATGAAACTCAGCTGGGCGTTTAACAGATCCAGGGTCAGCTGGAAGCGATGCATGTAGAGATCTAGAACTTGTGAAAGGAACGAGGGGCAGAAGCCAGCCCCAAACGATGGTGCATACGATGCCGGGTGAATGGCCACACCAAGGAGAACTATCCTTTATTAACAAAGTATGTGCAGGCCGGGGGACCAAGCCCATTGCGCCCTAGGGAGGCTGCGGGTCCTAGTGGGCCAACACTCTGGTACGATGATTGTCACGTCGCAGGAATGCATGATACTAACCACTATCCCCGCCTTGCTGCATACGTTCCAGAGGTAAAGCAACAATGGTGTCAGTTCTAAATATCGGTGGGACATGAGAATCAGAACTATCAGACATATGATTTGATGATTGATCGAGGAAAATTATACAGGGTACAAGCAAGGGGCAGGGGAGGAGGACGCGGTCGAAGTGCAAGACGGGGACGAGGTCAGCTAATCTGCTATAACTGTGGAGAAGCAGGACACTTTGCAAGAGACTGCCTGAACCCCACTAGGCAATCCTGCTAATATTGCAGATAGCTGGACCATGCAATTGAAGATTGCCTGATCTTGATAGCAAAAATGTAGGAAAATCAGTCGACACCCACGCAGAATGTCCAGAGAGTGAAGGTTGAGCTGCGAAGAAAGGATCCGAGTGTGAATGTGGTGACGCACAGCGGGATGGCCACCAAGGGACCTGAGGAGGAGGCTGTGATGGAACCTCTGATCCGTCAAGCCACTATCAAACAAGAAGGCCTGGACCTAAAAAGGGGGAAAGAAAAATTTATCACAGCACGCAAATACTTTGCTGCGACAGAGGTAACTACTTCTCGGCCACCTGAAAACCTCAAGGCAGATGAGGAGGTTGAGCCCTTTTTGCAGGCATGTATGAAACTACTGCGCAACCCAAAGGCTATGGAGAACCTTCAGGAATTAATAGATAGCTGCGCAGAATGACCCAATCTAACCCCAGAAGTCAAGTATGTGCACAAACTATATAGGTATAAGAAACACACCGGAAAATAAATGTGGTTGTCTACGTAGATCGGTGACTACGAAATGAGCCAGGTTATTTTGAACCTAAGGTCGGATGCGAACGTGTTACTTAAGTAGACTTGGCTACGAATGGGAGAACCTAAGTTGGAATGCTCCACTATTCATTTGCACATGGCAAATCAGTAGAAAATCATCCTGCTAGGAAGTTTGCCCAAGGTTACGATGGACATCGCAGGAGTAAAGGCCCACGCTGATTTTGAAGTAATATAAATTGTAGAAGATGCGGACCCTTACCCTGCGCTCTTGGGATTGGACTGGGCTATAGATATGGGCGGTATCATCAACCTAAAGAAAAGAAGCATGGTGTTTGAGAATAACAGCACAAGGGTGATAGTACCATTAGATCCTACGGAAGGTGAACAATATACAGAGCCAACATGCGATGAAGAGGAGGTGGATCACATTTACAAGTTGACTGCACGAGACGAAGGTTGGATCAACCCCATGGCGGAAGGAGTACTCTGCTAGGAAAATTATAGTGAATGCTTCTCTGACTTTGACGGGGAGATGGAGAATTGGCAAAACCAGTTGCATGATGTCTCAGCGTTGCGATGTCTTCGAGTCACCAGGGAGTTCCACTGCATTTCCTAGGAGGTAAGAGACCTACCCTACTTTGTTGGTTTTGGTAGCATTAGGGAATTTTTGCGCACATTCAAAGCCAAGGTTCCCAGAGAACGGAGGATATGGGCCCTTAATCTATCAATGTGTGCAATGCCTACAAGATGGTGGGAGATGCACAAAGGGGTGTTCTAGGACTGGGAGGACTATCAGGACGTGATGCTCCTCCGATTTTAACCCCCATTAAATGTGTGGTTCGAGATGTTCCTTGGCCCAGGGGACCCATGTAACCACTTTCTGGCTTGGATCAGGGCATGGGGTGACCGGGCTATGGAAGAATGGGTTCACTTGTTCATTCACACATTAGGTCCAATCTCGACTGCGTGGTACCTGGATGCGGAGCTACATCAACGCACCTGCCACTAGGAATCTCTAAGGCATGAATTTTTAGGGACATTTGGACTCATAGGAGGGTCAAAAGTGCTTGAGGAAGCTCTTCAGGGCATAGACACATTTGTGTTTAAATAAAATAGCTCCACTGAAGCATTTAGGGCACTGACATGGGAATCGCAGATGCGAGATATTTTCAACTGTCGTAGCTTGGCAAGGGAAGAAAGCGAAGAAGACCCATAGTCTATCTCTATCCCAGAGTCACAAGGAGAGAACCTCGTTGTAGGACCCTCGATGCAAGAGGTAGATGTCACTAATCCCCTCAGGCTGCATGAAGTTAATATTGGGACGTAAGAACATCCTAAGTTAGCTAAGATTTGGGACTACTGGGACGTAAGAACATCCTAAGTTAGCCGAGTTACTCACCGAGTACCAAGAATTATTCCCAAAAAAAATTTCAGAACTAAAGGGAATCATAGGGGACTTAGGAGTCATGCATATCATTCTCAAACCAGATGGTCAGCCCGTAAAATAGTGACCCTATAGGTTGAACCCCAAGTATAAGCAAAAATTCAAGGAAGAGCTTGATAAAATGCTCGCTGCGGGTATCATCAAACCTATCGAACAGTCCAACTGGGTTAACTCGATGGTGGTTCAAGAGAAAAAGGCTAAAGGGGAGATTTGGATCTGCGTGGACCTACGCAAGCTGAACGATGCATGTGTTCATGACCCATTCCCTACACCGTTCTCAGACGAAATTTTGGATAGCATGGGGGGACAGGAAGCATACTCTTTTACGGATGGATTCTCCGGGTACCATCAAATTAGAATCGCTCCGGAAGACTGCAGAAAAACCACGTTCTCCATGGAGTGGGGCTCTTCTCAATATACTATCATGCCATTTGGTCTCAAGAATGCCCCTGCTATTTTTTCACAAGTAGTGGTTGCGGTGTTCAAATAATTTATCCACAAGTTCCTAGAAGTATACTTCGATGATTGGACCATCTACGGCCTCGTGAAGGCACATGTATCTAACTTGCGCATGACGTTGGATGCCTGCCGAAACAATCAGATTTCCTTAAATATCAAAAAGTGTATCCTCTGTGTACCCTTTGGTATCCTTCTCGGCCATAGTGTTTTTCAACAAGGGCTGATGGTGGACCCTGCCAAAATTGCAGTAATCATCAACTTGCCAGTACCAGCAATAGAGAAACAATTGTGTTCGATCCTTGGGCACACAGGCTAATACCAAAAATTCATTCAAGGCTATGAAATAATCACGGATCCTATGGAGAAATTTCTCAAAAGGGATGTCTCGTTCTTTTGGGATGACGAGTGTTAGAAGAGCTTTGAATTACTTAAGGAAAAGATGGTATCGGCTTCTATTCTCATCTTTCCTGATTTGGAGAAGGTCTTTCATGTCCACATCGATGCATCGAGAATTTCTCTCAGAGCTATCCTTATGCAGCCAGGAGAGGGAGACACTGATCATCCAGTTTCCTTTGCAATTCGGAAACTCTTGGGTGCTGAACATAATTACTCCACTACGAAGCGGGAGGGGTTGGCCATGGTTTATGCTTTGCAGAAATATTGGCATTACTTGTTAGGAGGACACTTAAAAATGTTTAAAAACCATTCCACCTTGAAGTACCTAGTAAATGAGCCTATTTTGGGGGGAAAAATCTATCGTTGGTTACTGTTATTTCAGGAGTATGATTTTGAAATCATCATTAAGCCGAGAAAGTTGAATGTTGGGCCAGATCACCTATCGCGAATAGAGAGTGGTGAAGAGACAACCAACCTAGAAGACAGATTACCTAATACGCAGTTGTTTACTATTAAGGTATTAGATGCCCACTTCACTGATATCATTCAATTCTTGACTACCGGGATGGCTCCCCCAGAGTTTTCAGTGCAACAAAAGAAAGAGCTAGTCGCTCGAGCAACAGATTTCACCATCATTGCAGGTCAGTTATATAAGATGGGAGCAGATGAAATATTACGGAGATATGTTCTGGAGCATGAAAGGCATGCTATATTGGCAGAAGCTAATGATGGAGTATTAGGAGCTCACTACACAGGGAAAGAAATGACGCAAAAGGTCTTGCGGGCTCAGTGTAATATTCCTACTTAGCCATAGCTAAGAGGAATATTCATTTTTTTTTAATTTCTGTTGCACGAATAAAGGAGGACATGTAAAACTCCTGAAAAGGCTGAATAAATAAATGCCCATGTGAAAAAAGATAAATAAGGGCCATGTAAATAATCACTTGCAGGTGTGAAAGAGGTTTGAGCTGAAGACTAGTTCAACCTTGACCAAATCTATAGTGTTGTCTAGGTTCAATGCATCTCTAAAAGGGACATCACAGTTCTAGAAGGAGGCCTCTCATGTGAAAAGGGCTAACTCATCAAGGTGGTTTAGGGTTTGCAAAGGGTTTTCATCTTATAAAAGGAGAGGGAGGGAAGCAAGAAAAGGTTGTTTATTGATCCTATTTTTGAGTATTTTGTCTGATTAGACAAATACTATTCTCTGTTGTTTAGTGGAGGATTGTGCTTGGAGTTCTTATGTAGGGATTTCACCTCTTCCTTTGAGGATTCTTGGAGGAGTATTTTCTGAATTGATCCACTATCAGGCTTGTGGCCAACCTCTACTTACAATTTCAACGCTGATCCATTGAGGGTTTTGCTGCTCTTGCAAGCTGCAACAAGTGGGATTCTAGATTTGTAGAGATCTAGCTTATTTTGGGAGCCTCTTCTCATGGAGTGTGTCTTTTAACCTCATGGAAGAGTGTATCTTCTCTTTATACTTCAGATCTACAATTTGGCAGTGGCCATCCATGTCATATTGAGCTACAACGTTGTTTCCATTGACGGACTGCAATATTTTTATATGAGGTTCTTTCTGGTGTTTTGATCACTGTTTGGATGAGAAATCTCTAGTGCTGGGCTTTTCCTTCCACTTAGGTGATCCATGGATTAGCTTGATAATCCATGTTATATTTAGATCTGATCTATTGTAATGAAATGTAATATTCGAAAATTACTGCAGCATTTTACAGATCTGAAACTTGTAACTCAGATCTACTCTTATTTATGCATGATTTGGTCAAAACCCCAAGGGGATCTTGTAAAGAAAAATATCTAGTTTCCAGATCTGAAATAGATCTGATGTTTTATCCATAGATATTTCCTAGATCTAAGTTGTAATATGAAGCTACCACAACTCCAGAAAATAATTTTGTTGAGGAATTTCTGCTGATATATACATGTTGTAGCTCTCTTTTCTGAAGATATCTTGCTCTCTTGTCTCATGTAATCTACTATATATTGAAATAGCTTCACTTTACTTCTGATTTTCTATTTTACACTCATTTATTAATCGTATTTGATGGCCTCCTACTCATATTGTCCAAGACTGCGTTATTCTTGAGGCAATTTGTTGTGCATAGCTGCAACCCCTCTTGTAGGGTGTTTTTCAGCTAGACTAGGTTGTGGGAGACATGTTTACCACACCTAGTTTGATTTGTTTTTGCTTCCCTTGTGGATCTAGACTCCAGATCTTCTGATCTAATGGATCCAAGGGTTGTAAACTCATTTATGTACATCAATCTTTCAGGAAGTGCGTTATTTTCCAAGCTTGTTGTGCAATCCCCATTTTGGGATATTACAGTGGTATCAGAGCTCCTTTCTTGGCACAGCCTGTGCTTTCCTTGGAGCCTCACTACCATGTTTCATTTAGAAGAATATGAACCTCTTACTGAGAGGGAGAAGAGGTATCAGAACATAAGTCATAAGAATTATGACTACACTACTAAAGATCATGACAAGGGTAAAGCCCCTAAGACTACAAGTGACAAATAAGGGGAAGAGTTTGCAGGAACTATTTTGGTGGCCATGAAAGATATTGCCAGAGATATCAAGGAGATGAGAATGGATAGAATGAGGGAATCTCCTGGGAGATTTCAGCTAGGAGAAAGCTCGGATATGTCTCACCATGGGACTGGTCAACCAGTGAATCTGCCACAAGCCCCACAAGTCTCACAATGCTCCACTATGCCTACTTTCTTGGTTGTGGAGAATGAAGGGCCACAAGAGCAAGCCTCCTTTGAAGGTTACTTTGTGGATTATGACTCTCAGAGTCATATATTCAAGGATAACTTGAGTTTCCAAGACTTTGTCACCTCAAGGACAGAAGAAGACTAGGGCAGCAATATAGAGATGGTGGATTATTTCATGGTAGACACCACTCTATGGGCAGATTATTTTTGCCCAAGTTTGATGGATCATCCTCCAGCTCTACCAAGGCATGGATAGAGAAGCTAGATATATATTTTCAGTTGAACAAAGTCCTTGAGGTTGAAGCCATCAAGATTGTAGCACTTCACTTTGAGGGTGAAGCACACAATTGGTGGTTCCATGGGTTGGCTACATTGGGACACATCAATGTGACTAACTATGCTAAGTTTACTAGAAGACTGGTGGAGAGGTTTGATAGAAAGGATCCTAAAGCACCCTTCATAAGCCTTGCAAAGCTGAAGTAGTCAGGAGATGCAGAGAATTATATCTCTGAGTTTCTGAGATTATCAGTCATGGTCCCTGATCTATCTGTAGAAAGGAGAGTCTACATGTTCATCGATGGCCTATAGGAACCTTTGCATAGGCTGGTTAAATCTACCAAGCCCATCACTTTGCATGATGCCATTGAGAGGGATAGAGACCTCCAAGATGCCTTGCCAAAAGTAAAGGCAACTTTCAAAAGCAAGGCCCCTAAATTTTCTAAGGGGAAGGAAGGAAAATCTACTCCTCCCAAGGAGAACTCTTTGAAGAAGCCTCTTGACATTGATCTCAGGATGGAATTGAGGAGGAAGAGACCGTGCTTCACTTGCCAAGAGTCATGGGCACCAGGGCATAGATGTGCTGCTAGGAAAGCACACTACATAGAAGTCTTCTCAGATTTTGAGGAGGAAGATGAAGGTGATGAACCTAGGAGGGGTCACAACGCTGATGATGATGAGGATGAGGGAGATCAAACACCATCCAGGGATGGGAAGGGAGCATTTTCTCCAACTAGTGGGACTCTTGCCTCTTTGAGAGGAGTGCCTAAGTACTTGACCCTAAGAGTACAAGGTTCAGTTATGAATCAGAGAGTATCTGTCCTGATTGATAGTGGGGCAACCCACAATTTTATTGATGCTCACCTTGTGCAAAGAAGAGGAATTCCCACTGATAATTTTGAGGGATTTTCTGTTTTGGTCCCAGGATATAGGACCATGCAATGCATGCAATATGTTCCATCACTCTCTGTCACTATGGGATCCTACACTTTGGTGGATCACTTCTTTGTAGTTGACATACCAGACACCAACATCATCTTGGGTGTCCAATGGTTGATTACCTTGGGGAAGGTTACCACTAATTGGAAAGCCTTACAAATGGAGTGGGTGGACTTGAAGAGTGGTAAATCACAAATGATTCAAGGCATGCGCACTTATCCTTCACCTACTGTTTCCACACAAAAAACTAAGATGGATTTGCGCAGTGGAGGCAGGGATATCATAGTTCCTTCTCTCATGTTCATGAGGATGCTGCAAGGGACATTCTTATCTCATGGCAAGCCACCTGGGATGCCATCAGATTCAAATCTTGTGGGGAAAACCTCACAAAGTGTTGCTCCAGATCTAGATCCAGGAAGGAATGGAGCAATGAAGGATCAAGCTATAGCATTGTGTGAGGAGAAGAAGGGGAGGATCAACCTTCCAAAAAATAGTTTTGGCATATGTAATATCAAAGAGGCAATCAGCAACAAGATCAGCAGCGCTGTCATTGTTGAGCAGTGTGGATCTCTATTGGAAATCTAAACTGCTTGTAGAGTATTCCAAAGACCTTCACACATGCATGATACTAGATGGCATGCACCAAGAAGAGGGATACTTAGTCCAAGGAGGAGTCATCTATTATCATGGTAAGGTCTTCTTGGCTAGAGCTTCCAAGCTCAAGTAGAAGATCCTACAAGGAATATATGAAGAATTCTTCCTCAGCCATATGTATTCAATGAGGATCCACACCCTGATCATGAAAAGTTTTGATTGGGAAGGCATGAGGGAGGACTTACATCAGCACTTTCAAGAGTGCAATAGCTATGGAGGATTGGGGCAGCCAATGAACTCTTTTCAAGAGTCACCTCAGCCAACTCTTCCTTTACTTGAGAGGAGGGGAATTCTCATGCACAAATCCATGTGTGTGGAAGACTATGATGGTAAAGGATTTGATCATGACCAGCAAGTTGTATTTTCTGATCTATTGCATTTATTTGCCATGTTTTTGCAGGTTATGACTCTTAAAGGGAGTGAGAGATCATATGGATCTCATGGATTGTTGGGGGCCAAGGAAAATTCTGAGCTTGGTCACTCCCTTGATGTGCAAAGGTAGATTCCTTTTCATGATGGATTCTTCCCAAAGGCACCAAACTTATGTAACACTTTCATCCATGTTAAGGTGACTCATGCAACAGAAGTGTGGTGGGAATGCTACTTGCCACACCTAGATCTCATGAAGGCAAGTGTTGCACTATGTTGGCATCACATGTGGAATTTTGACCCACCCCCACATGTTCATATTTTAGCTTGCATATATGTAGTATTGCTTCCATACATAGATGATATATTGGTATTGTTTATGGGGTTGTATGGTCAAAGGATGGGTAGTGTATATGTACCACATGGTTTGGAACTTCAACCTGTACTTCATGATACATGTTTTAGATGTAGCATTTCTTCAACCATGTTTATTTTTGTTGATTTTTACACTCCTGAAGGGATGGAATATGCCCCTATTATGTTAGCCTTGGAGGAGCAATTTTTGATGTATTGGCTTGATGAGCACTTGGCCCGTGATGAAAAATTGATCCTTGATGATGCCATCAATGGAGAAGGAGAAGAACTACAGCTCTTACCCTATCAGTTCCTTGAGGACAAACAACATTTTGGAGGGGAGGACTGTAATATTCCTACTTAGCCATAGCTAAGAGGAATATTCAATTTTGTTTTAATTTCTATTGCATGAATAAATGAATAAAGGAGGACATGTAAAACTCCTGAAAAGGTTTAATAAATCAATGCCCATGTGAAAAAAGATAAATAAGGGCCATGTAAATAATCACTTGCAGGTGTGAAAGAGGTTTGAGCTGAAGACTGGGTCAACCTTGACCAAATCTACAGCGTTTTCTAGGTTCAATGCATCTCCAAAAGGGACAACGCAGTTCTAAAAGGAGGCCTCTCATGTGAAAAGGGCTAACTCATCAAGGTGGTTTAGGGTTTGCAAAGGATTTTAATATTATAAAAGTAGAGGAAGGGCAGAAAGAGAAGGTTTTTGATTGATCATATTTCTGAGTATTTTGTCTGCTTAGACAAATACTATTCTCTGTTGTTTAGTGGAGGATTGTGCTTAGAGTTCCTATGCAGGGATTTCACCTCTTCCTTTGAGGATTCTTGGAGGAGTATTTGCTGAATTGATCCACTATCAAGCTTTTGGCCAACCTCTACTTACAATTGCAGCGCTGATCCATTGAGGGTTTTGTTGCTCTTGCAAGCTACAGCAAGTGGGAATCTAGATCTGCAAAGATCTAGATTATTTTGGGAGCCTCTTCTCATGGAGTGTGTACTTTAACCTCCTGGAAGAGTGTCTCTTCTCTTTATACTTCAAATCTGCAATTTGGCAATGGCCATCCATGTCATTTTGAGCTACAGTGTTGTTTCCATTGATGGACTGCATTATTTTGATATGAGGTTCTTTCTGGTGTTTTGATCATTGTTTGGATGAAAGATCTCTTGTGCTGGGATTTTCCTTCCACTTAGGTGATCCATGGATTAGCTTGATGATCCATGTTCTATTTAGATCTGATATATTGTAATGAAATGTAATATTCAGAAATTACTGCAGAATTTTACAGATCTGCAACTTGTAACTCAGATCTACTCTTATTTATGCATGATTTGGTCAAAACCCCAAGGGGATCTTGTAAAGAAAACTATCTAGTTTCCAGATCTAAAATAGATCTGATTTTTTATCCAAAGATCTGTCCTAGATCTGAGTTGTAATATGCAGCTACCACATCTCTTGAAAATAATGTTGCTGAGGCATTTCTGCTGATATATACATGTTGTAGCTCTCTTTTCTAAAGATATCTTGCTCTCTTGTCTCATGTAATCTACTGTATATTGAAAGAGATTCACTTTACTTCTGATTGTTGTTGTACATTCATTTATTAATCATATTTTATGGCCTCCTACTCATATTTTACAAGACTACATTATTCTTGAGGCAATTTGTTTTGCATAGCTATAGCCCCTCTTGTAGGGTGTTTTTCATCTAGACTAGGTTGTGGGAGACCTGTTTACCACACCTAGTTTGATTTGTTTTTGATTCCCTTGTGGATCTAGCCTCCAAATCTATTGATATAAGGGATCCAAGGGTTGTAAACTCATTTTTGTACATCAATATTTCAGGAAGTGCGTTATTTTCCAAGCTTGCTGTGAAATCCCCATTTTGGGATATTACACTGGGTTATGGTGGCCTACCCTGCATCGTGATGCCCATGATCATTGTAAAGCCTGTGATACATGCCAAAAAATAGGGAGGCCATCCTGCAGGGATGAAATTACCCTTCAACTGCAAATGGCCCAATAAGCATTTGACAAGTGGGCCATCGATTTCATTGGACCTATCAACCCACAAGGAAGGAAGATGGGAGCACGCTACATCATTACTACCACTGATTACATAAATATGTGGGCTAAAGCATAAGCAGTAAAATATTGTACTACAAATATTGCTGCGTATTTTATTTTTGAACAGATCCTGACCAGATTTGGGTTTTCGAAGATCCTCATGAGTGACAGGGGTATGCACTTCGTTAACAAAACGATCCAGGCTTTGACCACGGAGTTCCAAATCCATCATGTAAAAATCAAACAGTATCACCCACAGGAAAATGGTGTGGTTGAAGCCTTTAACAAAATCTTGGAGCAAGTTCTATGGGCTTATCGAACCACCTACAAAAATCTCACTGGGAAAACTCCTTTTCGGATGGTCTATGGCAAGGAGGCCATTATGCCAATGGAGTACATTATTCCTAGCTTGTGTATTGCTACAGTTACAAACATGGTGGACCCTAACATCATGGAGGAATGCTTAGCACAACTTATGGCTTTGGAGGAAGACTGGTTCCTGGCTAATTTCCATCAACAAGTGCAGAAGGCCCACGATAAAGCCTGGCATGATCGACATATTCGCCAAAATATTCGCATCGGATGACTTGGTCCTCTTATATGATAGCCAGTTTGCAAAACATCCAGGGAAGTTCCGGAAACACTAGTTTGGCCCCTATACCATTAAGGAAATCACGGATGGTGGAGTTGTTCGGTTGGATACCCTACGCGGCGATGTCCTGCCAGGATATGTTAATGGTAGTCAGCTCAAACCATATCGGATCAAATGACTACAGGGTCGGAGCAGCTATGAAGATGCAGATGATGAACCTACCAGCACAGTGACTCGGGATGAGTCACAAGATTGTGTTGGGGGACTGTTGGAACAGGGTCTCCTCCAAAGCTATGAAACCAATCCATTTTGTTTATTTCTGATTATATTTAATATAGCGCAGGGGGTTTGGGGTGGGTCAAAGCCCTTAAAGCATTGTAATTGGGTCAAGGGTAGACCAAGAGTCTGCAAACCATGGTTTGCGGACCATTGGATGCATAAGCTAGAATATTATAAGTAGTTGAACCTTTTTGAGTTGTAGAAAAGGGCTAAGAATGATAAGAGATTGATGCTAAGTGAAAATCGATAGATTTGGTCAGGGTTTCTGGGTAAGGACTCCTGTTTCTGTGTGTGCAAAGGGCCTCTATCCTGCTGTGTGCGGACCCTGCTGCTGTGTGTGCAGGTTGGGTTTTTGGGGTTTTGCACATAGATCTGAAAGATTAATGAATGAGGAAGTATTGTTGCCTATCTGAATCCACTGGAATTTTTGTGACATGAATCTATGACCTCTTGATTACTTATTATATGTTGTTTTTTTATTGGTTAAGTTGCGAACATACTTGTGTACTTATTTATGCTACGATCTGTTTTTGTTCTACTTGCTTCATACAAGAATATCTGAAATAGTTGTGTATTTTTATATGAATTCTTGATCTGTTGATATATGTGAGTAATATTATTGTTGCGCACGTGGATGTGAAGGGAATCTAGGCTCGGTGATACCGGATCGGGTCACGGTCAGGGTGAACGTAGCTCCGGTTGACTTACCTACCCTCTCCCAGGGTGTGGAAACCTAGTTCCAGCACCCACCCATACTACTTCGGGTGAGACTTTAGCCTGCACAAGCAGGTCATTGCCAAAAGGGCCAATAGTATATGGGTTTGTTGGCAAACCTTGAACATTCGAACCTAGGTCAGGACCCCTCGAGCCAACACCTAGCAAATTTTCATTCTACTACAAAGATATGGCTCAAAATCCCATCTCTGGTTCCTAAAAAATTCTACAAAATTATATTTGCGGTCCTTGTTAAAAAACCATAAATGGTTTGGCATGGTTTTTACCTTCCAATATCGACCCCCAATAGGCCCCACTCCTCTCTCGAGTAGTTTTTGAATATGTTGTCTACATAATCATCATCAACATACTCAAAATCCCTCCAAGAACACAGAAAATAATCCCTCTAGCACTTCCTCTATCTATCTCGACAAAAAATGGCTTAAATGGATCAGGCACTTTCCCACCACTATGCCCAACTATCCTCCTCTATGCTAGCCCAGTGACTTCCACGCTACTCCAGAAATATGCTATCAAACTCAGCCTCTAAGGTTCACCTATATATTAACAAGCTAATGAACCTAGGTTCGCATATAGCTTAACAATCTAATGAACCTTTCTCCGCAAAATATTCTCCTGTCAGTCAACCCCCGGAATACCAATGCGTCCTCTAGAAATATGCACTGCTAGGGAAACTAAATGAAAATTTTGAATATATCACATTGAAGCTCTCTCCTATGATAATGGAATACCAATCTAGGGTGGCATTCGAAGTCCTCTGAAGAAGGGTGAGTTCTTCACTTGGAAAACTCGAGCTAAACAGCAAGCGACCCACTAAGCAGCTCAAGCAACTAAGATCAAAATTGATAATCCAATAATTCAAAATGAAGTAATCTTTCTTTCCTTTATAATATTTGTTGTGCCTTTATCCTACCTTTTCCCTCCGTACCTTGTTCACACACATGCTTTTCGAACTAGATATTAAGGGTATGTGTATTTCATGTGTGGGTGGTCCCCATTCACCACTAATAAAATAACATAGCATAATGTTACTAACTTCTAACTCCTAAGTATTCTAATGAAAAATAAAATGGGCCACAACATCACCAAAATTGGCCCCCAAACAGGGAAAATTTTATGGGCTAATATTCATAGGTAGCTAATTTTCCATTTTTTTTCCAAAAAAGATTCGCCAATTTCCATTTTTTTTGGAAATAATTTGCCCAAATTTTATAGTACACCATTATTTTACCCTTAAAATTGCCAAAATATTATATTGACTAATATAAAATCATTGAAAATCCAAATTTTTCTACAAAAATATCACCAAACATTTTACAATTTGCATATTAGGGACTAGTAAGATTTACCAAGGTTTCTAAACTTTAGGATAAACTTCCATCCTTAAAATTTTCCTTGCCCCCAAAATATATAAATAAATCTTGTTCAATAATTTAGGAAGGGACATTATAGTCTTCCCTGCAAAAAATTGTTTCTCCTCAAGCAATGCATGAACAAGTTCCCTCTCTGATTTTTTATCACCATTGTAACCACCAATAATACTAGGGTCCCAAATGTACCATTGAGTCATCCCTAATCTCAACATTGTTCCGACAAGAAGGAATCCCTCGATATCAGGATCCCAAGTTGTTGGGTGCCAGTTTTTCACTTATTTCCTACATTTGTTTCCCATATTTTACCTCATGACTATAACCATTGGTACTATCTTTGCCTCTTTTTCCTACAATTCTATCTTAACTTGTGATGTTTCACCTTATTTTCATTACTCTGTCATTTCATCAATTATTATGATGTATTGTGCATTTTTTATGACTAAATCAGGATGAATGTTTGGACAATATCCATGGTATTTTTTTGTCTTTCCAGATGCCATTTGTAGCACAAAATATCTCGAGCACGAGGCGTACAAGAGTAGTTAAAGGTGTGTTGTTTCAGTGAGCTTTTACACCATGATGTTGTTACACCATGTTGTTACAGACCCGCTGAAGAACTGTTGTTACAGCTGTACCGCTGACTGGATCTCGTTAACTCTTGATGTTGACTTGTCCTCTAGCTGTTACGCTACATTTGTGATTTATCATGATAGTTGTAGAAGTTATTAAGCATTGTATTTTTGGATAATATCCTCTAGGCGGTTTTGATTGTAATCTATAATTTTCCAGTCATAATTTTATTAAGAAGTGGTTGTAACCATATGTATTCTATTTTGATCAGCATGAGAATCATAAGATTCTCATGACTGATACATCCCTCATTTTTCTGAGATGTAACCACCATATATTTCTTGGCCCTTGAGGTCGAAAGGTTAGCAAAGAACATCATAACTTTGGCTCTGTAATTTTTCTCATATTAATACAAATTATTTTATTGTTGTTGTTACATGCTTTATCTGATTTATTTTCCGTAAGTTATTTCTCTACCTGTGCCCTGCTAGGGAGGAAGGGCCCTCCTCTTTAGCAGGGATTGCAGTGGTCAAGGTAGTTGTGTATACGTATTTCTATTTTGTTCATGTATCAATGGAAGTGTTGTTGTTGTTGTTTTAGCTGTGAATAGATCTGATTCAATTCCAATGTTTTATATGTTGTTACACATATGAGATCAGAGATACCAGCTAGGTAATTTTTATGTGGCACGCTTGGATAGATTAATTGAGGTGTGATTATAGTCTTTTAGATCATTTTATTTCTACATGAGTGATTTTCTTCCAACATTTACTTTAGCAACGATTTCCTTTATTTGGATTTGCTTCTGTTTTGATGTATCGGCACAGACATTGCGGTTGTCATTGAAATAAAAGACATCCCTGGATTGATAATTTATGTGTATTTTTTTACTCATTTAATAGTTATTAATACAACCTAACATTTTGGTGTTTTTTTCGGGGATGGCAATAACGATCCAATCAACCAGAGTTGTTTGTTAGAGGATAGAGTGTACCCAGTCTGCAATTTTCAGGTGGTAAGACGAGAGGTAAGAACCTACGCAGCGCTCTAACATACTTGAGCGGGCTCACCAATGCTAAACTGGGGCACTTAGAGGTGCAATTTTCGTGTGTCTCCAGTGACACAATTGTCGGGCGGTAAGAGGAGAGGTAAGAACCTGTGCATCGCTCTAACATACCTGAGCGGGCTCACCAATGTCTTGCTGGGAAACTTAAAAGTGTGAATTATTTTTTTTGGGTGTTTTCTTTAGGGTGTCTTTAGCTATACAGTTGCTGGGCGGTAAGACGAGAGGTAAGAACCTATGCATCGCTCTAACAAACTTGAGCGGGCTCATCGCTGTAGAAACTGAAGCACTTGTAGAATGAATTGATACACATTGGGTCCATGTGTGCCAGTAGGATGATATCAACATCCACAAACGCCCCCCACTCTAATAACTGTTAGTATGAATCCTTTGTCGAAGCGTACGAAAAAGGACCACTTTAGCTACGCATAACTAATAGCCCTAACAACAAAAGTGGATGCCAATATCTTCAGATCTGCAGTCAGTTTGACAAGAAAAGAGCTGCAAAACACCAGATCTATGTATGGAAAGACATTAAGCAGTAAAAACAAGGGTTTGCTCCATATACCAATAGACAAGACAAGAACAATTTTTGAAAGAATTTTTATATTAATTGGGCACCTGGGAGGAAAACAAGAAGGCGTATCCAATTCTCCTTAGTGGGATGGGTTCTTGGAAGTCCTCAGCACTTCAGATCTAAGATTTCTCTCTCTTGTTGGTGTAGAAAACCCACACAAAGAATGGAACTCAAAGGGAGCTCACACAACAAATGGTAGAAAAGAGTGACCAAGTGTATAGATCCAGAGTGATATAATAGGTAACAAAAGGTGAAGAATGGTAGGAAAAACCCTCCTATTTATAACAAAACATTGGGTCATTCTAGATCTTGGTGCATGGGTTAACCAGATCTAGATCCACTTTTTATGGAATATTTTATTATATTTGTTGGAGGGAAAAGGTATTTGACTTGGGTCAAATCCCTTAATTTTTCAAAAATAAATAAATAAATGATTTATTTATCTTTTTAAGGAAGCGGTTAGAAGATAATCAAATAAATAATGATTTATTTAATTATTTGTGGGTGATTTGGTCATATTTAGCAAGGAATATTATCTAAATAAGATTTAAATAATTATTCCTAGAAAATAATAAGATAAATAAAGGTTTATCTAATTAATTTCTTTGTTTTTGGGTTAAACATGACTGGGAATAATAATTAAATTATGGTTTAATTAATTATTCCATGAGGAAATTTTAAAAAAATAGGTTTGTTTAATATTTCCTTTTGGGGTTTCCTGTTTGGACCATAAACAACCTAATAAATGTGGTTTATTAAGTTATTTTCCATAGTGAAAGCAATTTTACTTAGGGTAAAATTGGTCTTACATGGTGTACTTGGGTCCATCTAATGATAATAGGTTAGATGACCAAAAAATGGTGTAACACTAACTATAGGAAATATGGGTCGTAAGAAGGAAAAGAAGAGTGCAGATTTGGGAAGAAATACATTCTTTGGAGATCTGATCTCAAGGGCAGAAAAGGAAAATTCTATGTCATACAGAGATAATAGGAAGATAGGACCATAAAAAGTGGCTACTATATCAAAGCCTGAGGCATCGGTGCCTTCCGTGTCTGGACCTCACCACCCTTCAAAAAACATATCCACTCTTGATATCAAGACTCCAGATTCAAAAATCAGTGGAAAATCATTGATTGGGATCTGAGAATTGAAGGACACTGAGTGACCAGTGGGGAGCATTAGGGACCTGAGGTGAATCATTTAATTAATCATCATTTGGATGCTGGTAGTCCAGTCAAATAGTTGGTCCTGGAACAAACTGATCCTTTTATTTATCAATGTCCAGCACACTTTGAGGTCAGTTCATCCCATCAGGAAGAATCAACCATGGGGGATGAGAATGTCAAGAGAGATAGCTCTATTACTTTTCAATTCCTGATAGTAGTGACACGGTATGAGGCTCCTATGAAGAATATTCCTTTGTCATCCCTACCATCCTTTCAAGGGATAGATGTTGAAGATCCTGATACATTTTTGTTCCAATTCAATGTGTTGTGTAGAGGATATGACTACACCTCGGACGCCCAGAAGCTGAAATTGTTTCCTACTACTCTAAAAGGAGCAGCATTAAGATGGTTTATGAGACTGGGCGTTGGCTCAATTCGAACCTGGAATGACATGAGGGAGGCCTTTCTCTTTAATTATTAGGATTACTATCGAACCAGGGATTTGAAGGAAGAGATCTTCAGAATTGCATAGGAGGAGGAAAGCTTGGAAGACTATATGGAGCAATTCCATTACAATTTACAAAGGTCTAAGTTTAGTAACTTAGCCCTGGAAATTATGAAGCCAATATTCTTAATAGTTACAATAGATGACTGTTTGGAGCATTTGAATCTGTTGGGAAAGGGAGACATATCTCAAGAACTGCTTGAAGAAATAATGAAGCTTTTCCTGCGAAGTTCAAGAGGATCGGTCAAAGGGAGAAGTTTAGTTTGGGACCCTTCAGTCTGGACATAGAATTCCACAAGTGGAGGAGTAACCAGAGCAGAGATCAAAAATATATTTTAGGATTTTAAAACTGACCTCCTTAGCACTCTCTCTTCCTATATCACTACGGTGCAAGTTAAGAAAGCACAAGCAGAAGCTGAAGAAGCCTTAGCAATATTATGTCCCTGAATCAAAAAGAAACATCTGGAAATGGAATGTGGATTAAATAGTGTCAGCATGTGTAATATCTATGAATTGACAATATTTCTATGAATCAATGTCCTTAATTACCCAGACTGAAGGTTGTACTTCAAGAATCAAGCGAGGATGTCCAGTCTTCTTATTTCATCGGATCAAAGAGACCATGGCAGCCATGACCTACAGGTATGCCTCCAGATTTTTTCTATTTTTATCCTTGGAATAATGTTTATAAAAGTCAGCAATACCCATGGCAGTATCCTACTCCTTTTTCAACACAATTTCCTTCAACATGGAACCAGTGGCCATCTCCTCCACCAATGCAATATCCACCATCACAACCCAATACTTAGGGTCAAAATTGGAGAAGTAATGGCCAAGGTCTAGTACCCCTTGCACTACCAATACAACAGCAGTTACAACTACCTTCTATTCAAAATCCTGCACCTTATGTCTGACCCCAATTACTTGCGCAACCTAACCCCAGTCCAAATAATAAGGCATCCCAGAGCATAGATTCTCCAACTACCCTCCAGACTTATCTTATTACTCCTATTGGAATCAACAAGGTTCAGCTTTGATTGGGGAAAGAAATTAGACCTAAACATACTCCCATTATTACCGAAGAATCTGAGTCACCTAGAAAGAATATGGGCGATTTTGAGGCAGCTTTTACACATGTAACAGCTGATACAACACCCATTGTTACACTTGTAGCAGCTAGCTCGGGAGTGTCTATTGTTTCTAAAACAGCCAACCCCAGCAAGGTTGGTGCATCTATGATAGCTGACTCGGATGTTACATTCAGGATCCTCCATACCCTCAACGATTAACTAAAACTAGGCCAACCTCACAACCTGAATCCAAATTCCTCAAGGAACTGCAAAATTTTTATGTGTGGATTCCATTGTTACAAGCTCTTAAGGAAGTACCTATCTATGCTAAAATAGTGAGGGATCTGTGCATAAAAAAGCCTGGAATAAAACCTAAAGACCCTGGTACTATCCATGTCATCGGGAAATTTTCCAATATCATGATTGATCGACCCTTGTTGACTAAATATAATGACCCAGGGAACCCTACAATGACTATCCATATTGATGATCAACCCATAACCAACACTTTTATTTATTTAGGGGCAACCATTAATTTCATGACTAAATACCTCTTTATCTCCCTATGACTTCATGGACTTAGACCTACACCCACAGTGCTTGAATTAGAAAATAGGTCTCGTGTCAAGCCCAATGGAATGATAGAAGATGTGGTTATCACTATGGATTCTTGGAATTATCCAGCTGATTTTCTCATTTTACAAACCAAATCCAACCTGGGGGGTCATCCTTTAATCTTGGGAAGACCGTGGCTATACACTGCAGACACATATATCGGATGTAGGTCTTTATCTATGGTGATCTCAGATGGGAAATCCACTCAGAACCTGAATCTTCACCCCCCAGCAAAACCTCACATGGATTTGAGTAGTCCCTGGTGGGACAAATTTGAACTTGAATCTGACATTTCCCTACCTCTCCTCGCACTTGGAAAAGCACAATACTTTAAGGATGAAACAGAGGATGATATCATTAATGGTTTTATTAGTAGTTCACTCTGTGTTGCCTCCATTAGATATCTAGGGGAAGAATATGAGGTTTATGACACAATTATTAAACATTTGAAAACCACTCCGCATACTATCAGCAGTCCCATTGAAATTGAACCTGGGAAATGTTTAAACATTAATCCTAACCTTACTGCTAAACAAAACAGATTTCGGATACAGCTATTACAGAAATATAAAAAGTCATTTTCATGGGACTATACGGATATGAAAGGAATCCATCCTAGCCTATGCACTCACCGTATTTATCTTAAAGAGGATTGCATACAATTTAGACAACTGCAGTGCCAAATGAACCCTACACTTAAGGAGATAGTGAAAGAAGAATTGCAGAAACTCCTTAATGCTAATTTTATTTACCCCATTCTGACAGCCAATGGGTGTCTCTTCTTATCATAGTTCTGAAAAATAACGGCAAGTGGAGAGTCTGTGTAGACTATAGAGAGATTAACAAGGCTACTCAAAAGGACCATTTTCCTTTACCATTCATTGATCAGGTCCTGGATACTCTCTCTCGTAAAAAAAAAAATTTAATTCCTAGATGGGTTTAGTGGCTATAATCAAATACAGATTTCCCCGAAAGACCAAGACAAGACAACCTTCACTTGCCCGTGGTGTACTTTTGCATACAAAGTCCTTCCTTTTGGCCTCTGTAATTCACCAACAACTTTTCAGAGGGAAATATTGGGTATTTTTTCCGATATATTGAATGACTGCCTTGAAATACTTATGGATGATTTTACACCCTACGAGGAATCCTTTGAGACAACATTAGTTAATTTGGAAAAAGTGTTGGAACACTATGAACAAACTAATGTTTCTCTGAACACAGAGAAATGCCACATGATGATGACTGAGGGAATTATGCCGGGACATTTCATTTCGACAGATGGAATCAAGGTAGATCCTACAAAAATTGAGGTAATTTCGAAAATCCAAACCCTAAGACTCTGAAATAGGTACGTATTTTTTTGGGACATGCAGGATACTACATGATATTTATAGAAAAAATTTCAACGATTTCATCTCCTCTGTTTTTGTTTCTCATGAAATACGCGGAATTTGTGTGGATAGGGATGTGTGAGCAGGCCTTTCTGAAGTTAAAGAACTGTGTAACATGAACACCTATTTAGGAGGAACAAAATGGGGATTTCCATTCCATATCACTACGGATGCATCCGACATAGCTGTGGGTGTTGTTTTGGGGAAACTAGAGGAGAAGAAACCTTACGCCATTTATTACATCAACAAGAATTTAACTCCAATAGAACTCAACTACATTGTGACTGAGAAGGAATTCCTAGCAGTAGTGCATGCTATCAACAAATTTCAGCACTACATCACTGGGTATCAAGTATTTGTACACACTAACCATGCTTCAATTTGATTTTTGATGAAAAAACCTGTTACTAATGGTAGAGTTACACGATGGTTATTGTTGTTACAGGAATTCGATATTACTATTTTAGATAAACTCGGAAAAGATAATGTAGTTGTTTCTTTTCTTTCTAGATTAACTATAACTGATGACTGCACTTCCACTGAGGATTATTTTCCAGATGAATATCTTTTTGTCATCTCTACTCACTCACCATGGTATGCAGATATATCCAATTACCTTGCTACAGGGAAATTCCCACACCATTTATCTTCCAAAGAAAAGAGGAAGATTATACAACAGAGTGCTACCTAGTCCTGGATAGAAGGAAATCTCGATCACACTAGACCAAACTTTTAGATTAGGCTATGTGTTAGAGAAGATGAGGTATTTTAGAACTTGAAGGCTTTTCATGAGGAACCTTATGGAGGGCACTTCGCTGACAAAAGGACGAGATATAAATTACTCTCAACAGGGTACTGGCCAACTATATTCCAAAATGCCAAGAAGTTTGTGAAGGGATGTGATAGCTTCCATAGGATGGGCCAGCCTCTGAAATCAGATGAGATGCCGTTATAGCCTCATATAGTGATAAAAAAATTTGAGAAATGGGCCCTGGACTTTGTGGGGACAATTAATCCTTCATCACAGAAAAAATCATACATATTAGTCTGCACCAACTATGTCACAAAAGTGGGTTGAAGCAAAGGCACTAATTACAGCAACAGAGCATGATGTTGCAGAATTCCCATTTGAAGATATTTTTGTTCGCTTCAAGATACCCAGAGAGATAGTGACAGATGGAGGGCCTCAGTTCACATCTCATTTTATCAAGAAGCTGGTCGAAAATTATAGAATTCATCACAGAATCACTTCACCTTATCACCCACAAGAAAATTGTCAAATGGAAAGAACCAATAAATTCATTGAGGGAATATTAACAAAGACAGTAGCGAGCCACCAAAGAAACTGGGCCGAGAAACTTCCAGAGGTACTATGGGCTTACAGAACAACATGGAGAAACACTACAGGCTTCTCACCATATGATATGGTGTATGGTAAGAATCCTTTATTCCCCATAGAGTTCGAGATAAAGACATTGAAAACAACATTGCAGGTCAATCGGGACTTAAGTACAGCACAGACATAAATATTGAATCAACTCTATGAGTTGGAAGAGAAATGGTTGGCTACTATTCAACAAACATAGATCATTCAGCAGCAAAGAGCTAGATGGCATGATGGGTTTATTAAGAATAATAAGATCCAGAAAGGAGATTGGGCTCTTTTTTATGACTCGAGGTTCAAGGATTTCAAAGGAAATCTCTGCACTAGATGGCTAGGTCCTTACGAAGTAGACACGGTATTTGACAATGGAACTGTACAATTGATCACCATCGACAGTGCTAAGACACCCTTACTGGTTAATGGGCACTGTCTAAGGTTATATCATCAACCTACTTTGAAGGAATCATTTGTTAACATTGTCGCGGACTCTGATCTTCATGTTACAACAGCAAGGGAACATTCCCCTGTGCAGCCTGAAATTTGAAATTTCAATAAGTGCAGCAGCTGAAAACCACACTTGTGGCAGTTGGTACACCTGTTTAATATATATATATATATATATATATATATATATATATATATATATATATATATATATATATATATTGTTAGCCAGCCATAAAAAAATTTATACCAAATGCTGGCTAAAAAACTTCTTGAGCCTTCAAGGAACAAATTCCATTGCTAAAAATTGTTGGCTCTTGAAGACTCTTGAAGGCCTCATGCCTATCCTTTGTCCAAACTTTACTGTTGTTCCCATTTTTACACTTAGAAATCCTGCTGATTTCCAAGCCAAAATATTGTTGCAAGCACATTTTTCCCCTTTCCCTTCTTCCAAAACTAACCTCAGTTTCTATCCCTCCATCTCCCATACAAAATCCCTCATTTACATTTTTTTTCCTTTTCCCCTCCATCAAAACCCATTTGACAAGGTTGAAAACCCACTTTTAAACCTTATCCGAACCCTCAATTCCCCTTGAAAATCATTGAAAACTATAAAAAACCCATATTTTGGACTTAAGCCCCTCGGGCTTAGTCTTAGACCCCTTTTTCCATCGACCCTTGGTCACATCTTTTCCCATGCGCCCGCGGCCCCACAATCGGGCGCCAAGCCCATATTTTGTATTAATATTTCTCGGCTATAGTTTAAAACCTTGGTTTATATTGAAAATTCATCGGTTTTATTATTATATTATAAATCCCCGCTGGTTCAAATTTGATTCGTTCCGCATCGTCGATCTGATCTGCAGATCGGACGGTGCGGAGTCCGTCTCCCGGTGGTCCCCACATTCCACTAGCCGATTGTCGAAACCGCGCGGTTTTCATCGCACCGCCTTTGGGAAAAGGCGGTTTTTCCCCGATTGCTAGTGATTCCATACACCGTGTGACACGCGTCCCCTGTACTTTTTCAAAACCGCTTGCTCATCACGCATTATCGTTCGTACGCAGACGCCCAGTGATATTGTCGTGCACCGTCCAATCTGGGGTGGGCCATCCAATGTTTATCGCTCGCCGAAAATGCCCGATGCTTAATGTGGTCCCGACGCGTCGTCCAGTTAATCTCCGCCGTCGATCTGATCTGCAGATCGATGGTCCATATTCCATCGCCCTGATTCCATCGCCCAGTCAAGGATTCTCCGTTTTGACTTTGCCCCTCGCTCTCGATCATCGATCTCTGCACGATCGACGGCTCTGATTTAATCTTTCTTCCACCTTCTCCGATCAATCCTGACCGTTGGATGATGCCATCCAACAGCCACACTTCCTCCACATGCCTCCATAGCAATAAACCTATAAATGCATGGATTTTATAATAAGTCGTTTGTATGTTGCAGGGTTTCGAGGTTTTATCGCCATTTTTCGAGGAAAATTCGAAGGCGGAGGAAGACGATCCTCCCGCCTTCGATTCACCAAAGAAAATCATCACAGGGTTTTCACTCCACATTTATCAATGATCTGCAAAGGCATTGATGCCTTTCAAACCCTGCACGGCCCTGCACATCAGCAAAAACACAGCAAGTCAATCACAAATCGCAGATTATCAGTGACGGAGATCAAAATGAACCAGAACAGAGGATGGAAGACATAATTATGGGCATCGTGGCTGAGAATGATTATCAAAAGCCTAATCCCCCAAATTAAAACACAATTAAAGGAAAATCTGAAGTGTTTTATCGACAGGAAACCCTCCACCACCACAAATTGAGGCAAATTGATCCCTCTAGCTACCACGATGCCACCTGTGCTTCAAAGTATTCAATCAGAGGCCGAATTTATTGATCAGGATCAGATATTTGTCTCAGCGCAGCCAGAAAGTTACTTCTGCAAGGAAACTTAATGCAAATAACATCTGCAGAGTTACTTCGACGCCACACAGAGCCTCAAAAGTCAACAAAAGCTCCCACTGAGCTTAAATCTTTATGTAAAATAATTTAATACAGAGAATATGTATGTAAGTTTCTTCATTGAGCCCCTCAAAGGCCAAGAAGTCATTAAGTCTGTATTAATTGTAAATTGAGATCTTTTATCAGATCTCACCTCCTCATCCTTCTATATATACTTCTGCAGAAGATGAGTGAGGGGTTGGTTGCGGAACTTGGAAACATATTTGAGCAAAAAACTTCTGATTGTAAATCGTGTTCACTGGCCCTTGGAGCTCTGCTTTTGATAGATTAGATACGCTGAATAGTGAAGATGATTTCTGAACTAAAACATTAGACCTGAGTACTGTAACTGGTTTGACATCAATAAACAAGCTGTTTCTTGGGATCCTGGTCTATATCACTGGTGAAGTGCTTCTTTCTTTGTCAGTGTTTTCCTTCTATGTATGTCATATTGTCCACTATTATTTGATAAAGGACAAAATTTATAGAGTTAGGACCTACTGTATATCAGTAACCTTCTCTAACTGAAAGCTTTATCTCAATGTTTTCCTCTAATTTGTTTATTTAAGAATGATTTAATACAGTTTAAGCAGTTAGGAATGCTGGAGTTCCCTCGTCCTACTGTTTGCTTTAAACATTGTTCTTGAAAGTTATTTTCCTTATTTTCTTATTAAAGATGACTATGGAAGATATGGTGTGCCCTGGTCCTAGTTTTTCTCCAAAAGCAGATTCTGAAAGTTTCCCTTGGTGTTGACTGAAAGCAGACTAGGTTTAAAAGTACTTTATCTGATCTTAAGTTTACACTTTGTCTTCCCTTATATGTTTTCATACTTTCTGAAGGTAATTATGTGGATTACTGGATTGTTTGTCAATTAAGCTACTTTAATACAAACTTGCCCAAGAAGTCAATGGTTAGCCCTGCACTTGGTTGGTTTTAAATAGTTACTTAAGAGGCTTTTCTTGTTTGGACTGACTATAAATCCTTTGTGAAATTATTATCAGTTTCCACCTCTCCAACACTTTATTGTTCCCATTCCATCATTTAAATCTCAATAATCTTGTGATATAGATGACTTGCCCCTTGGATCACTCTTGATGTTGTTGTTCAATTAAAGCCCTGTTATGACCCCATAGCCCAATGGACTAAAAACCAGCGTTATATCTATCTTTTTAGCCTAGTCGTTCTATTCACTTGCAACTTCTCACCTTTGAAACTTTTTGCACTTAGAACTTTCTCCTCAAAATAATAATCATGCTCAACCATCCAAAAACAAAACAAACCCTTGGCCTTCATAACTAGCCTAATATTATTACCCCAAATTTCAAAGACAAATCCATCTTTGCACTTATTGGAGAGATCCCTCTCCGGATTCAGGAGGGCTAGATCCTAGAATCCCAAATTTGGTTGAAACGATGTTGCTTCTGCAGTTTTAGTCTCACCAATCTACTAAAATTACAGATTCCTAACATTTCTGGCGACTCCGCTGAGGAACTCGAACCCAAAATCTTATTTTATTTTTATAAAACCTTGTGAGTTAAAAGCAGCCTTTTCAAGAACTACCAAAGAGTGGTAATCATGGTAAAACTTGTTTGAATCAGTGACAAGCTAGGTAAAACCTAGGATTCTCTTAAGACTTTATCTAACCTTGAAAGATTAGCTGGCTTAGCCATAAGAGTAAATTGTATTTGTCTCATAACCATAGCTAAGTTTTGAAACAAAGTTAGGATATTCTTAAAAACCATACAACTGAAAAATAACTTAGAAAAACCTAAAAAATATTTCGGATTGGTATCCAATAAACATGGTGGTGGACCATAAAACCTTTTACCTCCTTAGAAGCTAAAAAATTCCACTTGGCGACTCCAAAATCATTAGCAGACCTTAATACTCCACTGGGAAGAACCCTCATCATTATAACATCATTCAAACTTAGTTAGAGGACTGTAGGATTAAGATTCGTGTAAACAGATTAGTTAACCTCTCAAATACTGCCATATCTGGTTGAACTTTTCTTGTTTATTTGGGTCTAACAACACAACATAGTGGCTCCTAGAAAGATTCACACTAGAGCCTATCCTAACCCTGACCCACCTGAATTAGTTGATAACCCAGAAAGTATCCTTAGGAAGTCTCCTAGGATTAAATTATCAACTATTTTCAGATCACCCTTCAGAGCTAATTCAGTCCCTGAAAATATTTCAGCTCTACAACAATCTCAAGTTGACTTAGTAAATCCATTTAGAACTAGGTCTCTTGGTTATTTATATCATTTAGATTCTGAGTCTTCACTATCATCTCCTAAAACAAGTGAACCTCTTGGTAGTAGAGAAACAACACCTCCTGATTTACATTTCCTTCACAAATTAGGTGTCTCTCATCCAAGATCAGCTCAACAGTCTATTCATGGTCCATCCACTTCTGCTCACCCTACATCCATTGTTCAAACCACTCCACTTCAACCCACCATTCCTGTTGTTAATCCACTCCTTGTAAATCCTCCCCCACCACCTATCATGGCAGCATGGTATGCTCCCCTAGTCCTTCCTGTATCATTAGTCAATCTTCCACAGGACTATCAGTCCAAAATTCCATTATATGATGCCAACAATGCTACAACTACATCACAACATGTGGATAAGATGAATGAATATTTTGACATAAATGAAACTGATGATGGTTCTGTCAAGCTTAGGTTATTTGCTCAGAGCTTAGGGGGAGAAGTGAGAAAGTGGTTCAAAGGTTTAGCCCCCCATAGTATTAATGATCTCCAAGCCTTCCATCAAACATTCTTAAACAAATGGGAAGTAAATAAGAACACTCTCCAAGTCCTTTCTGACTACAAGAACCTCCATAGAAACACTGGGGAAAGTGTGAAAGCTTATTGCACTAGATTCAATAGTGTGTATAATGCACTTTCCCCGGAACTAAAACCTCCACAAGGCTCAGCTTTAAACAAGTTTCCTGAAGGATTTGAATCTGACATGACCTATCAGCTGAGAGAGAGAGAGACTTTGTAACTCTTGAAGATATGCAAAGAGGTTCTCTTTCTGTGGAAGTCAACTTAATGGAGAAGAGAGCAAGAATGAAAACTGAAAAGAGAGTTTCCTTTAGAGAATAATCCACACCTTCTACTTCCAACTCAAAGATGGAGAGAATGATGGAAGAAATTATGAAAGAGATGAGCATAATTAAGAGAGCACAAGCAAGCCAAAACCAAGCTACTCCTAAAAATATAAATCAGAACCAGAATCAGAATGTTAGAAGGAACCAACCTCCAAACAGATCTAGGGAAGATGATCAGCAGATCACTCCTCCATTTCATCAAAACTATGTAAGCAAGGTTGAGGAAACAGATGAGATAACAGAGGAAGATGCTATCAACATGCTGGAGGTAGACAATGATGACTTTGAGATTCATTATGATAGAAAACAAGGTCTATACACACCTTATGATGACAAAAGAGATGATGATGAGAATTATTATCAAAACATGGAAAATTTCATCATAGAGCCTCAAAGAGAATATGACCTTAGAAGTAAAACTAGTCAACAACCCCCCAACAACAAGACCTCTGACGAATCTTCACAAAACAACACTGCAACCAAGCCTAAAAAGATTAAACAAAAGGACAAAATAGTGGCTGTAAATTCTGATAAAGGAAAAGGTAAAAGCACTCAAAACAATTAAAATCAGAGTGCAGACATTAGCAGTACTGACACTTCAGCTAGTACTCCTACAAAAACAATTTTGTCAAGTGTAAATAAAACAAATCAGCAAGTTGATATTGCTGATAAAGTAACAACTGATAAGGCTGAAACTAGCACCTTAAAGAGTCAAATTCCTTTCAGCCTGGAGCAAGAAATTTCAAAAATCAAAATCTCTGTTCCCCTCACTGAGTTAGCTTCCCAACATGTATATAGAACCCAAATTCTGAAGGCTTTGAAAATAGAAGAAAATGAGGACACAGTCAATCTTAATGATGACCAACCAGAGTTGATTTTTGGTCCTAAGATTGAAGGTAGATATCAAGAGGGACCTGTTCCTCCCTTTTATGTGAGTTTAAATGTTCATGAAAAAATTTTGCACAACGCTATGCATGATTCTGGGGCTTCTCATAATTTAATGCCAAAAGCTGTAATGGAGAGCCTGGGTTTAGAAATCACCAGACCTTACAAAGACCTTTACTCCTTTGATTCCAGCAGAGTAAGATGTTTAGGATTAATTAAAGACCTCTGTGTTAACTTAGCCCAAATTCCAGCCAAATGTTTAGTCATGGATATTTTTGTGGCTGATGTGCCCCCAAATTATGGAATGTTACTATCAAGATTTTGGGGGGCTAAGTTACAAGGGACTATGCAAATGGACATGACCTATGCAACTATCCCTGTTTTTAATAAAACTAGAAGACTTTAGAGGGAGTCCCATATGAAATTCACAGTTACAAGTCAAGAAAAACCACAAAACTCTCTCGTGTATTATGTAACTACAGGCCTTGATTCTTTTATTATGTTTAATGATGAAACACTTGGTGAACAAGTCACTTTATCTGGATTAATGGCCAACAGGGAGGAAGAGGAACACAACGTAGGTGTGTCTAAATAGTTTGTTGAACCTGTAAAATCTAGCAAACTAAAAAAAGGTCATGAGCTACAAGGCAAATGTCCTTTGCTCTTAAACATTCACAATCAAGAAAACAACCCTCAAATAAACGCAAACCTTGGGGAATCAAAACAAATACAACTAAGTGTTGAGTTTCCACAACAACCTTTGAGCACGTTAGTTGAAGAGGACGGTAACCAGGATGAAACTAAGAAATGTCCTCTATGGAGTATGTATTTTGATGGATCCTGCACTAAGAACAATGCTGATGCAGGTGTTTGGATTACTAACGCTGAAAATAACCACACATAAAGCATTTCTTGCAAATTAAACTTTCAGTGTTCCAATAACATAGCAGAATATGAATCCCTTCTCTTAGGCTTACACCTATTGAAAACGTTAGGAGCCAGAAGAATCAATGTGTATGGGGATTCAGAGTTAGTCATTAGGCAAGTAAATGGGGAGTATAACGCTAATCATCCCAGACTTAGAGCCTACCGAAACGATGTCATGGACCTTTTGAAAACATTCGAGGAATCCAAATTGTTCTTTGTCCCAAGAAAAAGAAATATCGCGGCCCACAAATTAGCCTTTGCATCTAGAACATGCTTAATGCCATATAGCACCAAAGACTACACAACCGAGATAAAATTTAGACCAGCTGTTCCTGAAAACAAGAAATATTGGCAGGTGTTTGACAATGACAAACAAATAGGAGACTTCATGCAATTCAGAAATGAATTCGAACTAAACAGTTCAGACTTAGACTATGAAACAGATTTCAAGGAAGAAAATTTTCTTGATGAAGAAGAACTGTCTCCTCAACCTACTAATATAAACCTGTTGTCAAACAAATTTATAAACAAAACCAGAATTGAATGCAGAGTTAGAAACAGAGGAGTTAGAAACTCTGCACTCTAAAGATGAAAGTTTGCCTAAGGGTCTGGCCCCTTTAGAATAGATGTTTGATTTTAACGATGTGGCAAATAAACCAAGACTAGAATCTGTAGAGACTGAAGTGGAAGAGTGCAATATAGGCAGTAAACTTAAACCTATGATGATTAAACTGTCTAAAACATTACCAACTCACATTAAACTTAAATACATTGAGCTGTTCAAAGAGTTTTATGATGTTTTTGCTTGGAGTTACGAAGATCTTAAATCCTATGACACTGAAATAATACAGCACAAAATTCCCCTCAAAGAAAACCAAAAACTATTCAAACAGAAACTGCGCAGAATAAACCCTGTTCAGCTACCTTTGGTTCAGAAGGAGATCATGAAAATGTACGATGATGGTATTATTGTCCCTATTAGATATTCTGAATGGGTGTCTAATCTAGTGTCAGTTAGGAAGAAAACTGGAGAAATCGGGCTTTGTATAGACTTTAGAGACTTAAACAAAGCTTCATTAAATGACAACTACCCTTTGCCCAAGATGGATCATATTTTACAAAGGGTGGTAGGGTCTAGAAGAATTTCTTTGTTGGATGGCTATTCAGGGTACAATCAAATCTTAGTTCACCCTGCTGATCAATTAAAGAGAACCTTTACTACACCATGGGGCACTTTCATGTATGTGAAAATGCCCTTTGGTCTAATGAATGTTGGAGCAACTTTTCAAAGAGCCATGGACATATCATTCTCGGAGGAACTGGGCTTCTTCATCATTATCTATCTAGATGATGTCACTGTGTTTTCAAAAATAAATGAAGAGCACTTAGAACATTTGAGAAAGGTTTTGGAGAAATGCAGAAAGTTTGGAATATCTTTAAACCCTAAGAAAACACTATTTGGTCTCCAAGAAGGTAAACTTCTTGGGCACATTATTTCTGAAGAGGGTATAAAGATAGATCCAAAGAGGATTGAGGCCATATTGCAAATCTCTCATCCTCGAAACATCAAAGAGTTGCAATCTTTCATTGGAAAGATTAAATTTTTGAGAAGGTTCATCCCCAACTTGGTTGAGCTCCTTAGGAATATCACAAACATGTTAAAGAAGGAGCAAGGGGTAAAATGGACCTTGGAAGCAAAGAAGTCCTTTGAACTGGTGAAACAAGCGTTAACCAAAACACCGGTTCTTATAAGTCCTGATTTTTCAAAAGATTTTTATATTTTTTCATTTGCATCAGAACATACCATAGTTGTTGTCCTTTTACAGAAAAATCCACAAGGACAAGAGCAACCTATTTCATTCTTTAGTAAGGCATTGAGGGATGCCCCTTTGAAGTATAACATTATGGAGAAGCAAGCTTTTTCTTTGGTTAAAGCTTTGAAAGACTTCAGAGTGTACATCCTTCACTCACACATCATTGCCTTTGTCCCAAACTTAGTTGTTAAATACATTCTAACACAGGACCCAGATGGTAAGAGAGGTAAGTGGATCGCTATTATTCTTGAATATGATTTAGAGATAAAACCCACTAAACTCATCAAAGGCCAAGGTCTAGCTAGATTGATGGCTGAATCCAATTTTTAAGTTCTTGATATTAATATGATTAATGCTTTGGATGACCAAAAAGAATCTCAACTCCTATTTTTGAAGATAATTTTATGAATTCTCCTTGGTATGCTGATATTATTTATGTTTTTCTTAAATTGAATACACCTCCTAGTTTGACAAAAACAAAGGCAAGATTCCTCAAATTGAAAGCTGTAAACTATTGCATTATAGATAGATGTCTTTATTGGAAAAATGCAAGTGGTCTATTGCTTAAATTTTTGCCTAAGTTTGATGCAGAGAAGGTTAAACACCAGTTCCATGAAGGAGAGTGTGGAGGTCATTTGTACTGGAGGACAACAGCCAACAAAATTTTAAGGGTTGGTTTCTATTGGCCTACTCTTTTTCCTAATATCCACAAGATGATCATAGCCTGTCATAAGTGTCAAATTTTTGAAGGAAAAATAAAACTGTTACCCCTACCTCTGCATCCAATCACTGTTGAGGCCCCATTTCAACAGTGGGGACTTGACTTCATAGGAGAAATCCATCCACCATCGGCTGCCCAGCATAGATGGATTCTCACTGCCACAGACTATTTCACTAAGTGGATAGAAGCCATACCTTGTAGACAGGCCAATGATTCAGTTATCATAAAATTCATGGAGACTAACATTCTCTCCAGATTTGGCTATCCTACCAAGATCATCACTGATAATGCAGCAGCATTTGGATCAAATAAAATGGTTGAGTTCTGTCATAGATATTAGATAAATTTGGGGCATTCCACGACCTATTACCCTCAAAGTAATGGACTTGCAGAATCCTCAAACAAAAGTCTAGTGAACATAATCAAGAAACTGTTGGAGGATAACAAAAAGTCTTGGCACACAAAGCTGGTTCATGCACTTTGGGCTGACAGATTGACTTTGAAGAAATCCATTGGTATGTCACATTTCCAGGTTGTGTACGGTACTGATGCAATTTTTCCAAGCAGCCTTGGTGTTCCAGTGATGAAGTTGATTCAAGAGTTACAAACTGAAGAAAATGACATGATCAGAAGAGTGAACGAGACCATTCATCTTCAGCAAACCAGAGAGGAAGTGTATAGCAAAGCATTGCAGAAGCAGGACAGCATTAAAAATATTTTTGACAGAAGAAAAAAGGCCAGCAATTTCAATATTGGGGACAAAGTTCTAAAGTGGGATTCAAGAAGGGAAGAGAAGGGCAAGCATGGAAAATTTGACCACTTATGGCTTAGCCCTTACTCTATTCACTCAACTGCTGGTAACAACGCATTTTTCTTGTAGGAGTTGAATGGAGCAGAACTATTTGGGGGTCCTGTCAACGGCAAGATGATTAAGCATTACTTCTCTTGATCCATGTTATGTTCCAAAAGAATTTTTATCTTCTTTCCACTATAAATATTTCATCCACCATTGCATTCAAAGTTGTAAAAATCAAAAATACAAAAACAATGAAAAGAAAGAAAAGAGGGCATATTGTGAAAACAAGAAAGGTATAGCCCCATACCAAAAAAGAGAAAAAAATCTAAAAGTGTGCAAGCTCAAATGCCGCTCCTACAAAACACACTTCTAGTTAGTCAAATTGTTTAATCTTGACTAATTGGTTTTAAATTTTCTGCCGATAGGATAGTGAATTTGATTTGCCAAACTATTTAATCTTGGCTTATCAGTAGATAGTTTAGGATAGAAATTAAAGGTTCAAATATGATCAGAATCTGAACCTAAGTTTCCAAGAAAGAAATGACTCAAATATGTTCTATTTTCTTGAGTAAAAAAAGATGTAAATCTGGTTCAAATCAACTCAAAATCTGAACCAGAGAACAAAGAAAGAACAGCTCAAACAAAATTCAAAATAGAGCTATAAAAAGAGAAGGCAGTTCTTTGAAATTTCAGATCTTAAGCCTTCTGTTTTAAATTAATTTTTTGCAAAATAAATGTCTATGTGCAGCTTTTGTTTATGCCATAGATCACAGCAATTCAAAAAACTTAATCTTGACTTGACTGTTTTTAAATTTATGTCCTAGAATTTAGAGAATTAAAATATGTTGGATAGTTTAATCTCAACAGATAGTAGAATAGGTAGAGAAGCATATGAACTCAACTGTTTAATCTGTTTAGGGAGAAATAAGGAGTATAATTAGATTAGTTTTATGCTTTCAAAATAATAAAATGTTGTAAAAAGAGTTTGCCAATCCAAGTGCACTCTAATGAAGAAAAAATGTTAGATCAGTAGGATTGGGTAGGTAGAAAGTTTGTATTGATGAAGATCCATTATGTTTATGGTTGCTAATATGTTTTTGGAGAAAGCCATCTCAGCAAAAGAGGAGTAGCCCAATGGATGAGGCAACTGGTTAGACTCCCAGAGAACATCAATGGATAAGGCACAGGTCAGCCTCCCAGAGAACACAAGTCTGAAAGTTATTGATACCTTCAAGAAGGCATCATCCCCAAGTGGAGCCATTATTAGCCACCCATAAAATTTGTTATACCAAATGCTGGCTAAAAAACTTCTTGAGCCTTCAAGGAACAAATTTCATTGCTAAAAATTGTTGGCTCTTGAAGACTCTTGAAGGCCTCATGCCTATCCTTTGTCCGAAATTTACTGTTGTTCCCATTTTTACACTTAGAAATCTTGTTGATTTCCAAGCCAGAATACTGTTGCAAGCACATTTTCCCCCCTTCCCTTCTTCCAAAACTAACCTCAGTTTCTATCCCTCCATCTCCCATACAAAATCCCTCATTTACATTTTTTTTCCTTTTCCCCTCCATCAAAACCCATTTGACAAGGTTGAAAACCCACTTTTAAACCTTATTCGAACCCTCAATTCCCCTTGAAAATCATTGAAAACTATAAAAAACCCATATTTTGGACTTAATCCCCTCAGGCTTAGTCTTAGACCCCTTTTTCCATTGACCCTCAGTCACATCTTTTCCCATGCACCCGCGGCCCTGCAATCGGGCGCCAAGCCCATGTTTTGTATTAATATTTCTCAGCTATAGTTTAAAACCTTGGTTTATATTGAAAACTCGTCGATTTTATTATTATATTATAAATCCCTGCCGGTTCAAATTTGATTCGTTCCGCGCCGTCGATCTGATCTGCAGATCGGACGGTGCGGAGTCCGTCTCCCGGTGGTCCCCACATTCCACTAGCCGATTGCCGAAACCGTGCGGTTTTCATCGCATCGCCTTTGGGCAAAGGCGGTTTTTCCCTGATCGCCAGCAATTCCATACATCGCGTGACACGTGTCCCCTATATGTTTTCAAAACCTCTTGCTCATAGTGCATTATCGTTCGTACACGGACGCCCAGCGATATTGTCGTGCACCGTCCGATCTGGGGCGGGCCATTCAACGGTTATCGCTCGCCGAAGATGCCCGATGCTTAACGTGGTCCCGACGCGCCATCCAGTTAATCTTCGCTGTCGATCTGATCTACAGATCGATGGTACACATTCCATCGCCCTGATTCCGTCGCCCAGTCAACGATTCTCCATTTTGACTTTCCCCCTCGCTCTCGACCGTCGATCTCTGCGCGATCGACGGCTCTGACTTAATCTTTCTTCTGCCTTCTTCGATCAATCCTGACCGTTGGATGATGCCATCCAATGGCCACGCTTCCTCCACATGCCTCCGCAACAATAAACCTATAAATGCATGGATTTTATAATAAGTCGTTTGTATTTTGCAGGGTTTCGAGGTTTTATCGCCAGTTTTCGAGGAAAATTCGAAGGAAAAGGATGATGATCCTCCCGCCTTTGATTCACCAAAGAAAATCATCACAGGGTTTTGACTCCATGTTTATCAATGATCTGCGAAGGCATTGATGCCTTTCAAACCCTGCACAACCCTGCACATCAGCAAAAACACAGCAAGTCAATCACAAATCGCAGAATATCAGTGACGGAGATAAAAATGAACCAGAACAGAGGATGGAAGACATAATTATGGGGATCACGACTGAGAATGATTATCAAAAGCCTAATCCCCCAAATTAAAACACAATTAAAGGAAAATCTGAAGTGTTTTATCGACAGGAAACCCTCCACCGCCACAAATTGTGGCAAATTAATCCCTCTAGCTACCATGATGCCACATGTGCCTCAAAGTATTCAATCAGAGGCCAAATTTATTGATCAGGATCAGATATTTGTCTCAGCGCAGCCATAAAGTTACTTCTGCAAGGAAACTTAATGCAAAGAACATCTGCAGAGTTACTTCGACGCCACACTGAGCCTCAAAAGTCAACAAAAGCTCCCACAGAGCTTAAATCTTTATGTAAAATCATTTAATACCGAGAATATGTATGTAAGTTTCTTCATTGAGCCCCTCAAAGGCCAAGAAGTCATTAAGTCTGTATTAATTTTAAATTGAGATCTTTTATCAGATCTCGCCTCCTCATCCTTCTATATATACTTCTGCAGAAGATGAGTGAGGGGTTGGTTGCGGAACTTGGAAACATATTTGAGCAAAAAACTTCTGATTGTAAATAGTGTTCACTAGCCCTTGGAGCTCTGCTTGTGATAGATTAGATAGGCTGAATAGTGAAGATGATTACTGAACTGAAACATTGGACCTAAGTACTGTAACTGGTTTGACATCAATAAACAAGTTTTTTCTTGGGATCCTGGTCTATATCACTGGTGAAGTGCTTCTTTCTTTGTTATTTTTTTCCATCTATGTATGTCATATTGTCCACTATTCTCTGATAAAGGACAGAATTTATAGAGTTAGGACCTACTGTATATCAGTAACCTTCTCTAACTGAAAGCTTTATCTCAATGTTTTCCTCTAATTTGTTTATTTAAGAATGATTTAATACAGTTTAAGCAGTTAGGAATGTTGGAGTTCCCTCGTCCTATTGTTTGCTTTAAACATTGTTTCTTGAAAGTTATTTTCCTTATTTACTTATTAAATATGACCATGGAAGATATGGTGTGCCCTAGTCCTAGTTTTTCTCCAAAAGCAGATTCTGAAAGTTTCCCTTGGTGTCGACTGAAAGCAGAATAGGTTTAAAAGTACTTTATCTGATCTTAAGTTACACTTTGTTTTCTCTTATATGTTTTCATACTTTCTAAAGGTAATTATGTGGATTACTGGATTTTTTGTCAATTAAGCTGCTTTAATACAAACTTGCCCAAGAGGTCAATGGTTAGCCCTGCACTTGGTTGGTTTTAAAAATTTACTTAAGACGCTTTTCTTGTTTGGACTAACTATAAATCCTTTGTGAAATTATTATCAGTTTCCACCCCTCCAACACTTTATTGTTTCCATTCCATCATTTTAATCTCAATAATCTTGTGGTATAGATGATGTTGGGGTTCCTATGTTTTGGCAGATTTGGCAATACCAAAAGATAAGACAACATCAAACCACTTTGGGGCCCTAGGATCTAGCCCTTCTGGACCTGGAGAGGGATCTCTCCAATAGAAAAAAGAATGATATATCTTTGAAAGCTCAAATGAGATGTTAGGCTAGGTATGAAGCACAAAGGGGGGTTTAAAATTATTTGGTTGGTTGGTAGTTGAGTTGGTCATGAGATCATGGACTGAGAAAGTGATGGGAGGAAAGGAACAAAACAGCAGGATGCTTCAGGAAAGAGGATAGGTCAAGAAAGTGCCATCCATTGGGCTATGGAGTCATGAAAGGAGAATTACTTGCAACAGCTAGCCAAGGCTTTCAGAGGGCAAGTCATCTACACTAAAGGATATTTTAGATAGATGATGGGGTGGAACATTAAGGATTGAAAGTGAGAGAAGGAAAGCAGCCTAATTTCTGTCTATAGATCAGGCCAGAGGTCATTTAACTCTAGACCTACTTGGACATACTCAAAGGCAGCTTTCAAAGAAGGGACGAAGGGGCAGCTTATAGATCGGACCAGAGGTCATTTAACTCCAGGTCAGCTTTAGCATGCTCCAAAGGAAAAACAGAGATACGTTTAACAAATAGATCTTAGAAAGGCCAGCTAGTCGCACAAGGATCCTAGTTGACAGGGCTAACTCTAATCCCCAATGTTCCCAAATCTTCCAGCTTAAACCCAACAAGAACATCTAAGGAAAGATTCATTTAATCCATACATCAGCTAGCAGGCAATGACATCCACTACACTGGTTAAATTAACTGAAATCAACCCTTAGACAACACATTAAGCAGAAAAAATCTAAGGCAAGGAGAGCAGAAGCATAGGGTGCCTAACAAGAGAAAATCCTATGCCAGATTTCTGATGCAAGCCAGTAGAACAATGAATAGCGTGAAATGTAATAGACAAAGTAAGAAAAACATCACCAATAGTAATAGACCAGGATCCTGTGAAATGTGCTTGATTAATGATGCAAAACCAATCATATACACTGAGCTCAATGGTTGTTACAATCCCAAATTCTCCTCCCAGCCTATTACAATGCAAACTACTCTGCTACTCCCTCCCAAGACTGTTCTAACAGTCCAAAATGAATCCCTCTAATAGCAACGGCAACAGCCGAACAACAACCGCCCAACAACCATTCTTGGGAATTCTTATAGGAGAATCAGAGTAACAGGGGTAGATGCAAATTAAATGTGTTCATTAAGACAGAGTGGTGGAAAAGCCCGAGCCCACTCTTCTTAATAGCACCTGCTTCGCTGTAAGTACTCTATAGAACGGTTTGGAGATCTCTGTCAGGTTGATTTTGACCTCTGGTGTTTCGTGAAGAACCTCTCTAGCTGCTCAGAGCTCTGCGCTAGCCTTCTGGAATAAATGACATGGATGGGAAAACTGCAAGGCTCTCCATACCTCATAACTACTGTCCAGACAGTCTTTAAGAAGCTCTGTCAGTATAATTAACCGTTTCAGGGCTCGGGGAGATATGAGGAGTGTTGTAGGTAAACGTCCTTCCTGGAGGAATGTGTTCTTCTGATATCAAAACATGGATATGACCATTTGCGTGCTTAAGTCTTCAAAATATGCCTTGATTCTTTGAATGCGGGGTTAAACATTAATTACGTCAATAATAGGCATCAACCCCCTTTGAATCTCTTCTGCTGATCAGCTGGAAAATGCTGAAATGGCCTCTCTGTGTTATCTGCATAATGAAATAGACCTGTTACAAACCCGAGCGGTGGTGGAGAAATGTTGCGGAGGCGGAGGAACGGTGGCGGAGTTTGAACAGCGGGATGATTTATGAACAGCGGGTGGATTAACTATGAAACAAAGAAATTTAATGCAAAGTGCGAAACTTTAGACTTTGGTGGAAATGCAAAGGAAATGCACCAAATGCAACGGAAATGTGTATGAGGCGGGACCCATATGGAAATCGCAATCACAAATCGGAGCAGGGCGGAGATACATATCTATGAAACAAAATTTTCGATGCGATTGGAAACAACCCTTTGTATTTTGAAATAAAACCAAAATTCGGGTTTAACAAAGAAAAACCCTTTATTTTATGAATGGGCAGAAAGAATTTAGTGGTGGGGCCCAAGGGGTCAATCTCAATCAGAGATCGGGAGCGGGAAATAATCACAATCGCAATAGGGAATGTGCGATGCAATCAATTGGAGGGGGAAGCAATCGGGGAGGAGTTGCGATTGCAATTGGATGGATGGGGCGATCAAGCGGTGGGCGCTGGATCTCGGGATTAAACGGACGGTTGAGATCATGTTGGAGAATCGCAATCAGGGGGGGGACAGGGGTGTCACATTTCAAAGTTTCGATTGCGATCGGCGGTGGGAGCGCGATTGAGCACTGACCGTTGGATCTGGAGATCAGATCAACGGCTCACGTTCAATCGGAGGGAGAGTGTGATTGGAGTGATCGGGAGAGAAGTTGCGATCAATCGCATCGCAAGTGTTTGTGATGGACCGATCAGGGGGGGCACGCACATAAAAAATTGCGATTGCGATGGGCGGGGGGCGCGATTGGCGCTCCACCATCGAATCCTTGTGGTAGATCAATGGTGCGGATCACCCCGTGGGACTTAACGGAAAAAACCAATCGCATCGGAGTTTTGCGGTTTTACAAAGGGCTGCGCTAGTTTGCAAGTCGCGATTGCGACTAGCCCCCAAGGCATTAAGCGCTTGGTCTTGGGTAAGGGTTACGTGGGGAAGTGGTTGAAGAGGGCTGGCGAAAAAAGGGGCTAAGCCCTATTATAATGTTTAAAAGTGGGTTTTAGCCCATTTTAGTGTGATTTAAAGGTTAGGAAGGGGAACGATAGAGGGGTAAAGGGTGAATTAGCCCAAACAAGGGATATGGGTAGAAATCAATGGGGATTTTGGGAGGATTTAGAGGGTAAAAAAGGGAAAAAGAAGGGAAGACTCAGGGTGGGAAAAATGGAAGCTAAGTGGGGGTGAAATAAGAGGGAAAAGGGCCTTCTGGGAATTCTTCACAAACAGAGAGAATTTATAATGGAAATCAGCAGAGGGGATTTTTTCAAAGGACACAAGGCACAAGGAGGCTTCAAGGATGATGTGTTTTTAGGGGAAATGCATTCCTTGAAGGCTCAACAACATTTTAGCCCCCTGTTTGCTTGTCAAAAATTTATAGGGGGGCTAACAGTGGCTCCACATGGGGATGGCTTCTTCTTGAAGGAGTCAAGAATTCAGAAAATGATCTTTGGTGTAGGCCAGATGCCTGGTGTCTGACTCATTCATTTCTTTCTTTGATCAGCTGCCTCAAATCATGACGACATCATATCAACAGTAAAAATTCTCCCAACAACTACCTACCCACACTATAGTCCTAACATTTTTCTTCTGGGTGCATTTGGACTTGCAGACCATTTACATCATCAATTTTTTCAAACAGGAAAATAAACCTATTCTACTTCTACCCTCATTACTCCATGAGACTAGATTGGACTGTTGGCCTCATAACTTCTCTACCTACACTACTATCTGCTAGGATTAAACTATCTAGCATATTTATTCTCTATATTCTAAGATAGAAATTGAAAAATAGTCAATCCAAGATTAGACTGTTTGACTTGCTAGACTTTGCAGGAATTGAAACAACTAACTACATGCTCACAGGCTGAGCTTTATTTCATACTTCCTACCTACCCTACTCTACTAGGAAATATCTGATGCTCTAGGTGATACAATAATGCCAATGCATCCAATCAAGTAGTAGCAAAAAAGGATATGAACATTGGCTGCTCCTCAGAGACAACCACAGGGTACTCTACCTGTGGTTCTTCAAAATTGGGGTCACCATCAGCAGTGACCACTCCTGGTGAATCTGGCCCGTGCTAAGGATCAATGCTGGAGGATATGGAATGATCAGGGCCTCCATGTACTCTGCCACTGCATCAATGAACATATGATGTATGCTTTCTTCCTTTAGGCCTTCCATGACTGGTAGGTTGTCTGTATCCTGGGCAGCTTCGATTATTGTGTCTTCCACTGCATCTTCAGTGTGGCTCTTGAAAGCCCATTCATCTTCTTCTTGTACATCAAAAAGCAGTGGAATTTCTTCTTTTTTAGGAGGAGGGAGACTTTCCAAAAAGGCTCTTGGGTCTCTGAACTGGAATGATTTCTCTTGTGAGTTTAAAAGTTCAATTTCAGCTTCATACCTCTCAACCACCAGCTCTAAAAAATTTTCTTAAGCACAGGAATGTATTTTGAGCTGCGAATAACAGCCCCTGGAAGGTCCTCCACCTTCAATTCTGCCAAGTCACTAGAAATTGTATCACGACACGCTGCCATGAAGTCTGGAAACATTTCTGCAAAATGTTCAGGGTCTTCCATTAGTGATGTGACTTGGTCTTTGGCCTGGATGATGTTGTACTACGACATGGTCTCCCAGTGGAGTCTTGTGAACACACAGATAATCAGCGGCCTACTGTTCACCAGTGGAGTCCTTTAATTATTCAGGAATTGTGGAGTCGCCGGGTGGATGATTGAAGAATTTACTGTCCACCACAGTGATTTACCAAATCAAGTTTGATTGGTCTCTTCCCCATTGGAGTCGCCATTATGTTGGGGTTCCTATGTTTTGGCAGATTTGGCAATACCAAAAGATAAGACAACATCAAACCACTTTGGGGCCCTAGGATCTAGCCCTCCTGGACCCGGAGAGGGATCTCTCCAATAGAACAAAGAATGATATATCTTTGAAAGCTCAAATGAGATGTTAGGCTAGGTATGAAGCACGAAGGGGGGTTTAAAATGATTTGGTTGGTTGGTAGCTGAGTTGGTCATGAGATCATGGACTGAGAAAGTGATGGGAGGAAAGGAACAAAACAGCAGGATGCTTCAGCAAAGAGGATAGGTCAAGAAAGTGCCATCCATTGGGCTATGGAGTCATGAAAGGAGAACTACTTGCAACAGCTAGCCAAGGATTTCAGAGGGCAATTCATCTACACTAAAGGATATTTTAGATAGATGATGGGGTGGAACATTAAGGATTGAAAGTGAGAGAAGTAAAGCAGCCTAATTTCTATCTATAGATCAGGCCAGAGGTCATTTAACTCTAGACTTTCTTGGACATACTCAAAGGCATCTTTCAAAGAAGGGACGAAGGGGCAGCTTATAGATCGGACCAGAGGTCATTTAACTCCAGGTCAGCTTTAGCATGCTCCAAAGGAAAAACAGAGATAAGTTTAACAAAGAGATCTTAGAAAGGCCAGCTGGTCGCACAAGGATTCTAGTGGACAGGGCTAACTCTAATCCCTAGTGTTCCCAAATCTTCCAGCTTAAACCCAACAAGAACATCTAAGGAAAGATTCATTTAATCCATACATCAGCTAGCAAGAAATGACATCCACTACACTGTTTAAATTAACCAAAATCAACCCTGAGACAACACATTAAGCAGAAAACATCTAAGGCAAGGAGAGTAGAAGCATAGGGTGCCTAACAAGAAAAATTCCTATGCCAGATTTCTGATGCAAGCCAATAGAACAATGAACAACATGAAATTTAATAAACAAAGTAAGAAAAACATCACCAATAGTAATAGACCAGGATCCTGTGAAATGTGCTTGATTAATGATGCAAAACCATTCATATACACTGAGCTCAATGGTTGTTACAATCCCAACTTCTCCTCCCAGCCTGTTACAATACAAACTACTCTGCTACTCCCTCCCAAGACTGTTCTAACAGTCCAAAATGAATCCCTCTAACAGCAACGGCAACAGCCGAACAACAACCGCCCAATAACCGTTCTTGGGAATTCTTATAGGAGAATGAGAGTAACAGGGGTAGATGCAAATTAAATGTGTTCATTAAGACAGAGTGGTGGAAAAGCCCGAGCCCACTCTTCTTAATAGCACTTGCTTCGCTGTAAGTACTCTATAGACCGGTTTGGAGATCTCTGTCAGGTCGATTTTGACCTCTGGTGTTTCATGAAGAACCTCTCTGGCTGCTCGGAGCTCTGCGCTAGCCTTCTGGAATAAATGAAATGGATGGGAAAACTACAAGGCTCTCCATACCTCATAACTGCTGTCCAGACAGTCTTTAAGAAGCTCTGTCAGTATAATTAACCATTTCAGGGCTCGAGGAGATATGAGGAGTGCTGTAGGTAAACATCCTTCTTGGAGGAATGCGTTTTGCTGATATAAAAACATGGATATGACCCTTTGCATGCTTAAGTCTTCAAATTTTGCCTTGATTCTTTGAATGCGGGGTTAAACATTAATTACATAAATAATAGGCATCAACCCCCTTTGAATCTCTTCTAATGATCCACTGGAAAATGTTGAAATGGCCTCTCTGTGTTATCTGCATAATGCAATATACCTATTACAAACCTAGGCAGTGGTGGAGAAATGCTGCGGAGGCGGAGGAACGGTGGCGAAGTTTGAACAACGGGATGATTTATGAACAGCGAGTGGAATAACTATGAAACAAATAACTTTAATGCAAAGTGTGAAACTTTAGACTTTCGTGGAAATGAAAATGAAATGCACGAAATGCAACATAAATGCGTATGAGGCAGGACCCATATGGAAATCGCAATCACAAATCGGAGCTGGGCGGAGATACATATCTATGAAACAAAATTTCCGATCCGATTGGAAACAACCCTTTGTATTTTGAAATAAAACCAAAATTCGGGTTTAACAAAGAAAAACCCTTTATTTTATGAATGGGCGGAAAGAATTTATTGGTGGGGCCCAAGGGGTCAATCTCAATTGGAGATCGGGAGCGGGAACTAATCGCAATCGCAAGAGGGAATGTGCGATGAGATTAATCAGGGGGGAAGCGATCGAGGATAAGTTGCGATTGCGATTTGACGGATGGGGCGATCAAGCGATGGCCGTTGGATCTCGGGATTAAACAGACGGTTAAGATCATGTCGGAGAATCGCAATCGAGGGGGGGACAGGGGTGTCACATTTCAAAGTTCCGACTGCGATCGGCAGTGGGAGCGCGATTGAGCACTGACCGTTGGATCCGAAGATCAGATCAATGGCTCACGTTCAATCGGAGGGAGAGTGCGATCGGAGTGATCAGGAGAGGAGTTGCGATCAATTTCATCGCAAGTGTTTGCGATGGACCGATCGGGGGGGCGCTCATAAAACATTGCGATTGCGATGGGCAGGGGGCGCGATTGGCGCTCCGCCATTGGATCCTTGTGGTAGATCAATGGTGCGGATCACCCCGTGGGACTTAATGGCAAAAATCAATCGCATCAGAGTTTTGCAGTTTTACAAAGGGCTGCGCTTTTTTGCAAGTCGCGATTGCGACTAGCCCCCAAGGCATTAAGCGCTTGGTATTGGGTAAGGGTTACGTGGGGAAGTGGTTGAAGAGGGTTGGCGGACAAAGGGGCTAAGCCCCTATTATAATGTTTAAAAGTGGGTTTTAGCCCATTTTAGTGTGATTTAAAGGTTAGGAAGGGGAACGATAGAGGGGTAAAGGGTGAATTAGCCCAAATAAGGGATATGGGTAGAAATCAAAGGGGATTTTGGGAGGATTTAGAGGGTAAAAAAGGGAAAAAGAAGGGGAGACTCAGGGGGGGGAAAATAGAAGCTAAGTGGGGGTGAAATAAGAGGGAAAAGGGCCTTCTGGGCATTCTTCACAAACAGAGAGGCTTTATAATGGAAATCAGCAGAGGGGATTTTGTCAAAGGACACAAGGCACAACGAGGCTTCAAGGATGATGCGTTTTCAGGGGAAATGCATTCCTTGAAGGCTCAACAACATTTTAGCCCCCTGTTTGCTTGTCAAAAATTTATAGGGGGGTTAACAGATGACTTGCCCCTTGGATCACTCTTGATGTTGTTGCTCAATTAAAGCCCTGTTATGACCCCATAGCCCAATGGACTAAAAACCAGCGTTATATCTATCTTTTTAGCCTAGGTTGTTCTATTCACTTTCAACTTCTCACCTTTGAAACTTTTTGCACTTAAAACTTTCTCCTCAAAATAATTTTCATGCTCAACCATCAAAAAAAAAACAAACCCTTGGCCTTCATAACTAGCCTAATATCATAACCCCAAACTTCAAAGACAAATCCATATTTGCACTTATTGGAGAGATCCCTCTCTGGATTCAGGAGGGCTAGATCCTAAAATCCCAAAGTTGGTTGAAACGATGTTGCTTCTGCAGTTTTAGTCTCACCAATCAGCTAAAATTACAGATTCCTAACATATATATAATAACAATAACAAAAGAAAATAAAACAAAAATAATAAATCTAACTGTGAAAACCTCTTTCCGAGGCGTAGTCAGAGAGTTTGTAACAGCTGAAAACCACTCTTGTGGTGGTTGTTACACCCATTTTTTTCCCCTTCCTAAAACATCATCATTCCTTCCTGATACATTTTATAAATGATGTTATTCATATGATTTTCTTTCTGTATCAATTTCTCCTAATTGTTATGTTTTTGAAGAATAATCTTAAGGTTGTCTTGACTGTTACACATGTAACGGTCGACAACCACGAATACTGTTTCTCATGTTTTGTCGCATAACAACAATAATTGTGCCAACCAAAAGTAAAAGCCACAAGCACTACAAGCAGTATGCCTCCAATTCAAAATCCTCCTCCATGTCGCTTCAGGTATGTCATTCAAAAGGTAACTTCATCATTTATGATTTGGTGATTATTGGAAAAAGTAATGATATTCTTGTGACGGTCGTGGGCAGCCATCACCATTAAGGCAGGGGGGATATATCTTGAAATCATTAAAAAAAATCTATAGTCATAAACCACTATCAAATTCGCATGCACCCAATTAATAGCACAATTTCCAATGATGATTAAATTCGGCTGGAAAGAGCGTTTGTACTTAGAACCCATTACTTTCCATAATGGGACATTTATGAAGAGTTGTGCGAGGTATGATTCAATAATATGTAAATCCTGTCACCTCCCATCGACCTCCTCGACTGAAGCCTTGTATCATCATATCAAACTCGTCATCTGGGATAACCAGAGACGCCGAGAAGAAGTAAGTAGCGCAGTGACATTACAGTGGGTTGAGCAGTAAGAAGCGAAGTCAAAAAACAACAACAAGATGGGTGGAGCAGTGGTTAGGCATGAGCTAGATTCTATGGACACCTTGCAGAACTGTCCAGAAGCCTACTAGATATTCAGAGACGCGGGATGGATTGAGTACTTCCAGAAGCTAGAAGGCTCGGATGAGGCAGTTGCAATCGAATTCGCTCAAAATTTGGAAACCAGACCACAGTCAGGAGCCTGAAAATTGAGGTGACTAAAGAGGTAATTTACCAAGTAACTACATTGCTAGTCGAAGGACGGAGGTGGTTTAATTGAAAAATCAATGACCCCTCCTTGAAAGAAGACTTCCTAGAAGGAGAAGAAAGGTTGGAGAAGAAAGGGAGAGGAATTGTCATGTTTTCACTCCCTCAGCCATGGGCAGATGTCATTTTGGATTTAATCAAATACATCACTTGTGAGGTAAGATCCACGATAGTGCTTAATTATCACTTCCCTCTACTCAATCACCATCGGCACCAGCAAAAGACTAACCTTCCATTTTATTTATTGGGGAACATTAAGCATATGGTGGTGGCAGTAAAGACAACAGCACATCCGAAAGCATGTGTGACCAATCACGGACTAATAAAATTGATCATGTTGGATGTCCTAAGCCAAAAAGGAAGGACCTGGGAACAATTCAAGCGAAAGAGGCTGAGGAAAAGTGGGGGGAAATAGGTTGTGACTTCGGGATAAAGTCAAGCAGAAGCTGAAACCCAGACTCGGCCTGCCAAGGTTAGAATTGGGAAAGAACCCACTGATGAACCAATTGGGGATAGGGGGCCAAAACAGAGGGTGAAATTTAACTTTCCCACAGAACCTTGACCCATAGATAGAAGCAGAAGTATCAGAAGAAGAAATAGAACCCTCCTCATCAGGTAAGGATGAAACTCATGTCCTACTTTTAGAACTTTAAAATCTAACAAAAGGAAAATGAAGAATTGAAACAAAGATTATATGAGGGGAAGTAAATATTGGTGTTTGTATGCATGACATGTTTTCAATAACTAACAACAGCATGATATAAGGTCTATGGGAAAAACACCAGCCCAAATGAAAAATAAACAAAACTGCAGGAGGTTGTTTCACAAGAACCTGCTAGGGATATTGTTGTTACACAAGAACCAACAGTTAAAGCAAAGCCTCCTGTAGTAATTGACCTAGAGGCTGATACACAAGAACCTGTGGAGGCCACTACTATTACAGAATAAATAGAAATGGACACAGAGGCTACTCTAGGTGGAAACGAAGGGGCTGAAAAACAAGAACCCACTGAGGAAGTTGTTGTTACACAATAACTAGCAGTAGAGGTGGAGAAAACCCATTCGACAGAGGCTATTACACCCATTCTTGATGTTGATATTGAATGCAGAATAACTTCGGGTCCCATCTTGGGATGGATTTCTGAGAAAATCTTGTTAATTTCCAAATTACTGAAGTGGAAACAGGAAGCAATCTCCCTTCGGGAGGGGACGATTTTTCTGAAAGAACATTGGAGGGAGATAGACGCCCTACATGAAAGTTGGATGAAAGAAGAGTTTAAGAAAGGATGGGAGAATTATAAGAGGAAGGAAGCTCTGAAGAAGCAGGAGGAACAATTGCTTCTGTTACTGCAGCAGGTTTAGGATCTTACCATGGACAAGTAAAAACTTCATGACCTTGCCCTTGATCTGTTGGGGTGCAGGCAGACTTCCCCATCCTACCCCATTTTTCTATGGGAATGCTACTTCATGTTCAAGATGAAAGTTGTTATGGAGGACAAACCCTATCTATGTTCTTCCACTCACACATTCTTATATGTCTTTCGTGCCTCCGATTTTGATGAGCAAGGCTTGTTGTGTGAGTTATTCTTACACAATATCATTTGCGAGCATGTGAGTATGCAAATGGTGGTGACGATATTATCCTATATGGGGGATCTGTAGTTGTGATATTTTGTGTCCTCCATGAAGAATTAGATTGAGTGGAATTTGTCCACCAAATCTATGGATGCTAATGAAGAGAAGATGGCACTATGGATCTGGGAAAAACCAGGACGGGTCGCTGAGTTAAGGCGGGAATTTAGAATAATTTTGAGTACTCTTGGGATAAGGGAACCTACTGCCACTTACAGAAGAAGGATTGTGAACTTTTGTCTCAATCAGTTCTCAGTGATGAAGAGTTGAGCCTTGACTGGGTGCTTGAAACACACAGAAGACAGTAGTGTTGAGCTGCTAAAGGGGGACCAATTTTCATTCCATAATTTTGTGGTGGTTGTTACACATGTACCAGCATATGCATAGATAGTAAAAACCCTTGGTGCTTCATGGCTTGGGTTAAGATTCAAGTTCCCTTTGATCTGGCTTCCAATTGAGGATTATCAGAGCAATTATGACTTGAACAAGTATGAATCAGAGTCCTGGATATGGCAGCTAATGGCTAATTATGGGTATAGGTCTGAAAATGAAGATATAGCCTGCGCTTATGATCTCACTGACCTGCACCAGAGATATTCCCATGAGAAATGAGATGCATGAGGACATGAAAGTAGTTCAGTTGGGGGGAGATGTTGGGTGCTAGTTTTGCACTGATTTTCTACATTTGTTTCCTCCATTTTACCTCATGACTATTACCATTGGGACTATCTTTGCCTCCTTTTCCTACCATTCTATCTTAACTTTTGTTGTTTCACCTTATTTTCATTACTCTTCCATTTCATCAATTATTGTGATGTATCGTGCCTTTTTTATGACTCACTGAGGATGAATGTTTGGAGAAGATCCATGGTCTTTTGTTGTCTTTCCAGATTCCATTTATAGCACAAAATATCTCGAGCATGAGGCATATAGGAGTAGTTAAAGGTGTGTTGTTACAGTGAGCTTTTACACCATGATGTTACAAACCCGCTGAAGAACTGTTGTTACAGTTGTATTGCTGACTGGATCTCGTCAACTCCTGATGCTGACTTGTCCTCTAGTTGTTACGCTACAGTTTTGATTCATTGTGATAGTTGTAGAAGTTATTAAGTATTTTATTTTTGGATAACAGCCTCTAATTAGTTTTGATTGTAATCTATAATTTTCTAGTCAGACTTTTATTAAGAAGTGGTTGTAACCATATGCATTCTATTTTGATCGGCATGAGAATCATAAGATTCTCATGACTGATCAATCCCTCGTTTTTCTGAGATGTAACCACTATATAGTTCTCGGCCCTTGAGGTTGAAAGGTTAGCGGAGAACGGCATTACTTTGACTCTGTAATTTTTCTCATATTAATACAAATTATCCCGTTGTTTTTGTTACATGCTTTATCTTATTTAGTTTCTGTAAGTTCTTTCTCTACCTGCACCCTAGTAGGGAGGAAGGGCCCTCCTCTTTAGAAGGGATTGCGGTGGTTAAGGTAGTTGTGTATACGTATTTCTATTTTGTTTATGTATCAATGTAAGTATTGTTGTTTTTGTTTTAGCTGTGAATAGATCTACTTCAATTCCAATGTTTTATATGTTGTTACACATATGAGATCAGAGATACCAACTGGGTAATTGCTGTGTGGCGCGCTAGGATAGATTAATTGAGGTTTGATTATAGTCTTGTATATCATTTTATTTCTGCATGAGTGATTTCCTTCCATCATTTACTTCAGTAAAAATTTCCTTTATTTGGATTTGCTTCTGGTTTGATGTATCGGCACAGACGGTGTTGTTGTCATTGAAATAAAAGAAATATTTGGATTGATCATTTATGTGTATTGTTTTAGCAATTTAATAGTGATTAATACATTCCAACACAAGCCATCCTAATAAATGTGAAGCACACCTTTCTCCACTTTTTATCCAACCAGATACAAGTACCAGAAGCCCTCTACATACTAGAAATAAGTAGAGCATCCTGATAATGTAGGAATTTGTCCAAATCCCCATTAAAATACCCTAATGAGTAGTCCATCTCATACATTACAATAGTAAACTCCTAAAGATGCAATCCAATCCTAGTGGGATTGAACCCTTTTCTACCTAGGCCTCCCCTAATCTCCTCCTAAAGATCACCCTGCCACACCAGTGAAGTTCCCCACACCATCAACGAATCACTAAAACCAAATGGAAGATCTAGATGACCTTCCCCTGTAGAAACCATCTCACCTCTATGGGTATTTGAACTGCTCAGCCTTATTATGCTAGGGTCCCCTGCCCTTCGCAAAAATAACCTATCCTACTAACATGGTGACACTCTAGTCATGACTGACTGCATAGCATGCTCGTGCCAAAGCGAATCAACAGTGTCAACATCTATCACTCCATGGCAAGCCCCAATCCTAGGCAAAAATCTACCTCGTCCCATTGGTGAGGGCTCAGATGATCCCCTATGTGTCCACCTGTGAATGAATCCATCTTTCTGTTATCCCAGTCATGCTCACTGAGGAGTGGAGTATCCCACCAATCCACTGGATCCCTAGATCCCATAATCATTTTGAAGATCCACAACCCCCAATCCTCTCTCCCTGTTGTTGAGATACGTTTCTAGATGTCAGGACCCCACTATGCCCTGTCTTTTCCTCATGCAAGTATCTAATAGGTAGGAATTGAGCATCAAGAACATGTTCTGTGAATATCAGCTTCTTTGTGCCTGTCAAATCACGCAGCAAGATCTGCTATCCTAGCTCCTAATGATGTTCTCGAGTAATTTTGGAAGCCTAGGCATCATCCTTCCAACAAGGACTACTGTACTTTGCACCTCATGCTCACCTAACACCTTGAGATGTCTAGCTAAAATAGCACCATGTAACTCCCCCTCAGTCACCTCCCCAAGTGTGAGCTTAGGGGTGGAACATATGCTACCTCGATAATCAACCATGTCATCCCTAAGCCTGTAACCCTCAACTCATTCACCTACCAATTGTCTTAACTGGAGAGTCTCCTCTCAGTCGATGACACACGGTATCTCATATAACTTCCTAAGGTGAGGCTCCCATGCCCTGCTTCTTGAATGAAGAGTGTCAAAGGGAAAAAACAAAACCCTCTATGATTGTAAGAAACACTGGAGTATGATGGGTGGATATTTCCAAAAGAGTATGATCAAGAGTCTATCGGAATGCTAAAGAATAATCCTACGGATGACCCTCTTTCCACCTCAGATCTACTGATAACCCCCTCGAGGCCCTGCCTCCACTAAACATAGTGTCCCCAGATGCTCAACAATGTCCTCGTCGATCTTAGGTGAGTTGCGTCCAATGGTACACCTATTATCCCTATCGATAAGTCTCCCTAGAGGCAACGCTCCAAGATCATGTTGTGCCACATCATACGTCACTGCCTACCACTGCACTCCTCAACATGCCACTGTACACTGCAACTTGTCCCTGTCCACCACTAGATACCCTTGGCTATGGCTATACCATCATGTGTCCTACTTGTGTCACTGGACCTATCACTCCCTTCATGTCCTTAATGTGATGAGAGTCACTCCTCCTACCCCATAATGTAAACCGACATGTTATGGTATACCATCATGCATATCCATGCTCCTCTGCAGGCCACTTCTCCTCGCTTCATAGCCCTACACACCACTCGGTGCTATGGCCTATAATTGGGTATGTATGCAGCAGGACACATCCCTCTATATAACACTGGGTTTTACGACCTGAATATATGAAGTCTTGTGTACCACTGCCTACATTCATACCACCATGTAACATATGGTATCTTGCATGTGCCAAAGTTTCTGCCCCTCTGCTAGTGACCCCACCATTACACACATCATATCCCCTCGTCCATCCTAGTAGACCTAAGCACCCTAAATCCACTCTTGCTAGAGGGGATATATCTATTGTGTCGATCCTCTGTGACCTTTGAATCCTAAACCTCAATGGGAGAACATCATCTCCATACAATATTCGGCCTGGTGGCCTACCCATGCCATCTCCTCCAACCATCTCTTGCCAAAGAATGTTAATCATCCTGCACCCCCATGCACAACCAAAATGCCAAAACAACCAATGGAGTTTGCTCACAAACCACTCAAACAATAATGTCACCTGAAACTCCCCTAAGGAATGCATGCACCTAATAATTGGGTTGACTACCTCATTAATGTCATAGTCATCCCGCGTGTCTGATATCGGATAAGAAGCCCCACCTGGATCCCACTGCCAACTTGGGCCTCTAGTACCTTCAATTCCTAAGAGATATTTTTGAGCTTCACCTCTGACTACGACCATTTCCATAAGTCTAGCCCACAACTCGGGGTACCAATTGATAATTTCTCACAATCCAACCCCAAGGGTAAGATCGAATGCACGTGTAACTATACATGCAATATCCTCAACATGCGAATGTCGCCCCATGTGAAACTCGTGCTGCATCATATCATTGTCCTAGTCAACACACGAGATATGACTAGGAAAATCTGCCTCTCCCTCTCTCCAATGTGCAAGGGAAACCCAATAGTGTTGTACTCCCCATCTATGTTGGGTGTGGAGCTTGATTTTCTTCCTGATTCAGAGATCCTTGTTCTAGCTGGATGTATAACCCAGGAAAATTGTACACCCTTGCACGCGGGGTCCGGGGGCCAGCGGTCCCCTGGCAAGGGTTTTAGGGGCAGCGCCCCCGAAGCCAAAAATAGATGTAAAATTGCCTTGTAAAAGTATAGTAATCTCTAGTCAATCTGGGCCGTTCATTAGGCGGATGATCTGACGGTAGAAGCTATGTTTAGTTTAGGGTTTTTTTCCCTAGAAGGCAACCCCTCGCTTTTATGAGGGTATTGTATTGCAGCTATGGATGGTATGTGTATTATTTGAGTGGGAAACAGATAGGGAGACTGTGAGAGAGAACAAAGGATATTACAGTGGATCTGCTATAGGTTTTGTCTCTTCATTTTGCTGGATAATAGAAAGGAAGGACTGGCTGTTCAGGGTGGATGTAGCCCAAATTGGGTGAACCACATATATTTGTGTCTCTATGGTTTTATGTGTTTTGTGTGCTTGTATTTTCCGCATATTTTATGTGTTGCATAGCTCTGTAATATTTAATTTTCTAACAACTGGTATCAAAGCCGTAGGTATATTTGGTTGATAAACTCGCAGGAAAGAAGGGTTCCTGGTTCGATTGGGAGAAATGGCGGAAGATGCTAAGTTTAGGGTCGAGAAATTTAACGGCCAAAACTTCCCCCTGTGGAAGATGCAGATGGAAGATTATATGTATCAGAAAGATCTATCCCTACCATTGATCGGAAAATCAAAGAAGCTGGCGGCCATGATAGACACGGAATGGAACATTCTCAATAGAAAGGCACTCGGAAAAGTACGGTTGTGCCTTGTGGCATCATTCGCCTTCAATATTTTGAAGGAAACAACAACAGAGGGTTTGATGCAGACATTGGCGAAACTATATGAAAAACCCTCGGCCTCAAGCAAGGTATTTCTTATGAAACGACTATTTAATATGAAGATGTCGGAAGGTGGATCTGTTGCAGACCATTTAAATGATTTTAATATAGTTACCAGTCAATTAAGTTTTGTAGGGGTAATCTTTGATGATGAAGTTAGAGATTTTTTATTCTTGTGCTCATTGCCAGAGAGTTGGAATGGTTTAGTTATGGCCATTAGTAACTCTGTCTCTGGATCTAGTACTTTAAAGTTTGATGATGTTGTCGGTGCTATCCTTAGCGAGGAAATGCGATGGAAAAGCTTCGGTGAGACATCGGGTAATGCTTTGAGTGCAGAGTCTAAGGGAATAAGAATGGAATGAGGAAAGAGCTCAGGATATCACAGTAAATCAAGGAAAGGCAGATCCAAGTCCAGATCGGGGATATTGTGCTGTAAATGCGGAAAGAAAGGACACCTAAAGAAAGATTGTAGATCTCGGAAGGGAAAATAAGGATATGTACAACAAGAAAATAATCATGAAGCAAATGTGACAGATGATGTGTTACAAGATGCTTTGATTCTTTCTTTCGAAAATGTTACTGATTCTTGGGTTGTAGATTCAGGGGCTTCATTCCATGCCACACCTGATAAGAAATATTTTCATGACTATGTTCAAGGAGATTTTGGACAAGTTCGTTTGGGTGATGATAAGCCCTGTAAAATTGTTGGAATAGGTAAGGTTCTTGTAAAACAACAGAATGGAAACCAATGGCTACTAAAGGAGGTAATGCATGTTCTAGATCTAAAGAAAAATCTGATTTCAATAGGGCAGTTAGGCGGTGAAGGTTGTGTGACAACTTTCACAGATAAAGCTTGGAAGGTCACCAAAGGAGCCCTGGTAATAGAAAAAGGAGAAAATGTTGGTACATTGTATTTATGCAATGGTATTTCTAACTCTGTTAATGCTTTAACTTCCAAAGGAGCAGATGCAGCACTATGGCATCATAGGCTCGGAAATATGAGTGAGAAGGGGATGAAGATTCTTCACTCAAGAAATTTGTTGCCAGGTTTGAAGAATGTTGATTTCGATTTCTGTGAGAATTTCATTTATGGAAAACAAAAGAGAGTCATATTTCTCAGAGTTGGGAAAGAAAAGAAGAGCGAAAAATTGGAGCTTGTGCATACAGATGTATGGGGACCTGCTCAGGTATCATCTCTTGGTGGCTCTCGCTATTATGTTACGTTTATTGATGATGAAACTAGAAAAACTTGGATTTATTGTATTCAAAATAAATCTGATGTATTTTATACTTTCAAGAAATGGAAATCTTTGGTTGAGATTGAGACAGGAAAGAAGTTAAAGTGTCTCAGATCAGAAAATGGAGGTGAATATTGCAGCAAAGAGTTTGATAGGTACTGTTCAGAGCATGGAATTAGTAGAGAGAAGACAGTTCCAAGAACACCACAAGAAAATGGTGTGTCAAAATAATGAACAGAATAATCATGGAGCGTGCAAGGTGCATGAGATTGCATGCAGGATTGCCTTTACAATTTTGGGCAGATGCTGTAGATACTGTTGTTTATCTAATAAATAGAGGGCCTTCAATTTCCTTGGATGGTGGTATTCCAGAGGAAGCATGGACAAGTAAAAAGGTAAACTACTCTTTTTTAAAGCCTTTTGGTTGTGAGGCCTTTGTCCATATAAATAAAGAAAATAGAACAAAGCTTGAGGCAAAATCAAAGAAATGTACCTTTATTGGATATGGTGCTAATGATTTTGGTTATCGCTTATATGATTATGAAAATCACAAAATCATTAGGAGCAGAGATGTAATATTCAATGAAAAGGTCTTGTATAAGAATCAGTTGTAGGAAAAGAAACAAGAAAAAGAAAGCAAGGAATACACGGTTCTTGATGAGATAACTGAAAAAGTAAAGGTGCCTGAAAATGATAATAATCAACAACCACAGCAGCAGCAACCACCACAACAGCAACAGGCACCTCAAACACCTGAAAGTGGTGTTAGAGGATCTACCAGGATAAGTAGACCCCCTGAACGATACTCTCCTTCATTATATTATTTATTTTTGACTGATTCTGGTGAACCTAAATGTTATGAAGAAGCAATTCAGGTTGAAAGTAGGAAGAAGTGGGAGCTAGCCATGGAATAAGAGATGGACTCCTTAATGCATAACCAGACTTGGGACTTAGTCAGGTTTCCTGCAGGTAAAACTACATTGCAGAATAAATGGGTTTATAGGCTGAAGGAAGAAGATGGAGGAAAACAGAGGTACAAAGATAGACTTGTGGTGAAGGGGTTTGCACAAAAGAAAGGTATTGATTTTGATGAAATATTTTCTCCTGTTGTTAAGATGAATTCAATAAGAACTATCTTAAGTCTTGTAGCAGCAGAAGATTTACATCTAGAACAGTTAGATGTAAAGACAACATTTCTCCATGGAGATTTGGAGGAAGAGATATACATGCAGCAACCAGGAGGATATGAGGTAAAAGGGAAAGAAAAATTGGTGTGCAGGTTAAAGAAGAGCTTGTATGGCTTAAAACAGGCTCCAAGGCAGTGGTATCTAAAATTTGACAAGTTTATGTTTGAACAAGGTTATACTAGATGTCACTCTGATCATTGTGTTTATCTAAAAAGGAAAAATGATGGCAACTATATTATATTGTTATTGTATGTAGATGACATGCTTGTTGCAGGATCTAACATGCAGGAAATAAATGTGCTCAAAAGAAAATTGGCAAATTCATTTGCAATGAATGATTTGGGAGTTGCAAAACAAATCCTTGGTATGAGGATAACTAGAGACAGGAAAAATAGCAAATTAACACTATCTCAGAATGAGTACATAGAAAAGGTGTTGAAAAGATTTAATATGCACAATGCAAAACCTGTTAGTACACCTTTTGCTAGCCATTTCAAACTTAGTAAGGAGATGTGCCCTAAGACCCAAGAAGACATGGATTATATGTCTAAAGTTCCATATGCATCAGCAATTGGAAGCTTAATGTATGCAATGGTCTGCACAAGGCCTGATATTGCACATGCAGTGGGAGTTGTAAGCAAGTACATGAATAATCCAGGAAAAGAACATTGGATGGCAGTAAAATGGATTCTCAGATATTTGAGAGGTACCAAAAATCAAGCATTATGCTTTGGTGGTTCAAACATTGCTCTACAGGGATATGTTGATGCAGATATGGTAGGTAATAGAGATAACAGGAGGAGCACTACAGGATATGTATTTACTGTAGGTGGAACAACTGTCAGTTGGGTTTCAAAAATCCAAAGTGTTGTTGCAATTTCAACAACAGAAGCAGAGTATGTCGCTGCTACAGAGGCTAGTAAAGAAATGATTTGGTTACAAAGGCTTATGGGTGAATTGGGTAAGAAGTATGATATGAGCACGTTATACAGTGATAGCCAAAGTGCCATTCATCTTGCAAAGAACTCAGAATTTCATTCTAGGACTAAACACATACATCTCAAGTACCATTTCATATGGTCAGTATTGGAAAATGGAGAGTTGAAGCTGGAAAAGATACACACTAGCCAGAATCCTGCAGATATGCTAACAAAAGTTGTAACCAAGGAGAAACTGAAAATGTGCTCAGTTTCAATTGGTCTTCAAGGATGATGATGAAGATGAGGAACATCCAGGTCCAAAGAGGATTCATTGTCCAGCAAATGAAATAGCAGTGGAGTTTCTACAATCAGTCTCCAAGTGGGAGATTGTTGGGTGTGGAGCCTAATTTTCTTCCTGATTCAGAGATCCTTGTTCTAGCTGGATGTATACCCTAGGAAAATTTTACACCCTTGCACGTGGGGTTTGGGGGGGCCTACCCCCCCAGCTGGGGGGTCTGGGGGCTAGTGGTCCCCCGATGGGGGTTTCGGGGGCAGCACCCCCAAAGCCAAAAATATATTTAAAATTGCATTGTAAAAGTATAGTAATTTCTAGTCAATCTGGGCCGTTCATTAGGCAGATGATTTGACGGTAGAAGTTATGTTTAGTTTAGGGTTTTTTTCCCTAGAAGGCAACCCCTCTCTTTTATGAGGGTATTGTATTGCGGCTGTGGATCGTATGTGTATTCTCTGAGTGGGAAATATATAGGGAGACTGTGAGAGAGAACAGAGGATATTACAGTGGATCTGTTGTATGTTTTTTCTCTTCATTTTGGTGGATAATAGAAAGGAAGGATTGGATGTTCGGGGTGGACGTAGCCCAAACTGGGTGAACCACATATATCTATGTCTCTCTGGTTTTATGTGTTTTGTGTGCTTGTATTTTCCGCATATTTTATGTGTTTCATTGCTCTGCAATATTTAATTTTCTAACAATATATGTATTCTTGAAGAAAGCTACTGTCAGAACGTACTGCAGTTCTATTGGCTTCTTGTGCATTTGTCTTCTCCCTATCAATGGTTGGCCCAAAAGATGACTACCCATCCTCATCTTCCATGGGCTCAACATGAGTCACTAGCTGCCCCTCCAGAGGTAGCTCATCATGCATAACATCCTCATCATGCTCGATGGCAGGAATCATATCCATGCAATGGGTCTTGCCCTAATTAAAATATGTGTCTATATTTTTTGGTAACTGAGTAGAAGGCATGTGATTAAAGTCATTGGTGACCGGTGACTTATTTGCTAGGTCATCTTTGTTGTTGTCTATACCATGATTTTGACTCCCCCTTCAACTACAAGAGCTGCATCATGAGTTAATAATCCTATCATATCATTTTCCTTTGGAATTTCTTATAGTTTCTCCTTTGGGTCTTGGGCTTCAAACCTGCAAACATTTTTCTTCCTTGCTACCCGTGAGGATACCCATGCTTCCAATAGTTCTTTCATCTTTAGGAAAGCGTCATTGTATTCATTGAAGTTTTGAGCAATTTTTTCTTGATTTGAAAACATCCTAAAATTCCCTCCTCTTTCTTGATACTCCTTGGTTTTATACCCACAACTAGCCAAGAGAATTAGCTATGATGCCACTGTAATGTTCCAAAATAGGAAAAACAGTGCTATGCAAGCAAATAGAAAATTTCTGTAGAAATTTTAAAACAATTTATTAAACACTCAGAACAATCAGAAATATGGAAGAAACTAAGCCATTTCATTATAAACTGGCGAAAGAGTACAAATATATGGAAGAAATTCACTAGGGCTTGTATTTTTGGAAAACATAGAAAAACTCAGGTAAGAAAATGATAAACTAGAAACTACCTAGTTAAGGCTATGTGTTTTCCCCACAATTCTACACTAGCTGCTCCAAAGGAATGACTAAAAACCCCACCTATGGTGCTTAGAAAATTATCCAAAATTATATTTGAGGTATTTGTCAAAAACCCAGAAAAAAACAAAAATGGCTTGGCCTAGTTTTGAACTTCCAAAATCGACCTCCAAATGCCCTAGAAAATATACACATTCTATCGCAAAGATATGGCTAAAAACCCCATCTTCGATGCTCAGAAACGTTTGCAAAATTATATCTGAGGCCCTTGTCAAAATCCTAGAGAAACCAAAAAATAGTTTGGCCTCGTTTTGACCTTCTAAAATCGACCTCCAATAGGTCCTCTACTCTCCTCAATAGCTTTTGAATACATTGTCTACAGAATCATCAGTGAAATACTCAAAAACCCTCCAATAACTCAAAAAATAATCCCTATGGAACTTCCTCTATCTCTCTCGGCTATCAATGGATCAAATGGCTGAGGCACTCTCCCACAACTATGCCCAAGTCTCCTCCTCTATGCTGGTCCAGTGACTGCCATGTTGCTCCAGAAATACGCTATCAATCTCAGCTTCCAAGGTTTACCTCTAGTTTAACAAGCTAATGAACCTAGGTTCGCCTATAGCTTAACAAGCTAATAAACCTTTCTCCGCCAAATATTCTCCCGCCAATCAACCCCCAAAATATCGTTGTGCCCTAGAGATATATGCACTGCTCATGAAACTAAATTCAAATGTTGAATATATCACAATGAAGCTCTCTTGAATGATAATGGAAAACCAATCTATGGTGGCACTCGAAGTCACCCAAAGAATGGGTGATTTATCCGCTCGGAAAACTCATGTTAAACAACAAGTTACCCGACTAAACAACTCCAGCAACTAAGATCAAAATAGATAATCCAATAATGCCAAATGAAGTGAGCTTCCATTGTTTTATAATCTTCTGGGCCTTTTTCCCGCCTTTTCCCTCCACACCCTGTTCACACACATGCTTATCAAACCAGCTATTGAGGTTATGTGTATTTCATGTGTGGGTGGTCCCCATTCACCACTAATAAAATAACATAACATAAAGTTACTAACTTCTAACTCCTAAGTCTTCTAATGAAAAATAAAATGGGCCCCGACATCACCAAAACTGGCCCCTAAAATATAGAAATAAATCTTGTTCCAAAATAGTTTAGGAAGGGACATTACAATCTACATGAAACATCAAATAGTTTAGTCTCAGAAACATCAAAAACATAAAAAATTTGTAAAACTTTTGAAAACTTAATGGTCGAATCATTTTTATCTAAAGCATCCCATTCCTCACCCTTAGGATGAGCTCAAGATCATTGTGTAAATCCATCAATGTGTAAAGATAATCATCGATCACGATGCACTGTTTGCGCAGCCATACAAAGAAGACTGGTGAAAAACTAATCTCTGATGGACCTTCATGTCGGGCCATCTGATCTATCCACCTCCCCATTCATGGTACCCTCAGATCTATCGACTCTAGTATAACCTGTTGAGGATGAAGTAATGGCACCCGCTCTAAATCAAAAGAGATTAAAATCAAACCATATTCAAAGTTTTTCAACTTCCCCTATTTCGCTTTGGTTAGTTGTTCCTTCAAAATGACCAAGACACCCTCGCTCCATTTGAACATTGTTGGAACTAGACACTCTATCCCATACTGCATGTACGATCAAATCGCTACACGGAGTGTCAAGCTACCTTCCAATCTAGCAATGATAAATTGGATTGTCATCAAATTTAATTGGGTCACATCTTTGAAATTTATCTTTCCATCCCTAGTAAGTTGGGCTCGAGGTTTGCAATAGGTGTTGATATAGTCTTTCGTGGTCTCCCTGCCATTCCTCCCACCTAGAAGAGAGATGGGGGCACCCCTCTTGAATAAACCTATAATAAAGTAGATATCATCTACCTTTCTCTCAAGCATATGTTCCCCAAACCTGAACATCCCATGAAAAAATGAGATATTTCAATGACTCCATTTTTTGCCTCATACCAGGTAGCCAGAAGAATTTCAAAATTCCACATTTTTCCAGTGCCTGGATAGTAGTAGGATCATTTTCCGCAATCAAATATTTTTCTTCATGTTCTATTTCTCACTAAAGTAATTTCATTTTTTGTTAATGAATACATAAAACATCAACAAAGGATTCATTAGGCTCCATTTCATGAAAAAAAATCTGACAAAATTTCAAGGAAAATATATAAACCATTGAGATTTTTGCGCCCAAGGCACCCCTGTAGTGAAAACTAGAGATTTTCACCTCTCTTAGAAATCATATTCTGCCTATTTGCAACACATTTTTTGACACAAGGGTCGGGGGGGGTGTTGGTCCTAGGGCGAGTTTTAGAAACCCCAAGACCCTCAAAACCTCAAAAAATTGCCATGAAATCACAAAAATGGACCACTCAATGAAAGAGAAGGGTTTCAGATCCTACCTGGAAGCGACGGTACTTGAAATGATCCACTGGATTAGATGCAATCAGTTGCAAAATATTGAGGGAAAAAGTGCTCCAAAACTCTCATTGTTGAAGGTAAATGTGAAATGGTGAAAAAAAATAGTCAATTTTGGTATTTATGGTCATTTCTTGCATTATTTTATTCAAATTTATGTTTTAACATAGATATACTTCATTTTTATTATGAAATGGGTATCTTTAATCCTTTTTGTCTTGTTTTGAGCAGGTCGACAGTTGTTAATGGTGTTTTGGCATGTTTTAAACAGGTTATTTTGACCAGGGAGTATACTTTTATCTCTTTTTCGGGCTCGATAAACTTATGGATAAGGAACCCCTTGGAGTCCTCTTTCAACTCTTTTCAAACTCCAAAAACATGAAAATATTGTCAAGTACTTATCTATTCAAACTCGTTAAATTAAATGAAAATACGTCTGCTTAGTATAAGTTTAACCATTTTCTAGACTGAGATGGTATATTTACGAAAAAGGAATACCCTAGTCGAACATGCATAAGAGGTTCTCTTGAGTATTAGTTTCTACCTTTTTTTACTTAAGGGACTATCTATGAAAAGGGACATATGGATTTTTCTTTTTTGCCTCTTTTTCAAACTCTCTAAACGTGAAAAAGATGTCGAGTTTTATCTTCGTTGGACTCATTAAAACATCAAATAGTGATGAACTTGTCGAACATGACAACGCTGAACCACTCCTTCCCAGGGTTTGTTAAAAATACTCGGAGGGATTCATATGAAGGATGAACTTACAAATCAATGATATGTTATCCTCCTCAATCTTGTTAAAAAATAAATAGGTACTAACTAATATGGTTGGGGAAATTGGGAAAACAGGGTACTCCATTTTGTTAATGGAAGCGATTTGCTCTTGAACACGACACTCTTCCACTTCATATTTATGGTTGTTGGGTTGGGTAATCTTCTTGTCATTTGGTTCATCATACCTTTTCAAAGCCTCCATCTCAGTTTTGGGTCAATGCTACCAACACCATTCATTGTCATTGTGTGTTCAAGAGAATTCATTCTAGTTGAAATCTGTCGTAATACTCTTAAGCCTTCATTCCATGTTTTCCTTTTCCTTATCTAGTTTCGTATCATCATCATTTTGTCTCACTCATGATACTAGTTTCATGTCGTTGATGGGGGATACATCAAGTCCCTCATGTGATGTGTCGTTTCCTGTTGACATCAGCACAGCATCTAGGAATTTGACTTAAAAACACCAATTTGGTACCTTGGTGCTTGCATACATAAATACTCTTAAGCCTTCATTCCATGTTTTCCTTTTCCTTATCTAGTTTCGTGTCATCATCATTTTGTCTCACTCATGATACTCATTTCATGTCATTGATGGGGGATACATCAAGTCCCTCCTATGATGTGTCGCTTCCTTTCGACATCAGCACATCATCTAGGAATTTGACTTAAAACACCACTTTGGTACCTTGGTGCTTGCATACATCAATGGAAAGTTTCCTAGTCCTCGACAATAGGTTTACATCATTGGCCTTCGACCGAAAGACTTTGTGTGGTGTTCGAAATCAAATCAGATACTCACACCATACAGATTGTATAGTAGTACCTTGAGATCCATTAACATCATCAGTGGTTTCTCTCACATAGGTTAATGTATAAATTTATTAATACTAACAGTATTACTGGATTCTCCTGATCTAACAAACTATTCTTATGTTAAATACAAAATCCTTCCACTTAATTCTTTGCGGAAATTAAATCGCCAATTGAAAAACACATGAAGAAAATCAATCGCACATAAACACAGTTGTTTAACGAGAAATATTAAAGCTAAAAACCCTAACTATCATATATTATGTATATCAATAGAATCATGTAACAATCTCATACAAAGCTTAGTACATCAAGCTCTTAGTACAATCAACAATAATTACACACTGTCATGCAGAAATTTGCATATCTATGCACCAATTTCTTGCATCCTGACAGCCTACCTCCACTGCGCAATCCCTGTTGAAGAAGACCCCTGAATGAATTTGAATTGGCCTTTCCTTGACTGCGCAATCCTCATTTGCATATCCAATGTGTGTCAGATTCATTGAATGCATCACTATAGTCACAACAGATAGTCCATCTCACCCTTTCACCTATCTCTCCATTGGGTCTCCACTGTTACTGACATGCAAGTAGTTAATTGTTGTATTTGTTCAATTGCAAGTGAGTTATTAGTTTTGAATTAATTCACTAAACTCTCACTAGTGTATCTTTCAGTTAGACTAGATATAGCTAGCTCAACTTAGTTTAACTCACTTAACTGAGTTAAACTAAATAAAAACTTCCATAACTACTCTTCCAACTTTGTCACAACTTTTCCACTTCAGTTCTAACTGAGTCCTCCATGCACGAGTCCCCAACCACCCTAGGAATTGCGTAATTCCTTCAGCCCACTGATTTTCCAAATATGTTCATTGAAATAAAGTGCTCCAAGGGAATAAGTTATTATTTATTTTCGGATTATTATTAAGGGCTAATAATAATAGACATGCATCTATTTTTAGATTGACGATCTATAAATAGACTTCGCCCAGTATTCTAAAAATAGAATTTCATATATTTTTCACATTTGACAAACCATCTTCAAATAGCATCATGCAACTTATAGAATATGCTCACCATGTCTAAAAATATACATACACCTAAAAATAGCCTATGGGCCCCACTTAGTAAAGGTGTTTACTTTTCACTAATCTCATCATCTTGTTGAATCTCAACACTCCCTCTCAACAAGATAGGGATTATCCTTCACCCCGATCCTACCTCTATGGTATTCAAATTCGCTGTTGTTGAGCACCTTCGTTAGAATATCTGCATCCTGATCTTCCGTAGGAATGTACTGAAGTAACATGATCTTCCGCTGCACACAATCTCTGATATGATGATACTGGATATCAATATGTTTAGATCTGTCATGAAACACAGGATTAATCGAGAGTTTAATGCAACTTTTATTATCACAATGTATCACTGTAGGATCTAAATGAGAACTGAACAAACCAACTAGGATCTTCCTCATCCAGATAGCCTCACATGCAACTTCACTTGCTGCCATGTATTCTGCTTTTGCTGAACTGAGTGCCAAGGATATTTGTTTCATGTTGTACCAAGAAATTTTTGTAGATACGATACTGAAAACCCCTCTTGATGTGTTCTTTCTGTCCATTGGGCTGCCTGCCCAATTTGCATCCGTGAAGCCATGCAACTTCACCTCATCCGTCTATCTGTACCATAAGCCATACTCACATGTGCCCCTGAGATACCTCAGGACATGCTTTCCTGCCTTCCAAAATATCTTGGTAGGCTTAACCATCGCTTGACTAAGCTGGTTCACTGCATAGCATATGTATGGTCTTGTATTAAATAAATACATGAGCGAACCCACCAATTGTCGATAAACAATGGCATCCACTATCTCTGTCGATGTCGTATCCTCTTTCCTGCAATTTCCTAGAAGAGGAGTATCCATGGGCTTGTAGTCCTCCATTTGAAACTTACCAAGTATCTCTCGAGCATACTTTCCTTAAGACACAAACATTTCACCTTCTCGCTGCCATATTTCCAATCCTAGGAAATAATGAAGGAGGCCCAAATCCTTCATTTCAAACTCCTTTGCAAGGTCTTCCTTGCATGAGTGTATCAAATGCTCATCACCCGTTAGTATTAAATCATCAACATAAAGAACAATTATTAAAATATTACCATCCACCATGTTGAGATTGCAACAAGATGATGAGCTTAGTGGAAAGGAGTCGCCTTCACTAAGTGGGCCCGTAGGCTATTTTTGGCGCAAAGTCTATTTTTAGACTATGTCTATTTTTAGACATACTAGGCGGAATCTATTTTTAGATTGCCAGTCTAAAAATAGATATGTCGAATATTATTAGCTCTTAATAGTATTTGGACTCTAAACATTATCTTATGCTCTTGGATCACTTCAGTTAAGTGCACAGATGTGGCACAGGAGCTGACAGAAGGAATTACGCTATTCCTGAGGGTCAAGTGGAGCTATTGCATGGAGACTTCAGTTAGAACTCAGGTGACAGAGTTTGGTGGAGTTATAGAAGTCGTTGGTGGAGTTGTATTTAGTTTAACTCAGCTAGACTTAGTTGAGCTAGTTGTATCTAGTATAAATGATTGATACACTAGAGAGAATGGTGTGAATTAATTATTTAATTAATTCACCAAATAATAACTCATTAATCAACTGAAGAATACATCAGTTAACTTCAGTGCATGGACAGTTTCAGTGGAGACCAATGAAGAGGTAGGTGAAAGAGAAGTGTGACTATCATTTGTGACTATATTGGTGCATGATTTTGCACCACACATTGATGGAGATGCCAATGAGGATTGCGCAGTACACACCAGGTGGATTCGAACTCATATTGGGCCATTATTCATCTTGGATTGCGCAATAGAGGCTGGCTATCAAGTGGAAAAGATTGGAGCATGTGTTTTGCTAGATCTAGCTTGATAGTGTGTAGCAATTGAGGGTGTGCATGAGAGCTTGTGAGGAGATTTTGTACTATGATTGTTACATGATCTCTATCATTATAATATACAGATAGTTTTGGTTTTTAGCTTTAAGCTTTCCCATTAAATATTGTGTTCATATGTGTGATTTTTTATGGTTTTAATGTATGCATGCAATTGATTTTATTTCCGCATGTGATGATCAATGGTAGAAGAGATTATGTATTATGCATGAAGCTAAAATAGTGTGTGATCAGGAGAATCTCGGTGAATAATATCTCAGTTATTCAAATTTCTACATGGTATCAGAGCGATATTGATCATTGGAGCAATTACAAAAAATTGAAGCGGTTGAGTTTTGTGCTGGTGGATTTCGAATTTGCAGCAGTGTTTTCTTGGTGTCGAAGTTGAGATGTCTTTCAACGAATTGCAATTGGAGTATGCCCTTGAGGGAAGCTCGAATTATATTTCATGGAAGGACAGGATGGAGGCGGTGCTGGATGACAATGGGTTGAAGGATTTACAGAGGTTGTAAGTCCCAAAGCCTACGACCGATGTCACAAATACTTCGACGGAAAAAGAAGATAGAAAAGTGTCGAAGGATTCTATCGAGGGCGTGGAAGGACCATAGTGTCCAAGACCATGGTAAGGCTTCTCTCCATTCTTGATGTGGAAAGCCTTGACTTAATTATTCCAAAGCAAGAGCGACCAGAGGAGGTTGGCGCTCAAGGATAAACTTAGAAACATAAAGATGGAGAAAGTGCGACAGATGCCCAAGGACTCACGAATTTCATCCAATGAAGGGATGAGCTGGGAAGTGTGGGGGTGACTATTGATGATGAGGAATTGGTGAGATTGGCTCTCCTTGGGCTTCCGAAGCGTTGGCATTCCTATCAGGACTCTGTCAATGGTCGGGATAAATGGCCAGGATGGGAGCGACTTTGGTCGGATCTTGTGCAAGAGGAGATAAGGCAGAGTACCAGGGATGGATCTTCATCAAAGAACTCTAATGAAGAGAATTGCGCTTTGGATGCCAAAGAAAAGAAGGGGAAGAGCAAGAAATCTTCTCAATCCAGTGCGAAAGGCAAGAAGTAGGACATGTCCAAGGTGAAGTGCTTTCAATGTCACCAACACGGACATTATGCCACAAATTGTCCACAAGAAGAAAATAAGCAAAGCATCGGGATCCGAAGTTCGAAATACCCAGCCTCAGCTTTGGAGCTTTCAGGCTATCGATCGCATGCTTGGTCTCAAATCGGTGATGGGTTCGAAGCAGAGCCTTGACGTGGTACCTTTTTCGCTGCTTTCGCAGATCGAGATTTGTTTACTGATCTGACAGAAAGATTCTGAGTGCACATCGAGATGTGGAACAGTGGTAGACACAAAGCAGTAACCAAGATTTCCGCACCATTTCCTTCGAGAGACTGCAACCTTCGTATTGAAGGATGTGATGCATGTTCTAGGATTGAAGAAGAATCTTATCTCTGTGGCGATGTTAGAAGACAAGGGATATGATGTTGTCTTTAGCGAGGGAAAGGCTTTCCTGCGTAGTAAGGCAACTGGTGAGACCCGGAGGATAGGGGTTCGAGTTAATAACCTTTATCAATTGTAGGTAGATGAATGTGCAGCAATGGCAGGAAAGGCAGAAGGAGTGGTGAGCTGGGATGATGGCGAGTTGTGGCATCGGAGATTGGGCCACCTTCATCATGGAGCTTTGAAGATACTGCAACAGATTTCTACTGGGCTTCCTAAAGGCACTCTTGTGCAGTCAGATCAGTGCAAGGGATGTACCTTAGGAAAATTTGTGAAAGCCACCTTTCACGAGAAGGATAGTCGCGCCACGACGATCCTTGAGAGAATTCACATAGACGTGTGTGGACCTTTCTCAGTAGCTTCGATAGCAAAGCACAAGTATTATGTGATATTTGTTGATGATTTTTCTCGTAAGTGCTGGATCTTCTTCATGCAGAAGAAGAGTGAGACATACTAAAAGTTCTGTGAGTTCAAGGCACTGGTTGAGAAAGAATCTGGGAAGCATGAACGCTCTTAGAGAGACAGAATTATCTCTCATGAATTCAAGGACTTTAAAAATAGTATGAATTCGAAGAGAGCTCATAAGACCTCATAACTCCCACAGCAGAATCTGTGGCCGTCATAGTAACAATGTAACGATCGTGGTGTCAGACGGCAATGTTGCATGATCGTGGCTCACCCATTACTCTTGTGGGTGGAGGCATGCACATCGCAAAAGATATGTGTGCAGAACTGCTGTCTCAAAGGAACCAGGCATGAGTACACCCGAGGAGGCGTTCGGTAAGCAGCCCGATATTTCCCATTTGAGGATTTTTGGTTCACCTGTTTACATTCATGTGACGAGGGATGCCAGGAAGAAGCTGGAGCCGACTGTAGAGGTTGGGATATTTTTTGGGTACACTGATACACTCCACAACTATCGTGTGTATTTTCCAGACAGTCGCAATATTGTTGTGCGATGGGATATAAAATTTCATGAGGAGAAAGCCATGAAGTGTTCGCTTGAGAGGGAGCCACACTTGCATGCAGATGAAGAGCTATTAGTTCCTAAGGATGAGTCTCAGGATGTGGATCAGCCACGAGATGAGGTTCATGGAGTGGAAGAGACCACTCATGCAGCGCCAACCATCAGAGGGCGGAAGCGCACTACAGAAGCTGAGCGACTGGCTCAAGATGCAGAGAAGGTTGTAGGAGCACCTACAGCACAGCGCAAATAGAGACAGTCACCTGATCGGTACACTGGATACATGGCTCTTGTGAGAAAGTGTATCATGACAGAGCCATCCTCTTTTGAGGAAGCTATGGAAAATCCCGCATGGGTAGATGCCATGGTGGAAGAGTATGATTCGATTGTCAAAAATAGTGCATGGGAGATTGTACCGAGACCGGAAGGGAAATCAGTTGTGGGTTCGAGATGGATCTACAAAGTGAAGTAGGCAGCTGACGAGAGTGTGGAGAAGTACAAGGCAATATTTGTTTCCTGAGGCTTCTCACAGATAGAGGGGATCGATTATGAGGAGACCTTTGCACCTGTCGCAAGGTATTCTTCCATACAAACGATTCTTTCTCTCTTAGCGCAGATGGGGTGGCACATTCATCAGATGGATGTGAAGACTACTTTCCTTAATGGAGTCATTGAGGAGGAGGTGTACATAGAGCAGCCTGAAGGTTTTGAGATCTTCAACAGCGAGTCGCATGTGTGCAGGCTCAAGAGAGTGTTGTATGGGTTGAAACAAGCACCTCGTGCTTGGTACACACGGATAGACAGTTATTTCACCGGACTTGGATTCTCCAAGAGTGAGGCGGATCCTAACCTATACCAGATTGTGGTGGAGGGTAATTTGTTGATCATTGTACTTTATGTAGATGATTTGATTTTGACAGGTGATGAACTGTTGATACACTCATGCAAGGCTGATCTTGCAAAGGAGTTTGAGATGAAGGACTTGGGCCTCCTTCATTATTTCTCGGGATTGGAAATTTGGCAGCGCAGTGATGGACTATTTGTTTCTCAAGGCAAGTATGCCCGGGAGATACTGGAGAAGTTCAACATGCATACTCAAGCCTGCTGACAGCCCTCTCCGGTGGTTGGAGGAAGGAGCATGCTACTTCAGCGCAGGTAGTGGATGCCACTTTCTATCGACAGTTGGTGGGGTCGTTGATGTATTTGGTCAATACTCGACCCGATATATGCTATGCAGTTAACCAGCTTTCGCAAGCTATGGTTAAGCCTACCAAGCTCTTGTGGAAGGCGGGCAAGCACATTTAGGAGGACTTGCAGCAATTTAAGATATGCGGATTGTAGGCCAGATAGGTCGAGTGAGGTGAAGCTGCATGGCTGCACAGATGCAGATTGGGTAGGGAGCCCAACGGACATAAAAAGCACATCCGGAGGGATTTTTAGTATCGGGTATACAACAATTTCTTGGTACAGCAGGAAACAGAGATCCATGGCACTTAGTTCAGCAGAGGCCGAGTACATGGCAGCAAGTTTGGCTGCATGCGAGGTTATATGGATGAGGAAGATCCTGGTCAGGTTGTTCAGTTCACACTTAGATCCTACTGTGATATATTGTGATAATCAAAGTTGCATCAAACTCTCATTTAATCCAGTATTTCATGATAGATCTAAACACATTGACATCCGGTATCATCATATCAGAGATTGTGTGAAGTGAAAGATCATGTTACTTTCATACATTCCCACAGAGGATCAGGATGCTGATATCTTGACGAAGGCACTCACCAAGAGAAAATTCGAATACCACAGGGGCAGGATAGGGGTGGCAGATAATCCTTATCTTTACGTGAGGAGGAGCGTTGAGATTGTATTGTAACAAGATGATGAGCTTAGTGAAAAGAGTCGCCTTCACTAAGTGGGCCCGCGGGTTATTTTTGGCGCAAGTCTATTTTTAGACTAGGTCTATTTTTAGACATGTCGATCATATTCTATGAGTTGCAGGATACTATTTGTGGATGGCTGGTCAAGTTGGAAAAATAGATGGACTTCTATTTAGACATATCACAATCTATTTTTAGATTGCCATTTGGTAACAGATATGTCGAATATTATTAGCTCTAATAATATTTGGACTTCTTAAACATTATCTTATGCTCTTGAGAATCGGGAAGTGAGTGCACGTATGGTGGCACACGAGGTCAGATGTATGAATTGCGTTATTCCCCGAGGCTGGCGGAGCTATCAGATGGAGACTTTAGTTAGAACTCGGTGGAACTCAAGTGGCGCAGTTTTGTGGAGTTGATCGAGGAAGTTGGGTGAGTTGTATTCAATTTAACTTAGTTAGTATGTAATAGTTGAGCTAGTTGTATCTAGTCTAACTGATTGATACAATTAGTGAGAGTGGTGTCAATTAATTATTAATTAATTCACTAATTATTAACTCATTAATCAACTAATTAATACATCAGTTAACTTCAGTGCATGGACAGTTTCAGTGGAGACCAGTGAAGAGGTAGGTGAAAGAGCAGTGTGACTATCAGTTGTGACTATATTGGTGCATGAGTTTGCACCACACATTTATGGAGATGACAATGAGGATTGCGCAATACATACCAGTGGGATTTGAACCTAGATCCATGTATTATCCATTTGGATTGCGCAGTAGAGGCAAGCTAACAGGTGGAGAAGATTGGAGCATGTGTTTTGTATGATCTGAGCTTGTGTAGTGTGTAACAATTCGAGATTGTACTGAGAGCTTGTGAGGAGTTTGTAAAATGATTGTTACATGATCTCTATCATTATAATATACAGATATTTGGAGGTTTTCAGCTTTAAGCTTTCCCATAAATATTATGTTTATCTGTGTGATTGTTAATGGTTTTAATGTGCGCATGCGATTGTTTGTATTTCCGCAAATTGATGATCAATAGTAGAAGAGGTTATGTATTATGCATGAAGCTAAAATAGTGTGTGATCAGGATAATCTCAGTGAACAATATCTCAGTTATTCAAATTTCACACACCACAATTTAATGTGTTTTCATCCACCTGCTCACAGGAAGCTGGGAGTCCGGTTGTATAGTTGTCGACGCAGAGCTCCGCAAGCACATGGTGCTTGCTTCAGCCCATACATCGCTCTTTTGAGTTTGCACACATGCGACTCGCTGCTGAAGATCTCAAATCCTTTAGGTTGCTTAATGTACACCTCTTCCTCAATGATCCCATTAAGGAACACAATATTCACATCCATCCGATGAATGTGCCAACCCATCACACCGAGAGAGAAAGGGATGGTCCTTACAGAAGAATATCGTGTAAATAGGTGCAAAGTTTTCTTCATAATCAATCGAGTGTAACCGTCGCAAAATCTTCAAGGCGCCATGGTGAAGATGGTCCAATCTCCTGTGCCATAATTCGCCCTCATCTCGGCTCACCACTTCTTCTACTTTGCCCATCATTGCAACGTAGCCATCTACCTCCAGCTTGTAGAGATTATTAATTTGAATCCTTATCCTCTTGGTTTGACCTGTTGTTTTATGTTGTAGGAAATATTTTCCCTCCTTGAAAACAACGCCATAACCTTTGTCCTCCAACATTGCGATCGAGACCAAGTTATTCTTCAGAACTGGAACATGCATAACATCTTTCAACATAAATGGTTTTTCAACTCCCTCTCAAAGGTAATGGTTCCAATGCTCTGGCCGCATTGTATCTACCCATCGTCGCCCATCTCTTATGAATTTGTGGAGATCCTTCTCCAAGCCACTAAACAACTTGTTAGTATGGACCTTAATTCCAAGTGTATCAAAATACCACTTTAGATGTGCATGGCACACTTAACAAAATATGGCCGCTAATATCCTCAATCAAGTTAGGTGATCAAGATAAATGCTGCAAAAATCTGGATCTATGCATCAAAAGACATTAAGAAGTAGAAAAAAACAAGATTTACTCCATGCATCCAATAGACAAGACAAGAATATGTTGAATGAATTTTGTATTAATGGCACCTGGGAGGAAAACACAGAAGGGTGTTACCAGTTATCCTCAATGGGATGGGTTCTTGTAAGTCCTCAGCACTTCAAATCTAAAATTCCTCTCTCTTGATGGTGTAGAAAACCTAGACAAAAATGGTAGCAAAATATGACTATGATGGTGGATCAAAGTCAGACCAAAAGTATAGATCCAGAGTGATCTTTAGGCAACAAAAGGTGGTAAATGAATGGGAAAACCCTTCTATTTATAACAAAATATTGAGTTAGTCTAGATATTGGTGCATAATTAAAATATTATTAACCAAATCATGATCCAACTTTTATGGAATATTTTATTATATTTGTTGGAGGGAAAAGGAATTTGACTTGGGTCAAATCCCTTTATTTGTAAATAATAAATAAATAAATGATTTATTTATTATTTCAAGGATGTGGTTGAGTAATAATCAAATAAATAATGATTTATTTAATTATTTATGAGTGATTTAGTCATATTTAACAAGGAATATTATTTAAATAAGGTTTAAATAATTATTCCTAGAAAATAATAATATAAATAATGATTTATCTAATTAATTTCCCTGTTTTGGGTTAAATATAACTAGGAATATTAATTAAACTATTGTTTAACTAATTATTCCTTGAGGAAAATGAAACAAATGTAGATTTATTTAATATTTCCTCATGGGGTTTCCTGTTTAGACCATAAACATCTTAATAAAGGTGGTTTACTAAGTTATTTTTCATAGTGAAGGAAATTTTACTTAGGGTAAAATTGGTCTTACCTGGTGTACTTAAGTCCATCTAATAATAATAGGTTAGATGACCAAAAAATGGTGTAACAGATTACCCCCCAGCGTGCGAGCATTAAGAGCTAATCATATGACTGAAGTACGTTGTAAGAACTCAATCACTAGACACCAAAGGGGAAGTCAGAGAGAAAGAAATATAAGGTAGACCAAAGTGCTGAGAGGACTAGACCCCGAGGAGGTGAGACTTACAGGTGCGACAAGTCTCTTTTATGAGTGAGTACCTATGCTATAGGCGGTAGGGGAGGCATACCTATGCCCGCTGAGACAAAGTACAAAGAATAATGCATCTAGTAAACAAGGGAATGAACAATATAGTACATGCTGGCATAAACATGAGCCAGATAAAAATATGATAATGAATCCCACATCCATATTGTGCCTGGGATAATAGCCAGGACTTATACAATAATATCTGAGTACATGAGATACAAATACAACCCAGATGCCCCTGTAAACAGGAAAGGGCTCTAAAAATATGACTGATACAGGAAATCAAAAAGGTGTTGCAAGTGGCTAAGGCCGACATCATCAAATATATGGAACTACATCGAAGGTTGAAATGAAGAGGTTATCCGGGAATGTGGGGGACTACCTATAGTTCCACCTTCTCATGAGGGCTCAAACATCTCACACACACCCAGGAATCACCGGTCGAATCTGCTGCATCACTGGAACGTCAAGTATATGAATCTCGGTCATGCTGTAAGGAGCTAGAGCTGAGAAAAAATCAAGTCAAAGGGAAATAAGGAATCCCTTTGCCTGATTCGAGGCACCAAACAAGATTGGAAGTTGGAACCAAGGTACACCACCCTCTAGACCTGTCTTCTGGAACAAATGATCTGATGTCAACAGAAGGAGGTCCTCCATAGGTGAGGCAATAAGGGGTCCTCAACTAAGGCATGAGAGAAAATAGTAGAGCAACTAACAAATGGACACCAGGGGTGATGATGAAATGGGGGGTACTGAGTAGCGGATAGACGACTTCCCTTGTTAGAGCATAAAGGGCATGGATGACCTGGAAGCGACTAACACAATATCATGAGGGATAGGGGACAGTGGGACTGGAGGCCATAATGTGTGATACAAGAGAGGGACCAAGCAATGAAGGATGGAGGACTATAACAGGAAAAAGGGACTCGGGATAGACTCTATGAATACGATGATGACTCAACTCGGATGTTCTAAACAAGGGCGACTCGATGGTGCTGCCAAACAGTAAAGGTCCAATGGGGACCTAATAAACATGAGTACAAAATGGTAACTCACGACGAAAATCGACATGAGCGTGGACAAGTATGGAGGCAAAGTGGTGCCCCAAGTACAAGTGTTGCAAGTGAAGAAATTCGATTTTGAGGAGTGGTGAAGTGACGCTTCTTGGCCAAAATGTGCCCTAGTGAAGTATCAAATCTTGAAAAACTAATAGATACCCATTTGAGGGCTCAGTGAGAGATTTCCAATGGTACAGACGGTTTGTCAAACTGAGATATGTTTTGGCGTAGCATGAAAAATAAAAATTAGGGTTTTCTCTTTTAATAAGGCATTTTCCCTCCAAATTCACTCATTTGCAAGTGTAGTTGTGGTGAATGTAGAGAGGAGAGAAGGCCCTAAATCTTGTTTCGATTGTAGCAGACAAACCGACCATTGGAATTAAGATCTGTCAGTTGCAGGTAAGAGGCCTAATCCTACTCTTTCATTTCAGTGGATTGAAAGTTCAGTTTAGGTACCCAGAGCTCATGAATAGGCCAGATCACACTTTTTGTGGTCTATTCTGTGACTTGGGTAGCAAGTACTCGAAAGAAAACTGCAACATGTCCAAAAAAATGACCTGAAAAGTGAAACCTGTCAGAGAAAGGGGGTTTCAGTGATGTTTTTGGCTGAGAGCTAGGATTTTTATGGTTGAGGGGCATAGGTGCCCCCAAGCCTGTTATGGTCATGCCAAAATGTATTTAGAAAGGTGGAATTGAAACACATTTTAATGATGTGCTGCACCATTTGTTTTCATTATGGTTATGCAATTCGAGAAAGGGAATGGAGGATTACCAATCTCTTTTGGTACTGCATATATGAAGAAAATGGACTTAAGTTTCTTGGTTTGCATACATGGTGTTAATATCTCAAAAAGAGGATTTGGAGATAATGAACTAATGCTCTCCTAGAAAACTCACAGTTTGGCCAACAACAATGTCGAAGGGACTAGGTTGTTGATGTAATATGAAGGAATGATGAGGGGTATCATCCCTAGAGTGATTTGAAGTGATATGAGACTCTAGAGGTTCTTCTAAATGTGGAAGAATAATGGTACAAGAGTCAACACAACCAGATACACTAGGAGAGTTGTGGAGAATTGCCTCTCCTAGTCTCTCAAATATGGGTGCCCCCTTACCCAAACATTGGGTGTCAATGTAATGGCCACAAGGTGTATGTGGTTCGAATGCATGGGTTCTATGTAAGGGGGGATAGATAAAGTCAAGGATGGTGACTATTTCCATAATGTCGTCATCATAATAAAAGATGGGGTGACTGGTGGAAGAAACACCAATTGACGCGGCGAAGCTACCTGACTCCTCATCATGAGAAGAGAGGTTCACATGCACATCATCACAAGGGGTGAAAGAAAAATAAGTAGATGAAGGATCCACCAATGTTGAGCACAAGGTGATTTCTGAAGGGAGGTCAGGCGAAACAGAAGGGGAAGGCCCAGGGGGGTCTTCCACCGAGGATCTCATAGATGATGACAGGTAGTGGACAGTGGCCGAAGACTCTGTCATTTCGACATCCGGAGAGGGAATGTCTATGGGAGTGGATGTGTCCTTTGTTTTTGCTAAAGAAAAACGTGCAAATAAGGGAGTGGTGGACTCATTGCACTTGGCCTCAAATTGGCGAACTACCGCTAGAGAGGTGTGGAAGTCCTCGATCAGGGATAGAGGTAAGTATAGTGGCCATGGAAATCACACAAAGAATAGGGGTGATTTGTGCACAAAGACTTGAGTTTTAGGACTGAATCAGGTATAGTGACATATACCTCCGAGATATTAGGCTGCGAAAATGCTTCGCTAACCATGGGCTTGATACGGGGTAATTTAGGACAGGTATGGGTGGCATGAACGATGACATCACACAAAGCACAGGGATTTGGGGGTGGAGGAGGTCAGGGCGACCTTTTTCTTTGAGGCCCTCTTGAGAGCTTTGCCCTTCTTACCTAAAGCGGTCGCAACAGGAGGTGGTTCATGTTGAGGTGGTTGAGGCACTGTAACAGCGAGAGAATTCATAGGGACCGGTTGAACCATGGTCAAAACAAGATAAGGTTTGGGTTGACCGAGTGGGGTAGCGGCTAGGGGATCAAGGTACCAAATGGGAATCCCCAAAGTCAGGTTAGGAAGAGAGAGAGTATCCATAACAGGTGTCGTATACACTCCAGGAGGGGGAGCTAAGAACGGTATCTGACCGGAGGGGTAATGGCCAAACAGGACGGCTCCAAGATGGTTAAGGCCTGGAGGAACCATTCCAGGAGGAAAAAGAGGCTCATGACTACCAGCTGAAGATGAAGGGACAAGAGGAGGAGGTCCAAAAGGCTGAATCAAAGGGCTAGGATCAGGCTGTGGAGGGCGAGGAGGCTACTAGCTAGTCGAAGCGGGCCGCTTGAGGGAAGCCCGAGACAATTGCATCATGCAAAAACTTGATGAGCTTGGATCAGAGACAGGAGGAGGGAGACCAGGGAATTTACCAAGCAAAGAGGAGTCTTTGTAGACTCCAAGTGAGACACTGGTCAAAGGATCGACGGTTTGCTTATTGGCCATCGAAGAGATGATGGACTTAGGGGAGGTTTGTGACTTCGGTTCATAATATGTCAACTGGTCAATGGTGACTATCTTTTCATTATGAGGGAAGGACATCTTGCGGTGAACTGCAAATGGGACAAAAGAAATTTCATAGGTGTAGCTACGACCCAAAAGAATGTTGTAATCTAAGGGGGCATCAATGACTTCTACTCAACGCAAACAATTTTTCCCACAAGAGTAATAGGACAATTGTGGAATAGGAAAATGGGTTGGGAGGCGTGGCCATCCCACGCTCAAAGAGTGATCGTGGAAGGAGCCAAATAAGGTGATCTGAGTTGCTTCCAAACCGAAATGGACATCACATAGGTGGATGCCCCCTCATCAATGATACACCGGGAAACGTGAGCATTCCAGATTTTGACTTGGATTTGGAAGGCGATGGAAGCACGAAGAGGAGGATGTTCTAACCGGTCAGCATCAAAGACGATCAAGCGATCATTGGCAGCGTCTACAACACCCATGGCAGATAGTAGAGCTTTTCTTTGTGAAGGGCACGATTGGAGGAGTTCCAGCATTGAGATGGTGGCAGGAGATTGTGCCAAATCATCTACTATACTATAGGAATGGGCATCTTTTCCAGAAGCAGCATTTCGGCATAATGGTCCCTTAGGGATCTTGGTATGAACCTCCGCCTTAGGCTGAGGGATCTGCAAAGGACCATTAGGTGTTGAAAGAGGCTCTGTAGAACCTGAAGAAGGTGGCTCGGGGATAGACGTAGCAGGAGGCTTGTTGTACTGATGGGACCGAGTCTGAAGGTTGAGGTCAATGGTTATAAGTTGGTCAGATTTCATCATGAGAATCTGGTAATCGAAGGTACCAGATGGAGGAGGTTGAGTGGCTACCTGACCTTCAGGTGGTTGGGTAGCCACAAATCCTTGCTGAGGGAAAGGATTAGTAAACACAGCCAGCTGACTAGGTGCGGGATTGGGAGGGATGGAAGGGGAGGCTTGTTGTCCTCACAATGTTGCTTGAGACTCCCACATTTGCTTCATCTATTGTAAAAGAGGACAATCGTGCATGTAATTACCATAAACACCACAACAAGAATAAGGTTGGTTTGTGGAAACAGGCATGTCCTGCTTGGGCTGAGTGCCCTGTTGTTGGTTAGCAGTGTTAGGTGCATTATTTTGAGGATTACATCCAGGATTATCAAGAGAAGATTGATTTTGAGTGCCTTTCTTCTTCTCTTTGGAGGGAGGAGGATTATTCGTGACCTACTATGCATACACCTGCCCCTGAGGGGGCGATGGCTGCTGTTGCGGGGTTTGAGAAGGCAAGGGAGGCAGAGGTGCTAATGTTGGAGGAGCTGGAGCACCAAGTTGTGGATACAGAAAATAAGGAGGTTGGGTAACAGTGTGGTAAACATGGGGTTGGGTAAAAGCACGGTAGCGTCACCGACAAACTTAATATATTATCACGCGTTCATTAGTAAAAAAAATAATCAAAAAATCAAAAAACCATTATATTGCATGTATAACTAGGGGAGGGGGTTTTTTTTATTTATTATATAAAATATTTATAATTTGGGGTTTTTTTCAATTTCTATGGCCAAGCGCAGCTAGGAGGTCGTGGGAAGGCAAAGACCCCGTTGGTGTGTTTAGAGCGGGCGTCAATCGTTGGTGCAGAGCAAGGAGGGTTGTGCTGTTCGAATTGCTGCAGTTTAGAGGTATAAGGACCGTTCGGGAGAGGTGTGCTTTAGAGAGGAAGAAAATGCGATTTTGAAGCATGGCTTTTGTCGAGAAACCTAAATCTGTGAGTTGATTCATTCTTGTTCTGCTCAAAAAAATCAAAATGCAAAGGAATGGAATCCAACACTCAAACCATTAGTCATATTATTACCAATATTGTTTATGGCTTGCAGGAGCTGTGTCAATTCCTTCTATCCCTGTTGCTGCCTTTGTATTAACAAATTAGTTATTTTTGTCTGGCCATGAATTAGCACATGTAAGAGATCATTGAGATTCAGTCCTCCTCATTCTTCCCTATTCCCCATTGCTGTACTGTGGTTAATTCTTTTCTTTCTGACTGTAATGTTACTTGGATCCCCTCGAAGCATACGGGGCTCATACACTCACACGCTGACAGGATTCTACCACTTCCCCATTGCTGTACTGTGGTTAATTCTTTTCTTCTGACTGTAATGTTACTTGGATCCCCTCGAAGCATACGGGGCTCATACACTCACACGCTGACAGGATTCTACCACTCATACCACTGTAGTATCCTTGGGTAATCTTTCCCATAGGTTAGCTATTCTATCTAGGGTTTTTCTTTAACAAACATGAACAACAATATACATAAACAATAGGATTCCTTTTTTGAAAAGTGAGTATAAAATCTGACAACAATATAATAAAATCACAATGATCCAGGATTAATTGCCCAATATAACTAAGATTGCATTTGACCAACAATCAAACCGATACAGTTTACAATGGTACTGTTCAGTAAAATGACATATAACTATAAATATGCAATATCGAATCCAGAGTCTTATACTAGTTACTGTCTACTGAGCCTACTCTATTCTTATTGCCTTAGGGGGTCTGGTTCCCTTTCTATGGGCAGATGTATGGACAAAACCTGCGAACCACAAGATCACTTTGGCCTCAAAGACCAAACCTTCTTCTGCAGAAAACCTCGGTGACAGGATTGCTGCTTAGCCATAGAGTTACTCAATTCAGGGACCAATCCTTCCTCTTGTAGAAATACCGTAGAGACAAGGTTGCTACTTAGCCATAGTGTTATTCAATTCAAGGACCAATCCTTCCTCATGTAGAAATACTGCATAGACAAGGTTGCTACTTAGCCTCAGAGTTAATCTAGGGATCGATCCGTCCTCCTGCAAAAATATCGCAGAGACAAGCTACACGGTTACTTTCTTCAAGGTTTGAAACTCCCTCCTGTGGATAAACACGGATGTAGAACCTTAACATCAACCACCAAATCACCCTGACTTCATGGATCTGAAGCTTTTAGTGGGCGACTAATGAGAAAAAGGCTCTATTCACTCCCAGGAGCACTTTGCCTCAGGGGTGCTACCGAATTTCCCCAGAAGAGGCCAGTGAGTTTCCTCAAGAATGCTATGAAATTGCCTTAGGCTGTCCTTCAACAAGACCTAGGTCGGATTCCCTAGGTACTGTGTATAACTAATACACAGTTGTATGTGCAATGCAATGCATTCAATCACAAACCATTAATTCACACTTCCTTGTAAGGAAAACGTAACCATAAACCAAATGCTTGATAAAATAACCAATCCAAATTGTTAAGAAAAACAAGGTTGTTATGATTTTGGAAATAGAGAAATTTTTAATACTACAACAAAGCCTGCAGGAAAACATGGTTGTTATCATTTTGGAAAAACAAAGTAAATGTAGAAATAGATAGAAACATAAATAACAACTATATCTATGCTCTGGATACAAACAATACTTGACTAAAGAGGGGGCCCTACCTCCTTAGACAAGGCATTGGTTATAAAAACAAAAGGATGTGAATGCTCAACACACCATAACTCAAATTGGAGTGAAAAGGAAATTAAATTGCAAAAAACTAGAAAGTACATTAGCTTGTTCTTTTGTCTCAATTCTCCGTTTCTGGTTACTAGTTCAAGGAGAGGAGAGGGTTTTTATACAAGATGTCTTATGTCTAAATAAATCAAATTGGTGGATGGAAAACTATGAGAATCAAATTGTTCATACGGTTACATCAACATTCTCAGAAAAGTAAACAACAGGCATTGACTGACTTGATTCAACTATGCAACAGGTAGTGGTTGGGTCATCTTGTTTTCTTGGTCATCCACTTGCTCTTGTTGTTTTCTTGGTCATCCACCTTCTCATGATGTTTTCTTGCATGAGAAACCATTTTTTGATTGCCTAATTGGTCCAAAACTAGTAGTTGGATGGTTGACTACACTGACACAACATGCGCAAAGTCGCAGCATTGTCGTTAGAGTTGCAACAACAAACAAAACAGGGAGTTGCAACGACACAACACTAGGAGGGATAGCATGAATTGCAACAACGATGTTAGGGGTAGCACGAGTCGTAGCAACAGGAATCGTAGCACTTGAGTTGCAACAATGATGATAGCGATCTGGAGTTGTATCTCTTTGCAATTGCATCCTGGAGTTGCAACAACAATGAAGAGTTGCAATAATAGTGAAGAGTTGCAACAACAGTGGAGTTGCAACAATTATGGTTAGTTCTCAGAGTTGTAACAACTAAACCTTTACTCGAGGAGAGTTGCAACACCTATAGGGAATTTCAACCATTGTTGAGACACTCGCGGTAAGTAGTATTTGTGCAATCTTTGTATCCTATATGCCACTATTAGTACAGAAAGGAAACAATTTCTCAAAAAATGCATAAGAATAAGCATTAAAATTTAAAATGGCACATAGAAGGGTATTTGTATCTTAACCAAAATGGTATCAATATGGTTGGAAAAGATAATAAGAAAGGATAGAAAGTGGGAAAAAGTTTGGCAAAAAGGTATTAGATGGGTGCTAAAATTATGCCAATTTAGTCACCTGTCAATACGTATGGAGTGCAAACTCCTTATTGGATGTTGAGTTATCGAGTTCTTCATTCTTCATGATGGGGCTTCATTTATAGGTACCACCCTCGTGGTAGAAATCCTAGTATACTTGTCGTCTTTTCTATCCTCCAAGGGAGATTGGATTCCTCAACTTGCACTTCAAATCCTTTGCTCATTGTTTGGCCTTGGGTCTTTTCATACATTAATGGGCACATGCACTTACCTCGATTTTTCTGTATGTTTACAAATTAAAGTGTAGATTTTTTTAGAAGGCATTTACTCTTTCAATGAACAAAGGCATGATTAGCTTGCTTTTACTCCATAGTATAGTCTCTACATTTTCTCTCTCTATACATGCTCCTTGACAACAATTTTGCTTCTTGTTTATGCTTTTACAGCATTATATACCAAATTTTTTTAAAACAAAAACATGATTTTAATAATTGCTTAATCCAAATCTAAATATGCAAAACAGAGAGATCCAGAGCCATATATACTAACAGTTTAAACATGCTCTTTACTGATGTACAAAAAGCATCCCCTACATTCTTCTTCTTATTTTAAAAACATACCAACTTATTCCTACTTGTATGGCAAGAAAAAAAAGCACAATTGGCAAGACTGCTCTTACAATGCAGATGCGACCATGTATGCTTGAAACTGAAGGTAATGAAGAGAAGGAAGATGAGTCCGAATTTGATGTTTGAGGATACATGGAAATAATTTGATTGTTTACTGCTTCTGGTGTAAGGCATACCTTTACAAATGAGATTGCAGGAACCAAGATGTAATGATATCCACTGATGAAACTAGTCCTCTTGATCCTGCAGATGCCGAACCCATCATTCAAGGCTGTTGCAGCAACACAGGACCTGTCCTCGACCCAATTTTCCATGCAAGCCTTGGTGTTGAAATAGTCATACACATCGTGAGGAGGAAAGATTCTGAAGTACAACAACTTATGAACATTTTCAGGTTATGATTTCAACAAAGAAGAGACTATATTTGATTATTGGATTTTCTTCTCTGATGCGCCATAACTTATTCCAATCTTTGCATGCAACAGGTTTCTTGGAACTCCCAATGAAGAAGTGTGGCCAGGAGTGACTAAATTGAAGGACTGTCATATCTACCTCGAATGGAAACCTCAAGATATAAGTTGTTTTGTTCCAGACTTGGAACCAAGCGGTTTAGATCTGTTGTCTGCAAGAGTCTTACTCTCTCCCTCAAACCTTGTTTTTCTTTGTTTCTTTGCATTTTTGTTGGAATAGTAAACCAAAGAAATTTAAATTCGGCGATTTGCAAGAAATGCTGGTTTATGAGCCATCCAAGCGAATCTCAGCAAAGAAGGCACTAGATCATCCTTATTTTGAGGACCTGGATAAATCACAATTCTGAGTCCCTTTAAGGATTTAAGCAATTCAGGATAGTGTGTAGGTATCAAGATTATCACATTGATTGGTTAATTGATTTGTGCTTTCCTGGAGGTTTTTATAAATGGCCTATTGTCTGAGAAATAATCTCTGCAAACTTGTTGGCTGGTAAATAAGTTTTTTGTTGTGTTTGCACAAGCGAATGGGCAATGTTGGTCAGACCTCAAATATTGTACTCCCCACACTAGGGAGGATTTACAGTGAATATAAGCTTTTGATATGGCATGAAAAAAGTAATGATAGTTCTTTTTGGTGGCTGTACAATTCGAGTCCCATTTTATCTTCCCATCTCTATCTTTTCCTGGGAAACTTGTTTGAATGTATGCAAAATATGATAAATATCCAATCTACCCAATCTACGTGTGAGAAATTTATGGGTTGGAAACAAGTAATATCAAGAGGCAGTTTGCTTTGAAAGACGCTTGGGAAGATAGTTCATGTGAAATTTGCAGTGTGTTAAGTAGATGATGATTGGGACTGATTTCATTGAGTATGTAAAATACAATGCTCCTTTTGAATTCCACCAGGAAACACCCCAATTTGTCTATAGAATCCAGGTAATAGGAACATAGTTTGGCAGAGACGCTTAAATTTCCTGCAGAGCATAATGCTGATAGCCTTGACAGAGTCATACTATGCAATTCTCTTAAAACACTGATAATAATACACAAAGCTTATCCATTGTAGGCTAGTTTTCCCGAGTTGGGTTTCTGGTGTTGTATTAATCCTTAGTGCAGGACATTCTCTGCAGTTCATGAAGCTCAGTCACTACCTGTTGGCTACGCTCTTACAATAAACCAATTTATTTTTTATGATTCGATGTGATAATATGTTATTATGATAATGTGTTATGAATGGGTGGAGATCGATTCGGCTCCCACAACTAATTTGCAACTTTTGTTATTGAGTGAGATGTATATATACCGAGCAATGCACTACTAATTCCTTAGATTGTTGGTTTGAATCTCCATTACAAAATCTTATTGTCTGTCAATTTTGTTGATTAGCATCACTAGGAGGCAGTAAATCAGGATTCAAGCATTGAACATAGTAGTCTTTTTGTTTGGGCAGTAATCATTGGGTAGTGTATTTATTCCTCTGGTAGAAAGTTGTTCTTTTTTTCTCAGATTTGAAAGTCGTTGTCCTTATAGCAATGAATAATGTGTGAGGGAGCACATTTACAGTCTAAACATGATTGTTATTTTTAGGCCGATAGGCCTTCTCTTTTGAAAGAGATCAAGTTTTTGTTCGTCAACATATTCATTCTCGTGATGACACATGTTTTTTCTACTTTTCACTGTACCTTGACACCTGTTTCTTTGGCCATGCGATGAGAGAAATAGACTACCAACCATAGTTACCCGTCACAGTCTTCATTTACTGGCGGAATGGTAGGCATTTCCATTTCAGTCATTTCAGTTATGGGCAAAGATATCTGGCGGAATGGTAGGCATTTTAGTTATGTGAATAGAGATCTGGCGAAAGGATAACCCTCATCTGCGCTGCTACAGGGATGAGTTCGACCGTTCATGAGTTCGACCGTTCAGTCTACACAGATAACTATAGCCAGAATTTCAAGATAATCAGATCCGGTAATGAGCAACATTGAAGCTTTTGTTTTTGTTAAAATTTCGAGATAACCAGATCTGGTAATGAGCAACATTGAAGCTTTTGCTTCTGTCAAATTTCAAGATAACCAGATTTGGTAATGAGCAACATTGAAGCTTTTGTTTCTCTCAGAATTTCAAGATAAGTAGGCAACATTCAGCTGAATGTCGGCATTATGAAGACTTGAGTTTAAGTTAAACATTTATGTTTCAGAAATGTTCTTTTTAGCCAGTAAATTTCAAGATAAACGTTCATTTCACGTTGAAACTTGAAAATTGTATACTTTTGAGGAGAAAATTATGTTTCTTCTATAATTTCAAGATAATTGGATTTGGTAATGAGCAACATTAAGCCAAATATTGGCACTATGAAGATTTCAAGTTAAACATTGGATATTTTAGAAATGCACCATTGCCAAATCTAGAAATGATCAACAGGGAGTGCAAAAATTTCATGTTGAATTGTTTACAATTCATATTTGTAGAATATGATCTGTTCTGAAGTTGTCTGACTTTTGCAAGGGTTTGTGTTTTCTGGTTGCAGAGCTGGTGAGAAATGCAGTTCCTCTAGCATTGACGGCAGAAGATGATCCTAGAAGGCAAGAGATGGAAAGGCTGTAGAAAGAGAAGGAAGAAATTGATAGAATTGCACATAAGCATGTTCGCCGTGTTTTATGGTCAGGTTTAGGTTCCCTATCGGTGGTGACCATATTATTTTTCCGTTTGACATTTTGGGAATTTTCCTGGGACGTCATGGAACCCATAGCATTTTTTGGCACCACAGGTGGACTTATTGTTGGCTATTTGTATTTTCTTGTTACGTCAAGAGATCCTACTTATCAAGATTTCATGAAGAGACTTTTCCTTCGGAGGCAGAGGAAGCTGTGCAAGAAGAGAAAAATTGATGTGGATAGGTTTTTGGAACTGCAGAAATAGTGCAAATCATCTCTGGATTCTAAAAGAGATCTGGAAGCACTTGTCGGGGACTCATCTTAACTTTCTGCTGACTCAGCGAGCAAATTTGTGAATTTTTCCCAGATAGCGGTAAAATCTTTAGTTATAAGGTTTAAACTATGCAGTTTCTCAGATATTGAACAAGATTGTTTTTGCTACAGAGTTTTGGAAATGGAAAATTGTAAATTTCCATGGACATAAATAAAGCCCATTAGCTTTTCTTGCATCTCCTCTAGGATCTTATCATCTGGAATTTTAAGATGGAAGTTTCTTGTACTTGCTGGAAGCTGAGGGTCTTCAATTTTGACAGATGTAAAAATGGAAATGGATGGTCACAATTGTCCATTCATACAGGGAAATTCACCTCGCAGATTATATAATCCATTACTTATTTTAAATCATGTAAGCATCTTGATCTTGGAAATGGATTTAATATTGTGGACGTGTTAAGTGTAACATTTTATCTTATCTAGACAATAAATTTTCACTAGATATGCAATGACTCAGTGTATGTTGTGCTTGTTTTTGTTGCATATGCCATTTAAAATCATGCATATTTGTATGGCTTCATGCCTGGTTTGCGGTGCACAAATTTAGAGTACCCTTGATCAGTTCCTTGACATGGGGCTCATGCAAGCTCCTATTTACTGTTATGTAATTATGCTGAACAGTTTATATGATTGCAATCTTCGTGGTAGACTGGAAAATAAATTTTCAAACTGTGAAATCACTAGCCTTTTCCAAGGGGAACAGATAACATTCTTTCCTCTTTTAAATGGGTTAGGCACTTCACCAGTATTTTGTAATGTTTCAAACTAATTTCTCTCGCTTTAACTTTTATCCCTTAACTGCTTTAGAAACATTGTTCTATTTATTGGATCTTGTTGGAGGATTTGTTTTTCTACAAATGTCTCTTGTATGCTTTACATAAATCAAAACAATGTTGATGTTTGTAGCTCGGGCAGGTACTTCTTCACAAGACCTATGTGTGTAAGGGTGCAGAATTTGCCCACAGTCCCCTTAGGTACTTGCTCTAGTGTGAACAAGTTGCTAATGCAACTTAGCCTCAGTTTAGCTTAGGAAAAAACATATTATGTTGGCTTATTGAGTTAAAAAACTTAAGAAAAGTAAAGTAAATTACTTTAGACAATATGATTTAACTTTGGTCCTTGATCTCAAGTGAGCCGAGATTTAATTTCGGCTGTCAATTACTTTGGAGATTAGCATTAGGGATTTAGCTCAATGTAAAGTTATAAAAGCAAGACTAGGGAGATGGGAAAGATACACTACAACAACACAAGATTAAGAGAGACTACTAAGTTCTCAGTGAGTGTTGGGTCCGAGGAGGGCAACAAGGAGATCCAGATTAGCCAAAGAGGGTTGACCAGCTAGAACAGTTCCAGGGTTGTATGTAATTCCTCAAATGGGCTATTATACCAAGATGGGAGCCCAAGTAAGTTTGGATTATTAATGAAAAACTTTGATTGGGCACAACTAGTGTGTCGTTTTTGTGAGATTGGTTATGTTATTTTTGCTTCCGCTAATTAAGTTAAGAACCTAGCTATGTAAATTATTCAGTAGATCTGCAATCTGCTAGCTTAATGATTTATCAGGTGTTTGGTTTAACGGAAATCTAACAATTGCATGACACACTGCTTGGAAAAATCTGCTTGGAAGTAACTTGAATAGGGAGGTTTACTTGCACCCAGAGATACATAATCTGCAAAAAAATTTCGAAGCTTCAAGTACAAAAAAATTGTCTGAATCATGTTGTGCAATATACCATTGATAGGAACAAGAGTTCAAATGACTTAAATACTACCCTGAAGAGATGACTGCATCTACTCTTCACGGCCTATAGTTCAACTGCATGTCAAATAGCAGTTTCGCAGATGCCTCTGGGGATGCAGCAAAATAGTTGTCCAATGCACACTCGCAGGCAGGGCCTCTCAAGAATCAGATAGTCTAGGTCCTGTTGAATTGGTTGCAGTCTTTATACTGTCAGGTAAGTATTGGTAAGTATTAAACCCCCACTGTCTATGGGTGAATGTGTTCTTTTTTATCATTGCGAGTGTTATTTTGTTATTATTAGAGCCCCACTATCTATGGATGATTGTGCTCTTTTTTTAATGGATCATTGCTCCCCTAGGAGATCTTAATTTGACGGGAGACCATTGCATTGGTTGTAACATTCACAAAAAAGTGCCCAATTTACTTATGTTCTTCAAACTACGAATACTTGTGAGGATTTTATGACTTGGAAATAAGTAAATCAAGAGGCAACATAAGTTGGGACTGACATGAAACCTGAAAATCCATGCTTTTTAGTGCTTAGAAAAAATTCCCCGTTCCATAAAACAATTTTTATGGGCTGATAAGACGGATCATATGAGATTATGTGTAACTAGACATTGTTTCATGTTTGTTGGTTGTTTGATGGATCATGTGATTGTTTCATCACCATTAGGGTGTTCCCCTCGTTGCAACTGCCCAACTTCATCATTTTCCTGTAGGCCCCTTCGGACCCCATTTCCAAACTAACATTGGCCTTAGATCCTTCTCTCTCAAATGGGCATTTGCAAAAGGGTCCCATGGCATTAAAGCTACAGACACCATACAAACCACAGGTACCAAAAACATCACATTGATTCTCCAGAGCCTGCCATGCCACTTTCCAGACCTGAAGTTTCTCAATCCATGAATACATTCTAAGGTTCCCATCAGCATCCAACCTCAAAAGTCTCAAATTAACATTTGGGTCTGTATAATCTTCACTATATCTCGACCAAATGATGGTCCCTTGTCTATCAAAGAGGCCAAAAACTCCAATCCCTTGTAAAACTGCTCCAATGGTGTTACTAGATTTTGAAGAAGAAAATTGCTCTTTAGTTCCGCTTTCCCAATAAATCACTTCATTGCACCATCTCAGCACCAGATTGCCAGTGTCCGTTATATCCAATAATAATATAAAATAAATTTAATTATTTAGTTGTTTTTAGTTTGATTTTTTGAAAGTTTTCTTGTGGATTTAATTTTTCTATCATATGGCAAAAATTTACTAAAATCAAGAATTTGATGAATAACCTTTACACAATCGAAGTGTAATTCAAGCACCCAAAACACTAAAAACAATTCCATTAATTATTCTTGACCAATTATATTTTTTATACATATTTACATATTTATCTAACAAAAAAACTACTCAATAATAAATAATTTAACAAGGCATGTGTTATAAGTTGATGTGGGCCCGGGAGATTTCAAATGTATCGACATATAAAAAAAAATAAAAATTATGAATAAATAAATAGAAATAAAATAAAACAAAAATAAAATTAAAAATACAAATAAAATAGATAAATAAATTTTTTAATTAAAACATAAAAATAAAATAAATAAATAAATAGAAATAAAAAAAATAAAGATTAAAAAAATAAAAATAAACAAATAAAATTAAATAAAAATAAAATCAAATAAATTAAAATTTAATAATATTAAATTAATAATTTTTATTTTTATTAAAAATAAAATCCAATATTCCATATCGTCACAAATGAACAAAATATTCATCTCCTTCAGTTATTACACATTTTACCTCTCATATACCACAAAACGATTCACATTTCCTCCTTCCGGCGTTCCCTTGCACCCCCGGTGCAATTGCTAGTATACACATGCACATAATCAATCTTCCTAAAAAATGGTTGATCTTTGTATGCCTTAGACCATTAAATGCCACAAATCATAGTAAGATGTGCTTGAGTGTGGATTGAGTAATCACATTGTGGGAATACTAATATGCATCTCTTATGTATATCACAAGAAGAAATGTGAATTGTAGAATTCATGGGAGGTCATAAGAGAGGCATCATGTCATTATGTTAAGGATATAAATATAAAGGGGTGTAGAAAATGTTAATGAAAAAACAGATACCTACAATATATAGTGAACGCAGGGGTTTTTTAAATTGGGAAAATGCAATGGGTTAGTATTGGTAGGGGGTTAAATAAAGTGATTTTTAGAGGTATTTTCCAATATGTAGTCAAATTAAGGGTATTCTTTAGTATGTCACGAATGCACGTGCTATGCCATAGGTTAATTGAGTCGTAGACAGAAGGAGGAGGCTATGTCGTATCCGTTTACATACTCGGGGAGGGGGGAAAAGTAGGGGGAGGGTGTTTGGCCCCCCCCCCCGCGGGGAAAACCCATGGCCCATGGGAGGGTGAGCGTATGGATGAGAGAGAGCTCCAATCACCGTCGGTGGCATCGGTGCCTAGTGCAGTAGTTACTTGGCAGCTCTGGGAAGGTCCCAAGTAGAATGGTATAGAAATAACCCGATTGAGCGTAGATCAGGTCATATTTTAACGCCATTTGGAGAGCGGCTTCTTCGGTTTGAAGGAAATGCGATGCGGCATATTTGCCTATAGCAGGCAAGAGAGATCTAAGGAACTAGTCCATGTAGACACGGTCTTCGAAGGTAGGGCTTGACATGGGCTCTTTCTTCTTTTCCATTCCTGGACATGATCGGATAGGCGGGTCGCAGACGATTGATGGAAAGAAGTCAAAAGTTCGATATCAGTGTCGTAACGAAGGGGAAGCTAGAAGTAAGACAGAAAAGCCCGAGCAAGAGTCACAAAGGTGGTATGAGAGGAAGGGGCTTGATCAACATACCACTTAGAAGCTTCACCAGTAAGTATACGTTGGAACAACCGAAGACGGACAGAGTCATCGGTAATGGAGTTAGAAGAACACCACATGTGGAAAGATCGAACATGATTTGTAGGATCTTCGCCAGCAATACCTTCAAACTTGGGGATGTCGTAAGGGAGCTCGGTTGGAATTGGAGGCCAACCAACATCATGATGTATAGGGTCATTTATCACCTGGTCAAATGTAATATTCCCAATTAGCCCAAGCCAATGGGAATATTCAATTTTGCTTTGTTTTATTTTGATTTTCATGTTGATGAATAAAATGTGAAGGAGGACATGTAAAAATCCTAAAAACATCAAAATAAATCAATGTCTATGTAAACAGAGACATATATGAGCCACGTAAATAAACTTTTGTAGGTTTGAATGGGTCTGAATCATGAGATTGGGTCAATTTTGACCAAGTCAACAACGCAGTCTAGATGCAATGAACATCATGGATAGACAATGCAATTTTCGATGGAGGCTCCACATGTGAAAGGAGCTAACTCATTGAGGTGGTTTAGGGTTTGGCAAGGGTTTCATCTTATAAAATAAGGAGGAGGACAATAGGAAAAGTTTGTTGATGTTATTATTTTCTGAAGGTATTGTCTACTTAGACATCCCTTATTGGGCTTTCCTGTTTAGGAATCCCACCTCCTTCCTTGAGCAGCTCTTGGAGGAGTCTTGTTTTCCTAGTCCACTATCCGGCATTTTTCCAAGCCACATCTTGCATCTACAGCACAGTCCTGCTTAGGATTGGGTTGTCCATGTGAGCTGTAGCAAGTGGAGCACTAGATCTGTTCAGATCTAGCTTGTACTGGTGCCTTTTCTCAGTGAGTGTGTCTTTTAACCTCCTGGAAGAGTGCATTAGTGATTTGAGCTCCAGATCCACACATTGGCAGTATGCCAAAGCATTATTAGGGCCTACAGTGCAGTCCCTCTTCCATGACTGCGTTATTTGCAAGAGCAAAGTTGCAGGGTGACTTAGCATCATTTTAGAGGAGAGATCTCTAGTGATTGGAACCTTCCTTTCACTGTGGTGATCCGTGGATTGGCCAACCAATCCATGTTAGTTTAGATATGATCTACTGCATATGTTATGATTTAGAATTTTCTGAATACTTCTGCAGATCTGTGACTTAGATCTCAGATCTACTCACTCTTGTTCATGTTTTGTTGAGATCCCAAGGGGAGTGTATAAAGGAGCCTATCTTGTACACAGATATGAAATATATCTAACATTTTGAGTACATATCTGCTATAGATCTTATTTTTAATATACTTCATGCTTCATTGATGAAAATAATGTTTTCAAGCTTATTCTGCCATTCCATTTTGTTGTAGCAGCTCATTTTGAGGCTTTTGTCTTGTACAATCTTTCCCTTTATGTTATACACTGTATAAGCTACATCATAGATATAATTTGCTCATGTTTATCTGAAAGATGATTTTCCATGTTAGTCTCACACTTTTAAATTGATAAACTGTGTTATTTCTGAAGTAGTCCATTGCATATAGCTGCAGCCCCTCTCTTTGGGTGTTTCTTAGCTAGACTAGGTTGTGGGAGATCTGTTTAACCCACCTAGTTTGATTTTTTTTTGCTCTCCTTGTGGATTTAGATCTTAGATGGGCTGATCTAAGGGATCCAGGAGCTGCAAACTCATTTCAGTGCACAGAATTCTCAGGAGTGCATTATTTCAGCAGGCTTGCTGTGCAATCCCGATTTTGGGATATTACAGTGGTATCAGAGCAAATTTCTTAGCAAAAAATGTGCATTATTTGAGCCAATATGTCTTCAAGGGGAGGATAAAATCTCACTGACAAGGAGCAGAGGTATCATAGAAGGAGACAAAAGAAAAATTATTACACCGTTGAAACCCCTTTATATGGAAGAATAAAAGGAGTAGAGTTCTCTAACATTCTTTCTCAATATTTTCATGAGCTAGAGAAATAAATTAGGGGAGTGAAGAATGAAAGACCACAAAATATCTTGAGGAGGTTTGCACATGAGGGAAGTCCCACTTCTTCATTTGGAGTGTGTGAGCATGCAGCCACACGATCTGATTTACAACATTGCAGCATGCTCGCATTCCCTGCAAGAGGAGAAGGAGATGGAGAGACACCAGAGGAGGAGACTCTTGGTGAATACCTCCGAGAATATGAATCTTAGTCTAAAAGATTCAAATAGCATTTAGGCTTCCCTGAGTTTTGTCAACTCAAAGAAGAAATAAGATCCATGAAGATAACTCCATTTCATAACATTGTTGGAAGGGTTAAAGATATGCTACATGATTTTCCAAGGGCAAAGGCCTTACTTCAGCAAGATCATTCTTCTCAAGAAGAAGACATGAGTTTCCTTTACTCAATGAGAGATCAAGGAAAAGGATCTCTTACTGATGGGGCATACTCCATTGATGAGGAGGAGAAAAAAGTAGAACTGGAAGGTTCCTCCAACGTTGTGACAGCAGGAGGGAATCTATTTCTATTGAGAGATGGCGTTGAAGCTATTGCTCCACTATAAGGGTTCTTGTATCTTTGCAAGAAGGCCCCAGGGATCCTATACATGGAGAAGATGAGCATCATGTGTCTACGATGATAGACAAAGAGGCAAAACAGTGGAGGAGGTGTGTTCCAACACTACATCCAAAACCTGGAACACACACTATGATGGATCAGTCCTTTGTGATCAAGACTCTTGACACCAAGGAGATGATGGGTTTTCATGAGTTAAATGCATCTAAAGGGAGCACCTTAGACTATGAGATCTTGCAGAAGGTGGGCGATGAAGAAGAAGATGGGGGAGTTTCTCCAACTTCTCCTTACCATGATATTTCCACACAGCAATTAGAGATGGATTTGTGTAGTGGAAGCAGTCATATGATGTTCCCATCTATTATTCACATGGGAATGAGCCATGAGACATCATTATCTTGTGTTATACCACCTAGTAGACCACCTGATTCATATTTGATGGGATATGTTTCATGCATCGATGCTCCTTTCATAGATCCAAGGAGGGAGGGAGCATTAGAATACCATACTTCAGCACTGAGAGTATGGGGAAAGTAGAAGGAGATGGAAAGAATTTTTCTCTTAACTTCACTATCCATTCTCTCATCCCATATTGCGCTGAGAGGAGATGCTGCAAGAATGAATAATGACACCATCATGAAGCAAGGGAGGCAATCCTTAAATCTAGGGACAAGCTTGTTTGGAGGATCCTCTTCCATACATGATGAAAGATGGTGGACACACATGCATACTTTGGCAAAACCAAGGAGGTTTTGGATAGATGGCAGCCTTCCAAGGGAGGCTAACTTCCAAGGACTTCCCTCCTCTTTTGAGCATGTGCATGATCAAGGAAAGCAACAAGGGAGGACTGGAAACCTTCCACCTTGTAACTTTGACATGGGAGATGTCAAGGAGAAGAACCACAACATGGCAGACACTTCATATGACACACTATCAGTGTTTTCATTGTTGGGCACACTAGATCCCAATTGGAAATCCCAACTATTGGTGGAGTATTCCAAGGATCTTCATACTTGCATGATTCTTGATGAGTGGTTGCATGAAGGGAGATATTCAATCCTTAATGGAGTCATCTATAATCATGGTAGAATATTTTTGTCTAGATCCTCCAAGCTCAAGGGGAAGCTTCTACAGAGGGCTTATGAAGATTTCCATCTTAGCCACACTTATTCTATGAAGCTCAACAATATCATATTGAGGAGCTATTACTGGGAGGGCTTTGAAAGGGAACTATATCATCATTGTCAGAGATGCATGGATTCTGTGGAGTTGGAGCAGCAATATGGCTCTAAGGGAGAATTAAATCAGCCCTCTCTTCCTTCCCTTGAAGGAGAGAGTAGATCTATCCACCACTCCATTGATAGGAGGAGAATTGTTGGTGAAGAGCATGCTCTTAACACATGTATTTTATATTCTGACTTCATGCATTTTTACACCATGTTTTTGAAGGCCATGACTCCAAGAAGGAGTGTTATATCTTGTCAATCTCATGGCAAATATGGGGCCACAACAATTGTTGTACTTGGCCACTCCCTTGGTGGAAAAAGGGAGATCTTTTTTCATGATGGCTGCTTTCCTAAGGCACCCAACATATCTCACACATTCAGCTACAGTGAGATGGCATGGGTTGAAAGTAAGTGGTGGGAAAAAAACTTACCACATATTGATCTGATGCAGACAGGAGATGCCCTGCGCTGGTACCATATATGGGATTATGACCCACCTCCTCATGTTCCAATTTCTGTTTATATATTTTTAGTTTTTCTTACATACATGGATGATGTACTTGTCCTATTTTTGGAATTGTATGGAGGGAGGATAGGAGGCATGTGTGTACCACATGGGATGGAGACTCTCTTTGTATGCTTTGCTACATATTTTAAGGAGAGTAGGGGTTCATAAATGTTTGTTTCAATAGCATTCTTGAAACTTTGTGGGATGGATTATGTACATCTCATAATCATTTTGGAGAGACAACTCATGGGAGGATGGATTGATGAACACTCAACTTATGAAGAGAGCTGGATCCTTGATGGTGTCATCAATGGGGAAGGAGAAGTGTTGCAACACTCACCCTATCAGTTGCTTGAGGACACGCAACATTTTGGAGGGGAGGACTGTAATATTCCCAATTAGCCCAAGCTAATGGGAATATTCAATTTTTTTTTGTCTTATTTTTGTTTTCATGTTGATGAATAAAATGTGAAGGAGGACATGTAAAACTCCTAAAAACATCAAAATAAATCAATGCCTATGTTAACAGAGACATATCTGGGCCACATAAATAAAATCTTGCAGGTGTGAATGGGTTTGAATCATGAGATTGGGTCAACTTTGACCAAGTCAACAACACAGTCTAGATGCAATGAACCTCATGGATAGACAGTGTAGTTTTAGATGGAGGCTCCACATGTGAAAGGAGCTAACTCATTGAGGTGGTTTAGGGTTTGGCAAGGCTTTCATCTTATAAAATAAGGAGGAGGACAACAAGAAAAGGTTGTTGATGTTATTATTTTCTGAAGGTATTGTCTGCTTAGACATCCCTTATTGGGCTTTCCTGTTTAGGAATCCCACCTCCTTCCTTGAGCAGCTCTTGGAGGAGTCTTGTTTGCCTAGTCCACTATTCGTCATTTGGCCAAGCCACATCTTGCATCTACAGTGTAGTCCTGCTTAGGATTGGGTTGTCCATGTGAGCTGCAGCAAGTGGATGTAGAAATTTGAATAACTAAGATATTATTCACCGAGATTCTCCTGATCACACACTATTTTAGCTTCATGCATAATACAGAATCTCTTCTACCATTGATCATCACATGTGGAAATAAAATCAATTGCATGCATACATTAAAACCAAAAACAATCACACATATGAACACAATATTTAATGGGAAAGCTTAAAGCTGAAAACCCCAACTATCTGTATATTATATGTCATGGAGATCATGTAACAATCATAGTACAAAAGCTCCTCACAAGCTCTCATGCACACCCTCAATTACTACACACTATCAAGCTAGATCTAGCAAAACACATGCTCCAATCTTTTGCCACTTGATAGCCAGCCTCTATTGCGTAATCAATGCTATGGGATGGCTTCATTAAATAGATAAAACACCTGGCTTGTACTGCGCAATCCTCATGGGCTTCTCCACCTATCTGTGTGTTGCAAATAGCAACTGTATAGTCACAACTGATAGTTAACCTGCTCTTTCACCTATCTCTGCACTGGTCTCCATTGAAACTGTCCATGCACTGAAGTTAAATGATGCATTCTTTAGTTGATTAATGAGTTTATAATTAGTGAATTAATTAATAATTAATTCACACCACTCTCACTAATTGTATCAATTAGTTGAACTGAATACAAATAGCTCAACTATGTTTAGATTAGTTAAACTGAATACAACTCCACTAACTTCCTCAATCAACTCCACCAAACTCTGTCACATGAGTTCTAACTGAAGTATCCATGCAATAGCTCCATTTAACCCTCAGGAATAGCGTAATTCCTTCTGTCAGCTCCTGTGCCACATCTGTGCACTTAACTAAAGTGCTCCAAGAGAATAAGATAATGTTTATAGTCCAAATATTATTAAGAGCTAATAATATTCGACATATCTATTTTTAGGCTGACAATCTAAAAATAGATTCCGCCCAATATGTCTAAAAATAGAAGGCCATCTATTTTTTCTGACTTGACCAACCTTCCACAAATAGCATCCTGCAACTCATATAACATGATCCATATGTCTAAAAATAGACATAGTCTAAAAATAGACTTTGCGCCAAAAATAGCCTACGGGCCCACTTAGTGAAGGCGACTTCTTTCCACTAAGCTCATCATCTTATTGCAATCTCAACACTCCCTCTCAACAAGATAAGGATTATCTGCCACCCCTATCCTGCCTCTGTGGTATTCGAATTTTCTCCTGGTGAGCGCCTTCATCAAGATATCAACATCCTGATCCTCCGTGGGAATGTATGAAAGTAACATGATCTTCTGCTGCACACAATCTCTGATATGATGATACCAATCCGTGAAGCCATGCCGCCTCAACTCATCCTCCTGTCTGTACCATGATCCATATCCCGATGTGCCTCTGAGATATCTCAATACATGCTTCCCCGCCTTCCAAAAGAGCTTGGTAGGCTTAACCATAGCTTGTGAAAGCTGGTTAACTACATAGCATATATCGGGTCGTGTATTGACCAGATACATAAGCGACCCCACCAATTTTCGATAAACAGTGGCATCCACTACCTCCGCTGAAGTAGCATCCTCCTTCCTCCAACCACCAGGAAGAGGAGTATCAACAGGCTTGCAGCCATGCATGTTGAACTTCTCCAGTATCTCTCGGGCATACTTACCTTGAGAAACAAATAGTCCACCATTGCGCTGCCAAATTTCCAATCCCAGGAAATAATCAAGGAGGCCCAAGTCCTTCATCTCAAACTCTTTTGCAAGATCCTCCTTGCATGAGAGTATCAACAGCTCATCACCTGTCAAAATCAAATCATCTACATAAAGTACAATGATCAGTTTCTTACCCTCCACCACAATCTGGTATAGGTTAGGATCCGCCTCACTCTTGGAGAATCCAGGTCCGGTGAAATAACTGTCTATCCGTGTGTACCAAGCATGAGGTGCTTGTTTCAACCCATACAGTGCTCTCTTGAGCCTGCACACATGCGACTCACTACTGAAGATCTCGAAACCTTTGGGCTGCTCTATGTACACCTCCTCCTCGATCACTCTGTTGAGGAACGCAGTATTCACATCCATCTGATGAATGTGCCACCCCATCTGCACTGAGAGATCAAGAATCGTCTGTATGGAAGAATACCTTGTGACAGGTGCAAAGGTCTCCTCATAATAGATCCCCTCTATCTGTGAAAAGCCTCGGGCAACAAATATTGCCTTGTACTTCTCCACACTCCCGTCAGCTGCCTGATTCACTTTGTAGATCCATCTCAAACCCACCACTGATTTCCCCTCCGGCCTCGGGACAATCTCCCATGCACTATTTCTGACAATCAAATCATACTCTTCCACCATGGCATCTACCCATTCGGGGTCCTCCACAGCTTCCTCGAAAGAGGATGGTTTTGTCACGATACACTTGCTCATAAGAGCCATGTATCCAGTATACCGATCAGGTGACTGTCTCTATCTGCGTTGTGATGTAGTTTCTCCTACAACCTTCTCTGCATCTTGAGCCGATCGCTCAGCTTCTGTAGTGCGCTTCCGCCCTCTAATGGTTGGCGCTGCTTGAGTGGTATCTTCCACTCTATGAACCTCCTCTTGTGGCTGATCCACATCCTGAGACTCATCCTTAGGAACTAATAGCTCCTAATCTGCATGCAAGTGTGGCTCCCTCTCAAGCGAACACTTCATGACTTTCTCCTCATGAAATTTGATATCCCGTCACACAACAGTCGTGCGACTGTCTGGAAAATACACACGATAGTTGTGGGGTGTAACAGTGTACCCCAAAAATATCCCAACCTCTGCAGTAGGCTCCTGCTTCTTCCTGGCATCCTTCGTCACATGAATGTAAACAGGTGAACCAAAAATCCTCAAATGGGAAATATCAGGCCTCTTACTAGAAAAAACCTCCTCGAGTGTACTCATGCCAAGTATCCTGTGAGGACAATGGTTCTGCACATATATTGCAGTATTGCATGCCTCTGCCCACAAGTGTATGGGTAGGCCCTGATCATGAACATTACCCGTGCAGCACCCACGATCATTCTATTCTTCCGCTCAGCAACCTTGTTACGCTATGGGTTATGAGCTAGTATGAGCTCTCTTCGAATTCCTTCTGTGCTACAAAAGTCCTTGAATTCGCCAGAGATGAATTCACCACCATTGTCGCTCCTTAGAGCCTTCACCTGCTTCCCCGATTCTTTCTCAACCAGTGCCTTGAACTCATATAACTTTGAGTATGTCTCGCTCTTCTTTTGCATGAAGAAGATCCAACACTTACGAGAAAAATCATCAACAAATATCACATAATACATGTGCTTTGCTATCGAAGCTACTGAGAAAGGTCCACACATGTTTGTGTGAATTCTCTCAAGGATTGTCGTGGCGCGACTATCCTTCTCATGAAAGGTGGCTTTCACAAATTTTCCCAAGGTACACCCCTTGCACTAATCTGACTGCGCAAGAGTGCCTTTAGGAAGCCCAGTAGAAATCTGCTGCAGTATCTTCCATCCATGGTGGTGGCCCAATAACTAAGATGCCTGGCTACGCCATCATCACTGACTCACCCACTCCTTGCCTTACTGCTGAGCTGGCTGTACGACCATCTGCTGCGATTGATAAATTTTCTTAACTCGAACCCCCTATCCTCCGTGTCTCCTGAGTTGCCCCTTACTGCGCAGGAAATCCTTTCCCTCACTAAAGACAACATCATATCCCTTGTCTTCTAACATCGCCACAGAGATAAGATTCTTCTTCAATCCTGGAACATGCATCACTTCCTTCAATCTGAAGGGTTTACCAGACTCCCTCTCAAAGGAAATGGTACTGATACCGGTCACACTGTATCTACCATCATCGCCCATCTCGATGTGCACTCCAAGATCTTTCTCATCCAGATCAGTAAAAAAATCTCTATCTCCTGTCATGTGAAAAGACGCACCACTATCCAGAAACCACACTGATCCCGTCATACTTGAGACCAAGCATGCGATCAGTGAAAATTCTAGCTCAATTTGTGAGGCTAAGGCCTCTCCAACTGCAGTCCCAACAGCCTGCTTATTTTTCTTCTTCTGTGGACAACTAGTGGCGTAATGTTCGTGTTGGTGACAGTGAAAGCACTTCACCTTTGACATGTCCTGCTTCTTGCCTTTCGAACCAGAATGAGAAGCTTTCTTGCTCTTCCCCTTCTTTGATTTGGCAGCCAAAGCACAATTCTCTTCATCAAAGTTCTTTGATGAAGATCCGTCCCTGGTACTCCGCCTTATCTCCTCTTGCATAAGATCTGACCAAATTCGCTCCCATCCTGGCAATTTCTCCCGACCATTGACAGAGTCCTGATAGGAGTGCCAACTCTTCGGAAGCCCAAAGAGAGCCAAGCTCACCAAGTCTTAATCATCAACAGTAACCCCCACACTTCCTAGCTCATCCTTGCATTGGATGAACTTCATGAGGTACTTGGGCATACTGTCGCCTTTCTCCATCTTTATGTTTCTGAGTTTATCCTTGAGTTCCAACTTCCTCTGGTCGCTCTTGCTTTGGAATAAATCTGTCAAAGCTTTCCACATCAAGAATGGATAAGCCTTACCATGAAGGCTGGACACTATGTGATCCTTCACACCCTCCAATAGAATCCTTCGACACTTTTTTGTCTTCTTTTGCCATGCGTCAAGTACGGCAGCATCAGTAGAAGTAGGCTTTGGGACTTTAGCATCTATGAACTCCTTCAACTCATTGTCATCTAGCACGGCCTCCATCCTGTCCTTCGATGTAATATAATTCGATCTGCCCTCAAGGGCATACTCCAATCGCAATTCGTTGAAACACATCTCAACTTTGACACCAAGAAAACACTGCTGCAAATTCGAATTCCACCAACACAAAAATCAACTGCTTCAATGTTTTGAAATTGCTCCAATGATCAATATCGCTCCGATACCATGTAGAAATTTGAATAACTGAGATATTATTCACCGAGATTCTCCTGATCACACACTATTTTAGCTTCATGCATAATACAGAATCTCTTCTACCATTGATCATCACATGCGGAAATAAAATCAATTGCATACATACATTAAAACCACAAACAATCACACATATGAACACAGTATTTAATGGGAAAGCTTAAAGCTGAAAACCCCAACTATCTATATATTATATGTCATGGAGATCATGTAACAATCATAGTACAAAATCTCCTCACAAGCTCTCATGCACACCCTCAATTGCTACACACTATCAAGCTAGATCTAACAAAACACATGCTCCAATCTTTTGCCACTTGATAGCCAGCCTCTATTGCGTAATTAATGCTATGGGATGGCTTCATTAAATAGATAAACCACCTGGCTTGAACTGTGCAATCCTCATGGGCTACTCCACCTATTTGTGTGTTGCAAATAGCAACAGTATAGTCACAACTGATAGTTAACCTGCTCTTTCACCTATTTCTGCACTGGTCTCCACTGAAACTGTCCATGCACTGAAGTTAACTGATGTATTCTTTAGTTGATTAATGAGTTTATAATTAGTGAATTAATTAATAATTAATTCACACCACTCTCAATAATTGTATCAATTAGTTAAACTAGATACAAATAGCTCAACTATGTTTAGATTAGTTAAACTGAATACAACTCCACTAACTTCCTCAATCAACTCCACCAAACTCTGTCACATGAGTTCTAACTGAAGTATCCATGCAATAGCTCCACTTAACCCTCAGGAATAGCGTAATTCTTTCTGTCAGCTCCTGTGCCACATCTGTGCACTTAACTGAAGTGCTCCAAGAGAATAAGATAATGTTTAGAGTCCAAATATTATTAAGAGCTAATAATATTCGACATATCTATTCAAATCGCTTGATAAAATAGATTTTTAATTATGTCTAAAATAGAAGTCCATATATTTTTCGACTTGACCAACCATCCAAAAATAGCATCATAAGCTCATAGAACATGATCCATGTATAAAAATAGAGCATGATCTAAAAAAGTAAATTTAAGCAAAAATAGCCTGCGGGCCCACTTAGTGAAGGCGAATCCTTTCCACTAAGCTCATCATCTTGTTGCAATCTCAACAGTGGAGCACTAGATCTGTTCAGATCTAGCTTGTACTGGTGCATATTCTCAGTGAGTGTGTCTTTTAGCCTCCTGGAAGAGTGCATTAGTGGGTTGAGCTTAAAATCCACACATTGGAAGTAGGCCAAAGCATTCTTAGGGCTTACACTGCAGTCCCTCTTCCATGATTGTGTTATTTGCAAGAGCAGAGTTGCAAGGTGACTTGGCATCATTTTAGAGGAGAGATCTCTAGTGATTGGAACCTTCCTTTCACTGTGGTGATCCATGGATTGGCCAACCAATCCATGTTAGTTTAGATCTGATCTACTACATCTATTATGATTCAGAATTTTCTGAATACTTCTGCAGATCTATGACTTAGATCTCAGATCTACTCACTGTTGTTCATGTTTTGCTGAGATCCCCAAGGGGAGTGTATAAAGGAGCTTATCTTGTACACAAATCTGAAATAGATCTATCATTTTGAGTACAGATCTGCTCTAGATCTGAGTTTTAATCTACTACATGCTTTAGCAATGAAAATAACGTTGTCAAGCTTATTCTACCATTCCATTTTTTTTAGCAGCTCATTTTGAGGCTTTTGACTTGTACAATCTTTCCCTTTATATTATACATTATATAAGCTGCATCATAGATCTAATTTTTTGATGTGTAGCTGAAAGATGATTCTCGATGTTGGTCTCACACTTTTAAATTGATAAACTGCGTTATTTTTGAAGCAATCCATTGCATATAACTGCAACCCCTCTCTTTGTGTGTTTCTCATCTAGACTAGGTTGTGGGAGATCTGTTTAACCCACCTAGTTTGATTTTTTTTTTCTCTCCTTTTGGATTTAGATCTTATATGGGCTGATATAAGGGATTCAGGAGCTGCAAACTCATTTCAGTGCATATAATTCTTAGGAGTGTGTTATTTCAGCGGTGTTGTTGTGCAATCTCGATTTTGGGATATTACATCAAAATCAGGAAGACTGAGGCCTGCCATAAAGGGCAGCAAGGGATGAGCCAGGGTAGTGTCCATTGCAGTCCCACTAGTAGTATTCCCAGCGTCAGTTCTAGGGTTAACACCAGCGTTAGGTCCTAAACAAGACATGGTGAAGGTGACAGGAGGAGAATCGGGGGTGGAACGAGAAGGAGAACCCAATAAACCAGAAGAAGATTCAGACTGCAGACTCGGTGGAGGGCTAACTCGAATCCTACGTGGAGGAGTAATTATTCCAACCGGAAACTAAGGATGAAGGCCAATAAGTCTCTGGGATAAATGCCTTGGTGGTGCAATGATGACGACACAAAGGAAAAAGAGACCAACAAGGGAAGGGAGGTGTAGGATCAACTGATTACAATTTCAAAACAAGGGCAGAGAGGTGCAGGATCAATTGATTTCAATTATTTTAGAGTCTTTTCTTAGCGGTGTTAACCAAGCCCTTTCTCGCTTAGGGTGTGTGTGTAAAGTGTGTAAGTTTTAATTTTTAAACCCAGACGTTTGTAGAGAAAAAAGAAAAAGTGTGTTGTAGAGCTGTAAATAAACCTGCAAATAACAGTATATGAAACTGAAATAACAGAAAATAAACAGCTAATTATGCAATAATATAAACCCAATGAGGTGGGCCTCTCAACAACTAGTCTGCAAGTGGGCGAAAAACGAATAAAAACACACTGAAATAGCCAATAGAGCTAAGTTAGGAGGGACAGGGATCTAAAGGTCAGATCTGCTGGAAAGTGATGCATAACACAACAACAAATTAGAGGAAATATTTTTGTAAATGAGGTGGAAAAAAGCTATATCCTGGAAGGAAGCGGAGGGGACCCTAGAGGAAAAACCTGAACAAAACTAAATGAGGTGTTGTGGATGGATAAATAGCCAATCTGAAGTGGATTTGAAGGTTAGGTATCAGATCTAAAAAATGGCTGAAAACTCTGAAATTTCAGACAACCTGCAACAGCAAAAACTCTTCCACAAAAATTGGAGGGTACTAAAGCCTTAGGGGGCTAGGTTCCCACTTAGTTGTGCAAAACAAAATAAATACAAGTCCAAAACAGGCAAAGATGGAGGTCAGGAAACCCTGAACAGAGGTTCATATGATGAAGGCCAATAATTCTCCTAGATAAACACCTTGGTGACGCAATGAGGTTCTGACCTGCTTTCTGCAGAGGTCGCAGTTTTTGGGCTGAAAGGTGCGTCCTAAAGGTCTAGGTCACAGGTTTAGGGCCAAAAAGTGCGACCTGTACTTCCGGCACTCTCGGCAGCAGATTTCAGTAAAAAGTGTCGTCTCAACTACGGTTGATATCTGTCACCTGCGTAATAGGCCTGAAAACACACAGAAGTTAGAATTTTTAATGTTTTAGGGTTTTATAGGTTAAAAACAACATCAAGAAAAGAAAAAACAAGAGGCTGAAGAGAAATCCTAGGGTTTGAAGCAGCTGGATATGCAAGGATCTGAAAAACGACAGTAATCGTAATCGTAAACCCGTGTGGAGTCGCCAGTTGTTAGTATGAATCTTAATTCCAAGTGTACGAAAAAACACCACTTTAGTTGTGCATAACAAATAGCCCTAACAGCAGAGATAGCTGCCAATATCCTCAGATCTGCAATTAGGTGATCAAAATAAATGCTGAAAAAATCTAGATTTATGCATCAAAAGACATTAAGCAATAATAAAAAACAAGATTTACTCCATGCATCTAATAGACAAGACAAGAATATGTTGAATTAATTTTGTATTAATGGCACTTGGGAGGAAAACATAGAAGGATGTTTCTAGTTCTCCTCACTTGAATGAGTTCTTGTAAGTCCTCAGCACTTCAGATCTAAAATCCCTCTCTCTTGATGGTGTAGAAAACCCAGACAAAAATGGTAGCAAAATATGACTATGATGGTGGATCAAAGTCAGACCCAAAGTATAGATCCAGAGTGATCTTTAGGCAATAAAAGGTAGTGAATGAATGGAAAAACCCTTCTATTTATAACAAAATATTGAGTTAGTCTAGATATTGGTGCATAATTAAAATATTATTAACCAAATCAAGATCCAACTTTTATGGAATATTTTATTCTATTTGTTGGAGGGAAAAGGAATTTGACTTGGGTCAAATCCCTTTATTTGTAAATAATAAATAAATAAATGATTTATTTATCATTTTAAGGATTTCGTTGAGTAATAATCAAATAAATAATTATTTATGAGTGATTTAGCCATATTTAACAAGGAATATTATTTAAATAAGGTTTAACTAATTATTCCTAGAAAATAATAAGATAAATAATGATTTATCTAATTAATTTCCTTGTTTTGGTTTAAATATAACCAGGAATATTAATTAAATTGTTTTTTAACTAATTATTCCTTGAGAAAAATCAAACAAATGTAGATTTATTTAATATTTCCTCATGGGGTTTCCTGTTTAGAGCATAAAAAACTTAATAAAGGTGGTTTACTAAGTTATTTTTCATAGTGACGACAATTTTACTTAGGGTAAAATTGGTCTTACATGGTGACTTAGGTCCATCTAATAATAATAGGTTGGATGACCAAAAAATGGTGTAACACAACTCCTTGTCTCCCATCATATGGAAGGAGGCACCACTATCAAGATACCACACCGATCCCATTGCGCTTGAAACCAAGCATGTGATCAAATAGAAATCAAGTTTAAATTGTGAGGCTAAGGCCTCTTCAGCTGCAGCTCCAACAACCTTCTTGTTCTTCTTTTTCTGTGGGCAGTTAGCGGTGAGATGCCCATGTTCGTGTCAGTGAAAACACTTCACCTTGGACAAATCCAGCTTCTTTCCTTTAGCCTCAGATTTTGGATGGAATTTCTTCCCCTTCCCTTTCCTTGATTTCGCAACCAATGCGAAATTATTTTCATTATCATTCTTTGATGAAAAGCCATCCATAGTATTCCGCCTTATCTCCTCCTGCACAAGATCCGACCAAAGTCGCTCCAAATCCAGCAGTTTCTCCCGTCCATTGACAGAGTCTTCGTAGCTATGCCAACTCTTCAGAAGCCCAAGGAGATCCAAGCTCACCAAATCATCAACCGAAAATGTAATTCCCACAATCCCAAGCTCATCCCTACATTAGACAAACTTCATGAGATATTTTGGAATATTGTCACCCCTCTCTATTTTGATTTTTCTGAGCTTATCTTTCAGCGCCAACTTCCTACACAAGAAAATTTGGCCCAATTTCCGACGGCCACTTCGTCGCTAGTTCGACACATATTCGTTGCAAGAGCGACAGTTCGAGGTCGAACAAAATGTGGTTAGCCATAACGTCACAATTCCAACGCTTTGCCAAAGTGTCACAATACCGACACCTTTTTCGACGTTTCCAAAAAACGTCGCTCTTTCGACGTTTTCAATACCGTCGCTCTTCCGACATTTGTAAACTGTCACAATACCGACGATATGGGGTCCGACGTTTTGAACGTCGCTCTACCAACGCTTATTAAAGTGTCGCAAGACCAACGCTTTTTTGAAGTGTCGCAATTCCGACGATATGGGGTCCGACGTTTTTAACGTCGCTCTTCCGACGCTTGTTAAAATGTTGCAATACCGACACTTTTCAAGAGTGTCACAAGACTGGCGCTTTTTTGAAGTGTCGCAATATCGACGCTTTGTAAGAGCGTCGCAAGACCGACGCTTATAAAGCGTCAGTATACCGACGGCGGGTTAATTTTTTTTTTTTTTTAAATGAAAATTATTATTCCAGCGCACATAAACCACATATATATCTTATGTTATAAGGTTGGCCCTTTTTATAAAGCGCTCGTGTTAGCCACCTATAATATTTTGTTGTACCAAAAGGTGGCTAAGACTTTTTGAGCCTCCAAGGAACAAATTTTATCACTAAAAATTGTTGGCTCTTGAAGACTCCTTGAAGGCCTCATGCCTCTATCCGAAATCTTCATTTACTATTTCCATTTCATGCTCTGAAATTATGCTAATTTCATAAGAAGAGACTGCTGAAGAACCATCATTTTCGCCCTTCTCCCACGCAAAACTAACCTTCATATGCTCCCTTTTTTCTTCGTGAAATCCCTTTTGTTTTCATGATTCATTTTCTCCCCTTCATGAAAATCACTCTTATTAAGGTTGAAGACTCATTCTTTAGCTTTACCGAAACCCCTCAAATAACCCACAGGACTTTATAATAAAAAATTTATGTTATAAAGCCTTACCCTTCTAACCACTTCCCCTTTTTCATACCCCGCCATACGTTATTATATAAACTTTATTATAAAGTTCATATCATGTAATATATGGCCCACCGCTTATCGCAAATCGCAATCTCACATTATCGCATTTTCCATGGTTTGTTCAATTGACCCATTGCAAAAACTTGCGATGCGATCGTTCCGCCTGATCGCAAATCGCGTAATCGCAATTTCTCATTTCGTTGTTTACGTCCGTTTGATCCATCACAGATATTTGCGATGTGATTCGATCGCGTCGCAAATATTTGCGATGCGACCGCCCAATCGCAGTTTCTCTCCGTCACATAATCTGCCCATCGCATATTCCCTCCTCCATCGCAAATTGCAAATCGCATTTTTCGTGAAACCCCTGATCACTCATCGCAAATATTTGTGATACAATTTTGCGATCCCTATTAACCTCCTCTATATAAAGTCTCCACCGTTGGATGTAGCCATCCAACGGTCCCAATCTTTCACGCCTTCCGAAGCAGTTTTAACCTAAAAACGCAGGATTTCTTAATTATTTTTGTGTTTTGCAGGTGTTTTTGGTTTTCCATTATATAATGAAGGACATCCGAGGGTTGGGAAAGACGTTTCCTGTGCCTTCGAGCTATTACAGAGAACCATTCACAGGGTTAAATTCAAATGACTTATCAACGTTTCATGACCGTTGATAGCATAAAGAGCCCTGTGTGGCCCTGCACATCGACAAGACACTGTTTTATTCAAAAGAACAGTTAAAGAGTATCATTTTTGAAGATAAAGCATAGCAGATGAAGATTGAAGACAGTTTTACGGGGATTATGGCTAAGACGGTCATCAAAATCCTAATCCCCAACTCAAAACACATTTTAAAGAAAACCTAAAGTGTTTTATCAGACAGAAAGCCTCCACCGCCACATCTTGAGGCAAATTGATTCCTCAGCTACCACAGAGCCACCTGTTGCCTCAAACCTTTCAAAGCAGAGGCCGAAGTTATTGAAAAAAATCAGATATTCGCCTCCAGCACAGCCAAGGAGTTACTTCTGCAATGAAATAAATGCAAAACTATCTGTAGAAGTTACTCCAAACGTACACAGAGCCTCAAAGTCAAATAAAGCTCCCACTGAGCTTTGATATTAATTGTAAAACAGTTAATACAGTGAAACACCTGTAAGCTTCTCCATCGAGCCCCTCAAAAGGCTGAGAAGTCATCACCCTGTATTAATTGTCCTAAGAGGTCTTTTCCTCAGATCTTTTTCTCCTCATTCTTCTATAAATACTTCTGTAGAAGATGAGAAATTGTTGGTCACTGCATATCTGTAACATGTAAATAGTTTTCTGAAGCTGTTGTAAGCTCTATTTGTAAGAGAAAATACCTAAGTTGAGCTGAGAAGCCTGAAGCTGTAAAGAACCATTGGACGTAAAGATTGTAACTGGTTTGGAACATCAATACAAGCTCATTTATGGGATCCTGGTCTATGTTGACGGTGATGTTATTCTCATTTGTAACTTGTTATTTTATTTCTGTTTTCATTTTGTTTCATTTTCCACTGTAAAGAACAGTTTAAACAGGGTTAGGACCTACTGTATATCAGTAACCTTCTCTGGCTGAGAAATCTTTATTTGAATGTTTTCTTCCAATCTGTGTTATTTAGGAATGATTTAATTCAGTTTAAGCATAGGAATGCTGGCGTTCCCTCATCTGATTGTTTAGCTGAATGTCAGTCTTGAATGTTATGTTCAGTATTAGTTAAGTAGAGATGAACGCTGGAAGATATGGTGCGACCTGGTCCTAGTTCCACTCCCAAGGATTGTCTGAATGTTTCCCTTGGAATGTGTTAAAAGCTGGCTAGTTTAGAAGCACTTACTAGATCTTAGACCATTCTGTGTTATCTTTGTGTTTCCCTTTGTTTTGTATGTTTTCTATTGAAAGTGTGTCAAAGGCTGGCTAGTTTAAAAGTACTTCCCAGATCCTAGTCTACTTTCATGTCCTTCTTAAGTGTTTGTCAAAGGCTGACTGGTTTAAAAGTACTTATCAGATCCTAGGCTGCTCTTTGTTCTGCATCTGTTTATTTCCCCTTCTTGATGTATCACTCCATTCCATAAATCAAACTTTAAAGAGATCCTTAGACATATATGACTTGCCCCATGGACCACTCTTGCCTCTTGCTACTCCAATTAAAACCCTACTATGACTCCATAGCCCAATGGATTGAAGCTGTTTCTTGCCTATCTTCTTAGCTGAATCAATTTTCGCTTTCATTCATCTTCACCCTTCATTTAGACTTCCTTCACCTTCATTTATATTTTTCCAACCAAAGCAAACAAAACCCTTGGTCTTCATAACTAACCTAATATCATTACCCTAAACTTCAAAGACAAATCCATCTTTGTACATATTGGAGAGATCCCTCTCTGGATTCAGGAGGGCTAGATCCTAGAATCCCAAAGTTGGTTGAAATGATGTTAACTCTGTGATCGGAATTTTTCCAATCTTGCTTATTACAGAGACCTAACAGCTCGAATTATAATAGAAATCATCCCCTTATATACTGTATGAAAAGGCAAATATCCTGAGGCTCACAGCTTAACCACGCACTTATATCATAGGTGAAACCCTTCCTTTATTTTGTTTTATCAACTGTATTAACTGACTCACTACTTAACCCCCTCTCTCTAAGGTTTGAATCATAACATAACAACTTCTTCGTATTCCGACCTTATCACGTATCATTAAACCAATGGTTCGACGACTTTAACATATGCACAAACGCTTATAACATTCAACTATAGGTTATAACATTAACACATCCTTTTTATAACGTATTGTATTTACGGGCCCCACACATTGAAACTCATAAACGAGTGGTTTTCAACATGAGTCAATGGTTCATACCTTAATTTAACCTTCGTGCAATTGAACGTGCAATATTCGTCAGATATCTTGGCCTTTAGATCGGACGACGCACAACAATATCACGTTTTTTTGCTCGCCTGACTTTAACACTTCAAAAAAACGCAATGAGGGAAGTATTACCCCAGTGACGTGGCATCATGTAATAGGATTACATTTTTTTTTAATGGTTTCGCTTGCTGCGCGATGAGGGTTGTTTTGGTTTCGCAAAACCACTCCCGGGTTTTGAATCATACTCGATCGGACTTCTATTATGGTTAGCACATTTAGTTGTATAACCTCCACCCCATTAACTCTGGGGTCAAGCCTCAATGATATCGTTCAACTCACAATAAAACACGTTAAATTCTTCAACGCGCAGCGTTTTCCGCCTTCGACAAGGTTTCAAAGCTCTTTGGGCAACCAAAGCATAACAGGGTATCACTCCTATGAATTTTGTTCGAACACACATAACTCAATGCCTTATACAAAGGTTTAATATCCTCACTTGGAATGAGAACCACTACAACTCACTCTCGGCCTCTTACAGGGGTTATATACCAAGTTTACACATTCACATTAATCACATAGACTTGCGTTCAACCTGTTAGCTACCTATAAAATTTGTTATATCAAAAAGTGAATAAAACATTTTTGGAGCCTTCAAGGAACAAGTTTTATTGCAAAAAATGTTATCTCTTGAAGACCCATGAAGACAGCATGCCCTTTGTTTAAATCTTCACTGCTGTTTCCATTTCAAACTCTGAAATTATGCTATATTCATAGAGAAAAGACTGCTGCAAAACTCCATTTTCCCCTTTCCTCCACTCAAAACTAACCTTCATTTTTCCCATCAAATTCCTCTATTTTTCATGATTTCCCTTCTTCCCTTCATGAGAATCCTTTTACAAAGTTTAAAACTCATTTTTAAACTTTATAGAAACCCCCAAATCCATCAAAAACATCGAAAATTTCATAAAAAATACATTTTTTGTATTACAGGCTTAAGCCCCTTTGGGCTAAGTCCTAACCACTTCCCCATCATATGCCCCAGCACTAGAACCAAGTGCTAAACCCTTTTGGAGCTTATCGCATTGAAACAATCGGAGTGCGCAAGTCAAATTGCTGTGTTAAAAGCCTCCAATGTGATTAGCCCTTTGTTCATAAACCCCCGATCTTATTATTGTTTCATATAACCATATAGCCCGCATCCGGCGCTTAAGTATTGTGAATAAACCCATCTCCGATGCATATTTCCCTTTGTTAATTCAAAAAACCCACTTTTCCTAAGTTGTGATCTAAACCCGCCAGAACAATGTTTTTTAATGAAAATGGGTAGATTAAAAAGTCCCGCATCATTGTTCCAATGCGATTGAGCCCATTGTATAAACCCCTGCCTTCCACTTCTCTCCATATAAGCCTATGCTCGGGACCAAGATTCAAATTCTCGAAGTGCTAATCGCATCGGAGATTTTAAATGGGTAGATTGAAAAGCCTGAGCCAAAGGCCCAATCCCGATTGGCCCTTTCTATGTATAAGCCCCGGGCCTATTTCTTCTCATATAAACCAACGGCCCCACAGATGGGCTCCGAGCCATTTCATATATATAAACCCGCCCAATGTAACAAAACCTTTTTATTTATTAATTTTTTGGTTTTCATGTATTATAAAGGGGCCCGCTTGTTCATTAGTGGAAGTTTTTCTCCGTCGTTGATCATTGGGCCAATCCGATGGTCTGCACAAAATTGCATCGACATTTTTTCATTGAGAGTGTTAATACTATGCCACCCCCGATTTATCAACCCCCGATGAGTTCTCCACCGTCAATCTGATCTGCAGATCGATGGTCCAAAGTTAATCACATCGGCGCCATTCAAGTTCTTCCCCCGCCGATCACATGCCTTCGATTGCATCTGGGCCGTCCACGTGTCCAGATTAGACAGTCCAGATTGCATCTCCCAACCTTGATTTAAATCATGTGTCCCAATTCATAATGTTTTTGGCCAAATCCCAGCCGTTGATCTCTGCAGATCAATGGTCCTTCTTCACCCTTTCTCCACCTTTGTATTACTTCGTTTAAACCCCAGATCAAATCTCCACCGCTGATCCTATACATCTAACGGCTCATATTAACCCCGCCGAGCCCGACCCCTGTGGGTCCTGTCTCCCTCCAGATCTAATCTTAGCCGTCCAATCTTTGATCAACAGCTCAGAACAAAACCACCCCGCCTGCTAGGACCTGCGCATCTATCCAATGTCGCGCTCGATCTCCACCATTAGATCTGAGGCCCCAGATCTAATGGTCAACGTTCCATATCGCGTAACTTCAAGCACGAATGTTAATCCGCAAAAATTACGCGATATAAGCTATTTTGGAAAGACACATGGTAGCCTCTAACACATATCGCATTCAAAAAGCGAAAACCACCTTTTCCTCTTTTAGCCACGCGAAACCCGTGGTTTTCCTTCTCGAAACCACCTATCCCCTTTTACACTATATTATATCGTGTTCTTCCTTGACATTTGATCTCTGCCGATCAACGGTCCAAGATCATTTCTCACTTTATACTATCACCCTCTGCCTCTAACAAAGGTTTTCAACTTGCAATCTCCACCATTGATCTCGTGGCCTAATCCCATCCGATAGCCCACGATCATCCCAAAACCCCAATTTCAATTCTTAAACAGATTTCCTCTGCCAAAGAGATTTTTCCCTTTTTCTTTGTATTTTCTCACATTTTACGCCTATATTATTATAAAGTGACTCATTCACTTTGTGTATTCACAACTAATCCCCACCGTTGATCTTTGCTAGATCGACGGATCCAACTTAATCTCCACCATTTGCTCCTAACCACAGCCTCCTAAGCAGTTTTACCACATAAACGCAGGATTTCTTAATTGTTTTATGTATTTTTGCAGGTTTTATATGGTTTTTCCATTATATCAAAGGAAAACCAAAGGCTGGGGATGACGATCCCCCATGCCTTTGCGCATACAGAAAGATCATTCCAAAGGGTTCAAAGTCACGTTTCGTCAATACTTCATGGGCATTGATGCCATATGAGCCCTTTGCAGCACCTGCACATCAACAAGACATAGACAATTAAATCAAAGCCAAAGAGTATCAGCGTTGAAGAATTAAATCAAGCTAGAAATGAAGAATTGAAGCTGATTTACACATTTTGAATAGATTACGGCTAAGTTCGAAATCAAAAGCCTAATCCATTCAATTAAACACAGTTAAGGAAAAATCAATAATATCTATTACACAGAAAGCCTCCACTGCAACACAAGAGGCAAATTGATTCCTCTCAACTACCAGATTGCCATTTGTAGCCTCAAAGCATTCAACAGAGGCCGAGTTATGATCACAAAAGAATATATTTGCCTCAACACAGCCGAATAGTTAATTCTGCCAAAGGAACTCAATGCAAAAATATCAGCAGAGTTATTATATCATGAAACAGAGCCTTAAAGTCAACAAAAGCTCCCACCGAGCTTAAATCTTAAATGTAAAAAAATTAATACAGAAAAATATCTGTAAACTTCTCCATTGAGCCCCTCAAAGGCCGAGAAGTACTAAATCTGTATTAATTGAAACCTTATATCTTTTCTCTTTCGACCTCCTCATCCTTCTATAAAATCTCATTGAGGAGTTCATTGTAAATGTTGGTTGCAAAACTTTGAAATATACTTGAGCTCGAAACTTCTACTTGTAAATAGTGTTCACGGGCTCTTGAAGCTCTGCTTGTGATTAAATAATTTAGTCTGAGGAGTGAAGATGATTGTTGAACTGAAACATTGGACTTAAAGCTGTAACTGGTTTGAAGCATCAACACAAGCTGATTTATGGGATCCTGGTCTATGTCGACGGTGATGTTGTTTCTTATTGTAAATTGTTATTTTATTTCTGTTTTCACTTTTTCCATCTTCTCTGATAAAGAACAGCAAGCATAGAGTTAGGATTTACTGTATATCAGTACCCTTATCTGACTGATAAGATTTATCTACATGTTTTCTTCCAAATTGTGTTGTTTAGGAATGATTTAATTCAATTTAAGCAGTTAGGAATGCTCACGTTCCCTCGTCCTACTGTCTGAGCTGAATGTTGTTCTTGAATGTTATTTTCAGTCTATGTTAAGTAGAGATGAACTAAGGAATTAATGGTGAGCCCTATCCTTTAGTTTTATCCCCAAAAACTAGCTGAAAGTTTCCCTAAGAGTGTGTTGAAAGCAGGCTAGGTTAAAAGTCCTTACCTGATCTTAGACCATTATTTGTTATCTTATGTGTCTGTCTTGAAATTTTACTAAGTAAAGCAGAGCTAGGGAAGTTTATGGTGAGCCCTATCCTCTAGTTTCTTCTCCAACAGTTGCTTTTAAAGTTTCCCTTTGTGTTTAAATGTTTTCTATTGAGAGTGTATCAAATTCTGGCTAGTTTTGAAGTACTTACCAGATCTTAGATTAGTTTTATGTATTTCTTAAGTGTATTCTGAAAGTAGGATAGTTTCAAAGTACTTACCTGATCTTAGGTTGCTCTTTGTTCTTCATTTGTTTAATTCCCCTTCTTGTTGTATCATTTCATTCCATAAAATCAACTTTAAATATATCCTTAGACATAGATGACTTGCCCCATGGACCACTCTTGAACCTTGTTGTTTCAATTAAACCCTATTATGACTCAATAGCCCAATGGACTAAAAACCAGCGTTATATCTATCTTTTTAGCCAAATCTTGTTCTAATTTCTTTCAACTTCACACCTTTGAAACTCTTTCCATTTAGGACTTTCCACTCAAATAATAATCATGCTCAACCATCCAAAAACAAAACAAAACCCTCGGCCTTCATAACTAGCCTAATATCATCACCCAAAACCTTTAAAGATAAATCCATATTTTGCACTTTATTGGAGAGATCCCTCTCTGGATTCAGGAGGGATAGATCCTAGAATCCCAAAGTGGTTGAAATAGTGCTCTCTGCAGTTGGAATTTTTCCAATCTTGCTAATTACAAGGAGCTAACATCTTCTGGCGACTCCGCTAGGGAATTTTGAGTTACTTTCTTGTTGATACTTTAAATATCTCATAAACCCCTTTACTCACTAAACATGTGGCATATTAACCAGCTGAGCCACCAGCAGCTAACATCTTCTGGCAACTCTGTTGGGGAATTTTGAGTTACTTTCTTGTTGATACTTTAAATATCTCAGAAACCCCTTTACTCACTAAACATTTGGCATATTAGCCAGCTAAGCCACCAGTAGCTAACATCTTCTAGCGACTCCGCTGGGGAATTTTGAGTTACTTTCTTGTTGATACTTTAAATATCTCAGAAACTCCTTTACTCACTAAACATTTTTCATATTAGCCAACTGAGCCACCAGCAGCTAACATCTTCTGGCGACTCCACTGTGGATTTTTGAGTGTTTTTTACCCTAGGTACCTTTAAGACCTCAAGAAATCCTAAATTCAAGAACATTGTGCAGTGAGTAAAAGCAGCCCTTTAAAGAAACTACCAAGCAATGGTAATCATGGTAAAATTTGTTTAAATCAGTGACAAACTAGGCAAACCCTAGGATTCTCATAAGAGTTTATCTAACCTTGAAAGATCAGCTGGCTTAGCCATAAGAGTAGACTATCTTTGTCTCATAACCGTAGCTAAGTTTTGAAAAAGAGTTAGGACACTCTTAAGAACCAATAGGACTGAAAAATAACTCAGAAAAACCCAAAAATATTTCAGATTGGTATTCAATAAACATGGTGGTGGACCATAAAACCTTTTACCTCCAAAGGAGCTAAAAACTTCTACTTGGAGACTCCACAATCCTAAAAAGACCTTAAGACTCCACTGGGAAGAACCATTATCATCATAATATCATTTAAACTCAGTTAGAGGATTTTTAGGATCAAAAGTTTCTTGGTTAAAACAGATCAGTTAATCTCTTAAAGATTGTTATATCTGGTTCAACTGTTCTTGTTTAGTTGGGTCTGAAAAACACAGCATAGTGGCTCCTAGAAAGATTCATACTAGAGCCTACCCTGACCCCAACCCACTTGAGATAGTTGATAACCCGAAAAGTATCCTTAGGAAGTCTCCTAAGATAAAATTCTCAATTGTTTTCATATCACCCTTGAGAGCTAGTTCAGTTCCTGAAAACCTTACAGCTCTACACCAATCTCAAGTTGACTTAAGAAATCCATTTATAACTAGTTCACTTGATGATATAATTCAACTAGATTCTGAGTCTTCACTTTCATCCCCGGAAACAAGTGAACATCCTAGTAGTAGAGAAACAACACCACCTGATTTTCACTTCCTTCACAATTTATGTGTCTCTCATCCAAGATCAGCTCAGCAATCTACTATTGTTACATCCACATCTATTCACCAAACATCCACTGTCCAAACCACTCCACTCCAGCCCACTTTTCCTCCTGTTAATCCACCTCTTGTAAATCCACCCCCACCACATATCATGGCAACATGGTATGCTCCCTTAGTCCTTCCTGTTCCCTTAGTCAATCTTCCACAGGACTATCAGTCCAAAATACCATTGTATGATGCCATTAATGCTACAACTGCATCACAACATGTGGATAAAATGAATGACTACTTTGACAGAAATGAAATTGATGATGATTATGTCAAACTTAGACTATTTGCTCAGAGTTTGGGGGGAGAAGTAAGAAAATGGTTTAAAGGATTAACCCCCCAAACTATAAATGATCTCCAAGCCTTCCATCAAACATTCTTAAACAAGTGGGAAGTCAAAAAAAAACCCTCTTCAAATACTTTCTGATTACAAAAATCTCCACAGAAACACTGGGGAAAGTGTACAAGCTTACTGCACTAAATTTAATAGTGTGTATAATGCCCTTCCCCCAGATTTAAAACCTCCACAAGGCTCAGCGTTAAACAAGTTTCCTGAAGGGTTTGACCCTGAAATGGCCTATCAGCTGAGGGAAAGAGACCATTTAACCCTTGAAGATATGCAAAAGGGGGCTCTTGCTGTGGAAGTTAACTAAATGGAGAAAAGAGCAAGAATGAAGAATGAGAAGAGAGTGTCCTTCAGAGAAGAATCCACACCTTCCACTTCCAACTCAAAGATTGAAAGAATGATGGAGGAGATGATGAAGAAAATGAGCATTCTTGAGAGAGCACAAGCAATTCAAAACCAAACTACTCCTCAAAACAGAAATCAAAACCAGAATCAGAATTTTAGAAGGAACCAGCCTCAAAATAGACCAAGGGAAGATGATCAGTAGATCACTCCTCCCTTTCATCAAAACTATGTGAGTGAGGTTGAAGAAACAGATGAGCAAATAGAGGATGATGATATCAATATGTTGGGAGTAGATAATGATGACTTTGAAGTTCATTATGATAGAAAACAAGGTCTGTATACACCCTATGATGAAAAAACAGATAATGATGAAAGTTATTATCAAGACATGGAAAATGTTATCATAGAGTCTCAAAGGGAATATGACCTTAGAAGTAAAGGCAATCAACAAACTCCCAAGACCAAAACCTCTGATAATTCACAACATTGATTTACTTCTCAGCATACGAAGCGAGAAAGACAAACAGGTAGGTGGAAATTCTAATAAAGGTAAAAAATTGTTGGGTGTGGAGCAGATTATCTTGTTTACTTTGTATCACGACTTTGGACAGTGCACAAAAGGGGCGACCGCAGTTAATCGGCTAGTGGGGGTCCGAGAGAGGCGTAATGCTTTGCCGAGCCCCCCTGGCGGGGGTTCGGGGGCAGCGCCCCCGAAGCTAAAAATTGATGTAAAATTGCCTTGTAAAAAGTATAGTAATTTCTAGTCAATCTGGGCCGTTCATTAGGCAAATGATCTGACGGTAGAAGTTATGTTTAGATTAGGGTTTTTTGCCCTAGAAGGCAACCCCCTTGTATATATGGGGGCATTGTATTATGGCTGTGTATGATGTGTGTATTCTCGGAGCGAGAAACAGAGAGGGAGACTGTGAGAGAGAACAAAGGATATTACAGCGGATCTGCTGTAGGTTTTGTCTCTTCATTTTTGCTGGATAATAGAAAGGAAGGACTGGCTGTTCGGGGTGGACGTAGCCCAAACTGGGTGAACCACGTATATCTGTGTCTCTCTGGTTTTATATGTTTTGTGTGCTTGTATTTTCCGCATATTTTATGTGTTGCATTGCTCTGTAATATTTAATTTTCTAACAAGGATAAAGGCACTCAAAACAATGAAAAACAGAGTTCAGACCTTAGTAGTACTAACACCTCAGTTGGTACTCTTGTGAAAACATTTTTGTCAAATGTAAATAGAACAAATCAGCAAACAGACTTTGCTGACAGAGCGGCAGTTAATAAGGCTGAGACAAGCACTTCAAAGAATCAAATTCCTTTCAGCCTAGAGTAGGAAATTTCCAAAATTAAAATCTCTGTTCCTCTCTCTGAACTAGCTACCCAAAATATATATAGGACCCAAATTTTCAAGGCTTTAAACATAGAGGATAATAATGACACAGTCAATCTTAATGATGACCAGCCTGAGCTTATTTTTGGTCCAAATATTGAAGGTAGATATCAAGAGGGACCTATTCCTCCCTTTTATGTAAGTTTAAACATTCATGACAATATTTTACACAACGCTATGCATGACTCAGGGGCTTCTCATAATTTAATGCCAAAGTTGTAATGGAGAGCCTGGGTCTAGAAATCACCAGACCTTATAAAGACCTTTACTCCTTTGACTCAAGCAGAGTAAAATGTTTAAGGTTAATCAAAGACCTTTGCGTTAACTTAGCCCAGATTCCAGCCAAATGTTTGGTCATGGATATTGTTGTGGCTAATGTCCCCCCAAAGTATGGAATGTTGTTATCTAGGTCTTGGGGGGCTAAGTTGCAAGGGACTATGCAGATGGACATGACCTATGCGACCATCCCTGTTTTCAATCAGACAAGAAGACTTTAGAGGGAGTCCCATATGCAATACATGGTGACTAGTCAATACAAACCACATAACTCTCCTCTTTATTCTATAAATACAGGCCTTGATTCTTTTATTCTATTTAACGAGGAATCGTTTAGTGAACAAGTCACTTTAACAGAGTTAATGGCCGATAGAGAGGAGGAGGAAATCCACACGCAAGTGTCTAAATAGTTTGCTACCTTTCAAAACTTTAGAAAACCAAACACAGGTCTTGAACTACAAGTCATGCATCCTCTGCTTTTAAACCTTGATAGTCAAGAAAATAACCCTCAACACGGTGAAAAACCTGAGGCGTTAAAACAAATTCGACTAAGTGTTGATACTCATGAACAATCTGAAAGCACGATAGTTGAAGAGGTTAGTAATCAAACTTCTGAACCCAGAACTAATCCTTTATGGAGTATGTACTTTGATGGGTCCTGCACTAGGAGTGACGCTAGTGTAGGGGTCTGGATACGAAACACTGAAAACAACCACTGTCAGTATGAATCTTTTGTCGGAAAAAGACCACTTTAGCTACGCATAACAAATAGCCCTAACATCAATTATGGCTGCCAATATCTTCAAATCTGCAGTTAGTTGATCAAGACAAAGCTGCACAAATCCAGATCTATGCATAAAAAGACATTAAGCAGTGAAAATAAGATTTTTCTCCATGCATCCAATAGACAAGACAAGAACAATATTTTTGAAAGAATTTTTTATATTAAGGGCACCTGAGAGGAAAACAAGAAAGGTGTTTCCAATTCTCCTCAATGGGATGGGTTCTTGAAAGTCCTCAGCGCTTCAGATCTAGCATTTCTCTCTCTTGTTGGTGTAAAAAACCTAGACAAACATAGAACTCAAAGGGAGCTTACAAAGCAAAGAATGGAAAATATGACAATGATAATGGTTCAAAGTCAGACCAAAGGCATAGATCCAGAGTGATCTAATGAGCAAAAAAAGGTGACAAATGAATGAGAAAACTCTTCTATTTATAACAAAATATTGGGTCATTCTAGATCTTGGTGTATGATTAAAATAATATTAACCAAATGTAGATCCACCTTTTATCGAATATTTTATTATATTTGTTGGAGGAAAAAGGTATTTGACTTGGGTCAAATCCCTTTATTTGTAAATAATAAATAAATAAATGATTTATTTATTATTTTAAGGAAGTGGTTGAATGATAATTAAATAAATAATGATTTATTTAATTATTGATAAATGATTTAGTCATATTTAACAAGGAATATTATTTAAATAAGATTTAAATACTTATTCCTAGAAAATAATAAGATAAATAAGGATTTATCTAATTAATTTCCTTGTTTTGGGTTAAATATGACCAGGAATAATAATTAAATTATTGTTTAATTAATTATTCCATGAGGAAAATCAAACAAATATAGATTTGTTTAATATTTCCCTTTGGGGTTTCCTGTTTAGACCATAAACAACCTAATAAATGTGCTTTATTAAATTATTTCACATAGTGAAAGCAATTTTACTAGGGTAAAATTGGTCTTACATGGTGTACTTGGGTCCATCTAATGATAATAGGTTAGATGACCAAAAAATGGTGTAACAACCACGCATAAAGCATTTCCTATAGATTAAACTTTCAGTGTTCGAATAACATAGGGGAATATGAATCCCTTCTCTTAGGCTTGCATTTGTTGAAAAAATTAGGAGCCAAAAGAATTAGAGTGCATGGGGATTCAGAACTATCATTAGGCAGGTCAACAGGGAATACAACGCGAATCATCCCAGAATTAGGGCCTATCGAAACGATGTTGTGGATCTTTTAAAAACTTTTGAGGAGTCCCAATTAATTTTTGTCCCAAGAAGAAAGAATAACATGGCCCACAACTTAGCTTTTGCTGCTAGAACATGCTTATCGCCATACGAAACCAAAGAATGTACAACTCAGATTAAATTTAGATTGGATGTCCCTGATAACGATAAATATTAGAAAGTTTTAGACGTAGATAAACAAATAGAAGACTTCATTAAGTACAGAAATGAATTTGAACTTCACAGTTCAGATTCAGATTATGAAACAGACTGCCCTAGTGAAGAAAATTTCCTTAGTGAAGAGGAACCGTCTCCTAAGCTTGCTGATATAAATCTGCTGTCAAGCAAACTTGAAAACAAATCAGAGATGATTGCAGAGTTAGAAACAGAAGACTTACAAACTTTGTAGTCAAATGATGAAAGTTTGCCAAAGGGTCTGTTTACTTTAGAAGAGTTGTTCGATTTCAATGATGTGGCCAAGAAGCCAAAACTGGAGCCTGTAGAGACTGAAGTGGAGGAATGTAATATAGGCAGTGAACTTAAACCGAAGATGATTAAAATGTCTAAGACTTTACCAGCTCACATTAAATTCAAATACATAGAGTTGTTTAAAGAATTTTCTGATGTTTTTGCATGGAGTTACGAAGATCTGAAATCCTATGACACTGAAATAATTTAGCACAGAATCCCTCTCAAGGAAAACCAAAAGCCATTTAAACAGAAGCTGCACAGAATAAACCCTGTTTAGTTACCTTTGGTTGAGAAGGAGATTAAAAAAATGTATGAAGCTGGTATTATTGTCCCTATTAGATATTCTGAGTGGGTGTCTAATCTGGTGTCAGTTAGGAAGAAAACAGGAGAGATTAGGCTTTATATAGACTTTAGAGACTTAAACAAAGCTTCACTCAAGGACAACTACCCTTTGCCCAAGATGGACCACATATTACAAAGGGTAGTTGGTTCAAAAATAATTTCTTTGCTTGATGGCTATTCAGGGTACAATCAGATTTTATTCCACCCTGATGATCAACTAAAGACAACGTTCACCACACCTTGGGGCACTTTCATGTATGTGAAAATTCCTTTTGGTCTAATGAATGCTGGAGAAACTTTTTAGAGAGCCGTGGACATAGCATTCTTGGAAGAATTAGGCTACTTCATCATTATTTACCTTGATGATGTCACTGTGTTTTCAAAGACAGATGAAGAGCACTTAGAACATTTGAGAAAATTTTTCGAGAAGTGCAGAAAGTTTGGGATATCTTTAAACCCTAAGAAAACACTATTTGGGCTTCAAGAAGGTAAAATCATTGGGCACATTATTTCAGAAGAAGGTATAAAGATAGATCCAAAGATGATTGAGGCCATATTGCAAATCTCTCATCCTCGAAACATCAAGGAATTACAATCTTTCATTGGAAAGATCAATTTCTTGAGAAGGTTCATACCCAACTTAGCTGAGTTCCTTAGGAATATAAAAAATATGTTGAAGAAGGAGCAAGGCGTAAAATGGACCTTGGAAGCAAAGAAGTCCTTTGAGCTGGTGAAACAAGCGTTAACTAAAACACTGGTTCTATTAAGTCCTGATTTTTCAAAAGATTTTTATATTTTCTCGTTTGCATCAGAACATACAATAGCTGCTGTCCTTTTACAGAAAAATCCACAAGGACAAGAGAAGCCTATTGCATTATTTAGCAAGGCATTGATGGATGCTCCTTTGAAGTATAACATTATGGAAAAGCAAGATTTTGCTTTGGTTAAAGCTTTAAAAGACTTCATAGTATACATCCTTCACTCACACATCATTGCCTTTGTCCCAAATTCAGTAGTGAAAGACATTCTAACACAGGAACCAGATGGTAAGAGAGGTAAGTGGATAGTTTTTATTCTTGAATATGATTTAGAGATCAAGCCCACTAAACTCATCAAAGGCCAAGGTCTGGCTAGATTAATGGTTGAATCCAATTTTGAGGTTCTTGATATTAATATGATTAATTCTTTAGATGACCAAGAAGAATTCTCAACTCCCTTTGTTGAAGACCATTTTATGAATTCCTCTTGGTATGCTGATATTTTATTTGTTTTACTTAATTTGAATACACCTCCTAGTTTATCAAAAACAAAGGAAAGGTTTTTGAAGTTAAAAGTTGTAAACTACTGCATTATAGATAAATGTCTTTATTGGAAAAATGCAAGTGGGATATTTCTTAAATGTTTGCCTGAGTTTTATGCAGAGAAGGTTAAGCACGAGTTCCATGAAGGAGAATTTGGAGGCCACCTCTACTGGAAGACAACAGCCAACAAAATCCTAAGAGTTGGTTACTATTGGCCTACTCTCTTTTTAGATGTCCATAAGATGATAATTTCCTGTCATAAATGCCAACTTTTTGAGGGAAAAAGAAAGCTGCTACCCTTATCTCTGCATCCAATCACTGTTGAAGATCCTTTTCAACAGTAGGGACTTGACTTCATAGGATAAATCCATCCACCCTGATCTGCCCAACATAAATGGATTCTCACTGCCATAGACTACTTCACCAAATGGATAGAAGACATCCCTTGTAGGCAAGCTAATGATTCTTTCATTATGAAATTCATAGAGACTAATATTCTCTCTAGATTTGGCTGTCCTACCAAGATCATCATTGATAATGCAGCAGCATTTGGATCAAATAAGATGGTTTAATTCTGTCACAAATATCAGATAACATTGGGTCATTCCACGTCCTATTACCCTCAAGGTAATGGACTTGCATAATCCTCAAACAAGAGTTTTGTGAACATAATAAAGAAGTTGTTAGAAGACAACAAGAAGTCTTGGCACATAAAGCTAGTTCGTGCACTTTGGGCTGACCGATTAACATTGAAGAAATCTAAGGTATGTCACCCTTCAAGCTTGTGTATGGTACTGATGCAATTTTTCCAACCAGCCTTGGTGTACCAGTTATGAAGTTGATTCAAGAGTTGCAAACTGAAGATAATGACATGATCAGAAGAATTAATCAGACCATTCACCTTTAGCAAACCAGAGAGGAGGTTTATAACAAAGCATTACAAAAGCAAGACAACATTAAGAAGCTTTTTGACAGAAGAACAAAGGCTGGCAATTTCAATGTTGGGGACAAAGTTTTAAAGTGGGACTCAAGGAGAGAAGACAAGGGCAAGCATGGGAAATTTGATAACTTATGGCTTGGCCCTTATCTCATTCATTCTACTGCTGGTAACAATGCATTTTTCTTACAGGAGTTGAATGGAGCTGAACTGTTTGGGGGTCCTGTCAATGGCAGGATGCTTAAACATTACTTCTCTTGATCCATGCCATGTTTTGAAGCCTTTTTATCTTTTTTCCATTATAAATATTTCATCCATCATTGCATTCAAAGTTAGAAAAATCAAAACTACAAAAACAATAGAAGAAAGAAAAGAGGGCAGATTGTAAAAACAATAAAGGTACAGCCCCATACCAAAAAAGAGAAAAAAACAAAGTCTGAAAGTGTGCAAGCTTAAATGCCACTCCTGAAAAACACACTTCTAGTTAGTCATATAGCCTAATCATGACTAATTAGTTCTAAATTGTCTGATGATAGGTTAGTGAATTCGATTTTCCAAACAACTTAATCTTGGCTTATCAGTTAGATAGATTAGGTTAGAAATTAAAGGTTCAAACAAGCTCAAAATCCGAACCTAAGTATTCAAGAGGAGAATGACTCAAAACTGTTTATTTCATGAGTCAAAAATAGAGGTAATCTGGTTCTAATCAACTCAAAATCTAAACCGGATAACCAGGAGAAAAACAGCTCAAACAAAAGTTAAAACATAGTTGTAGAAAGGGTGAAGGTCATGCTTTGAACTTTCAGATCTTAGGCCTTCCATTCTAATTTAATTTTCTGTAAAATAATATCTATGTGCAGCTTGTTTTCTATGCCATAGATCAGCAACAAGTTAGACTACTCAATCCTGACTTGTATGCTTTTAAATTTATGTTTTAGAAATTAGTGAATAAAATCTGTTAGACTGTTTAATCCTAACAGATTAGTAGATTAGGTAGAGAAGCATATGAACTCAATTGTTTAATCTGAGTTCATGGAGAAATAAGGAGTAGAAATAGATTAGATGTTTTTCTTTCAAAAGAATAAAATGTTGTAAGAGATTTTTCCAATCCAAGTGCACTCTAAAGAATAAAAAATGTTAGATCAGTAGGATTGGGTAGGTAGAAAGCTTGTTGATGAAGATCCATTGTTTTTTCATGGTTGCTAACATGTTTCAGAGAAAAAGAAGATCATCCAAGAAAAGAAAGTTGCAACCCAATGGATAAGGCACTGATCAGCCCCCCAGAGAATGCAAGTTTGAAGTTCTTGATGCCTTCAAGAAGGCACCAACCCCAAGTGGAGCCACTGTTAGCCACCTATAAAATTTGTTATATCAAAAGGTGGCTAAAACATTTTTGATGCCTTCAAGAACAAGTTTTATTTCAAAAAATGTTATCTCTTGAAGACTCATGAAGACATCATGCCCTTTGTTTAAATCTTCACTGCTGTTTCCATTTCAAACTCTGAAATTCTACTATATTCATAGAGAAAAGACTGCTGCAAAACTCCATTTTCCCCTTTCCTCCACTCAAAACTAACCTTCATTTTTCCCATCAAATTACTCTATTTTTCATGATTTCCCTTCTTCCCTTCATAAGAATCCTTTTACAAAGTTTAAAACTCATTTTTAAACTTTACCGAAACCCCCAAATCCATCAAAAACATTGAAAATTTCATAAAAAATAATTTTTTTGTATTATAGGCTTAAGCCCCTTTGGGCTAAGTCCTAACCACTTCCCCACCGTATGCCCCAGCACTAGAACCAAGTGCTAAACCTTTTTGGAGCTTATCGCATCGGAACAATCAGAGTGTGCAAGTCAAATTGTTGTGTTAAAAGCCTTCGATGTGATTAGGCCTTTGTTCATAAACCCCCGATCTTATTATTGTTTCATATAACCATATAGCCTACATCTGGCGCTTAAGTCTTATGAATAAACCCATCTCCAATGCATATTTCCCTTTTTTAGTTCAAAAAGCCTACTTTTCCTAAGTTGTGATCTAAACCCACCAGAACAATGTTTTTTAATGAAAATGGATAGATTAAAAAGTTCCGCATCATTGTTCCGATGCGATTGAGCCTACGCCCGATACCAAGAGTCAAAGTCTCGAAGCACTAATCGCATCAGATATTTTCAATGGGTAGATTGAAAAGCCCAAGCCGAAGGCCCGATCCCGATTGGCCCTTTCTATGTATAAGCCCTGGGCCTATTACTTCTCATATAAACCAACGGCCCCGCAGATAGGCGCCGAGACATTTCATATATATAAACCCGCCCAATGTAACAAAACCTTTGAATTTATTAAATTTTTGGTTTTCATGTATTATAAAGGGGCCCGCTCGTTCATTGGTGGGAGTTTTTCTCTGCCGTTGATCATTGGGCCAATCCGATGGTCTGCGCAAAATCACATCGGCATTTTTTCATTGGGCACGTTAATAATATGCCACCCCCGATTGGTCAACCCCCGATGAGTTCTCCGCCGTCGATCTGATCTGTAGATCGACGGTCCACAGTTAATCGCATCGGCGCCATTCAAGTTCTCCCCCCACCGATCGCATGCCTCTAATTTCATCTGGGATGTCCATGTGTCTAGATCGGATGGTCCAGATTGCATCTCCCGAATTTGGTTTAAATCATGTGTCTCGCTTCATAATGTTTTTGGCCAACTCCCGGTCGTTGATCTTTTCAAATCAACGGTCCTTCTTCACCCTTTCTCTGCCTTTGTATTACTTCGTTTAAACCCCAGATCAAATCTCCACTACTGATCCTATAAATCTAACGGTTCATATTAACCCCGCTGGGCCCGAACCTTGTGGGTCCTGTCTCCCTCTAGATCCAATCTTAGCCATCCAATCTTTAATCAACAGCTTAGAACAAAACTTCCCAGCCTGCTAGGACCCGCGCATCTATCCAATATCGCGCTCGCTCCCCACCATTAGATCTGAGGCCCCAGATCTAACGGTCGACATTCCATATTGCGTAACTTCAAGCACGAATGTTAATCCTCAAAAATTACGCGATATAAGTTGTTTTGGAAAGACACATGGTGGCCTCTAATGCATATCATGTTCAAAAAGTGAAAACCACCTTTTCCTTTTTTAGCCACGCGAAACCCGTGGTTTTCCTTCTCGAACCCACCTATCCCCTTTTGCACTATATTATATCGCGTTCTTCCTTGGCCGTTGATCTCTGTAGATCAATGGTCCAAGATCATTTCTTGCTTTATACTATCACCCTCTGCCTCTACCAAAGGTTTTCAATGTGAAATCTCCACCGTTGATCTCGTGGCCTGATCCCATCCGATGGCCCACGATCATCCCGAAACCCCAATTTCAATTCTTAAACAGATTTCCTCCACCAAAGAGATTTTTCCCTTTTTCTTTGTATTTTCTCACATTTTACACCTATATTATTATAAAGTGACCCATTCACTTTGTGTATTCACAACTAATCCCCACCATTGATCTTTGCTAGATCGACGGATCCAACTTAATCTCCGCCATTTACTCCTAACCACGGCCTCCTAAGCCATTTTACCACATAAACGCAGGATTTCTTAATTGTTTTATGTATTTTTGCAAGTTTTATATGGTTTTTCCATTATATCAAAGGAAAACCAAAGGCTGGGGATGATGATCCCCCATGCCTTTGCGCATACAGAAAGATCATTCCAAAGGGTTCAAAGTCACGTTTCGTCAATACTTCATGGGCATTGATGCCATATGAGCCCTTTGCGGCACCTGTACATCAACAAGACACAGACAATTAAATCAAAGCCAAAGAGTATCAGCGTTGAAGAATTAAATCAAGCCAGAAATGAAGAATTGAAGCTGATTTACACAGTTTGAATAGATTACAGCTAAGATTGAAATCAAAAGCCTAATCCATTCAATTAAACACAGTTAATTAAAAATCAATAATATCTGTTAGACAGAAAGCCTCCACTGCCACACAAGAGGAAAATTGATTCCTCAGCTACCAGATTGCCATCTCTAGCCTCAAAGCATTCGACAGAGGCCGAGTTATGATCAGAAAAGAATATATTTTCCTCAACGCAGCCGAATAGTTAATTCTGCCAAAGGAACTCAATGCAAAAAATATCAGCAGAGTTATTATATCATGAAACAGAGCCTTAAATTCAACAAAAGCTCCCACCGAGCTTAACTCTTAAATGTAAAACAATTAATACAGAAAAATATCTGTAAACTTCTCCATTGAGCCCCTCAAAGGCCGAGAAGTACTAAAGCTGTATTAATTGAAACCTTAGATATTTTCTCTTTCGACCTCCTCATCCTTCTATAAAATCTCATTGAGGAGTTCATTGTAAATGTTGGTTGCAGAACTTTGAAATATACTTGAGCTCGAAACTTCTACTTGTAAATAGTGTTCACGGGCTCTTGAAGCTCTGCTTGTGATTAAATAAGTTAGTCTGAGGAGTGAAGATGATTGTTGAACTGAAACATTGGACTTAAATCTATAATTGGTTTGAAGCATCAACACAAGCTGATTTATGGGATCCTGGTCTATGTCGACGATGATGTTATTTCTTATTGTAAATTGTTATTTTATTTTATTTTTCGCTTTTTCCATCTTCTATGATAAAGAAAAGAAATCATAGATTTAGGATTTACTTTATATCAGTACCCTTCTCTGACTGATAAGCTTTATCTACATGTTTTCTTCCAAATTGTGTTGTTTAGGAATGATTTAATTCAATTTAAGCAGTTAGGAATGTTGGCATTCCCTCGTCCTACTTGTTAGTATGAATCTTTTATCGAAGTGTACGAAAAAAGACCACTTTAGCTACGCATAACTTATAGCCCTAACATCAAACATGGTTGCCAATATCTTTAGATCTGCAGTTAGTTGATCAAGACAAGTGCTGCAAAAATCCAGATCTATGCATAAAGAGACATTAAGCAGTAAAAATAAGGTTTTTCTCCATACATCCAATAGACAAGACAAGAACAATATTTTTGAAAGAATTTTTATACTAAGGGCACCTGGGAGGAAACAAGAACACTGAAAACCTGCATAAAGATAGAACTCAAAGGGAGCTCACACAACAAATAATGGAAAATATGACAATGATAATGGCTCAAATTCAAACCAAGAGTATAGATCCAGAGTGATCTAATAGGCAACAAAAGGTGAAGAATTGGTAGGAAAAAACCTCCTATTTATAACAAAATATTGGGTCATTCTAGATCTTGGTGCATGATTAAAATAATATTAACCAAATCTAGATCTACCTTTATGGAATATTTTATTATATTTGTTGGAGGGAAAAAGTATTTGACTTGGGTCAAATCCCTTTATTTGTAAATAATAAATAAATAAATGATTTATTTATCATTTTAAGGAAGTGGTTGAATGATAATCAAATAAATAATGATTTATTTAATTATTTATGGGTGATTTAGTCATATTTAATAAGGAATATTATTTAAATAAGATTTAAATAATTATTCCTAGAAAATAATAAGATAAATAAAGATTTATCTAATTAATTTCTTTGTTTTGGGTTAAACATGACCAGGAATAATCATTAAATTATTGTTTAATTAATTATTCCTTGAGGAAAATCAAACAAATATAGGTTTGTTTAATATTTCCTTTTGGGGTTTCCTGTTTAGACCATAAACAAACTAATAAATGTGTTTTATTAAGTTATTTTACATAGTGAAAGCAATTTTACTTAGGGTAAAATTGGTCTTACATGGTGTACTTGGGTCCATCTAATGATAGTAGGTTAGATGACCAAAAAATGGTGTAACAGATTTAGCCCCAGCGTGTGAGTGTTAGGAGCAAATCATATGACCGAAGTACGTTGTAAGAACTCAATCACCAGACATCAAAAGGGAAGTCAGAGAGAGAAATGGAAGGTAGCCTAATGTGCTGAAGAACTAGACCCTGAGGAGACGAGACTTACAGGTGCAACAAGTCTCTTTTTATGAGAGGGTACCTGTGCTAAAGGCGGCGGGGGAGGCATACCTATGCCCGCCGAGACAAAGTACAAAAGAATAGTGTGTCCAATAAACAAGGGACCGAACCATAAAGTACAGCTGGCATAATCAAGAGCCAGATAAGAATACAATGAAGAGTCTCACATACATGCTGTGCCTGGGATAACAGCCAGGACTAGTACAATAATATCTGAGTACATGAGATAAATACAACCCAAATTCCCCCTGTAAATGGGGAAGGGCTCACAAAATCTGACTGATACATGCAAATCATAGAGGTGCTGCAAGTGGCTAAGGCCAACATCATCAAAATCTGGAGCGGCATCAAAGGTTGCAATGAAGAGGTCATCCGGGCATGTGGGGGGCTACCTGCAGGGCCACCCCCTCATGAGGGCTGAGACATCTCACACACACCCGGGAATCACCAAGAGCTGCTGCTGCATCACTGAACCATCAAGTATACGGATCTCGATCATGCTGAAAGGAGCTGGAGCTGAGAAACAATCAAGTCAAAGGGTAATGAGAAATCCCTTTGCCTGATTCGAGGCACCGAACAAGAGTGGAAGCTGGAACCAAGGTACACTTCCCTCTAGAACTGTCTTCTGGAATGAATGGCGCTGATGTCGACAGAAGGAGGTCCGCCATAGGTGAGCCAATAAGGGATCCTCAACTAAGGCACGATAGAAAATAGTAGAGCGACTGGCAGACTAATACCAATGATGATGGAATGGAGGGGACTGAGTAGCAAATGGACGACTTCCCTTGCTAGAGCATAAAAGGCATGAATGACATGGCAGCGACCGACACAGTATCATAAGGGATAGGGGACAATGGGACTGAAGGCCATAATGTGAGACACAAGAAAGAGACCAAGCAATGAAGGATGGAGGACTATAGCAGGGTACAAAGGGACTCGGGATAGACTCCATGAATGTGATGATGACTCAAATTGGATGCTCTAAACAAGGGAGACTCGATGGTGTTGCCACACAGTAAAGGTCCAATGGGGGACCATGAAAACATGAGTACAAGATGGTAACTCACGACGAACATCAACACGAGCATGGATAAGTATGGAGGCCAAATGGTGCCCCTAGTATGAGTGTTGCAAGTGAAGAAATTCGATTTTGAGGAGGGTTATGGTTGAGGGGCATAGGTGCCCCCAAGCATGGTGTGGTCATGCCAAAATGTATTTAAAAAAATGGGAATCTAAACACATTTTAATGATGTGGTGTGCCATTTGTTTTCGTTATGGTTATGCGGTTTGAGAAAGGAAATGGAGGATTACCAATCTCTTTTAGTACTGCATATATGAAGCAAATGGACTTTAAGTTTTCGGGTTGGCATACCTGGTGTCACTATCCCAAAGAGAGGATTTGGTGATAATGAACTGATGCTCGCCTAGAAAACCCATAGGTTGGTCAACAACAATGTCTAAGAGATTGGGTTGCTGATGGAAGATGAGGGAACGATAAGGGGTATCATCCCTAGAGTGATCTGAAGTGATATGGGACTCTAGAGGTTCTTCAAAATGTGGAAGAATAATGGTACTAAAGTCAAAACGACTAGATACACTATGAGAGTTTTGAAGAATTTCTTCTCCTGGTCTCTCGAATATGGGTGCCCCCTTACCCAAATATTGGGTTTCAATGTAATGGCCACAAGGTGCATGTGGTTCGAACGCATGGGTTCGTTGTAAGGGGGAATAGATAAAGTCAGGGGTGGGGATTTCATCCATAATGTCGTCATCGTGATAGAAGATGGGGTGACTGGTGGAAGAAAGACCACCTGACGTGGCGAAGCTACCTGACTCATCATAATGAGAAGAGAGGTTCACATGCGCATCGTCACAAGGAGTGACAAAAAAGTAAGCAGATAAAGGATCTACTGATGTTGAGCCCAGGGTGATCGCTGAAGGAAGGTCAAGCGAAACAACAGGGGAGGATTCAGAGGGAATGTTCCCCGAGGGTCTCATGGATGATGATAGGTAGAAAATGGTGGATGAAGGCTCCATCATCTCGACATCAGGAGGGGGAATGTCAATGGGAGCATTCATGTCTGGTAGTTCTGCCGAAGAAAAACGCGCAAATAGGGGAGAGGTGGACTCATTGCGCTTGGCCTCGAATTGGTGGACCGCGGCTAGAGAGGTGCGGAAGTCCTCGAGGCGGGGACAAAGATGGGTGTAATGGCCATGGAGATCACACAAAGCATAGGGGTGGTTGGTGTGAATAGTCTTGGGGTTCTTGATTGCGGTCGCGGAAGGAATAGAGGCTTCCGGGACTATGGACTCAGGGAACGCGACATTAACCATGGGCTTCAGATGAGGCAAGTTAGGACAGGAATGGGTGGTGTGACCGACAACATCACACAAATCACACTAGATGGTATGCTTTGGAGGCCAAGGAGGGGCAGGGTTTGTTGGGGCAGCCTTGTCCTTTGATGCCCCCTTGCGAGCTTTGCCCTTCTTACCCGAAGCGGTCGCAACAGGAGGTGGTTCTTGTTGAGGTGACTGAGGCACTGTTGTAGCGGGAGAAGTCCTAGGGATCGGTTGAACTGGGGTCAAAGCAAGATAAGGTTTGGGTTTACCAAGCAAGATTGGGGTTGGAGGATCAAGGTACCAGACGTGAATTCCAAGGGTTAGGTTAGGAAGAGAGAGGGTGGCCATGACAGGTACCGTGTACACTCCTGGTGGGGGAGCTAGGAACGGTATCTGACCAGAGGGGTAATGGCCAGGTGGGACGACTCCTCAATGGCTAATGCTTGGAGGAACCGTTCCAGGAGGATAAAGAGGCTCAGGACTACCAGCTGCAGGTGAAGGGCTAGGAGCAGGTTGTGGAGAGCGCGGTTGCTGACTAGCCGAAGCAGGTTGCTTGAGAGCAGCCCGAGACGATTGCATCATGCAAACATTCGATGAGCTGGGGTCAGAGACAGGAGGAGGAGGAAGACCAGGGAATGTTCCAAGAAAAGAGGAGTCTTTGTAGACGCTGGGAGAGACACTGGTCAAAGAATCGACAATTTGTTGATTGGCTACAGAAGAGATGGTCGACTCAGGGGAGGCCTGAGATTTTGGCTCATGATACGTCAACTGGTCAATGGTGACTATCTTTCCATTATGAGGAAAAAAAATCTTGCGGTGGACCAAGGATGGGACAACAAACATAGCATAAGTGTAGCTACGCCCCCAAAGAATGTTATAATCAAGAGGGGCGTCGATGACTTCAACGTCAACACAAACAGTCTTGCCCGCAAGAGTGATAGGACAATTACGGAATAAGCCAATGGACTGGGAGGCATGGCCATCCCATGCACGGAGGGTGATTGTGGAAGGGGCCAATTTAGGAGATCCGAGTTATTTCCAAACCGAAGCGGACATCACACAGGTGCATGCCCCCTCATCAATGATGCACCGAGAAACATTAGCATTCCGGATTTTGACTGGGATTTGGAAGGCTACGGAAGCAGGAAGAGGAGGATGTTCTGATTGATGGGTGTCGAAAACAATCAATTGGTCATCAGCAGGATCTACAACACCCATGGCAGATAGTAGAGCCTTCTTTTGAGAAGGGCACGACTGGAGGAGTTCCAGTGTTGAAATGACAGCAGGAGATTGTGCCAAATCATCTACGATGCTATATGAATGAGCAGCTCGACCAGAAGCAGTGTTTCGGCGTAATGGTCCCTTAGGAATCTGGGTATGAACCTCGACTTTTGGCAGAGGGATATGCAAGGGACCATCGGATGTCGAAAGAGGCTCTGTAGACCCTGAAGAAGGTGACTTGGGGACAGACAGAGCGGGAGGCTTGGGGTACTGATGGGACCGAGTTTGAAGGTTAAGGGCGACGGTTAGAGGTGGATAAGAGTTCATCATGAGGATCTGGTAATTGGAGGAACCAGAAGGGGAAGGTTGAGTGGCCACCTGTCTGTTAGGTGGTTGGGTAGCCATGAATCCCTACTGTGCATCCACCTGCTCTTGAGGGGGCGATGACTGCTGTTGCAGGGGTTGAGAAGGCCAGGGAGGCAGAGGTGCTGATGTTGGAGGAGCTGGAGCACTAAACTGCGGATACGAATAAGGGGGTTGGGTAACAGTATGGTGACCAGGAGGTTGGGCCAAAAGAGGAGGCATGTTGTATCCTAGATACGTGCTACCAGGAGGGGAACAAGTGCGGGAGGTGCTGCCCCCTCCTCCAGGAAATTCATAACCCATGGGAGGTTAGGCATATGGATGAGAGAGAGCTCCAACGATACCGTCGGCGGCATGAGGTGCTCCCGGTGCATTGACACCACTGGGTCTGGGGAGATCTGGTAGAATGGTATAAACATAACCTGTCTGAGCGTAGATCAAGTCATATTTTAACGCCATTTGGAGGGCGGCTTCTTCGGTTTGGGGAAAATGCAATGCGACATCTTTCCCGATAGGAGGAAAGAGAGATCTAAGGAACCAGTCCATGTAGACATGGTCTTCGAAGGTAGGGGATTGACATAGGCTCTTTCTTCTCCGCCATTCCTGGACATGATCGGATAGGCAGGTCGCAGATGATTGACAGAAAGAATTCAAAAGTTCGATACCAGTGTCATAAAGAAGGGGAAGCTGGAAGTAAGATAAAATAGCCTGGGCAAGAGTCGCAAAGGTGGTATGAGAGGAAGGGGCCTGATCAACATACCACTTAGAAGCCACGCCTGTAAGCGTTTGTTGGAACAACCGAAGACGGATAGAGTCATCGGTAATGGAGGTAGATGAACACCACATGTGGAAAGATCGAACATGATTTGAAGGATCTTCTCCAGCAAGGCCTTCAAACTTTGGGATGTCAGAAGGGAGCTTTGTCGGCATAGCAGGCCAACTAGTGTCATGGTGTATAGGGTCATTTGTCAACCGGTCCAAATCGGGGAGGCTGAGGCCTGCCATGAAGGGGAGCAAGGGCGCAGCCGAGGTAGTTCCTATGGCGGTTCCGCTAGTAGCAGTCCCGGCATTAGGGCCTGGATTACCGCTAGAGTTAGGCCCTAGACCAGACATAGTGAAGGTGACAGGGGGAGAACCAGAAGTGAAAGGAGAACCCAATGAACCAGAAGAGGAGTCGGAGTGCGGACTCGGAGGTGGACTAACTCGACGACGGCGGGAAGGAGTAGGTCGACCGACCGGAAACTGAGGGTGAAGGCCAAGAAGTCTCCAGGATGTGCGCTTTGGGGGCGCAATGATGATAACACAAACACAGCACAAGGGAAAGAATAACGACCAACAAGGGCGGGGAGGTGCAGAATCAAGAGATTACAATGTCGAAACAAGGGCAGAAAGGTGCAGTGTCAATTGATTTTACAATTTTTTAAAGTCTTTGCCTGGCGGTGTTAACCAGGCTCTTCTTCGCTTAGGTTGAGTGTGTGGCATGCGTTAATTTTAATTGTTAAACCCAGATGTTTTGAGAGCAAAAGAAAAAGTGTGTTGTGTAACTGAAAATAAAGTTGCAGAGAACAGTATATAATGCTGAAATAACAGAAAATTAACAGCTAAAAATGCATCGATCTAACCCAAAAAGGCAGGTCTCTCAAAACTATCCTAAAAGAGGGAAAAAATTTAGTCAAAACACACTAAAAAGAGGCCAATAGATCTAAGGTCGGGAGGGACAGGGATCTAAAGGAGAAATCTGCTGAAAAAGAGGTGCAGAACACAGCCAAGAGACAGAGGCAAGGTGGCTGTAAAAAAGGAGGAAATCAGCAAAAATCAGAAGGGACAAGAAGGAGGCCCTAAAGGTAGGTCCAAAAAAAAATTCAGGAGGTGATTTGAAAGGGAGAAGAACTAATTAAAAGGGATCTGAAAAGGAGGTATCAGAATTGAAAAAGGGAAGGCTGAAACTCTGAAAAATCAGACACCTAAAACAGCTAAAACTCTTCCACCAAAAGTGGAGGGTACTGAAGCCCTAGGGGGCTATGTTCCCACTTAGTTGAGTAAAAAAGAGAATGAAAAGGCCTAAACGGGTGGAGACAAAGGTCAGACAACCCTGACAGAGGTTCAGACAAAACCCAGAAAAATTTCAGAAAAAAATCCAGGTCGCAGTTTTTGACCTGTTTTTCGCTCAGGTCGCAGTTTTTGGGCTGTTTTCCGCTACCCAGGATGCATTTTTTGGGCCAAAAAGTGCGACCTGCACTTCCGGCAATCTCGGCGGCAGATTTCAGAAAAAAAATGTCGTCTCAGCTGCGGCTGATGTCTGTCACCTGTGAAATAGGGCCAGAAACACACGGAAGTTAAAAATTTTAATGTTTTAGGGTTTTATGAGTGAAAAACAACATAAAAATAGGAAAAACAAAGAGCTGAAGAGAAACCCTAGGGTTTGAAGCAGCTGGATATGCAGGAATATGAAAAACGACAGCGGTCGTAATTGAGAACCCGTGTGGAGTCGCCAGTTGTTAGTATGAATCTTTTGTCGAAGTGTACGAAAAAAGACCACTTTAGCTACGCATAACTTATAGCCCTAACATCAAATATGGCTGCCAATATCTTCAGATCTGCAGTTAGTTGATCAAGACAAGTGCTGCAAAAATCCAGATCTATGCATAAAGAGACATTAAGTAGTAAAAATAAGGTTTTGCTCCATACATCCAATAGACAAGACAAGAACAATATTTTTGAAAGAATTTTTGTATTAAGGGCACCTGGGAGGAAAACAAGAAGGTGTTTCTAATTCTCCTCAATGGGATGGGTTCTTGGAAGTCCTCAGCACTTCAGATCTAGCATTTCTCTCTCCTGTTGGTGTAGAAAACCCAGACAAAGATAGAACTCAAAGGGAGCTCACACAGCAAATAATGGAAAATATGACAATGATAATGGCTCAAAGTCAGACCAAGAGTATAGATCCAGAGTGATCTAATAGGCAACAAAAGGTGAAGAATTGGTAGGAAAAACCCTCCTATTTATAACAAAATATTGGGTCATTCTAGATCTTGGTGCATGATTAAAATAATATTAACCAAATCTAGATCTACCTTTTATGGAATATTTTATTATATTTGTTGGAGGGAAAAAGTATTTGACTTGGGTCAAATCCCTTTGTTTGTAAATAATAAATAAATAAATGATTTATTTATCATTTTAAGGAAGTGGTTGAATGATAATCAAATAAATAATGATTTATTTAATTATTTATGGGTGATTTAGTCATATTTAATAAGGAATATTATTTAAATAAGATTTAAATAATTATTCCTAGAAAATAATAAGATAAATAAAGATTTATCTAATTAATTTCTTTGTTTTGGGTTAAACATGACCAGGAATAATCATTAAATTATTGTTTAATTAATTATTCCTTGAGGAAAATCAAACAAATATAGGTTTGTTTAATATTTCCTTTTGGGGTTTCCTGTTTAGACCATAAACAACCTAATAAATGTTTTTTATTAAGTTATTTTACATAGTGAAAGCAATTTTACTTAGGGTAAAATTGGTCTTACATGGTGTACTTGGGTCCATCTAATGATAATAGGTTAGATGACCAAAAAATGGTGTAACACTACTGTCTGAGCTAAATATTGTTCTTGAATGTTATTTTCAGTCTATGTTAAGTAGAGATGAACTAAGGAATTAATGGTGAGCCCTGTCCTTTAGTTTTATCCCCAAAAACTAGCTGAAAGTTTCCCTAAGAGTGTGTTGAAAGCAGGCTAGGTTAAAAGTCCTTACCTGATCTTAGACCATTCTTTGTTATCTTATGTGTCTGTCTTGAAATTTTACTAAGTAAAGCAAAGCTAGGGAAGTTTATGGTGAGCCCTGTCCTCTATTTTCTTCTCCAACAGTTGCTTTTAAAGTTTCTAGGAAGGAACATGGTGGCAGAAAAACAAAGAAAAAAACAGCAAAGTTGTCAGAATTAAGAATAATTGTAACTTGGCATCCTTTGATCATATTCCAAAGAAGGAAATAAAATGTATGTCCTTACCGAGAGAAGATCAATTCCCGCTGGCTCGAGACCTGGAACCATAGTTGCCAAATCCTATTGAATGCAAAACAAGTGAAGAAAGTTTTAAATCATGCATCAATATCACCATGTCTCCCATATGTATTTAATAAAACTTGAATGTCCATTTTTCATCAAAAAAACATTAAATGTTATTGATAGGATGTTCTATGTAAGAATAATCATAGAGCTAATTAAGATCAATTATGCTTGGCCAAATTAAGAGCCCCTGCCGAGTATTGTGCAAAAGTTATGCAATACAATGGAACCCAGTTATGCTAATGATTTGACAATGGGCTGGCTCTTGAGTTATTCTCATGTAATTTACCATTTTCCAGAACTTACTCTATGTTGATGAATCTGGAAACATTGCAATCAATAACTGAAGCTAAGCCTGGGAAAAGAGCAATCGCTTATACCAACTCGCCAGGAAAGATCATTACAAAAGTGCCTTACAGGACCTAACCAAGTCCCAGATCTTAATAGTAATAAAATTCTAGTTAACCCATCACAAGTAATCTTTGCATAATCCCTATAATCTGATTCAAAACAAACCAGTGTTTATTTTATATTCCCTAGCTTTTATCCCCTTTTCATTTCATTTCATTCCTAAGTAGCAGTAGCAGTTGTTATCGACATTTCATTTCATCCACAACTAGCAGTAACAGTGCAAGCTACATTTCATGGTAAACAATGAACATATGAAGAAACACTCAACATTCTTGACATTAATTGCATCTCCTCAACTTAGTGAAATATTGACTAGTTCAGACTACTACAATTAATGGAACTGTAAAGCATGGGCAATGAATGACGAGGCAATAACACATGAAAAAAACTTTAGGGTATAAACATTAGTACATTAGTAGAAATAACTAATATCAACAAAGAATGATAGTATATAACATAGACAAAGAATTGTGACTCAAGAAAATGTGAACAACTTAGGACTTAAACAATGGATGGCACTAGAGAAAAAACTAAAAATCAAAACACCAAGGCAAATGAAAACATTGTCTAATGCACCTCCACCTTTAATGCATCCTGAAAGATATTTTTCTGCACCGCCTCCAAAATTCTATACAGGTTAATATCGATCCTAAACCATTTGGTCTCACTGACATAACTAGTCTATTCAAACCATTTAAGATCTCAGGTTCATGCGCTCTCAAGATAAAATGGCAAGCTTGGTAATAGTTAGTAACCAAACAAATGCATTTGGACTATGTGGCTTCTTGCCCTGGATGGGATTTAGCTGCACGATCAATTTGGACTTTCTCAATGGAAAGAAGGCAGTTTGGGATAATTCCTTTTCAGGAAGATGGATGGCATATCAAGGTTTTCATACATTGAATGATTTGTGAGACAAGGGTGCAGGTAAGTGATTGTCCTGCAGAGCTCTTAATAAGTCTCAGCAACTTCAACCAATTGACCAGCCTGGAATGCAATACCCCAGATTTGATTCCTAGATCAGTATTGTGTATATGTACATTGTATTTGAATGGCCAAAAGCCAATCAATGTAATATATAAAATTGTACAATGAACAATAATTAATAAAAAATACATCAAAGGTTGCAGAAGAGAAAGACAAAAGAATGGGGAGCTATGTCTCCACTCAAGGGGAATGACAAGGGCACTAAAGGGGCTATAAATATATGAATGAAGGAAATTGTTCACGAATGTATGTGTATTGTTGATTTATTCTGTGTGAATAATGCCTTGCGTCCTTGGGTATTGTGTATGAAATTAAGACTCTGTGATAGGGCTAGAACATGCTCTAGTTCAGTGGAAGAATTGATGTCAAGGGCCATGATTTAGGACTGAATGTATGAAGGGTTTATAATTGAGCTCGTAAGCATAATGAGGAATTTGTTTGAACTCTCTGTGGAGAGGTTTAATTATATGGGAAACTATATGTGAGACTCTGTACAGGTCTCTGAGTTTGACATTTGAGAATGAGATAGTGTGGCTGTGAGGTCATTTGGTTTAAAAACCTTAGAGTTGAAGTTGGTTATTGTATACGGTTCCATAACCATAGGAGAGGAGATATTAAAGCTTCTGCCCTATCTATTTAAATTTCCAGTCCAACAACTAAAGTATCGTGAAATTGCCCAAGTCTTGAGGTTAATTGGGCAATGAATAGGAGGTGCAATTTTTCATACAAAGAAAGTGGGGACTGTGGGTTTTTTCCCGGCATCATAATGGTTGAAGATGTACATTTGGGTCTCATACCACTTTTAAATTCTACCATAGTGCATACATGAGGCAATGTTAAGCTATTAGTACATCTCATTTGTTGGGGTTAATTAGTATATAAGACTTTTATAAATGAATATCAGTTAGTACCTTACTTGAATAAACCTGAACAAAATGAAAACTCTATCCAGTGTATTCTCCAACTCCTCCTCTGAAGTACCTTTGTTACCAGATTGAAGTTTATCATCAAGAAATTTGGCAACAAGTTCTATTGGTCGGTTCTGCAGACAAAGGCCATAATTCAGATAAATGAAAAAACAATATATCTAATATTATGAATGCAATTGTCTTCCTAAAAACATTCTTTCATTACTTACCTTTAGTTTTTTTGTCATTAATCCTTTAAAAATTTCTGTCTCACTTAATTTGATAATCAAGAGCACAAATTCAATGGACAGTCTGTATAAACAGAAAGAAAATGAGCATAAACATATAGGAACTAACCTGTATAATTAAATATGTATAAACAGAAAGAAAATGAGCATAAACATATAGTAACTAACCTACCTTAGATTTATCAAATGCTCAAAGGCATCCTTGATAGTATTAGAAAAGGCCTCATTCTTCAAAAAACTTTCTTCCAATATTGTATCAAGTCATGCTTTCAAGTCTAGAAGTGATGACACCATGTCCTTGTCTTTCATTTCATCCAATACAATGCCTTGCCCAGTAGCTTTAATGTATGTGCTGAGAGCCAGCCGAAGCAGCTCAAGTGCACTCACCCTTTTAAAAAGAGAGTACATGCGCTGAAGTTCTAGAATGCGATTAGCATCCATGAGAAAAGTAAATCCCTAGGGAAATCATGATTTGGCTACCCTGTTAAATACATATGAACCAACATATTTCTGAATTTAGAGAGGGGATTTGACTCCATCAGTAATAAAGAATGGGCTTCTATATCGATTTCTTTCCACATAGAAGAGACCATAATGATTAATTACATAGAACGTCCAATCAACAAACAAATATGGGAATTTGAACAATTAACATGAATGAATATCAGATAACTCAATGGAAAGATCCGCATTCCCAATCTCCCTCAATTTTTCCAAAAAATACATGTGATTTGAATGGTAAGGGTATTGTCGTCATCATTGTTTCTTTAGGTGAGACATTTCCCAACATACAAATTGTATTTGGCACCTTCACACCTGTACTTATGGACATACTCCCTTTTTAAATATAAACTCTTTAATTTTCCCAGAATGAAAAATAAGAACAAAATCTCAACTGAGGGGTTTACACCAATCATACAACCATTTTCAAGAACCTGTTTGATTTTGTCTAGAAATGCGTGAAATGAAATGGAGTAGCAAAATTCAATTTTCTATAAACATAGTACACATGAAAATAGAAACACTGAGGTGCACCCACTTTTATCAAAATAATATTATACATATTTTCTAGTGCATCAATAGAATAACACAACTCTCGCATAGTACATAAAGCTTCCATAGAAAATGTTACCACATAACCATGACACACTGTGGCATGACAAACTACATTTTCTATTTCCATTTCAAGTGCATTCAGGTTTGTAAAGACTTCGACCTGAAAAGGGTCACCATCAGAACAATGCCCGTAGGAAAATTACATAGATATGGTAAGAAATGCATAGTTTTGTTTCACTGCTCCAGTGAATAAATCTGTGAATTTGATCAATAATGGAAGCAGTAATATGTGAATATCTGTGAATATACAACGAGACATGGAGCCAAATTCCAAAGAATTTTTTGAATTTTCAGAAGCTGCAGGTCAAGAACAGGGTAAAAGACTCATTGATAAGCTTCAAGAAGGATCCAGGAACTATAAGACAAAGCAAGGGAAAAGGATAGGGTTATATTTTATCCATAATACCATGATTTATTTGGGGAGCTAGAGAAGATTTTCGAGATTCTGTGTCAGTTTTGTGCCAAATAAGGTTCCTTTATTGACCTTATTCTTAAGTCCTGGGATGAACATATTTATGGTTGGTTTGCATATGAGAAGCTAAGGAACCTCTTGCTTCTTCCCTGTAGTTATATCCCTTCCTAGATGTCATTATTTCCTCTGTAAGTAATTCTAGCTAAGTAAGTAATTCTTACCTGTGTAAGTAATTCTTAATGTATGAATGCTAGCTATTGTAACAAATAGACTTGAATATCATCTTCTTTGTAGTAGCCATCATTGAAAGACGTTATTGGAAGCCAAATCAATACTCTTGATAAATTCTCTTTCCTTTTACAAGTAAGTTATCCTCTATGCTCTATGTCTGCAATCCAAAAGTCTATATCCTAATTTGAGACTATGGTCTGAAGCATCTTTCCAAAAGTTCTATAGGTTGAATCCTAAAGGAATCTAGGACCAAGACTGAAAGAATAAATCCTACATCTCTTTGAATCTAATCTCTCTACCAAGTTACAGAAACAAGCACTTGTGATGACACCAAATAGTTACATGTGACTATACATGACATTCGATACAATATTCTTTGTGATTTATGGAAGAATATGAAAGAATATCCAATGAAGTTTGAAACCTCTCAACCATCTATTATAACTCGCTCTTTCTTAAGGTTGAAGGTCAATTTTATGATAATCATCTTTACAAAAGTATAAATATTTTATGGGCAAATGAAGGTAGAAAATGAAGCAGAACAAAATTTGGAAGAGTACCGTATATATGTGACATGTGATCTGAAGTATCAAAGATCATATGAAAATAAATTTGTTGAAGCATCTAATCTCAAAAGATTGGGAGAATTGTTTACAATAGAAAAACACAAGAAGCATTCACGATAGATCTGAACCTATGACTTCTTTGGTGGCATCTGAATCTTTTATGGAATTATAGTATACTGAATTTTTGTGACGCTCTGACATACAAGTTTTGAAATATTTGTGGCATTATGCCTATGTGGTAGTTGATTTCTATGACATATCTCTCTCCTTATATGATTCTTTGTGGCCTGATTCATTGTGCTAAAATGAATGTCAAAAGGTACATAATGATGCAAATTTTAGAGACACCTTTTCAATAACACAGAAGTAGCCCTCGCTCAAGTAAAACCCTATTATTTGAAGATACATGAAGAATTCAAAAAAATTCCTTCAACATAAAAATGCCTTCAACAGAGGCCTCTAGAATAAACAGTAGCATTCTCCTGTATGCTCCAAAAATAGAGATACCCTCAAAGGTACGATGCAGCAGCACTCTACCAGCGGTCAACTTAATTTACAACAGAATAATGCAACAGAACTCTACCAACAATCAACTTAGTTTCCAATAGAACATTGATAAATAATAAGTCATAAGTAATAAATTGTACAACCTGAAAACTCCATTACACTCCAGATTTCTATATGTAGTACATAACATTCAATCTTGGTTAAAAATATTTTTAAAAAAATCCACCAAATGTGCTAGTTTTAAGTAAATAGGTGACTTAGCTAATTCGAAAGTTCTGTCCAAGCATCAGTAAATAGGAGATAATCTGAGATTTTAATATATTTTCACCGCATAAAATATGTCAAAATCTTGTAGCTATATCCTTGGCCTGAGACTGCAATGAAGAGGTCCAAAGTATGGCAGCTTCAATAGAACCAAGCCTCAATATAGGGTTGCAGTAGGTCTGAGGGTTTAACTGATTCAAGTCTTAATAAAAGGCTACAACACAGAACCGAGCTCTTATGGTATATCTTTGTCCTCCAATAATGACAAACATCAAATTCTCTTGAGCATGGTAAGAGAACTAAATTTATTTACAATAGTCCACAAGATATCCATTCATTTCTAGAAATTCTGCAAGAAGAAAATGAAAGTCATGTGAAACAAAGTATTATGAAAAGACTTCAAGAAACCATAACTTAGCCTAAATATCCTAAAAGTGAAGTTGGAAACATCATCTCTCCAAGGTTGTTAATGTTGCAATCCTCTGTTCGACATTGATACAAATGTCGAAAACAAGTTAAAAGATGAACCAAATAATAGCATTCAAAGGAAAGACTAGGATGCCACCATTTCTACCTGCTAGCCTTGAAAAGAAGGAGAGATTACTTACATGCTTTTGTGTTTGCAAGGTGGACTTGAAGACCATGTTCATCCCAGAATGAGCTCAAAATTTACTTTTGTTTTTGGATTCGTCAAATAGAAGGACAGTGTTGTCAAAAAATAGTGAAATGGAGATCCCATAGAGGGCCTCCACCTTTACCACCCATGGATTTTGAAATGAGAAAATCTCATCCATAAATATGAAGTCCAAAGAATGTGAGGCAGTCGAAGTTTGTGGAGAACATATGTAGGATTGGGTTAATTGAGTCTTGTGATAGCATTATGTGCTTGATGGTGTGAGGGTCACCTTTGTCTAAAAGACCAAAAAGGGAGGTTGATACAACAATAGTTAGAGGGATTTTTTGGAGGGTCGTTAGGCATAGTGTACGAGTGTTCCTTAGCAAGTAGCTCCTGGAATTGAATGTGCAGTAGCATAGTGTATAAATTTGAATAACTGTTAAATTATTCACCGAGATTATCTCGATCACACACTATTTTAGCTTCATGCATAATACATAACCTCTTCTACTATTGATCATTAATTGCGGAAATATAAACAATCGCATGCGCACATTAAAACCATAAACAATCACACATATAAACATAGTATTTATGGGAAAGATTAAAGCTGAAAACCCCCAACTATCTATATATTATAATGATAGAGATCATGTAACAATCATTGTACAAACTCCTCACAAGCTCTCAGTACAATCTCCAATTGTTACACACTACACAAGCTCAGATCTAACAAAACACATGCTCCAATCTGCTCCACCTGTTAGCCTGCCTCTACTGCGCAATCTCTGATGAATATTGGCCCAATCTGAGTTTGAATCCCTCTAGTATGCGCTGCACAATCCTCATTGGCATCTCCATCAATGTGTGGTCCAAACTCATGCACCAGTATGGTCACAACTGATAGTCACACTTGCTCTTTCACCTACCTCTTCACTGGTCTCCACTGAAACTGTCCATGCACTGAAGTTAACTGATGTATTCTTTAGTTGATTTATGAGTTAATAATTAGTGAATTAATTAATAATTAATTCACACCACTCTCACTAGTGTATCAATCGGTTATACTAGATACAACTATTTCGACTATATTTGCTTGGGTTAATGAACACAACTCTATTAATATCAATCAACTCCCACCAATTTGTCACTGAGTTCTAGCCAGTGATCTATGAAATAGCAGCTCACTAAACCCTCGGGAATAAGCGTAATTCCTTCGTAATTTCGCATGTGCCATATGCATAGCGAAGTGCTCCAGGAGGATAAGATAATGTTTAGAGTCCAAATATTATTAAGAGCTAATAATATTCGACATATCTATTTTTAGACTGGCAATCTAAAAATAGATTCCGCCCAGTATGTCTAAAAATAGAAGTCCATCTATTTTTCCCGACTTGACCAACCATCCACAAATAGCATCCTGCAACTCATATAACATGATCCATATGTCTAAAAATAGACATAGTCTAAAAATAGACTTTGCGCCAAAAATAGCCTACGGGCCCACTTAGTGAAGGCGGCTTCTTTCCACTAAGCTCATCATCTTGTTGCATTCTCAACACTCCCTCTCAACAAGATATGGATTATCTGCAACCCCTATCCTACCTCTGTGGTATTCGAATTTGCTCCTGGTGAGCGCCTTCGTCAAGATATCAGCATCCTGATCCTCCGTGGGAATGTATGAAAGTAACATGACCTTCCGCTACACACAATCTCTGATATGATGATACCAGATGTCAATGTGTTTAGATCTATCATGAAATACTAGATTAACCGAGAGTTTGATGCAACTCTGATTATCACAATAAATCACAGTGGGCTCTAAGTGTGAACCAAACAACCCGACCAGGATCTTCCTCATCCATATAGCCTCGCATGCAACCAAACTCGCTGCCATATACTCGGCCTTTGTTGAACTGAGTGCCACGGATCTCTACTTCCTGCTGTACCAAGAAACTGCTGTCGACCCGATACTGAAAATCCCTCCAGATGTGCTTTTTCTGTCCGTTGGGCTCCCTGCCCAATCTGCATCCGTGAAGCCACATAGCTTCACCTCATCCGACTGTCTGTACCACAATCCATATCCCGATGTGCCTCTGAGATATCTCAATGCATGCTTCCCCACCTTCCAAATGAGCTTGGTAGGCTTAACCATAGCTTGTGAAAGTTGGTTAACTGCATAGCATATGTCGGGTCGTGTATTGACCAGATACATAAGCGACCCCACAAACTGTCGATAAAAAGTGGCATCCACTACCTCCGCCGAAGTAGCATCCTCCTTCCTCCAACCACCAGGAAGAGGAGTATCAACAGGCTTGCAGCCATGCATGTTGAACTTCTCCAGTATCTCCCGAGCATACTTACCTTGAGAAACAAACAGTCCACCACCGCGTTGCCAAATTTCCAATCCCAGGAAATAATGAAGGAGGCCCAAGTCCTTCATCTCAAACTCTTTTGCAAGATCCTCCTTGCATGAGAGTATCAACAGCTCATCACCTTTCAAAATCAAATCATCTACATAAAGTACAATGATCAGCAACTTACCCTCCACCACAATCTGGTATAGGTTAGGATCCGCCTCACTCTTGGAGAATCCAAGTCCAGTGAAATAACTGTCTATCCGTGTGTACCAAGCACGAGGTGCTTGTTTCAACCCATACATCGCTCTCTTGAGCCTGCACACATGCGACTTGCTGCTGAAGATCTCGAAACCTTCGGGCTGCTTTATGTACACCTCCTCCTCAATGAATCCGTTGAGGAACACAGTCTTCACATCCATCTGATGAATGTGCCACCCCATATGCGCTAAGAGAGCAAGAATCGTCCATATGGAAGAATACCTTGTGATAGGTACAAAGGTCTCCTCATAATCGATCCCCTCTATCTGTGAAAAGCCTCGGGCAACAAATCTTGCCTTGTACTTCTCCACACTCCCGTCAGCTGCCTGCTTCACTTTGTAGATCCATCTCGAACCCACCACTGATTTCCCTTCCGGCCTTGGGACAATCTCCCATGCACTGTTTCTGACAATCGAATCATACTCTTTCACCATGGCATCTACCCATGCGGGGTCCTCCACAGCTTCCTCGAAAGAGGATGGCTCTGTCACGATACACTTGCTCACAAGAGCCATGTATCCAGTGTCGATCGGTATTTAATATCTGTCTGCTATGCTGGGTGCTCTACAACCTTCTTTGCATCTTGAGCCGAGTCGCTCAACCGTGATGCGCTTCCTCCCTCGTGGTTGGCGGCGCAGGTGGTCTCTTCCACTCCATGAACCTCATCCTTGTGGCTGATCCACATCCTGAGACTCATCCTTAAGACATCGTTCCTCATATGCATGCGAAGTGTGGCTCCCTCTCGGCAAACACTTCATGGCTTTCTCCTCCTGAAATTTGATATCCGTCGCTGAGTCTTATTTGTCACAAGGAAAATACACACAATAGTTGTAGGGCATATCGATGTACCCACAAATATCCCAACCTCTGTGGTCGGTTCCAGCTTCTTCCTGGCATCCTTCGTCACATGAATGTAAACAGGTGAACCAAAAATCCTCAAATGGGAAATATCAGGCTTCTTACCAGAAAACGCCTCCTCGGGTGTACTCATGCCAAGTATCTTGTGAGGACACCGGTTTTGCACATATACTGCAGTATTGCATGCCTCAACCCACAAGTGTCTGGGTAGGCCCTGATCATGCAACATCGCCCGTGCAGCACCCATGATCGTTCTATTCTTCTGCTCAGCAACCCCGTTCTGCTGTGGGTTATGAGATGCTATGAGCTCTCTTCGAATTCCTTCTACGCTACAAAAGTCCTTGAATTCACCAAAGATGAATTCACCACCATTGTCGCTCCTAAGAGCCTTCACCTGCTTCCCCGATTCTTTCTCAACCAGTGCCTTGAACTCAAAGAACTTTTAGTATGTCTCGCTCTTCTTCTGCATGAAGAAGATCTAGCACTTACGAGAAAAATCATCAACAAATATCACATAATACCTGTGCTTTGTTGTCGAAGCTACTGACAAAGGTCCACACACGTCTGTGTGAATTCTCTTAAGGATCATCATGGCGCAAATATCCTTCTCGTGAAAGGTGGCTTTCACAAATTTTCCCAAGGTACATCCCTTGCACTGATCTGACTGCGCAAGAGTACCCTTAGGAAGCCCAGTAGAAATCTGCTGCAGTATATTCAAAGCTCCATGATGAAGGTGGCCCAATATCAAGTTCCACAACTCGCCATCATCCCGGCTCACCACTCCTTCTGCCTTTCCTACCATTTCTTCCCAGCCATCTACCTGTAATTGATAAAGGTTCTTAACTCGAAACCCTATCCTCCGGGTCTCACCATTTTCCTTACTGTGTAGGAAAGCCTTTCCCTCGCTAAAGACAACATCATATCCCTTGTCTTCTAACATCGCCATAGAGATAAGATTCTTCTTCAATCCTGGAACATGCATCACTTCCTTCAATATGAAGGGTTGCAGAGACTCCTCTCCAAAGGAAATGGTAACCGATACCGGTCGCATTGTATCTACCATCATCACCCATCTCGATGTGCACTCCAAGATCTTTCTCATCCAGATCAGTAAACAAATCTCGATCTCCTGTCATGTGAAAAGACGCACCACTGTCCAGAAACCACACTGAACCCATCACACTTGAGACCAAGCATGTGATCAGCGAAAAATCCAGCTCAAACTGCGAGGCTAAGGCCTCTCCAGCTGCAGATCCAGCAGCCTGCTTATTTTTCTTCTTCTGCGGACAATTTGTGGCATAATGTCCGTGTTGGTGACAGTGAAAGCACTTCACCTTGGACATGTCCTACTTCTTGCCTTTCACACCAGAATGAGAAGATTTCTTGCTCTTCCCCTTCTTTTCTTTGGCAGCCAAAGTACAATTCTCTTCATCAGAGTCCTTTGATGAAGATCCGTCCCTGGTACTCCGCCTTATCTCCTCTTGCACAAGATCCGACCAAAGTCGCTCCCATCCTAGCAATTTCTCCCGACCATTGACAGAGTCCTGATAGGAATGCCAACTCTTCGGAAGCCCAAGGAGAGCCAAGCTCACCAATTCCTCATCATCTACAGTTACCCCCACACTTCCCATCTCATCCCTACATTGGGTGAACTTCGTGAGGTACTTGGGCATACTATCACCTTTCTCCATCTTTATGTTTCTGATTTTATCCTTAAGTGCCAACTTCCTCTGGTCACCCTTTATTTGGAATAAATCTGTCAAGGCTTTCCACATCAAGAATGGAGAAGACTTAACATGAAGGTTGGACACTATGTGATCCTTCACGCCCTCCAACAGAATCCTTCGACACTTTGTTGTCGTCTTTTGCCATGCGTCAAGTACGGCAGCATTAGTAGAAGTAGGCTTTGGAATTTCTACATCTATGGACTCCTTCAACCCATTTTCATCTAGCACCACCTCCATCCTGTCCTTCCATGAAATATAATTTGAGCTTCCCTCAAGGGCATATTCCAATCGCAATCCGTTGAAATACATCTCAACTTCGACACCAAGAAAACACTGTTGCAAATTCGAATTCCACCAGCACAAAACTCAACCGCTTCAATGTCTTGCAATTGCTCCAATGATCAATACTGCTCCGATACCATGTAGAAATTTGAATAACTGTTAAATTATTCACCAAGATTATCCTGATCACACACTATTTGAGCTTCATGCATAATACATAACCTCTTCTACTATTGATCATTAATTGCGGAAATATAAAAAATCGCATGCGCACATTAAAACCATAAACAATCACACATATAAACACAATATTTATGGGAAAGCTTAAAGCTGAAAACCCCCAACTATCTGTATATTATAATGATAGAGATCATGTAACAATCATTTTACAAACTCATCACAAGCTCTCAGTACAATCTCCAATTGTTACACACTACACAAGCTCAGATCTAACAAAACACATGCTCCAATCTACTCCACCTATTAGCCTGCCTCTACTGCGCAATATCTGATGAATATTGGCCCAATATGAGTTTGAATCCCTCTGGTATGCACTGCGCAATACTCATTGGCATCTCCATCAATGTGTGGTGCAAAATCATGCACCAGTATGGTCACAACTGATAGTCACACTTGCTCTTTCACCTACCTCTTCACTGGTCTCCACTGAAACTGTCCATGCACTGAAGTTAACTGATGTATTCTTTAGTTGATTTATGAGTTAATAATTAGTGAATTAATTAATAATTAATTCACACCACTCTCACTAATTGTATCAATCGGTTAGACTAGATACAACTAGCTCAACTAAGTTAAACTGAACACAACTCCATTAACTGTCTCATCAACTCCACCAAACTCTGTCACATGATTTCTAACTGAAGTCAACCATGCAATAGCTCCACTAAACCCTAGGAATAGCGTAATTCCTTCTGTCAGCTACATGTGCCACATCCAGGCATCAAACTGAAGTGCTCCAAGAGGATAAGATAATGTTTATAGTCCAAATATTATTAAGAGCTAATAATATTCGACATATCTATTTTTAGACTGGCAATCTAAAAATAGATTCCGCCTAGTATGTCTAAAAATAGAAGTCCATCTATTTTTTCTGACTTGACCAACCATCCACAAATAGCATCCTGCAACTCATAGAACATGATCCATATGTCTAAAAATAGACATAGTCTAAAAATAGAATTTGGGCCAAAAATAGCCTGCGGGCCCACTTAGTGAAGGCGACTTCTTTCCACTAAGCTCATCATCTTGTTGCATTATCAACACATAGGGGGTGTCTCCATAAGTAGGGGAAACTTTCATATTTCTGGTTGGTCCATAAGTGCGGTAGGGATAGTTGAGGAGCAACCTCACCCTAGGGTAGTGTTTTCTTCCTTTAAGTGGACAAAAAATAGAAGCAGCCTGTGGGAGAAGTTGATACAATGATGAAGCAATGAGATAAGGGCTAGAAGAGTGCCCTAACTAGTCTTCTAGAAGCACATAATTCAAGGGCAAGAGGGCAACAACAGAGATTTGCAGATTTCCTCTTGGATGATGGCTTGAAGGGTGTCCTAGGAGATGACTCCAGGGAAATGGGAAAATCCCCATCTATTGCAAAAGGGATTTCCCGTCCTTAAGAAAAAAATTATAATAGTAAAATCATGAAAAGAAAAGGCTCAAATCTCTCTTCCAGACTGGTGACATGGCACAAGGCCACATGGACCACTGTGATTGGTTGACATAACACATTAGAAGCATGATGTTAGCATCTAAAATATCTAGGACATGTAGCACTCCATGATGAAGACACATGGTGTGTGGATTTGAGTTTTTCAGGTGGTCAAGTGGGCCGAAAATAGGTGAAATGTGGCACCACTCAGAGATTTCCATGTGCCAATTGGTACAAGTGGTAGACAATTGGCATGCTCAAACAATGAGGTGATGCAGGAATGACATGAGGGAGAAAATATCAGAAAAGCCCCAAATCTGGAGAACTAAAGCTCATCACCAACCTGAGATTGACAACTTTACATGATGTAACCTATGAAATCGTAAATGGAGAAATCATAGTAACAATAAAGTAACCTATGTAAAAATAAAGTCGGATTCATCCTCGGAGTGGTAAATGGAGAAATCATAGTGAAAAACAGGAAACATGCAAAGTTGCTTACAATCAAATAGATGAAAAAACACATACAAAAAACCTAGATAATAATCATGAACAAGCTTAATATTGAATTATGAACTGTAAAGGAACTTACAAAATGTGACATTACGAACCTAGTCAAGTGCACAAGCAAACATATCTTGGACATGACCCTAGTTGACAAGTTGTATTGCTCATGATGCAAGAGGATTTGTACCTGCACTGCCAAGTCAATCAAAATCCATCATTATCTATACAATAAATACAAGTAATTGATGTAGTATTTTTTACTCTAAGATACATTCTTATGATAATGTTAGAACATATGTTGAAAATTTCAAAACATACCTGAATAAGCTCCTCTTCGTTTCAAGAACAATTTATTGGAGTCGCATGAACTTGGAACAAGCCTCCCACGATCTGAAAGAGTAGCAACTAAGTCAATAGTGACCTTTTTGTTGCTACGCTGGATCGAGGGAGGTTTTCTCCAATATTAAATCGCTCCAATAAATTATTCTCTACTAAACAGGGCCAACCACGTGAAGGTGGAAGCTCTTATGGCCCCTCCCCCCCCCTCACATCACTCTCAATTCCCCAATACCCAATCTATATTTCATTTTTTACTTTCATGAGCATAAAAAAAATATTAAATAACTAATAAAAAAACAATTCAACAAAAATTACACAAGGAAACATTGAAATTAGTGCTTGACATAAAAATAGTATGATAAATGAGTTTTTTATATAACGCAAAAAACATTCCAAGTATGGTAACATTTGTCTTATAATAATACAATATTTTGCATTATCAAATTTTCTTTTTCTTCTTCATATTTCCTAAGCTCCTAATTACATCATCAATATCATTGTGCTCTGCTCTTGTTTCGTGCCTTTCGACCCGCACTGCTGACCTAGTTGCGTAGTCACGATTTCTGGTCTCATCCAGTGACGGGGCATCGCCTACCAAAACAGATAATATAAAAATTTTAATTTTCAGTTTTTAAATATCATTGAACTAGTTTAGTAATATTAATAAAAAAAAATTGCAATGAGATTATTTACCTGGTGCACCAGTTGTCGTTATTGGGACTGTTGCCCTGTCTTCCTCTCTGGTGGTGAGATCCTCAAGGGAAACATTCTTTGTCATTTAAAAAAAAAACCTTATAAGGACAACCATCAAGGTATAATTAGAATAAATTATAAGTGGAAATTAATTACCGTCATGGCCCTCACTGATAGTAGCATTGTCGGCCTGGTCCCCACTACAATGATCAGGTTGCACGTGAGGAACATCTACAACTGGGTTACTTGCCTCGTCGGCAGTGTTGCTCCCCTGAGTTAAACAAAGTTGTTAGACATTAAATTTATGGACGAAAACAAAAATATTGAAAGGTCAGCGTTTTACCTTATCAGGCATTCTGGATCTTAGGACCTGCCACAAGCTTCTGCGACGTTCAACTACGGCTTGATAGCCGAAATGGAAAGCGATATTTTTATCTTCCTCTGTAGTTTCTGTTCTGAAGTCTTCACCCTACATTACATATGATTGTGTATTTTTAATGTTATTTGATAGGATTACAAAAAAGTTGGAAGGCGATACAATTAATTATAAGATGTTTAGCTACTTACAATTCTTGCGGCTAATTTCAAGTAGCTGCCCTAGCCTAGCATGTGATGGCCCTTTTTTTCAATCCTAGCTTTGGTTGCCTTCGAGGCGTCAGACAACCTATCATCAAAATATTGAAGTCAGATATGACGTAGCACACTTTTATTTTATACATAGAGAAAATTAAAGCTATTGAATTAAAGTTGTAATTTACCTTGCGGGTCCAGTTGGCATTTTTCCTTATTTCTTTGCCATTTTCTCTTTTCCGTCATGGATGAGTGCTCTCCACTCACTCTCTGGAACTGTGAGAGGATGCTCGTATCTAGGGTTAAATTGCAATTGCATCCTATAGATTTCCCTAGTATATTTCAAATATTTTCCAGCTACCCGAGCCACTGTTGTTCTGTAAAATGTGCCCACCCCAAAAAGGGCTTCTAGATAATCTAGAAGTTCCTTTTTCAGGTTGGAATTCTAGGAATTCCACCTTGTGCATATGGTTGGGCCAAAAATTACCAACGCATGGCTCTCCAAAAACTTGTAGAACTCTTTGTTTCCTACACAGAAAAAAAAAGATATTATCATTAATTTAAAAATAAAATTCATGATAAAATATGTTTTAGATAGAGTACATGAAATAGTTAAAATATTAAAACTTAATTGGGAGTTGTACGTGCTTTATAGGGACACCTTCATCATTCACCAAAAATGTGCCATTAATGGTCCCCGTGGAACGGACACGTGTAGCTCCAGGAAACGCAATAATGAAGTTGGTCATATCAGCCTCATCATTGCCAACACGTTCAGCGGTTGGCTGGGTGTCTGCTTGGGCAGGGTGTGTTTCTTAGCTAGCACCTAAAGGAGTAGAAGGTATATGAGAGGGTTGCTGGGCAATCTCTTGTCCTTATGTCCCACTACCACCAACACCGGGTTCAGCAAGTGTCAGATAATGCTACATACAAAAGAACTTTTTGTTAGTTTAGTCAATGTAAAAATTAAAAATCAAACTATCACAATTCATCTCATGTAGAACAAAAAAAATATCCTTTTGATTTTTTATTATTACCTGATATGTTTCTAGTTGGGTCATAAGTTGTTTTATCCTCTCTTTTGTTTCAGCTGTTTGAGGCGCGTCTATCAAAGTATCAAATTCTGTTTCGCGCCTTTTTTCGCAGCAAGAGCAATGGAGATATGGATGAAGAAAGCTCTTCCTCATAGAGGGAATCATCAAGCATACCATGGCCAAGTGTCTGCATATTTGAACAAAATTAATATTATTTCAATTATGTAAATAACTAAAATACCTGAAGATAGAGCAATGTTGGCACTTTACATGTTCTTCTGCTGGCCCCTTTCCGCGATCATCCCGTCTCGGGGTTGTTCCTGTACTTCCCTGATCAGTCTACCACATTGCAATAAAATTATAAATTTAAAAACTTGAAAACAATATCTAACTTGAAAACACAAAATGAAAACTGAAATAATTTCTAATAAGACACTGGAAGACAGAGTTAGAGATTCAAATATGCCTTGCATTGAATTCAGTCCTGGAAACATGTCATTGCACATTAAGGCACCCAAACAAGAGACGAGTTGACAATGAGACTAAACTGGGTTATTTGTAGTGAAATTTTAAAATCTCAAAAGGTATATTAATTATCGAAACAAATTAGCTTCATAATTAACCTCTTGAAAGATGAAATCAAGAGTCATGTTACCATATTAAATATGGATTCATGTTAATGGAATATGATCCAAGTTTGGAGTTACACCTTTATATGACGTGATATCAAATCTTTTGTGGTTCTAATAACTCCATTATTCTCGCTAAGACCTGCCTCTCTTCTTGTTTAAAATTATTTTCCCATTAGACCTATCTTAATACGTTTTTTGTTCTCCTGTGTTGTAACTCCATGTAGAGATAATTATTTGGTATCTATTAATTACCTTTGCTCAGGGCTTCTTTAGTGTGCAATGATGCCTAAGGTTCACACAACATTTGAGCTTCAAGAAATAAATGAGATAGAGGTTTGAGCTTGATGTAGTAAAGAATCCTCTTGGAACACCTAGTGGATGTCAACCTCTATATAAATTTTGATACATTAGAGCCACAACATAAAACACATGTAGATTGGGCAGGAGGAAAAACCAAGACCTTATATGAAGAAAACTTTGTATATGACCCTATATTAAAGACTGACTACTGGGTTGACTACTGTTTGGTAGGGAACTTATACTTGAGAAAGAAAAAATCTCCATTTTAGGAGTTGTATCAGCTGATCTAGATGACTGTGGTGACAATTATATGTATGAAGTCTCTGAAAAAAAGGAAGAGTAGGTTCAACTTAAGTATTTGATGAGAAAAATTAAATATGAGAATAGAATTCAAAATTTGAAGAGAAAAGTAGAATGAATTTTGATTCTGGACCGCCACCTGAAGTCTTAGAATTCTTTGTTGAGGGCTAGAAATGAAGACTTGGTAAAGGAGACATAATATTTAAAATAAAAAGTCAAATGTTATAGGATTCATGTAGCATATATGAAAACTACACATAGGAGGGACAAGAGGCAATTGAAGAAGATTCAAGGCACAATATCAGAAATCAACATCCTAATGAAAAAGTGATGGAGTTAGGACTTCAAAATTTTGGTTTTTTATTGAGTTATTTGGCACACCCCTATTTGTGTGAGGACACACAATGAAGTCGGGTTTGGGGGATGTAAATATTATAAAATGTCTCTTTTTTTTTATTTAATACCCTCACCACTCCCCTATTTTACCAATTTTGAAGGATATGCCTAGTATTTCCATGCTCTTTTGATGTAGTATGGAGTATTTGAGTACAAGTTGCTTATTTTTCAAAATGTGGTAGGTACATATTTAATTTGGATCAAAATGCCTCATTTATTATATTTTTATAGTTTAAAACTTTTACAAGTCACTTACCTAAGTAGGTGTAGCTCTTGTACTCATTTTGGTGTTCCTTAACTAGTCATGCGATTGATGCACATGTTACAGGATTCTTGCACCAGTTACAGAGTTTGTGCACCATAGTCAAGGAAAAAGACTATTGGTTAATGGAGATATATAAAGGGGATCGTGGCCAACTGGATGATTGAATATTTGTAAATATATCTATGAAATGAGATTGAAGGAATGTGTACACCTACCCCACCCCTGCAGTCAACATAGTAGCCTGAGGAGGAATTAAATTTTTTCCAAAGAAACCCGCACACAATGGACCAAATATTTTTAGTTAGATAATGGTTGTACCATATTGATCACTGGAGGGACGTTGTTTCCTTTTTTTCTTTATATGTGATTGGCTTCATTTTGGCGAGATTTGTAATGTAATCAAATTTTATAACATGATTTAAAGCTTAGATATAGGTTAGTGATGTTATGGTATGGTTGAATTGTTAGTTTGAAGTCTGGTATCACTTTTTCTCAGTTGGGTATGAATCACTAAGCTCATCATGTATTGGCATACTGAACTTCATTAATACATAGGCTAAATGCTAGGTTCTTCTCTATTATTGTCATTTTTTATGTGATGATCTATTGTGTTCTGTAATCTAATATCGCTTTAAGAGGGTGAAAGATGGCTGGTCAAGGCCCAACAAACCAAGCTTGACATGCCTCCATTAGAATAGTATCATGTGGTTTTTTAATACCATATCTAGTGTGATTTTCTTATGGTGTGTTTTATCTACATGCAATCTAGTTTAGTTGTCTTTACGCTCTGTATTTTTCTATATATTTCTTTTATACCTTGGTTTTATGTTATTCAACGTTAAGATCTAAAAGGAGAATCACCATAAGTGAATGAAATAGTTTAGTTTCTTTCACATAAACTAGGTTGCACAAATCAAATCTCTAGCACAGTTATATTTCGTATATGGTTAATTGGAGAGATATTAATGTGATGGGACCTAGGTGCGGAAATGGCTAGAGACACTTACCCACCCAAGTCACTGCCAGAGAGGGGCACTCAAATCACATTGCCATTGCATCAAATGCATTTACTCCATGCGCAGGTCGAGATCCGACCTTAATTCTCTTACGCGCCTCCGTATGCTCCTCATTGCTTCGGCCTTTGGCTCTCATCAATGAGATGTTATTGCGGGGAGATATTTGATGTAATTCCAACTAGGTTTTAAAAATGGAGAGTGGCTCTGGCTATTCGGGCGTTCCTCCTGCAATGCACTGTATGTGCTCTCCGACTACTGGGCTCCCCAGTCAGCGCACGGCTACAAGAAGAAGAAGCCTGTTGAACTGCTGCTTAGACCTTGGTGATGGTATGCACTTCTCTCGTTCTGGCCTTTGTCTATCTGCTTCTGTTTCTCTGAATATTCTCTTTAACCAAACCTCTTTCACTCCTGATCCTCCATCACCTATCTTGCCCTCTGTGGAGACTGATTCCATGCCTCGCTTACATCAACGTATGCGTTGCCGCAGTGGTAGCACTAGAAGCCAACCCCTGCGTTTGCCCTCAAGCTCCACCTTTGAGTTGTATTTTCAATCCAGTGAATCTTTCTCTGGCCATTATCCTAATACCAGAAGTGGGAGGGGTCATTTCCATGAAACCGGCCATTGCTTGGGCTCCTCTACTCCTCCTGTCCCCACTGCTCAGGCCTCTCCCTCGCTCCAAACTGCGCATTTCTCTTTCAATAGTTCCTTGAATCGCCCTCGCATAACTGCCTCAATTACAGTTTCTTTCAAAGAAGAGGCCTAGGCGGGAGAGCCAAGCACTTGTCAAGCGAGGCAGAGTATAGAAGCTCAGGTTTTGGACCATCAAACGAGGTGGTTGAACAAGCAGGGCAAGGATGCACATGTCAGCAGGGTTCATGAGGGGGAGACGGCTCAAGGCGATCCAGGACCATCCATGCAAGAAGCATCTCCCACCGAGGACCTGTCAAAGAAGGATGAAGATATGGCTGCATACTGGTGTCGCATTGTTGAAGAACTGTCTGATGAGTAATTGTTCTTTTCTTGTATAGTTTTTGTGCTTCAAGGCCCATTCTACTAGGCTTGTTTTTTATTATCTAGATATGTCGGTCTATAGTTTTTTTTTTACAAGTTATAATCGATGTAATCTTCAGATGAATCCACAGCTATTACCCCTGCGAGGGCAGCACAATAGTCTGAGAATTGTTCGAGGCTAGTTTCCCCTTGTGGGAAGTCTTTTTTCTGTCAATTTTGTCAAGTATGCCACAGGTCTGGGCAAAGACTCGGCTTTGGCCATGATGTAAATTATTTCTCTTGTTAATAGATTAAACTAACTTAGAAAAAAAATATTTCATATATGGTTAGTGGTAAATATAGGTTTAATGTCAATTTGTTTTCTGGGTATTTCTAATTATCAAAGTTAAAATAGTTGGCTAATCACATATAAACCCATTTTTTTTAGGCATATAATGAGATCATATGATAGGATATGTGATCCAATCATGCATGAGAGTGATTCAAGGCCTATTGCAAGAGTGGAGCCAGAACCAACTGCCCACCTTAGATTTCATAAAACCAGTGTTTTGTTGATAGAAGGATATTCCAACAATATGAGACATGTGAGGAATCCAAAGCAGCATTACACAACCACATAATAAATTCCCTATTTTTCATATTTTTAACACAAATTACTTGTTTCCAAATTCCTTTGATGGATACTGCTCACCAGAAATTTTTTAAGAGGAGAGCCATATTAAAAGTCACCGTGTCTTTATTCCCCCAACCACCAAGGGCAATAGGAGGATTAATCAAATACATGCTAACCAAATGGATTTTCCTTTATATACTTGTGCCAACCCAAAAAAATTGAAAAATAATGGTTTGTAATCTGTTGATAACAACCTTGAGTAACTTGAAGATGCACATCGAGTAGATGGGGATGCTATGAAGGATGGATTTTATCAAAACAAGTCTACCCCCAAGAGATATCCACTTTTTTATCTATTGTTTGAGCCCCTTATCAATTTTATAAATGGGCCAACCCCAATCACAGATTTTGTAACCATTCGGTTTCAATATAAAGCCCAGGTATTGAAACCCTCCATCCATATTAACAAGAAATTGCAAATTTTTATAACATTCGAGACATTGCAGCTAAAGGATTGGTGTATGCTTACCATTTTGGTGATCGAACCAACGGGTCCCCTGCTAAACCCCTGAACCTGCTAAACCCTCGAACCAACAAACAGTTGACCAATTGAACAAACAGTCAAACTCTCAGCACCATTGCAGAGATAATGAAATAGATTAGGTGAGAATCAAACTCTCAGTGTCGTTGCAGAGATAATGAAATCGATTCTGTAATAATTTTTGTAAAAATGGCGTGTGGGTAATGAAATGGATTGGTTTGGTGTGATTTTGTAATTAAAAAGAGCACCTGGGTAATAAAATGGATTGGTTTGGTGTGACATCCACTAGATATATGGTACATTCCTTCGATATTAGTATATAAGGATAAGTATTTTCAAACAATTCCTCTTGTGTTTTTGACCATATGTGTTTTACCGATATGATTTACAATTGATCCCTCTAGGTTGAGACGTTAACCCCTTCTTTACTACACATTGTAGCTTGCACATGAACTTCTAGCTTTCATGCACACCCTGAAATTGTGACATCCCCTCGCTTGAGGTTTTTATGTAACTAATTGTATATATGTGTTTTACTTTTTATAATGTTTAAATTTTGAAAGACATATGGAGAATTTAGTTATTAGTACTTTATTACTGATAATGAATGATTGCAAAATTGTATTTTAGATGTTTATAACAAATAAGGAGGTTTGGAAAATTAATGTTGGAATACATTTGGTTGAAAACAGATGAGGCTGCAAATTGATGGTGAATATTAATTACCTAGTAATAAGCCTTAGGCATCTAATCTGAATAATTATATTTATTGTGAAACTATGGAGTTGGCCAATTAATTATTTCCATAAAAGATAGGATGTTTCCTATAGGAGTGGGAAAAGAAGGCCCATTAATGATGTTATTAGTATATAATGATAAGTATTTTCATACAATTCCTCTTGTGCTTTTTACCATATGTGTTTTATCGATATGATTTACAATTGATCCCTCAAGGTTAAGACGTTAACCCCTTCTTTACTACACATTGTAACTTTCACATGAACTTCTACCTTTCATGCACACCCTGAAATTGTGACAACCCCTGGCTTGAGGTTTTTATGTAACTAATTGTATATATGTGTTTTAATTTTTATAATGTTTAAATTTTGAAAGACATATGGAGAATTTAATTATTAGTACTTTATTACTGATAATGAATGATTGCAAAATTGTATTTTAGATGTTTATAACAAATAAGGAGTTTTGGAAAATTAATGTTGGAATACATTTGGTTGAAAACAGATGAGGCTGCAAATTGATGGTGAATATTAATTACCTAGTAATAAGCCTTAGGCATCTAATCTGAATAATTATATTTATTGTGAAACTATGTAGTTGGTCAATTAATTATTTCCATAAAATATAGGATGTTTCCTTTAGGATTGGGAAAAGAAGGCCCATTCATGAGCTAGAAATTACCTGCCACCTGTTGGTGAGGTGGAGGTAGTTACCAACTACAAAAATGAGTGGTAGATGGGAAATAGACAAAGATACTTTTTCTATTTCTTTTGTCTTCTTGTTGGAGGGGACTCATGATGTCTGAGGAGAGGTTGTGAGAGAAGAAAGTGAAAAGAAAAACATAAAAGTATATTTGCAAGCCTATGCTTCAAGGGATAACTTCGGGGAGAAGTATCAAGGTTGGGTGGAGCCAAGTATTCAAACATATATTTTCCAGACAACAAATTCAAGTCATTATTCTTGCCTTATATTATGTTTTGAAGAGTAAAATACATAATTATGTTATGCTTCTAATTCTATGTAGCTTATAAACTGCTAGAAATAATGAAAAAATGAAAGAATTAGAACAATTGTTCATTATTTTATTATTTCTAAGAGTGTTTTGAAGAAATAGGTAAAAAGAAAAAAAAAACATCTGTATCAATATTCTTCTTCTGTATCTTCTTGATCTTCATCCAACTGATCGACATCTATACCAACATTTGATTCAGAAATGGTGTTGAAATGATCGACCATGTCATCATCATCATCAATTATGTCATTTTCAATAATATCCTCATCGACATCATCATCAATAATTGTTGCCTCATCTCCTATGCCTGGTTCATCTTCTAATATATCTTCTTCTTCTGTCAATGCATCTTCCTACTCATCTGCCACTGCATCATCTTCTTCTTGATCAATATCATCTTCTTCCTCTACAGTATACTCTACTGGCCTTCCTCTTGGATCATATCTAATAGCAAATGACTATTCATTCTCACCTAGAACCTCTGAGTAAAAGACTTGTTCACATTGGCTTGGAAAAACATAGCGATCTTTTCCTGCTTCAAACTGCGATGTTTTAACCATTGGAAATCCATTGTCATGTTGAATAAGTGTTCTATCATCATCACATACATTAATTCGTAGCCTATACCATTTGATGTCGAACAAAACTATTTTGAAGGAATTAAAGTCACACTCAACTATATCATCTAAAAACCCATAATATCTATTTCCAGTTCTTGAGGATCTCTGTCACTCCTGGAGGAAACATTAGTGACCTGGAATACTGTAGTTATCCCACTATCAGAAGTTTTCCTCTTATCATCCAACTGTTTAAAACGAAATTTACGACCATTGCACCACATAGCCTTCTGGTGTTTCAACTGCAATATGCCAAACATGAAAAAGATGCATTCTCAATTAATAATTAATCATATAATTTACACAGCATGAAAATTATCTAAAAAATCAAACTTGTTGTCACATTATAAATATATTATAAAATAAGTAATGAATAAAATAGGTGAATTAATTGCTTACCTTTCTATCTTTAAAACCATATGCTAAATCGATTTCCCTCTCTGTAACGTTTCCATCTCCACTACGATATGCTTCTCTAATCAATTTAGACAGTAGTTTCCATGATAACCTACCATCGTTACATGCTTTACATGTTTCAATCCATTCACTCATCCACTCAAGATTGTTTGCAATGTATAAAAGTAGTGCCTCATAATCTTGAGCACCTAAATAAAAAAACAATAATTCACCAATATTAATAAATATTACTTATAACCATGGTAAATTATATTAATTAATAAACTATGAAATAATAAGACCTAAATGAATATAATGATCATATACATGATGTAAACAAATGAAACATTATATGTATTATACATAATAAATCTTTTACCTCTCACTTTCTTCATTCTACCTTTTCCCAACAGGTGCTCCACTTCAAATTTTTTGATGGAGTTCACATCCCAAATGCAATCCACCGCCTTCATGGCTGGCACAGCTAATTTAGGAAGATAATGACTAATATACACCATGGATTGATATACCACATATACCTCCACCATAGAACCCTCAAGTCGTGCTCTTTGTTTAACCAAAGCCTTCAAGGATTTCAGGTGCCTCTCGACCATCCACATTGACCTTGTGTGTACTGGTCCACACATTTCAATCTCCTCAACTTGGTTTATCAAGTAGTGTTCTTGTGCATTGAAAAATGTTGGAGGTAGATACTTTTGCATTTCACACATTAGCCGAGGAATTTCTCTCTTCCAATACTTTATTTCATCTTGATGGATTTCTTTCAATGACAACCATCTGCAAATCATTACGCAAGGTTATTTCAATGAAACATAATATATATTTCATTACAAGTAAATTAATACATCATTTCATTAAGTACGAAAAAAAATTGTAGCAATTAGATTTTTCATATAAATCAAAATTACTTACCTCATGTATTTACTAAGACCATATATAACTTGTTTGACATTGTTGTTGAAGTTGTTTGGGAGAGATATAGGTAGAACATACTATAAAAATAAAAAATGAATCGTTATTGGTTTCCAAATTAAACAAAAAAAAAGGAAAATTTAAATATGTATTCAAGCAATAACATACAAAAACGTATACCAAAAAAATTACCTTAACAAAGGTATGCCAATCATGTGTTTTCACCCCACTGAAGTCACCTTTCTTCGTTAAGATATTATTTATGTTTGAAGCAAAACCTGTTGGATATTTAATTCTTCTAACGACCTCTTTTACATCAGTGCTTTGTTGTTCTATCAATAACCATGGAATATTATTATAATTTCAACCTCCATTGTTATTTGATCTGTCGATCACACTTTTCATTGCATGATTCGATTTCTCAATATCAGCACAAATTTTGTCAATTTTATCTCTATCATGTGCACCATCTATGGTTCGCCATAACGTTTCTGTCACATTCTTCTCGACATGCTTTGTATCAAACAAATGAGCTATTTTTAGGTCCTCATATTAGGGCAACCTCGCGAATTGAGAAGGATAACATTTCATTCCAAGTCGAAGTACAATATTAGTACCTTCACCGCGACAATGACCTTGATATCAAAGAATAAAATAAATCAGAACAATATTAATTATAAAATACAATAAAATAAATTCATTAGTTAAAAAAAAATTCCAAACATTACATAAACAAATAATATATATATATACACAAATTACGTACCAGCTGCTTGACGATTATCAATTCTGTTATATTCCAACATCCACAACTGAGGTGTCATTCTTCATGGTTTTAATCTAGTTTCTTCTTTATCATTGAAAAGATGTTTTTCAGTAGTACGATTGTTGCACTGAAAATTGTCATCTTGACATTCTGCTATTTTTATGAGCTCATTATCATTCATACTTCCTTTTTTGCAAGTCTAACACATCAGTTCCTCATGTCACGCCTTGAAATTAAGAGAAAAGTTCTTAAAAATCTCCTTAACTCTGGTATCGCACTTTCTATGTATCTTGTCTGCGGTCCCGCACCTAATGTTCATGACTCCTGCGTACCTGAACGCACTTTCTCTGTGTTATCGGTGTGGACCCCTGTAAAATATTAAAAATGCGCAAGTAAACTCAAAAATATCACTTTCAGTAATTTCTAGAAGTCTCTGGAAAGAATCTTGCGGTGGCAGAACCGCTCTTTTGAGTTTCATGTATCCCTTACCTTATGGAGCTAACCCCTTGATGTGAGGAGCTTATCCCTTTGAAGGAGGATTCTATCCCTTCATAGTTGGAGCTAAAACCTCCTCTTTTGCACTATAAAAAGAGGCATTGGGTAGCCTCAAGGGGATTTCAAGCTTTAGAATTATTTGAGGTTAAGTGTTGTTGGGATTCAGACTCATTTAACTGAGATTTTGTCAGGAAAGATCACATACCTCTATCTGTCTTGGTTGGAAGAGTGAAAGGCTTGTCAGAGTAGAGGATATTCTTACTTTAGGACCCCGGGAAGGCCTGTTCAACATCAAGGCTAAGGTTGTAAGGTTTTCCTTTTTTCAAATTTAATACAAATGAATTCATTTTTTTCAATAAGCTGTTAATTAACTGTTTATTTCATGGATTCCTTGATCACCATGATAGGCATGATTTATAATATTTACTATAGAGGTGCTATTTAATGTTTTCTTTTTTGTGACTACAGGTTTATAAAGATAACTCCTTCAAGTGCACGAGGGACAACAACTTCGAACAAGCATTGGATCTACGGTAAGACCTTAACACGTTTATAGTATTCTTTTGTAAATCGCATATGTTTAGAGAAAGAAAGGTTTATTTGGCTGTTTGTTGCTAGATTACCTTTTGGTACTAGGGAGATCGATCTTGTCTGCAAGATTGATTTATCCGGTCAACAAATTGGCGACTCTGCTGGGGAAGGATTCTTGTTTTTTTTGTTTTCCTTTATTTTGACTTGAGAAAATGATTTTTCTGGTTTTTGATTGATGGATACTTACCTGGGTAGCTTAGCTTTACTTTGATTTTAAAAATTTTGAAGTTTTTTTTTGTTTTTATTGAACTTTTCCAGGGACCGCACTTTATTTTCTTGCACAGTGTGGGCAGTTTCGCACTTTCCTTAAGTAACCAGTGCTGGACCGCACCTGTTACTTCTAGGGCCTACGGACCCTGTTAAAATTTTTGAAAAACTCCAGATTTATTCTTCCAGTTTATCTTTAATTTGATTTAGGGTTTCTAGTATCTGCCCAGATCTGTATTGTTCCTGTCAAAATCCTTTTGTGAGTGAGTTCTGAAAGTATTTGTGTTTTGGGTGATTTTCTAGAAGTTTTGCATGCTTTGGATTGGTTTTCACTTGGTCTCTGTAGTGACTCAAATATTGGAAGCTTGAAATACCTCAGATCACACTGGTCTTTTTGTCTTCTTGATGAGTCTGACTTGGTTGTAAAATCCATCCTTTCTTGAGAAATAGATCTAGTTGTCTCTTTGCAAATCTTTGAACAAACTTTGTTATAAGTTTTGAATTTCATTTTTACAAAAGAAAACATATCTAGATGTTTTTTGATTTATTTTTCATTCTGGACAAATGAATCCTTATTTTACTGAACAACTACGTAAAACATTCTCAAAAAAAAATTAAAGCTTTTATTCAATTAGATTTTCAAAGTTTGTAGATCTCAAAATTAGTTTTTCTTAGTTTTGAGTGCCTTTTAGAACTTGTAGATTTCTTTTGAAGGAAAGTTGTTTTTTGTAGTTTCAAGTCTTGAAAGTGAAAGGGATTTATTGTGAGCATTGATTATTTGTCTTGTTTTGAGTTCTTATTGAAAAAACAAAAATATTTTCTTTCATTTATTCTTTATGTTCAAAGAAAGAATTGTCTCTTAAAAGAATTGCATTCTCGAACTCTTTCTTTAGCTAGAATTTCATTGAAAGAAAAACGAATTGATTATCATTTTTAGGTGCATTTTAGTGTTTTTGGAAGTCGAGTCTTCACACCATCAAAGTTTCATTTCCATACCTAGTATTGACTTAAAGAACAGCCCATAAAAACAACGCTTAATTAAAATTAAACTAGTAATCTTTTTATTTCTAGGGCTCTTATCACCAATATAGTTTAGGCTAGTATCTTGGAGTAGGGAGTAATTAACTCTCCAAGATAGTAAAAAAAAACAAGTAGATAAATCTTGCGGTAGGAAATGAATCCAATTGTAATTGGTACAATCTGGGAAGCTTCTCTTAAAGGATTTAATCACGATATCATGTCTGAACCTTTGAGACAATCAATTATATTTCATTGGGAAAGATAGAATATCTGCACGCATTACAAACGGTAAACCTCGGATTAACCATTGTCAAGGAGCCTGGGGTCAATTTTTGGTAAACCTCGGATTGACCATGTCGAGGAGCCTTCAAGGGGATTGAGCTTTGTTACTCTGCCCTTGCGCGTGGAATCGGATCGTAGACTATTCCCCCAGTTGTATTTGTTACTATTGGTAACCTTAGTGTCCATAAGCTTAAGATTATTTCCTAAGGTGACGGTGAAGGAAAGATCTCACTATACCTGAAGCAGACGTCGACTAGACTCACTTGGACTCTCTGGGGGGTTATCTTCACTCGAGATGGTTTTGTGAAGAAACTTGTGCCAGTCTGTTTCATTAAGCAGGTTGTCGGGGTAACTGTTCCAACCGCTATTTTTGTATTAAACTTCTACTAAGTTGGATTTCATCACCAACTAGTGTTTTTAGTACGGGAAGTTACTCTTTGTGTGTGGTTTGAACTCTTAGATTTTTTAGGCGTGTGATTCAGCTGTTTGTTTCTTTAGAGACTTTAGGTGTTTTCATTGAAATTTTCTTTGTTTGTGTGTGATTGATTAATATTTAATCGTGGCAGAATTAACGAGACAATCCCAGAGACTTCAAGGGAAGCCCCCTGAGTATACACCAAGTCATCTTGAAGGGTTGCGTGCTCTAGTATCATCTAGTAGCAGTAGAATTAAATCGACAGAAATTGGAATTTCATCTATAGTTTTTCATCCTAATCATCAAATACCCATGACAGAACACATTCAAGAACCGATTTCAGTTTCTGAAGTTACTAGTAGTATTTATCCTTCCAGTGAACTAGCTGAAGAACCTGAAATCTCTGAACCTGACACTAAATATTATTTTTTGGAAACATCCTAAGCATTTAATACTCCAACTTCTAGCGATCCTGGTTCACCTAGGGTAAGAAGTATTGTTACTGAAGATCTTCCATCTGGCCTCATTTCCATTGAAGAACTCGCTAGTCCAGACGAAGAGATATCTCTTCCTAAATCCCCTCAGTCTTTGAATATTAGGGAGCGTGAATCTATTTTCTACAACCCTATTAGGAGTGACGCTTGGTATCTATCTTTGACAAAAAATTTAGAAAACCCGGGTCTTGATTTTTCTCCACCTCGAATTCCATTTCATCCTACGCCCAGAGGTTATTATCCTTCATCTATCATGGCAGGAGAGTCATCTATGTTTTCCCAATCACCGGAATCATTTTTACACGGTGGTCCTTCTGTTCCTTCGGGGTATCAGGCTCTTTCTAGTACTTTCTCAGGAGCAGTTCCTTGACCAATTGAACAAGTATTATCACCTGGTCTTAATGGTATTAAAATTGAAACATCAAACGCAAAGAAAATATTTATGATGTCTGGTAGTATTCCAAATCCTCAACCTCAAGGTGGTCAATTACCACCTAGGTGCAACCTCAAGGTGGTCAGTTACCGCCTAGGGGGAAACCTCAAGGCAGTCAGTTACCGCGTGCGGGTCAAACTCAAGGCAGTCAATTACTACCTGGGGGGCAACTACAGGGTAATGTTTTCCCAGGAAAAACTGTAGCACAATATTATTTTGGAGAACAACCTCAAGGATAGTACATACCTCAAGGTTATCAACCTTCAGGACAGTACATACCCCAAGGTCAACCCCAAACTCAGTACACACCTCAAAGTTATCAGCCTCAAGGTCAGTACCCAACTCAAGGTTTTCAACCGCCTTCTGGTCAATCATTTGTACAAGGAGCTGGAAATTTACCTCTTAATTATCAACCCTACGTTCAACTAGGCTATGGTCCTTACGTTCAACCTTCCGTGGGACAATACCCCGGAATGAACATGGTGTGGGATCCATCCCAAATTCAACAGACTATGCAGCCTAATGTGCAGTTATCTACTCAACCTAGACAGCCTTTGGTTTCTAGTCCAACCCAGCAACCTGTCCAGCCTACTGTTCAAATCCCTGCACCTGGTTCTGTTTAGCAGTCTAGGCCTAGTACACCTCAGACTCTGCCTCAAACTGCTGCAACATCTGTTCAACCTATAACCCCTATTTCTGGAGTATCCGTAGCTCTGAGTTCTTCTATCCCTGCATCCGTGCAAATCCCTCAAGTCTCTATACCCCAATCAGGACCTACAGTTCAGACTTCAGTCCAGATACCTATAGGACAAGCTGGTACAAGTACAATTATCACAAGTCAACTGCAATTCACGTATCAACCATACCAGGGACAGTATCAATTCGGTCCCATTTCACAAAACCCACTTTATCAGTATCAACCGTACCCTGGCTATATTTATCAATAGCCTCAACAACCACAGTTTGGTCCGGTTAATCCTGGTTTCCCGAGAGGTTATACCATTCCTAATGAAAATCCGATACCCATTTATCCTAGATATCCTCCTCCCAAAACTGCTCTTGTTACTCAAGGTTTTCGTGACCCTAACCTTCAGTTACCATTTATTGCAACTTTGGATTTACCTAATTTGTCACGCCTTACTAATGATCCAATTTTCTATTATACGTAATGGCCGCCAATGCCGCATAAGTTGCCCAGTGATATACCAAAATTCGAGGGTAAGTCAGGAGAGGATCCATCAAATCAAGTTATGACTTATCACCTCTGGTGTGCATCTAATTCGATAATTGATGATTCAATTCACTTACGTCTTTTTCAAAGAACTCTTATTGGTCTTGCCGCCAAATGGTACATTGAGTTACCACTAGGCTCTTTTAATAATTTCAGTCAGTTAGCAACTACTTTCTTAACTCATTTTCAGTTTCCTGTCCGATACGGAAATGGAAAGGAACTATTGACTTCACTAAAACAATCCACGTCCACGTATATTTTTAATCATATTCATGAATGGCGACGTAGAAGGCGTTTAGTGAAAGTTTACATTACGGATCAAATTTTGGCAGAATGGTTTTTTAAATCGTTATTACCCAAAATCACTGAAGATGTAGCTAAGGCAAGAGTTGTTACTGAGGAGAAATTCATTGCTCAAGATCAGTATCTTGACCTCGTTTATACGCAGTCAGGTACTTTACATGAAAAAATCCTCGATCTTCCAAAACAAGGTCAAATAACTGCAGCTCCTTCAGGGTCTCATGCTGCTGATGGTATGATTGGTACAGTTAATACTAAAAGCAAGAAGAAATCTTCAAAGAATTATTCTACTATAATAACTTTACCTGATTCCCCAAAAGGAGAGTCTTCCGCTGAAATTTTTGCTGACATTCATGTCGTAGAGACATCTACAGCCAAATCTAAATCCAATGGTAAAAAGAAGGGGAAGAAAAAAAACAAAAAGAATTCAAAAGAGAAAACAGATAAAACTGAATCTAATGAAGAAAAATGCAAGCCTCACTATCCTTGTTTCATTTGCGATGAGGATCATTTTACTAAAAAATGCCCGCATCGAGCGGAGGTTTCGAAATTCGTTAAAGGTTCTCAACAGCCTATTGTCTTGAAGGATCCTTTTCTAACTCAAGATAGTAAGATGATTGGTTCCACCTCGAATGCCTCAGAAGAACCTATTATGATGATGTCTCATGTCAGGATTGTGACGCGATCGCAAGATTATGGTATTAAAAATCCTGTTGGTGGTAAAGAAGCAGAATCTTCTAATTCAAACACATCAACTACACCTACTTCCATTTCTGATCCGCTGCAGATCGAGAAACCCAATCCAGACTTAGTAATCAAACCACCTGCTAAAGGTGTACTTCGTAAATCAGCTTTCAATCCGCATGCGAGAGCTGCTCAGAATTACAACATTGTTGAGGACTTAGCTATTTCCCCTTCAGCAATGTCGGCTTTGGAAGTGCTGCAATTGTGCCCAGTACAGCGTAAATTACTTTTTTCTGCTATAGGAGCTGTCGATATTCAGGATTCGAACCTTATAATCTTCGATTTAGAGAATAGTACACCTTGCCTACCTCATCAAATGGCTTTCCAGATTCCAGTATTAGTTAAAAACAGACTGATCTTTCGGACTGTGATTGATGAAGGGGCTTCTACGTGTATTATGTCGATCCAGTGTTGGAAATTTCTTGGTTCTCTTACACTCAATCAGTCTCCAACAATTCTAAAGGCTTTTGATGGCCGAGGGTTCCATCCTTTCGATATTTTGCAGGATTTACCTATAGGGGTTGAAGGCAAAACTGTAAATCTAGATGTGGAGGTGGTTGATGCCCCTCTAGATTACAACCTTCTCCTGGGTCGCAGTTGGTCTTATGCTATGACTGTTGTTGTTTCATCGGTCTTTCGACTTATTAAGTTTCCACATCAAATAATTGATGATTGTGCCGGTAGTGAAATGTTCTCCTTTATGGATGGTTTTTCTGGTTACAATCAAATAAACATACTCCCTGCTAATCAGCCAAAAACAGCTTTCATTTGTCCATGGGGAACATTTTCTTATTGCAAACTACCCTTTCGATTGAATAACGTTGGGGAAAATTTTCAAATGGCTATGTCTTACGCATTTCATGACATTAAGCACATTGTGTAGCCTTATCTCAATGATTTACCTACTCGTTCATCGCGTAGGGCCGACCATCTCACTCATTTACGAGCTATCTTTATGAGATGTAGGCATTATCAAATTTGGTTGAATCCACACAAATGTGTTTTCTGTGTAGAATTGGGTCGCTTACTGGGATTTGTTGTTTCAAAAGTAGGCATTCGCGTTGATCCTTCGAAGGTCAAAGATATTGTCAATCTACCTCCTCCTTTGACTCTGCGCCAACTCCAAAGTTTGCAAGGGAAAGAAAACTTTCTACGTCGATTCATTCCTAACTACGCTAAGCTAAAAAAAGGTTTTACCCACTTGTTGAAACAGAACGCTCCATTCTTTTGGAATGAGATCGCTGATCGATATTTTGATGCACTCAAACATGCGTTCACCCATGCACCGTTATTGCATCCTCCCAACTACAACCGGGACTATTTTTTGTACCTCGCCGCCTCTCATTCCACCATTGGGATGGTTTTAGTTCAGGAAGATGAATTCAACAATGAACATGTGATTTACTATCTTAGTCGAAATTTGCATCCGACTGAGATCAAATACACGCATGTGGAGAAATTGGCCTTGGCAGCTATTCAAGTTGTCCAATGATTTCGACACTACATCTTATTACGTAAAACCACGGTAATTTCTGACTGTAACCCTATGATGTACATCTTGACCAAAAAATTTCTAGGGGGCAAGTATTCCAAATGGATAGTTATCCTGCAGGAATTTGACTTGGAATTTGAAAAATCCAAGGCAAAGAAATCTTTGGTTTTTGTCGAACTGATGTGTGATTTCCCCTCTACTGATACTGAAACTATGGCAGAGCAGCCCATTGCGGATGAATCCTTGTTTCTTATCAGTACTCTTGATCCTTGGTATGGGGATATTATTGTTTATCTCCAAACCCAATCTTTTCAGCCTGAAATCTCACGATATCAGTGATGGAAAATGTGTTTCCAATCCCAACAATACAGTATTATTGGTGATACACTCTATCGTCATGGAGCGGATTCTGTTTTCCAACGTTGTCTTACCCATGAAGAAGCTGAGAAGGTTCTAAACGACTACCATTCTCGAGCATGTAGCGGTCATATGTCTGGGTATGCCACAGCCCAAAAGATATTGTGCGCTAGTTATTTCTGGGCGTCGTTATTCAAAGATTTTATCTATGCAATCTGGAAATGCCACAATTGTCAAGTCTTTGATCGTAAAATGCATGCACCACCCGCTCCTCTTCACCCTATAATTGTTTTCGGTCCTTTCACAAAGTGGATTATTGACTTTATTACATGTAACCCTCACTCGGCCGGGGGGCATGCATATATTATCCTAGCAGTAGATTATTTTACTAAGTGGGCCGAGGCGATGCCTACATTTTCGGCAGACGGCAAGACTACTGCAACTTTTGTGTTCAATCATATAATTTCTAGATTCGGTGTTCCTCAAGCCATAACTACATATCATGGAAGTCATTTTCGAAATATCATGATGACTAAACTGATAGATCAACTTGGCCTCCGTCACGATAGTTCTAGTCCATATTACCCACAGGCTAATGGTATGGTTGAAGCTATCAATAAATTTTTAGTCACTATGATCAGAATAATTATTGGTATTCATAAGTCAAATTGGCATTCCATGTTATTTTCAGCACTTTGGGCATATCGGACCTTAGTAAAAACGTCAACTGGTTTACGGTTTGGAAGCTATGTTGCCTATTGAATGTGAAATTTCGTCATTGAAATTAGCCATAGAATTACTTCCAGCTATGTCTAAAGAGGAGAATCATTTTTTTTACTTGGCTCAGCTAGATGAGAATCGACGAAACGCTGCATTAGCAAACGAGGCTCATGTCAAATGAATAAAGGCTCGGTAGGATAGAAATGTTACACCTCGTAGTTTTTCAGAAGGAGACCTATTTTTAGTGTACGATCAAGCCAATGATAAGCTAGGGGCTGGAAAATTTTTGTCTATGTGGCATGGTCCTTTCATTGTTAAGCGAAAGCTAGCAAAAGAGGCCTATGAGCTGATATATTTTGATGATGTCTCTTTATATAAACCCAGAAATGGGCTTTATTTGAATAAATATTACGCTTAAACTTGGTGTGGAGATTTTTTAGTTACATTAGATTCTTTACTGTTGGTGTGTCTTAGATTAGAAAAGTGTGCCTAGTTTAGAGTGTGTTTTTTATCACTATTCCTGCTTATCTAAGTTTTACTCTTGATATTGCAAATGTCAACGTCTCTTCAAACCTACATTAGTTTTGCTGATGGTGCTTGTCGTAGTACATGGAACATTTCTTCCGCAGCTTGGGTTATCTATTCACCCTCTGACGAGTTAGTATCCATGCATGGGGTAAGCCTCGGTCAAACAACGAATAAAATTGAAGAGTATAATGCATTGATTGAGTTATTATCTGAATCCATATCATTTGGAATTCAGAGTTTGATTGTTAGGTTGGATTCTGAACTTGTTGTATTACAACTTAACAAGGTTTATGCCATTAGAAATCCAGTGTTATTACGGTTATTTTTAAGAGTTCATCTCTTGGAATGTGAATTTGATTACATTGAATATTAGCATATTCCAAGACATTTAAATACATTAGCGGATGCAATTGCTTCTAGTATGATAAATAGACATTTGCAATAATCAAAACAGTAAATTAAACAAAATTCGATAACATGTACATAGATAGTCGGTAATAGTGATATATCATAGCATAGAAGTTTGTTTTCAAAATATACATCGTCTTCGATCATAGGTTGAAATACACCTTATGATCGGCAAAAATGATAATACAAAAAATTAAAAATATGAGTCTACAAAGCGATCATCCAATCCCTGATGATGATCACGATAAGAGACCACTGCCCGGGCCACCCTACATAGGAACCTCCTAAAAGGTCCTGGGACACCAATCACATATCTCTGTAATCTTAGCGGAATATCATGTATGTCGGTCTCTGGAATGTCTAGAGTCAGCCGCTCTAGGTGATGCTCTAAATCAGACAGGATATCTGCTGATTGGCCCTCTGGGGCTGGTGCGACTGCAGCTGGATGCCTTCTCTCATAAGGTTGGAGATGGACTGGTCGTCGTGGGCCCACATCTGCATTTAAAACTTTTGATTATTAGTTCTGGGATGATTAAAATTAAAAAAAAAAATAGAACTTAGAAATTGTGGAAAATGATTTTTACCTGATTCATCCCATTGTTCCCCTACTGGGAGAGCCATCTCTCAGTTGTCGCGGAAATATATCCCGGCGTATGGAAAGTCCTCTATAACAAAAATTTGGCATTCCAGCCAACGAAAATATGAAGAAGGAAATCGAACAACCTCGACGCCCTCAGCAGCATGACGGGCCATCAATGCAACCCAACGAACCATCCTAGGTTCTCGAGGTCAACCAGCATCAACAGGAATGTTCTGCGGAACTAACATGGGGATCCTCTCTAGAGAAAAGGTGACTACAATGGATCCATATCCGAAGTTTTTTAGCTTTCCATTCTTTGCTCTGGTTAGTTGGCCTTTTACATTGGCCAATACAGCTTCGTACCAGTTGAAAATGGTGCCTCAGAAATAGTCTACAACAATGCGCATTTGGGAACCGGTAGCCACATGCAACGCTGTTCTCCCACAAAGTCTGGTGATAGTAAATGCAATAAATTTAAGCTCAGGACGGATGATAGTTTTTATGTCAATCCATTTGTCCCAGGGGTCTGCTTGATCATTACAGAACTCTAGTCGAAGACTAGCGACAGACTGGCCACCTGGCCTAGTCCCAAACAGAGAAATTTGTTCACCCCTCTTGGACAAACCAATCAAAAAATAGATATCCTCCAGCTCAATTTCGAGCCGGTGGCCGCCAATAATGAAGCATTGGTCTTGTACATTCCACCTGTTCACCAGCCACGTCAGGAGGTCTACCTGTGCCTGCATGCCCTGAATGGCCCATAATTTATACAAATCGCATGCTCTTAATGCCTGCATTGTAGGCATATGAAGCATTGTGGCGTCATCTACGTCTTCATGCTCACGTTCTCTCCAAATTAGCATCTTGTATATCCTACAATGCATAAAAAGATATATTAGAACAATCTAGTTTAAAAAATTTTGGGTGGAATTAAAGAAATTTAAGTTTGAAATTTAATTGTGTGGGGTCCGCACTTTATTCTCATACACAGTGCGTAGGAACGCATGGTCACTTTGAGACAGGTGCGAACCCAAGTCTTTTTTCTATGTCGAAAAAAGGCGGGGTCCGCAGGGCCTACGTGTTGCACCTGCGGACCCCCGCGGGCGATTTTTTGAACCTATTTTTCCCTTAAAAATGAAATCTAAAGCCTAAAAATGAAATGTAAATGGATGAAATGCAAGATAAGGAGGTCGTGGATTACCTCGAGCTGAAGGTTCTTGATTTCGTCGAACGGATTTTCCAGAATCTTCACAGGAACTTTTTTACCCAAAAGCTCTTACTTTTCATTCTGAACACAAACGGTAAAAATGAAGTTAGAAAAGTCCTTTTTATAAGTTTTTTCGAATAAATGAATTTTTAATTTGTTTATTTTTCACTTTAAAAAGGTTTTTTTGAAATCATTTTTATTTATCTTAAACAGGTATGTGTAATGTTTCGAGTTTTTTGTGCAGAAAATTGGATTTTTCAGGAAAATTGATCGTTTTTCAACAAAGAGCATACTTTTATCACTTTTTTGGTCTCTTTCAAAAATTTATGAAAAAGCGAAAACTTGGAGTCCTCTTTTAAACTCTTTTCGGACTCTCGAAAATTGAAAAGATTTCCGAGCACTTGATTATTCGAACTCGTTAAAATAAATGAATGATCGTCCCTTCAGTATAAGTTTACCCCTTTTATAGACTAAAATGGACTATTTACGAAAAAGGTATACGTTGACAAATTACGGTCAATAGAGTTCTCTCCCAAATTATTTTATCCTTTTTCCGGCTCGAGAGACTAAGTTTACGAAAAAGTACCCCCTTGGAGTCTTCTTAAGTTTTTTCTTTTGACTCCCTAAAATTGAAAAAACACCGAGTTTCTCCTATACTGGACTCGTTAAAATTTAACAGTAAAGGACCTGTTCAATTTCAAAACAGGAATGAACCACTCCTTCTTAGGGTTCGAATCTTAAACTAAGTTGGACTCATCCAAAGGATGAGCTTATAAACAAGAAAATGTTATCCTCCTTAAGCTTGTCAAAAATAAAGAGGTACTTGCCAGAAAGGGTGAGGGAAAAGAGAGAAAAATGAACCTGTTTGTTGTATTTTGATTTTTCGAAAAACTGTTAACCACTCTTGAACATGACACTTTTGTTCACCTGGGTTGGGAAATCCTTTGCCTAACAGTTAATCGAACCATATTGAAAGTCTTTAGTCGGTTTCTAGGTATTAGCTTTGGGTCAATTTCCACCAAGCCATATGTAGTGTCATTATGTGTTCAAGAGGACAGTTCAAATAAACCATTCATTTTCAAAATATCTGTCATCCATTTTGACCATCCCTGAGTCAGTACTTGCCAATATATTTCTTCAAAACTTGATCTATGATTTCGTATTATGGGCTTGCCTACGACGGATCACTTCCTATCGAAGACAGCTCATTATCTAGGAAGTTGGTCTAGAAATCGTCAGTACCTTGAAATCTGCATGCCTCAATGGCAGGTTTCTCGCCTTTGACGACAGGTTGCATCATTGACCTTCGATCGAATGATTCCATGACATGTTCAACTTCAGCTCATTCATTCACATTTCATGGATTGTACTGAGTAATTTGAGAGCTATTGACATTACTGGTGGTTACTCTCCCACTTGTTAATAGTTTACATTATTGATTGGTAATCAAGTGGTTTCTACCATGTTCAACTTTGACACATTCATTCACATGGATAGAATCGTACTGGTTCGAGAATCGGAAATCAAGACCCTGGATCTAGTTTTTACCATCCAGGCTGTGAGGAATTTTTTTATTCATTTATACAATGGACTATTCATAAATATATGGTTGCGTCCATACTGTATCTACACTTGTCTATACTGTTGATGTATTCAAAATCATTCCTGTATCAGAACAGTTTAAATCAGTTTCTAGTTAGTTTTGATCTGAGTATGGGAATGCCTACCTTAGCGATGATATGTTTACATATATATATTTTGCATTGAATGTTTTTACGGGTTTCGACTGGGGTGTCCACAAGATGATCCTTGAAATGATAAAGTACTGCACTCTTCATATATGACAGACTTCAGCTTCATCTATTCCAGAATTTTTACTTTAGGGGGCAATCTGTTGCACTGAAAATTGTCATCTTGAGATTCTGCTATTTTTATGAGCTCATTGTCACTCATACTTCCTCCTTTGCAAGTCTAACACATCAGTTCCTCATGTCAAGCCTTGAAAATAAGAGAAAAGTTCTTAAAAATATCCTTAACTCTAGTATCGCACTTTTTATGTATCTTGCCTACGGTCCGGCACCTAATTTTCATGACTCCTGCGTACCTGAACGCACTTTCTTTGTGTTATGGGTACGAACCCCTGTAAAATATTAAAAAGGCGCAAGTAAACTCAAAAAGCTCACTTTCAGTAATTTCTAGAAGCCTCTGGAAAGAATCTTGTGGTGGTAGAACTGCTCTTTTGAGGTTCATGTATCCCTTACCTTATGGAGCTAACCCCTTGATGTGAGGAGCTTATCCATTTGAAGGAGGATTCTATCCTTTCATAGTTGGAACTAAAACCTCCTCTTTTGCACTATAAAAATAGGCATTGGGTAGCCTCAAGGGGATTTCAAGCTTTAGAATTATTTGAGGTTAAGTGCTGTTGGGATTTAGACTCATTTAACTGAGATTTTGTGAGGAAAGATCACATACCTCTATCTGTCTTGGTTGGAAGAGTGCAAGGCCTGTCAGAGTAGAGGAGATTCCTGCTTTTGGACCCTGGGAAGGCCTGTTCAACATCATGGCTAAGGTTGTAAGTTTTTCCTTCTTTCAAAGTTAATACAAATGAATTCATTTTTCTCAATAAGTTGTTAATTAACTGTTTATTTCATGGATTCCTTGATCACCATGATAGGCATGATTTATAATATTTACTATACAGGTGCTATTTAATGTTTGTTTTTTTGTGACTGCAGGTTTATAGAGATAAATCCTTCAAGTGCACGAGGGACAACAACTTCGAATAAGCATTGGATCTACGGTAAGACCTTAACACCTTTACAGTATTCTTTTGTAAATCGCATATGTTTAAAGAAATATAGGTTTATTTGGATGTTTGTTTCTATATTACCTTTTGGTACTAGGGAGATCGATCTTGTCCGCAAGATTGATTTATCCGATCAACAATTATACTTATGGTTCCTAGAGCGGAAGTGCCTAAACTCATCAAACACCATCTTTCTTAAGTCTAGCGAATGACGATACTTCATCTTAGGGCCACAAACTGGACATGCAAATCTACCCTTTGTTTTAAGACCTCCAATAGATGGATCAATAACAATTATATATACTATGAGATCATTTTTAAAACATGCAATATGGTATATCTAATTTAGATAATTATGTATTATATTAAAGTGCAACGAAATATTACATACCACAAACATGTGTTAGTCCTGGGGCATCATGAATTTTCCATACAAGCATTCCACGACATTGAAATCTCTTTTGCTTGATTGGTTTAGTGATGTCATACATAGTGATGCCATGCCATAACTGTATTAGCTCATCGATAAGAGGCTCAATATATACATTCATATCTTTGACCTAGTACTTACCTAATTTTTCAAAATTACGGTACATAATAATTACTACCATGATATATGTATATATAAGTAAGTAAATAAATAAAATATATATTTATGCAAACAACGAGAGAAATGAAAATGTTACATTCAAAAAAATAATGTATCAATACTTGGAATAATCATAGTCAACATTATGTGCTCCCTCTTTATTGACATCCAAGGAGGAATGTTATTGTTGATAACGAAAATAGGCCACACTGAGTAAGTAGATCTAAGCTCTCTGAATGGATTAACACCATCAGCTACCAATGAAAGCCTGACATTACGAGGTTCATTTTTAAAATCTACATAGTTTTCCTCGATTTCTCTAAATGCAGAACCATCTGCAGGCATTCGAAGAACACCATCTCCACTTCTATTCTTTAAATGGTAATCCATAAACTGTGCTATGTTGTTACACCTGAACATTCGCTGCAAACGTGGAATTATGGGAATATGACGAAGAACCTTTTGAGGCACCTTTTTGGTTAGTTGATCTGTTCGATATCTACTGGTACCACATTTCGAACATTCTGTTTTAAACGCATGTTCTCCGTAATACATAATATGATCTTTAGGAAATGCATCTATCGTGTTATATTCCATTCCAAAGTGTTTCATAATAGCACGTAGATCTCAATATGTTCGAGGTAAAGTATTTGGCGATGGTAACAAATATTCACCCAACAATCTACAACATAAACAAAAACTAGTTAATGTAAAGATTATTAATCATATATATATATATATATATATATATATATATATATATATATATATATATATATATATATATATATATATATATATAAGTATTGAATTATTATTTTACACATTTATTACAACTAAAAAAAGGTAAAATAATCAACATTTACATATATGTGATCATATATACATATTGCATACCTTAGGATCTGTGTCATACATTTGTTCGACAAATTATTCATAACCTTTAAGTTCACCAACAACAATGTAGCAGAGAGAAGAGTTGCATTTGAGTGTTCAAAAAGTCATTCACTTGACCTTTCAATCAGAGGTACATCATAAATACCGTCACTGCTATCTCCACCATCATCATCTGACTCACCATACAAGTCTTGGAGCATTTGATTTGTCCCATCATTAATGTGAACTGTCTCATTACCATCATCATGATCTACCTCCATGGGATCATTAAAATTACCTTCATCATTCGCTTCATGTTCTTCACCTTGTACAACATCATTTCCAATACTAATATTTGCTGCAATATTCTCTTGTACTGGTGCAACATCATCTAATCTACTACTATTTAGTTGTGGAAGCTAGTTGATCATCTGCAAAAAGTTGGGGGGCAACTGTGCCTTTATGAAAATTACAAACATTAATCATTAAACATTAGTGCACATATAAAAAATATTAAAATAATATAAAATTTTACGATATAATCAAAATGAAGATAGATAATTAATTACCATGGGACGATAGTCATTCGATCCACCATCAATGTGCCCATATTTCCTACAATGCATTGTTGTTGTTGCTATTAAAACTCTAACATTATTTCTCAAACAACATTTTTTGCAAGGGCAATAAACTCTACCATCACCCCTTTCACCCTTTTGAATTTTTTTTCCACCTCTAATGTTTTCTTCCATTGATGCAATTTATCCTATAAAAAAAATAATAATTATATTTAGCAATTATCTCTCTCAATGGTGTAGAAAACCCAAGATGTATTGAACTCAATGGGAGCTCAATAAGCAAAAAGAAAATAAAAGTGGGCTTTTTACAAATTGTGAGCTTTTTACAAAATGTGAGCTTTTTACAAAATTGTGGGCTTTTTACAAATTGTGGGCCTTTTACAAAATTGTGGGCTTTTTACAAAATTGTGGGATTTTTACAAATCGTTTATATTTTTAATAAAATTGTGGGCTTTTTACTCCCAATAAAAAAGTGTATATCAATTTTATATTTAATATTGAATGAATAAATTGAATTATATTTAATATTGAATGAATAAAAGTGTATGAATAAATTTTATATTTTATTTTACTCCCTTGCAATAGCCCATTTTATAATAAATTGAATGAATATTCTAATTCCAGTTAACATAAAGCTGACAATTTCAATACTCCCTTCGGAAGCCCTTTCTCTTTTTACTGGTTATAATACCAACCAACCCAGAATTTCAATTCTCGATGCGGAGCTTACATATATGGTTCAAAACATAACATAACTCATTTACACATATAAATTCCCTTCTATTAAAGCCCAAATAGATCTCGTATCCAAGGTTTCTCTTTTAATTTACACTTGCATGAACTTACCACTGTATATCAACAAACATTACATGGAACCTCCACGGCATTAATTTAAATGCCAGCGCCAACATAAATTAATATCCGGTCCACGTTTCAATTATGGGATAATTCACGATCAAAAGTTCGAATCATAACGGTTGACTTAGGTTCTCGCACCATAACCAACCAAGTTCGAATCAAAAGTTTGAATGATAACCAACCATCGCAAGAGCGACACTTTTCCACCAACCTTCGGAAGAGCGACACATCGCCTAACCGTCGCAAGAGTGACACATCGCCACCAACCATCGCAAGAGTGACACTTTTCCACCAAATGTCACAATAGCGACGCATTCTTCTAAACGTCGCAATAGCGACAGTTTCCTCCAAACGTCGCAATAGCGACACATTGTCTATGTAACATTGCAATAACGACATACTTCATAAATCTGTCGCAACAACGATGCTATTTTGCAAACGTCGCAAGACCGACACTTGCCTATAAGTGTCAGTATTGCGACACTTTCCTCTAAACATCGATATAGCGATAGTTTCGGGCGGGATTTGAAAATTTTGAAAATATTTGGGGAAATTTCCGACATCTGGTCAAAAGTTTCGGAACCAAGTGTCGGAATTTCTGCCAAATGTACTAGTGCTATGGTCGCTGCTACTTTGGAAAAGATTTGTCAAATCCTTCCACATTTCAAATGGAGTGACTTTCCCGTGAAGGCTTGACACAATATGGTCTTTCACACCTTCCAACAGAATTCTTCTTGTCTTCGCTACCTTATATCGCTATCAATGAACTCCTTCATTCCATTATCTTCAAGCACCACCTCCATCCTGTCCTTCCAGGCTATGTATTTCAAGCTACCCTCAATGGCACACTCCAACTGAAACCCATTGAAAGACACTTCGACAATGAATACTCAATTGTCGCACCAAGAAATTTCTGTAGCAAATTCGAATTGTCCACCAGCACAAAACTCAGCACTGCTTCACTATTTCAATCTCCAGTGATTAACATTTCTCTGATACCATGTAGAAATTTATTAATATTGATAGTATTACTAGATTCTCCTGATCTAACAAATTAATCTTATGTTAAATACATAATCCTTCCACTTAATTCTTTGCGGAAATTAAATCGCCAATTTTAAAACATGTGAAGAAATCAATCGCACATAAACAAAGTTGTTTAACGGGAAATCTTAAAACTAAAAAACCCAAATATCGTATATTATGTATATCAATGGAATCATGTAACAATCTCATACAAATCTTAGTACATCAAGCTCTCAGTACAATCAACAATCATTACACACTGTCCTGCAGAAATTTGCATATCTATGCACCAATTTCTTGCCTCCTGATAACCTGCCTCCACTGCACAATCCCTGCTAAAGAAGACCCCTGAATGAATTTTAATTTGCCTTGCCTTGACTGCGCAATCCTCATTGGCATCTCCAATGTGTTTCATATGCATTGAATGCATCACTATAGTCACAATAGATATTCCATCTCACCCTTTCACCTATCTCTCCACTGGGTCTCCACTGGAACTGACATGCAAGTAGTTAACTATTGTATTTGTTCAGTTGCAAGTGAGTTATTAGTTGTGAATTAATTAACTAATTAATTCACTAAACTCTCACTAGTGTATCTTTCAGTTAGACTAGATACAACTAGCTCAACTGAGTTTAACTCACTTAACTGAGTTAAACTAAATAACAACTCCCATAACTACTCTTCCAACTCGGTCACAACTTTGCCACTTCAGTTCTAACTGAGTCCTCCATGCATTAGTCACCAACCACCCTAGGAATTGTGTAATTCCTTCAGCCCACTGATTTTCCAAATCTGTTCACTGAAATAAAGTGCTCCATGAGAATAATTTGATATTTATTGTCGGATTATTACTAAGGGCTAATAATAATCGACATACATCTATTTTTAGATTGACGATCTATAAATAGACTTCGCCCAATATTATAAAAATATAATTTCATCTATTTTTCACATTTGACCAACCATCTACAAATAGCATCCTACAACTTATAGAATATGCTCACCATGTCTAAAAATAGACATACACCTAAAAATAGCCTGCGGGCCCCACTTATTAAAGGTGCTTACTTTTCACTAAGCTCATCATCTTTTTGAATATCAACAGTTAGTGACTTACATCATCGACTGGTAATAATATGGTGTTTACCATGTTCAACCTCAGCACATTGATTCACATGGTTAGACTCATACATTGGTTGGTTGTGTGAACGAGATGGAAAACCCTGAATCTAGTTTCATCCATCTGGGCTGCAATTAGGAGTTATATAGAGATTACAATTTTATAATGGTTGTGATAATATATACATTAATCCACTCATGGGTCCACTAGTTTCATCTGTGGACACGTCTTTTTATCATTATACATGTTATGTTAGCTTATGTGCTTAGTATGGGTATGCCTCCCTCAGCAAAGAGATGTCATGATATAAATGTATTGTAGGAGAGGAAGCTCGACGGTTGTTCTTGATCATGACTTGTCACAAGGTAAATCACTTCAGCCATTAGTCATCATTTCTAAATTTGTGATTTAAGGGGGAATTCTATTATAGGCCATTTTTCCACATCCAGTCATTAGGCCTCCTAATGGTATCAATCAACATCCTATTTCCCCTTGTCAACATCATTACACAAAGCCCTAAGTGAACCCCCTTCCTTTCCTAGAATTTCTTCCTGAAACTGCCTCATCTGAGCCAATTTTAGTACCAACACACCCTATTCTTCCTATGGACAGAGTTCACCTACATTTTTCTCCACAGTGGCAATCATTGATCACCTATAGGTTGCTCCCTTTTGCACCTATGTTGGTTCTAGAAATTCACGAAAAAGAGAGAATTTTTGGAAGCTTCCTCTTCGAGAAGCTTCCAGAATTTTTTACAACCATTTACCTTGGATTCAACATTCGGATCCTATCTCATCCTTCTTTTGATTTTCCACCTCTTATCCTTTGATTCCCTCCTCCCATCAAAGGTGGATCTAAAACCTTAAATTGGTAATTGGATAAGAACTCCCAAGGCTTACCCGACTCATCTATATATTTATTTCCTTTCATATGCAAGGGGTTGGATTTTGGAGAGTGATTCTACCCTTATGTTTCTAAGGTGAGAGGTTAACATTTCATGCCTTTAGGGTGATTAGAGGTGCATATTGTGACAAGGAAAGGACAAGTTAACATCTTGGATAAGCTCTTCTACAATATCAACACCTATTTGTGGTTGTAATCTCCTTCCATTTATATTAATGCAAAGATTTATTTGTTTCCATATATGTGATGTCGCTATTTTACATATTTCAATACCATGTTGATCTATTTAATAGAGTACTTAGATTATACTGCATAGATCTCGTAGTTTCTTGGCTTGTGTTTTCTCATTGTTTAGGTTCTAATTTTGGCAATCGAAGATGGAATTGGAGCATTCAAACATAAGAAGGAATGAAGCAGGCTACGGATTTTAGGTGGGCTTCATTCCATCATCTATTTACTTTAAGGAAAGCATTGGGTTTCTTGTTTCTCTGTTGTTTTAGGTTGGCCATCAAACCTATGGGAGTTACTTTTGTACGCAATCGTAAATCTCGCATAACAGTGCCTACAAATCCAAAGTCCCAACTATAAAATAAAATTCATTCCCAATTTTTTAACATAAAGAAAAAGAGTTTGGATCTTAAATCTAACCTATCAGCTCAAATATAGGCACAAATAGCAGCTCCATCTCATAGTAGACTACTTTTAGTCATGGATTTTGAGAAGAACCAATTGAGGTTATCTCTTATATAGCCTAAATCTCAAATTGTGCTAACAACTCTAGACTATCAAGAAATCAATATATCCATGAATTTAAATGACATCAACATACTAGATAAAATTGAATTACACAGACACGCCATTGAAATGTTGTAGAATTATTTAACTACAACTACATTTGACATAAATAAACTGAAGTTGTTGGTTTCCAAAGTCACAAATCCGTTAAATAAATAAAAAGTTTCTTCCAAATCCAAACAGACAAAAAGAAGCAAATTACAAGGACGAATCATTAAACTGGGAGAAAATCCTAAGGATGTATAATTTTTCAAGGTATTGATATAGTCAAAGGAGGTATAAATGCAGGTGTTGATGAAAACACTAGAAGTAGCTAATACTAAGCATGTACATACTCCATAGTTGGTTTGAGTTGAAAGAGAAAATTAATTTCATCTATCAACCATAATAGAAAGGAATAAATAAATTCAACAACTCCAAGAAGAAATTAAAAGATTAACACAAGTAAATCTAAGCCAAATAGACTTTATGTCATTGTATTCTTCTACTAAGCAACCTGCAATTCTTGGAGATGCTTCTCATGAGTTGGCCAAAGCATTATCTAGCCTGAATTTGATAGAAGTTGAGTTAGGTAAGTATAGAAATTTTTCCAAGTAAATTCTAATGATATCATAAATTTGAGACAAGAGATACAAAAAAAATAAAATCTATGTAATACAACATAAAAGAGAAAAAGAGATTATAGGAGAAATAAGCATTCTAAAGGCTTATTCAATAGGTGGGTTTCCAATTATTGAAGAAAAGCAAGTGATATAGGGAAAAATAATACATGAGATTACTCATATGTGGGACTCAATTAGGATAATAGGATATGAAAAATCCATGGCTTGAAAAAAAAACATGACATAAAATAAATCAAAGGGGACCTAGGTGACATGTTGGAAAATGGCCACAAATATTGTAAAATTTATGAATACAAGAACCTAGGAGGAATTGAAAGCAATAAGTGTCAAGGATTGAAAAAAACTAATGATGGACACAAATAAATTTTTAACCAAGAGATTATTAATGAATTAGGCTCAAGAGCAATGTAGATCAATGCAAAAAAACATCAACATGTTTTAAAATAAGTTCCAGAAATTGATGCAGTTAGGTTTTCCCTCATGTTGGGATTAGCATGATAACCTAATTTCCAAATAGGCTTATCTGGAAGTTTGATATAGAGAAAAATGTAAAGAATAAAAAATGGGAGTCTTTGGAAAATGTTTAAGAGGTGAAATGATTTTTGAAAACTTACACATGGAATTCCTATTATTGTGGCAATTGAAGAATGTTTTCCTGAAAAAACCAAATTATTAGAAGTATATAGAACTTGATGTAGCCTTATGGAGAATAGTTAATTCAATATCCACTAGGTGATCGGTGGAATCACTTGGCACAATTTGCAGTTTAAACTCCAAAAATATGGTTCAAACATATTCACAAAGACTTTGTTAATGTGGCATACTCAAACTACCAAGGATTTAATCTTATAGCGTTAATTGAGTTAAGGATTTCCAAATTTCATTTCATGTTATAGTTACATTTAGTTTGGCATTTACTAGAACTAATTGTATCAGTTGTGATCTCATTTTGCATAAAAATGAGAATGGAACTCGAAAAAGAGGTTTGGAAGTTTCAAATTTTGGCATATTGTACTAGGATGTATTGAAACCACTTTAAAGAATATCAATAAAGATTTCAGTTTCCATATCATTGACTATCTCCTTGTATGTTTATGTTATTTCGTTAAAACTCTTTTTGCTCCATTTTATGTGATCCAAGTGGATATTGGTGGCCACCCACCCATTCCACTTGGACCCCCACCATTGTTTTTTCATTTTTTCAGTTTCTTTAATTGTAGCATAATTTACTATTTTTGGCAGTTTTTTGGGTCCTAAACTTCTGGAGTTGTTTTGAGGCCCTAAACAACATTTTTTTAGGAAAATTGAGATCAACATGCATTTTTGACCCATGTTGGTCACTCAAAAGTTGTAGTACTCGGATAGATATTTCTAACAAGGTACATGTTTACCCAAACGGGGCTCACAATTTTGGCGCTCATCTCCCAGGATTAGGTTTTCGGATGTTTAGGTTTTTCCATTGTTTCTCAGTAATAAATAAGCCTTCGAGCCTCATTGTAACACATTTTAGATGCATGTAACCGCCACATCTCTTCTAAGAGATAAGCTATCATGGCCCGAGCTAGTTTGTTTTCCATTATGTCTCTAAGCATTTTTCAGTATTTGATATTAAAGAAATGAAATGTTTTTCTTGCTTCATCTCTAATTTTATGTTTATTTATGTATTTTATTGTGTTCTTGCATAAATATGGATCAGTGGTATCAGAGTGGACTGCTCTTTCTCGATATTTCTTTGCATGTCCCAAACGAGGTCAGGGTATAAGGAGTTAGGGCTCGACCTTTGCAAGATCATCCTAGAAAACCCCAACGACCTCCCATGGTGAAAGAAAAGAAAGACGATGGAGTAGGAGATACTATCAAAATATTGCTTGAGGAGGCCCTCGAGAAACAAAGGAATGCGATAATGGACAACTTTGCCCAGATCCTTCAACGTCTACCCACCGATGGTGCATCTTCATCCAGCAACCACTCTGGAGGCACCACTCCTTTTAAGATACAAGTAAACTTTTGCATTCCCATATGTTGGGGTTCCCATGTTTTGGCCAGATTGGCAAGACCAAAAGATGAGACAAAATCAGAACCACTTTCAGACCTCAGGATCTAGCCCTCCTGGGTCCAGAGAGGGATCTCTCTGTATGAGCAAAGTTTTATGTCTTTGAGGCTCAAATGTTATGATTTTAGGCTAGTTATAAAGCTCGGGGTTTTTTTTTTATTGTTTGTTTTGGTTGCTGGCTATCAGGAAAGAAGGGTTCAATGTAGGGCCAGGATAAGAAAAGAGGGATAAGGCAGAGGTGAAATGTTCCAGGAAATATTCAAAACCATTGGGCAATGGAGTCAGGAAAGGATTTGCTTGCTAACCAATAGGCAGGCTTTCACTTGGGCTAGTCATATGAAACTTAGGATCTTTCAAGATGAGTATGTGATATGGAAAGTAGGAGGGAGGAGATAACACAGATTTAAGAGCACAAGTTACAGATCAGCAGGTTGAACAAGGATCCTAGTGGACAGGGATAACTCTAATCCCCAGTGTTCCCAAATATTCCAACTAAATCAATAACAAGAAACATCTAAGAACTGAATCCATTTAATTCATACATCATAGAGTAGGCAATAACATCCACTACACTAGTTAAACCAACTGAAATCATTTCTCAGATAACACATTCAGAATAGAAACATAAATGGCAAGGAGAGCAGCAACATAGGGTACCTAACAAGGGTAAGTCCTATGCCAAATTTCTGATGCAAGCCAGTAGAAACGAAATGAAATGAATGTAAACACAGAGATAGGAAAACATCACCACTGCTTCAGATCAGGATCCAAAGAAATGTGCTTGTCATATTAAGTAACAATACCAATCAAGTACAATATTTCCAATAACTGAATACTCAGTCTGAAATCATATCCATCAACCTATCTTACACTCTTTACACAAAGACTAAGTCTCAAAAGCAACTGCTTGTAGTTCTCTGATAACTGATCAACAACCTTTACAATGTTTTTTCCTGAGTTTTATAGCTGAAGAGGAACAGAAAAGGTAGGTGAAGAACTAAATACAGTATTAAAACTTCTGAAAAGAAAGAGGGCCGAAGCCCATTCTGCTTGAATGCTGAGTATTTAATTTATGTCACCCCTTTGGATGGAAGAATGGTCTTCTTCAGGTTCCATTTACTTCTGATATGACTTTGATGCATTTCGGCTGCAATACTCTTTGTACTTCTGGTGGATAAACAAGTGATAAACCAACTGCTGAGGAGTCTGCTACATAAATGTTCTGGAAATTTCAACCTGCTTTCATGGTGGAAATTCCTTCAGGGACACGGTGTTGAATAAAAACTGTATGGGAGCTCTGTACTTGAACGAAAACATTTTGCCAGTGAATAAACCTTGATGTCATCTTTTACTGTGCACAGGACCTTCTGATCGATCCTTGGGTTTTCCAAACTGGTGCTTAGCCTCTGACAAACTAGATTAAGCCTTTGAAATCTCCAGTTTAATTATTTAACACATTGATTTCCTCGTTGATTTCCCTTTGCCGCTCCCACAAACACCTCTGACTGTGAACTCTGTGTTTTTTAATGGCTCCGAAGAAGATTGACAGAGTTTTAACCCTATCCTTTTCTTTTAGTCATGTCAAACACTTCCCTGGGTCTTTCCTTCATTAAATGTATCTTTGTACATGGCCCTTTCCTGCATATCTGTCTCTGTGATAGGAACAACGAGCCATGGCGGTTTTCTGCGCTTGAAACCCTGCAAAACAACAAACTTGTCATGAAATCCATAGACAGGGATAATGGATGCAGTGTGGATGAAGGAAATGGCCGTGCAGATGATGAAATGGAGGAAAAATTGCAGAGAAATGGTGGAAAATGCTATGGTGGGTGGTTGGCGGTCTGCAGAGAAAATTTGAACGAAAACCTTAAAAAAAACACGAAAATGAACCAATTATATGTAATGGAATGGGTGCATGTACGATGGATGCTCGTGGGGGTGACGAATGTACGGAGGAGATACGTGGACGAAAGACGTGGAGGGTCGGGCGATGGTGGAATAGTCAACAGTGGGGGCAATCGAATGTGAACCGTCTGATCTCGGGAGGAGATCGACGGCTGAAGATGCATCGGAGGACGACGGATGGCAGGCCATACCCTGGGTTATCGCGTGTGCATCTGGGTTAACTACCACACATCATCGACGATCGATAGCCGTTGGATGGCCCGCCCCAGATCGGACGGTCCACGGCAATATCGCTGGCCAACCATGTCCGAACAATAATGCGCGATGGATGATGTTAACGCGTGGGGACAGCGGTTTTGAAATCATACATGGGGACAGGTGTCGCGCGGTGTATGGAATCGCTGGGCCATCGGGAAAAACTGCCCACCGCGCAAAGGCAGTGCGATAGAAACCGTCGAGTTTTGGAACAGTGTATGGGGACCACCGGCACGGGAAGATTGATGACCGTCGGATCAACGCTTTAAACGGACGGCGATGGCGCGATCTGGGGAATGAACAGGGGAACTCGGGCGCTGTAGATTTAATGATAGCAGTTCGATCTACCAAGATCGATGGTCGAGGTTGCGCCCGACAAATCAATGGAGATCTGCGCCTTTCGGGCCAGCGCTTGGTCATAGCGTTGGGTTCTGTGGGGGGGAAATGGATGCAAGGGCTTGGCCGAAAGGGGCTAGGACCCATAATACGGAGAACATGGGTTTTTAGGCCATTTTTAATGCATTTTTAGGCCTGGGAAGGGAAACGATAAGGGGAACAAAGGGGAATTTGGCTAAACAAAGGGTAGAGGTTTGATTTAAAGGGAATTTTGGGGATGATTTAGGGGAGGAAGGGGGACTTTGACAAGGGGAAAAAGGGATGAAAAGGGATATTTTGCAGGAGTACAAGGGGGGTAAATGAAGGCCTTTAGGAGCACAAATTCTTGCAATCAGAGGGTCTTTAGCATGGAAATCAGCAGAGGGGATTATCAAAGGCAAAGGCCCAGGAGACTTCAAGGATGATGTGTCTCAGGGGAGATGCATTCATTAAAGCCTCAGGAACAAATTAGGCCCCTACTTTGCCTGTCAAAAATTTATGGGGGGCTAACACCATATTTGAGGGCAAAATAGATGCAGATGTTATAGATAGATGGTTGAATCCATTAGAAGGATATTACTTGATTCATGACTTTTCCAATTGGGAAAATATTACTTTTGCACTCCTCAAAGTCGCTCCCCATTTCAAGGACTAGTGGGGGGCATCCACTTTGAATTATTTCCGAGACAGCATCAAGGAACAATATTATCCCATGGGGAGCTATGAGGACAAGTGCATACAATGGACTACGCTTTGGGAGAAAAGGGATCAAGATGTGCATGAGCTGACAAATCTATTTCATAACCTACACCAAAGTTGGGTATCAAAGATTAAAAGAAACATTTGGTGCTAAAGTACCACATTTGTCTTCACAGATACATTTATAAGGAAATGGAGTTCATCGGCATCTCCTCGCTTGGTGCAGCATACCGGTATTCTGCCAAGATTAAGCAGAAATTCAAACAAATGAAGAGAGACTTTGGACCTGCGAATCAGAAGCAAGGGAAAGGCATCCCCAAACAGCAGAAAAAAGGAAAAATCCAAGGCAGGGCGTCCCAGGACAACCCACCAAAGCTGCAAGTGAAGAACAACACCGTAAAGCTAAATAAGGACGTGGGAAGTGGTGCAAGTTCCATAAGAGCTCCACTCACAACACAAGTGAGTCATTAGGGGAATTTTGAGGTCTAAAATGGGCCTCCTAAGAAAAATGTACAACAAAAATAAACTTTATAACAACCAATAGGATTCAAGATGATGATGTCAACCATGGGGGATGATTTACCATTTTTTAAATAAAAGGGTGAAAATATTAAAAAATAATAAAATAATAAAACTACTTTTTCAACTCGTATTTTCAACTTATCTCCCAAAATTTTTACTCAAATTTCGAGTGGGAGTACTCTTTGGATGCAAAATTTAATTCCTCATCCAAGGAGTACCCATGTTGCATACTTTCGATGAACCCTACTACACGAAAAATGAGAAATACATAAAAAAAATGTGATTACAATCACGTTTTTTATGTATTTCTCATTTTTCGTGTAGTAGGACCCATCGAAAGTATGCAACATGGGTACTCCTTGGATGAGGAATTAAATTTCGCATCCAACGAGTACTCCCGCTTGAAATTTGAGTAAAAAATTTGGGAGATAAGTTGAAAATAGGAGTTGAAAAAGTAGTTTTTTCATTTTTCCCTCTAAATTTGATGATGTCATCAAATCTTATTTGATTTTTTCCACTATTATTTTATAATTTCCTTAGGAGGCCCATTTTAGACCTCAAAATTCCCCTAATGGTCGGGCCAAGCAATGACTGGTGGCCGAGATGAAGGCTTCAAAATCAAATACATGTTCTGATTTTCAGTCAAAACCAGACAAGGGGAATGACAAAGGGAAGCAGATTATCAATGTGGAGCCCAACACCATTGTTTCCACCATCAAGATCTAGAAGGAGGAACCTGAAGATCTAGAAGAGGGGGAGTGCCTCTTCCATTCCCAAAAGTGGGTGAAGAGTTCCCCGCTACAATTCATTTTCAACAATGGGAGCCAAAAGAACCTCATTTCAATAGAGGTCATGAAGTGGTTGGGTCTGATGACCACAAAATACCCACAGTTGTACAACATCAGGTGGCTTCACCAAGGATGACATCTTTGCATTAACTAGTAGTGTCGCCTTCCCTACAACATTAAGCCCTTCACGGATGAGGTATTATGTGATATTTCTCCTCTTGATGTTTGTGATGTATTATTGGTCCAACCATACTTGTGGAAGTGACATGTTGTGTATAAGTCTATGTCTCACGTTGTTATCATTACTTTGGGCAATAAATTGTACAGGATACTAGAGGCAGAACTGCCTACCGCCATCTATTTGACACTACAAAACAATGCAGTCAGCTCATTTCCAAAACTGAGAAATTTTTTTTCCTGATGATACGCCCCCAAGACAAGAAGTATATTGTAGCCATGGCCTCCAAACAGGGCTCCTCTACACGGCAACAACATATGGCCAAGCTCATGGAGGAGTACGGGGACATCTTCACCTCACCCATAGGGGTACCTCTGCATTGTCAGTTCAAATGTTCCATCGATCTAAACCTAGGTGTGTCACTACCCAATGGATCGATCCATCGGTGCTCTGTTCTGGAGAACGACAAAATCAAGAAGCAGATTCAGGAGCTGTTGTTGAAAGTTCACATCCGGCCAAGTTCATAACCCTGTAGGACCTGTTATAAAATTATTTAGTTTTGATAAGTTAGCATATAAAGTCAAAATAGATTTTTTTTTAGAAAGGTTAAGATAGGATATGAATGAAAGAAAAAAGAAATCAAAATTTTTTTAGGATTATTGTGTGTTTTATACATCCATATCAAAATAAAATGTTAGGTTAGATTGCCCTAAATAAATGAGGCAAAATTAAAAATAAAATGTTAGGATGCCAAAGAAAAAATAGAGGCTTTAGTTCACAAAGATGAAAAATATATGGCTGCAAGCTCAAATGTGCCTTTTTAAAGTTAAATATATTAATTTTGATTAATTTCTTTAAATGGAGATTAATTTTTCATTAGTTTATTTTAACCTAAATTTATATGGCGCATGTATTATTGTAAAAATAAGGACACGAAACGACAAAAGGATTCTTGTCGAATGCAATATCAAGCGCGCACTTTTTGACGGTTGAGATCTCCTCCGCCCAGGTCAATGACAGAGGGAGAGTTTGCACCCCCCTTGTCCATTTCCTGTTAACAGGGGGGTTCCAAAATGAAGTTTTAATGGCCACCCAAAAATACATACATGGCACCCTCTCTGAACTTCGCAACCCTTCCACTCAAAACCCGAAACCACTACCCCCACCCCCCCCCTCCAAATTACGTCATGGTTTCTCCCTTGCTACCTAAACTTTCATTCATCCCGCTCCTTGACCATTTTCCCTCCGCCACTCTCATGTCGCCACCTAACATATATCCATTGACACATCATCTTAACCGTTACCACCTTGTGACGTCTCTGCCTTCCTATTTGCCCGTTGAAGCCCCCTCTCCCAAACCGTTGGCCTCCAAATCACTCCACCGCTCCAAATCTCATTTAAGCCGCTACGGTCACATTAAACTGTTAAAAATAATAAAATCCTATAAATCACCCTCTGCCCCACTATTCCTCACTTTTTCTTGACCATTACATTGTTGCGATTGCAGGAAAAATTGCGCAGTCACCTCCATTGTCTGATTGAGATGTCACCATGCCTTTTGTCATCCGATTAGGCCATTTCCATTATCCTTTTCCTGATAGAACTATCTCCTCTCCTCTTTCATTCTGTTAAATTGTCAACATGGCCCCAAAATCTAAAACTAATAATCATATTGCAAAAGAAATCCATGTTCCCACAACCCAGATCAATCTTGACCTCATTCCTCTTTCAGATACCTTATTTAAGGTTGCAAATTTCTAGTGTGAGTTCGATTTCCATGAAATCCATATATGGCTCAAGAAAAAATATCTAGACAAAGCAGACCATATCAGATTTTGGGAATCACTTCTCCCTTTCTTTTCTTTCCCAAAAACCCATGAATTCCCTGATTTGATTTCATGGTGTCAAAACCAATATGACCTTGTCAAAAGAGTTGTGGTGGCCCAAAATGGAGTCATTCTGATCACCATCACTGTAGAAACCATCAACCAAATGCTTCTCATTCCCCAATAAAACCAGCTTAGTCATTTCTCACCAGCCACACTTATGGATCTGTATCATAAGTTGACCTTCCCACAGATAACTCATATTTTTGATATTTTTCTACCAAAGGATGTTGAATTACCCAAAAAAAATCCACCATACCCATCCTCTATGTTTTCTGAGGCCTCTAGACACTATATCTCCCTACTTTCCTACTTATTAGGATATCAAAATGACCAATCAATTGATTAACTTGTTCTTGGGTTCTTTTCCATTTTCAACAATGAACAACAACCAACATTCATGTATAATTTCAGCCAATTTTTGGCTGAAAATATACATGAAAATTTTATGAATTTTACTAGACAAGGGGTATTTAGATACAATTATGTCATCATCCACCTATTTCTTTTTCAGCAAGGAGATCAACTGCCTATTCAGCTCAACAAGCAAGATGGTCAGGGAGTGAATCAATCAGTGATTCATTGGACATAAATTGTCAAAGCTACATCAACAAATCCAACATCTTCAGAGTTTATAGATACATTCTTTCATCCAGTAAAGAAGATCCTAAGAAGTCAAATAGAACCAAGGATTGGAGAGGAAATTAAAATAGTTTTCCACCTAAGTGAACAAACCAAAATAGGATATTGGTATCTGTGTAAAAATTACACTAAGATAAGGTTATATTGATGTGATCTTGCACCATGAAATTTTCCTAAATATGTTCCTGCGGGAATATTTTATATGGAATATATTAGGCAAATGATAAACATGGATGACCTGCACTTTGTGTTAGGTAAAAGAAAATCACAATTCAAGATGAAGGAAAACATTGGATCATTTATCTGCAATACCTGATCATTTGGTTCAAAGGAAGATGCATTATTGAAGAAAATGGATTTCCAACCCAGCTTCACCTGGTCATATGACCCGTATGGTATCATCTCTTCTCTCAAAGTTGAACTAAAAACAACTCCCTATAACCATACCCTAAGTCCAGAGATTGAAAATTTTATGAATCAAGAAGAATGGTCTGAAGAGACATTACAAGAAGCATATGAACAGGTTCTGTCAACTTTAAATGTGCAAACTACAGTTCCTCAGAGCAAGCAGCTAAAAAGGGCAAGAGAAGAAACTCCATCTACTATGCAAGTTATCGAATAATTCATTCTACAACAAAAGAAACTAAAAATTGGTTCGACATCATTAACATAGGGAGGACCATCAAAGATAATTGACCTTGAAGAGGTTGAAGTTTCAACATCACAAACTACATCAACTGGAACCAGTGTTCCAAATACTCCTCCTTTTGTTTCTCCTTCCAGGGAACCTATGGAACTAATTCAAACTACAACAAACACTTCTATAGATGACCATAACATATTTTCAAATTTCCTGGAGATAAAATAGAAGAATGATACTCTTAAAGCTAATGTTTACAGCCAGTTTTGGAAGCAGACACCAACCTCCCAACACAAATTGCTTTCAACCTTTGATAGTGAAAAATGAAGAAAGAATATGGCATCCTTACAAGCTTTAGTTCCATTTTCAAAGTCTCCTTCTTACTACCAGAAGACCATTTTCTCATTTGACACCAGTCAAATACATCTTATTGATCAGATGGGCATGCATAGGCAATCTGGTGAAATGTCATTTTATACCATTACCACCATAGCAATGTCCCTCTCCAAGCTCAAAACAACACTTCCAAATGTTAGATCTCAGCTCAAGATTGAAAAACTATCATCATTGTCTAAATATAAAAAGATGAATAATTTAGAAGACTTGATAGTAAAAATTGGATACGATCCAAGTGACTGAAATGCAATTGAAGAAATTCTCAAGAGAAAGAATGCGAACATTGAAACCTTGAGAAAGTAGTTGAAGTTGCCTTCTAATGAAGATCCAATGACTAAATAAATTGTAGAGAATGAATAAAACAAGGATGATATGCTCAAACGCATTAGAGAAAAACATACAAATTAAGAAAATGGAAGAACATATAAAATCACTCCTTAAGGAAAAGGAATTGGCACAGGTAGCTTTAGTTCCAGCCACAGTCATTCCTATATTAGTTGCAGGAATAGATGCATCTTCATCATCAGCAATTGCTCCATCATCATCAACAGTGGTTGTTTCAGCCAAATTAACAGAAGAATTGACTTTGCAGAAACAGTAAAATGAAAAGTTGTTAGAGAAATTTCACAATTTAGAGTTGCAGAAATTTAAAAATGACACTTTCTATGTAGAAGAAATGTAGAAGACACATACACTAAAACTAAACATTTCAAATCTAAAAAGTGAATCATTAAGGGTTGATACCTTGGCCCAAGCCAAGGAAAGCATCTGGACAGAGATCAACCAAGCTATAATAGAAGTATGGCCATCCATACAAATTATCTTTGAGAAAAAAGAACTTATAACCAGATGCAGAACAGAGATTGAAGTACAAAAAGCCAAATTTGCAGAAGAAATGACGATGCAGAAACAACAAAATGAAAATATGTTAGATAAATTTCAGAATTTAAAGTTGCATAAAGTTAAAAATGACACTTTGTATGTAGCAGAAATGCAGAAGCCGCGTACACTAGAAATAAAAATTGCAAAGATAGAAAGTGAATCATTAATGGTTGATACATTGTCCCAAGCCAAGGAAATCATCTGGACAGAGATCATCCAAGCTATAACAGAGGTATGGTCATCCATACAAATTTTCTTTGAGCAACAAGAACTTATAACCAGATGGAGAACAGAGATTGAAGTACATAAAGCAGCCTTAAAGACTAAGGCATCGGAAGCTACAGACGTGATCAAGGTATTAAATTCAAAGAATGGAGAAGAGCTTGAAGAAATCAATATTTCTGACAGAACAGCCACAATTTTGGAAATCAAGAAGGTATTACAAAAAAGAATTTGATCAATCAATTAAAGACCAAATTTCAAACTCTGGAAATTGTTGTCCAAAGGTTTCATACCAAGTTCATTGTCTTTAATAAAAAAGCATTACCAGGATTGGTAGCTATATTGGATGATAAGCTAATCAAACTTGATGATTATTGTAAGAAACTATACACCATTGCAACCAACAAGACTAAATTTGTAGGGATCAAAGGACACATTACAGGCAAGGTTTTCCTTGAAGCCTTAGAGTTTGATTTGAGCATCAAACATGAGATCAGACATATTTTCCTCAACAAGCCCACTTTAGAAAGATACACATAAGTGGATGAGGTATTCAGGAAAATGGTAAATTTAAATATCCCAAGCGAGGAAAGATGGGATAAATTATGTGATACCATTGAGTAATTGTAAATTCCAGCAACACAACAACATAGCAGCTTTGTTGGGCCTAGTCATCAGCACAACAACATTTTGTCCAAGTCATCAATAGTCTCCTTCAAAACAGGGACACATCATCCAACAGTTTCCTTCTTTCTATCATATTAATACTATTTTTGTAATCAGTTTAGGATATTTTCTTAGTCCTAGACTAGTATAATAACTCTCATTCTCGAGTTATTAAGGGTTGCACCCTTGGATGAGCATTTTTGTAAGCAGTAGTGTACAAGCTTTTGATCATTAATAATAAAAGAAGGATTCTAGATTTGTTTCATATAGCTTTGTCCCCTTGTGATTTTTTCCTATTTATTATTTCATATTGTTTTCTACATGTATTTAATTATTATGAAGATAATTAGGTAAGATTAACTGAATCTTAGTTGTCTTAAATTCCTCCTGAAGTTATAATATTTATCAAAGAATGCTTTACTGAGCTATTTGCTTATGTAAGTCCCTCTTATCAATAAATTATCAGCATCTTCATAATGTTAAATATGTTTTGACGTTAAACTTTTAGACATTGTTTGAAATTTTTCACACTTATGATCATTTTAAATATTCTCTTTGAATGATTAAATAATCATATCTTCTTACATATTCTGCTTAATCACCTGTAAAATCTAAATTACTGTGTGGAATAAAGCAACAACCCCTTTTCATATTAATTAATACTATCTAAAAGTTTAAACACAGTTTCTGAAAACTTTTTTATGCATTGTTCGTCCAAAAAATCCAAACTTAAAACAAAACAAAGCATTATAGATGCTCTGGCATAATTATTGACCACAACTATCTCAGAGGACAACATCAAACTAGCGCCATTGTCGGGGAACATAATTTGCTTTGTTATTCCTAGGGATAGTATAAATCCTATTCCTTTGAGGGTGATTAAAGGTTTAGTTAGGTCAAAAAATTTCACCTAGCGACTTCACTGAACCTAAGCTATCTCCTTCTACACATACCTAGTCTCATTTTGACTTTGAAATTGTCTTACCTTTATCATATCAAGAGATATTGGTAAGACAAGCTTCTTCTAGAAGAAGACATCAAACCCCTTCTTCTATTCCTCAATAAGAGACCACAACAGTTCCTGATCCTTTCATATCTGGACCTATTCCCCTAGAATTAGAAGATATACCTCCTAGAGTGCAAGAATTAATATCCAAACAAGTAGATTTTCAATCTGCTTTGTTAGTTAATTCTTTGGAGTATTATAAATTACCTAAAGCACCTTCTAAATCTCCTATATCAGAACAAAACTTGGATCTAAATTTACCTGGATTCAAACCTACTGATTTCATATCCCCTGTTACATACGCTTCTCCATCTACTTCTGCACAAATAGAAGATCTATTTTCTCTTTAGTCTAATCCTTTATTCGAACACAAACAAGGAGAAGAAGAGGTTCAAAATTTGGCCATTCAAACACCCTTAATATCCCTAAGAAGATATTCAATTCCATTTCGTTCTCCACCTCCTTCTTCACATCCTTCTTCACCTCCTTCTTCCCCATCCTCATCTTCTATTTCCACTTCTTCTTATACAACCACCACTACTGAATCTTCTACATCTACATCTTCAAGTATGGTTGGTTTTAGACCCATTTTACAAGCAAGATATGTTGCCCTATTACTCCCACACCAACTCAATTATTTTCCTATTGGGTATCTCAAAAATTTCCCCAAATTTAATGGAGAAACTGGTTTGTCACCTGAAGATCATCTAGCAGCATTTCTAGATTTTTCTAATAACATGAAAATGTTTATATGAGATTTTTTGTGCAATAATTAGAAGGAAATGTTAGGATTTGTTTTAGACAGCTACCAACTCAATATATTAGATCTTGGGAGGAATTGACAATTATCTTTAAAAATCAATGGGGTGTGAAAAATGATCCTATTTATTTCTTAACATAATTTGAAGAGCTTAAAAGAAAATATGGTGAACCAGTAGCTGATTTCATCAAAATATTTAATAAACTTTATCACAAGATGCCTCCTGATTGTAAACCACCTGTAGCAGCAGTAAAGGTTAGATTCTCCAAATCCTTTGATTATGATTCCGATGTCATGTTAATAGAGAGAACAGCTCGTACCTTAGAAGACATGCAAACAAATTCTATAGAGGTTGAAGAAAATAGTTCTGCCTTAGCTAAGCTAAAGGCCAAAGCTGAAAAATCCCAAAGAAAATTAAAATCAAATCAAGAAGCTTTTTCTTCCTCTAAATATAAAAGTGAAGACTCAAAAATAGATGAAATCACATCACTTCTTAGAAACCTTTCAAATAGGATTTCTAAAATTGAAACACAACCTAGAACTGTCCAACAAATTTTTGCTAGATCCCAAACACAGACTCAAGGTCAGTTCAAAAAGGCCCCTCAATTGCAAATTTTTCAGAGACCAAACAATGATCAACAAGTACCTACATCATTGTTGATTGATGGTCAACAACGCGATGATAATAATTTTTCAATCACTGAAGATATTAATAACATAGATAATACATCTATTGAAACTGCCATTGCCCCTGTACCTCAGAGTCAAATATCTCAAGAAGATCAAGAAAGTTCTCAGGTCTCTAAATATCAATCCTTTTCTGAGTTTTTAATTGCAGAACTTAACAAACGGTATGATTTAAGACCTAAAGCGGGTCCTGGCAGACCTCCTAAAAACCCTATCATAATTGAGCCTCAAGTGAAATCTGCTGAAACTCAAACTACTTCTATTCAACCTCTAAATCAGCCAAATGATACTACACAAATTGATAGAACTATTGTGACTGCTTTTAATGTTGAAAAAGAGCTAGAAAGAGTTAAAATTCGTATTCCACTTTCAGAACTCTCTAAAAATCCTGGATATAAGAGTCAAGTTTCAAAATGGATCCAAAAATATAGTGTGGATTCTGAAGGGGGCATTATTAGTTTACAAAATGAGAAACCCACAATAGCTTTTGGTCCTAGTCCAGACATGATTGATGAATAAATACCACCTTTCTATGTGACTTTGAAGGTACATGATTCGTTATTATACAATTGTATGTTGGATTCTGGAGCTTCACACAATCTAATGCCAAAATTTATTATGGAGCAACTTAATTTGGAAATCACTCAAACTTATCATGATCTATATACCTTTGACTCCAAAAGAGTGCAAATTTTAGGATTTAGTGGTAACCTTACACCAAATACCAGCCAAAAGTGTTTTATTATACATAGTAGTCACTAATATTCCCCCTAAGTTTGGAATTCTTTTATCAAGATCACGTTGTGCCAAACTAGGAGGAAATATTCAAATGGATATGTATTTTGCCATTATTCCTGTATATGGGGGAGAAAACCTTAGGTTATATAGGGAGTTTAGGTTCTTAAACACTGTCTGCAAAGAATATCAAGCTAGAAACCATCCAATTTATGCAGTTGACCAAAATTTTAGTTGCTTCCAACTATATTCAAATACTTCACAGAATTCTCAACTTAAAATTGACGATGTAGTTGAAACTCCTAAATCTGCTAAAAATGATATTTGGAAACTTTTCTTTGATGGGTCTTATACCAAATATGGAGCCAGAGCAGGTATTATTTTAATCTCAACTGAGAAAGATAACGTTACTCAATCATGCAAGTTAGATTTTGAGGTTACAAATAACGTTGATGAATATGAAGCTTTTCTTCTAGGTTTACAGTTTGCTAAAAGTTTAAAGGTGCAAAATTTAAGTGTCTTTATTGATTCGGAACTTATAGTAAGATAGGTTAGGAATTTTTGTCAAAAAAATCATCCTAGGCTCAAGTCTTACAGAAATAAAGTTTCAGATACAATTTAAAACTCCTTTAATGCTTTTAATATAACTTTCATCCCTATAAATGAAAACATTCATGTAGACTCCTTAGTTATTTCTGCCAACTCTTTTAAGATACTAGAACAAATCCAAATACATACCAAATCCAATTCAAATAAAGGCCATCTATTCCAGATAATTTAAAGTATTAAAAAATATTTGAAGATGATGAACAATTGAAATCCTTTCTTCAAGTTATTGATGATTTTTTTGTCTACAAATTGAAGAAGATAAATAAGATATGAATGAAGCTGCTAAAGAAAAATAAAATTAAGATCTAAATACAAAAGTAGTTTATCATGACATTATACAACTGTCAAACAATTTTATTCCTAGAGGCCTTGTTCCTTTAGAAAAGTTATTTGATCAAATTGATGTTCCTAGAAATCCACTCTCTATTTGTCCAGAATATGATATTGAAGAAACTAATATTGGAATTGATGAAGAGATTAAAAACAATAAAATTTGTGCATCTCTAACTCCTGAAGTTAAAACTGAATACATTAAGCTTCTTAAAAATTACAAGGATGTTGTTTCTTGGTCTTACAATGATATGAAAACTTATGACACATCTCTGATAGAGCATAAAATCCCATTAAAACCTTAAGCAAAACTTTATCAGCAAAAATTAAGAAGAATTAATCCAGTTCTACTTCCTACCATAGAAAATGTGCTTAAGAAGCTTTTAGATTCCCAAATAATTGTCCCTTTGAGATACTCTAATTGGGTAGCTAATTTAGTTCCTGTCAGAAAGAAAAATGGAGAAATTAGACTTTGTGTGGACTTCAGAAACCTTAACAAATCATCTCTAAAGGATAAATATCCACTGCCAAAGATGGATCAACTACTCCAAAAGGTTTCTGGTGCTAATAGGCTTTCAATGCTTGATGGATTTTCTGGTTATAACTAAATAATGGTAAATCCAGAAGACGGAGAAAATACTGCCTTTACCACACCCTGAGGTAAATTCATGTATGCCATAATGGCTTTGGGTTTATCAAATGCAGGAGAAAAATTCCAAAGAGATATGGATTTAGATTTTGTTGGTAAGGGGAATAAATTTGTTTTTATTTATCTTGATGATCTAACTATTTTCTCTAATTCAAATCAGAAATATATAAAACACTTGATGAAGGTTTTTGACAGGTGCAGAAAGTTTGGAATATCTCTCAACCCTAAGAATTCTATGTTTTCCATCAAAGAAGGAAAGTTTTTGGGACATGTCATTTCAAAGGAAGGAGTGGTAATAGATCCTAAAAGGGTATTTTCTATTCAATCATTATCATTGCCAAAAAATAAGAAATAAATCCAAGCCTTTTTAGGAAAAGTTAACTTCTTGAGAAGATTCATCCCTAACTATGTTGAAATAGTTAAGGACATAACTGACATGCTTAAAAAGAATCATGAAGTTAAATGGACTATTCCTGCTATATATTCTTTTCATCAAATCAAGAAATCCATTTTGAAGCTCCTACCTTGGCTAGCCCCAATTATTCCTTACCTTTCAGTATATTTCCTTTTCTTTTGAAACCACCCTTGCTTGATGTCCTTTTACCAAAAAATAAACATTCTGATGATCATCCCATAGCATTTTTCAGTAAGGTTATGTGAGATGTTGAACTCAACTATGATATTATTGAAAAACAAGCCTATGCCCTAGTAAAAGCCTTAAAATCTTTCAGAATGTATGTCCCTCTCTCATCTAAGACTACTTATGCCCCTAACAATGTTGTAAAATTGTTCTTACCCAACCAAATATTGATGGAAGAAGAGGAAGGTGGATCACTCAAATCCTTGATTTTTACCTCGCTATTAAAACCACTAATTTAGTGAAGGGACAAGGTTTAGCTAAATTGTTAGCTTAATGCAATTGCAAAGTGCTAGGCATAAATTCTATTTTTGAAATCTCTGAGAAGAATAAACATGAACCTTCTTCAAATTTAGATAGGGAGAATCCACAAGAACCTTCTTTAAATGTAGAAGGGGAGAATCCACAAGAACCTTCCCAAGATTCTCAAGGAAAGAACCCACAAGAACCTTCCTCTTCAACTCAAACAGTTCCTGTTCATATTGATGAAATTTTTTTTACTGTCAGATTGGTATGTAGATAGTGTACGCTTTCTGATCAATTTTGAGTGTCTTACTCAATTTTCAAGGATTAAGTGCAAAACACTAAAGTTTAAATCTATCAAATACTATATTATCAATGCCAACTTGTATTGTAAATATCCTCTCAACATTTTGTTACTTTGTTTAACAAAAACTGAAACTGAAGGAATCATTGAGCAATTTCATGCAAGGATATGTGGAGAACATTATTCTTGGAGAGACACAACATACAAGATACTAAGGGTAGGTTTCTATTGGCCTACTTTGCTTTCAAAAGTAGGATCAAAGGTCAGAAACTACATTCCATGTCAGATGTTTGTTGGTAAGCAAAAACTAGTGGCTCTTCCATTGGTTCTAGTTTTTTTTTCAACACCATTCCTTCAGTGGGGAATAGATTTTATAGGAGAAATTCACCCAGCTTCAAGCAATCAGCACAGACGGATTTTAACTGCCACATACTATTTCAGCAAGTGGGTAGAGGCCATTCCAGTCAGCAATGCTACAGATAAAGTAGTAATCAAATTTATTGAAGAAAACATTCCTTCTAGATTTGGTTTCCCTCAACAAATAGTGTAATAATTCCACGGCATTCAGTAGTATAAATATGATTGAATTATGCCAAAAATATCATATTTTACTACATCATTCAACCCCTTATTATCCTCAAGGAAACGGTCTTGCAGAATCATCCAACAAGAGCCTAGTTAAAGTGATAAAAAAAGACTCTAGAAGACCATAAGATAAATTGGGACATTCATCTTATCTATGCAATTTGGCAAACAGGATTTCTCCCAAAAGATCAACAGGTAAATCTCCATTCCAACTGGTCTATGGTAAAGAGGTCATTTTTCCTACCAAATTGGCTTTTCCTGTTCTTAAATTTTTACAAGAATCTACTGATGAACCTGATGATTTATCTAGAAGGATAAATCAAATTACTGAATTAAATGAAAACAGAGTTGAGATTCAATACAATACAAATTGAGAAAGTATCAAAATAAGATGAAGATTAATTTTGACAGAAAGGCCAAGGAAAGAGTGTATAAATTTTAATAGAAATTATGTATTGTCTGGATTCTCCTGATATAACAATTATATGCCACTTTTAAATACAGAATCGCTTCTACAAAAATATTTGTGGAATTTAAAAACACTGTTGTTAATTGCAATATCACGAAGAAATATCAATCACACATAACACAAATGTTTTTACCCGGAAATCATAAATCTAAAAACCCCACTATCATATATTATGTCTATATATTGGATCATGAAACAATCTCATGCAAAGCTCTAATCCAAGAGCTCTCAATATAATATACAATCGTCTCACACTGTCATGCAAAAATTGGCAAGTTCTTTAGCCAATTTACTACCTCCATACAGCCTGCCTCCACTGCGAAATCTCATCTGATAGCAATCCTTGAATGAATGGAATATTTCTTGCCTTGACTGCACAATCCTCATGGGCACATCCAATGTGTGTGTGGTTGCATGTGTGCACCCACTAATGTCACAACTGATAGTCAAAGTATCCCTTTCACCTACATCTCAACTGGGTCTCCATTGGATCTGACATGCATGTAGTTAACAGTAGTAAATCTTCAGTTGTATGTGAGACCACTGATTGTGAATTAATTAATAATTAATTCACCGATCTCTCACTAGTGTATCTTAAGTTACAACTAGCACAACTGAGTCTAACTCACTTAACTGAGTTCAACTACTTTACAACTCACATAACTACACTTTCAACTCTGTTACAACTTCGAATCACTCAATCACAACTAAGTCCACTTGCATTTCCCACCAACCAACCTCTGAACTCGAATTTCCTATAGCTAACTGGTTTTCTACTTCAGTTAACTATTTCCAAGTTCTCATTGAGAATAGATTATTGTTTATTGTCCAACTAATATTAAGGGATAATAATAGCCGACATGCATCTATAAATACACATGCAATCTATAAATAGAACTTGCACATACATCTATAAATATACCTCATCTATAAATAGATTTTTCTCATGCATATATATATATAGACATCATCTATAAATATAATTTTCTCATGCATATATAAATAGACCTCCACCTAAAAATAGCCTGAGACTCCATCCTAGTGTAGCTGCATAGTTTTCACTAGGATCTTCTTGTTGAATCTCAACGCTCCCTCTCAACAAGAAAGGGATTATCCTTCACCTCGATCCTATCTCTATGGTATTCAAATTTGATGCTGGTAAGTGTATTCATCAGAATGTCTACATCCTGATCTTCCGTAGGAATGTATTGAATCAATATGATCTTATGTTGCACACAATCTCTGATATGATGATACCAGATATCTATATGCTTAGATCTATCATGAAACACAGGATTAATCAAGAGTTTAATGAAACTATGATTATCACAATGAATCATTGTCGGATCTAAATGAGAACCAAACAAACTAACCAATATCTTTCTCATCCAGATAGCCTCACATGCAGCTTGACTCGTTGCCATGTATTCCGCTTCGACTGAACTGAGTGCCACGAATCTCTGCTTCCTGTTGTACCAAGAAACAGTTGTATATCCAATGCTAAATATCCCCCCTGATGTGTTATTTCTATCTGATGGGTTGCCTGCCTAATCTGCATCTGTGAATCCATGCAACTTCACCTCATCCATTTGTCTGTACCATAAGCCATACTCAAATGTGCCCCTCAGGTATCTCAGGACATGTTTTCCCGCCTTCCAAAAGAGCTTGGTAGGCTTAACCATCGCTTGACTTAGTTGGTTAACCGCATAGAAAATGTCATGTCTCGTGTTCACTAGATACATTAGTGAACCCACTAACTGTCAATAGACAGTAGCATCCACTACCTCTCCAGATATAGCATCCTCTTTCCTCCAATTTCCTGGAAGAGTATCTATGGGTTTGCAGCCCTCCATGTGAAACTTACCCAATATCTCCCTTGCATACTTTCCTTGAGACACAAAAAATTCACCATCTCGCTGCCATATTTCCAATCCAAGGAAATAATGAAGGAGGACCATATCCTTCATCTCGAACTCCTTTGCAAGGTCATCTTGCATGAGTGTATCAGCTGCTCATCACCAGTTAATATTAAATTATAAACATAAAGAAAAATGATTAAAAGATTTCCCTCCACCACAATTTGGTATAGGTTTGCATCCGCTTCATTTTTGGTGAAGCCCAGTCTGGTGAAATAGCTTTCTATCCAAATGTACCAAGCACGAGGTGCTTGCTTCAACCCATACAATGCTCTTTTGAGTTGACACACATGTGACTAACTACTGAAGATCTCAAATCCTTCAGGCTGCTCTATGTACACCTCTTCCTCAATGATCCCATTGATAAATGCAGTCTTCACATCCATCTAATGAATGCGCCAGCCCATCTGCACTAAGAGAGAAAGGATGGTCCTTATCGAAGAATACCTTGTGATAGGTGTAAATATTTATTCATAATCAATCCCCTCGATCTGTGAGAAGCCCCAGTCTGCAAATTTGGCCTTGTATTTCTCAACACTCCCATCAGCAGCTTGCTTTACCATGTAGATCCATCTCGAACCTACCACTGATTTATCAACTTTCCTTGGAACAATTTCCCAAGTATTGTTTTTGACAATGGAGTCATACTCCTCCACCATTGCATGTACCCATGTGGGCTCTTGCACTTCTTCCTGAAAGGAAGATGGCCCAGTCACAGTACATTTTCTCATGAGAGCCATGCATCCAATAAATCGGTCAGGAAACTGTCTTTGTCTGCGCTGTGAAGTAGGGGCTCCTACATTTTGCACAACATCAAGTCTCAACCTATCAGCTTTTGTGGTACACCTTCTGCCATTTCTAATGGTTGGCTCCGCATGAGTGGACTCCTCCACTCCATGAACCTCCTCTTGTGGTTGATCCACATCTAGAGACTCATCTTTGGGAACCAACAGTTCCTCCTCCACATGCATCTAGCTCCCTCTCAAGCGACAACTACATGGCTTTCCCCTCATCGAATTTTATATCCCGTCACATAATAGTCATCTTACTATTATTAAAATACACGCGATAATTATGGGGTGTTTCTGTTTACCCCACAAATATCCCAACTTTAGCAGTCGGCTCCAGCTTCTTCCTGGTGTTCTTGGTCGCATGCACATAAACAAATGAGCCAAAAATCTTACAGTGTGAAACATCTGGTTTCTTACCAGTGAGAGCTTCTTCAGGTGTACTCATGCCAAGTTCTCTATGAGGACAACGGTTTTACACATAAACCGTAGTGTTGCATGCTCTTGCCCACAAATTCATTGGTAAGCCATCATGCAGCATTTCTCATGCTGCACCCATGATCGTTCTGTTCTTCCTCTCCACGACCCCATTTTGTTATGGGTTATGAGGCGCTATGAGTTCTCTTCAAATTCCTTCTTTGCTGCATAAGTCTTTGAATTCGTTAGAGATGTATTCTCCACCATCATCACTCCTTAGAGCCTTCACTTGCTTCCCAAACTCTTTCTCCACCAATGCCTTAAACTCACAGAACTTTGAGAATGTTTGATCCTTCTTCTATATGAAGAATATCCAGAATTTACGAGAAAATTCATCAACAAAAATAGCATATTACTTATGTTTTGTTGTTGAAGAAACCGAGAATGGTCCACACACGTTTGTGTGAACTCTCTCCAGGATCACCAAAGCACGGTTCTTCTTTTCATGAATGGTGGACTTTAAATACTTCCCCATGGTGTAACCCTTGCACCGATCTAACTGAGAAAGTGTTCCCATTGGAAGTCCATTAGATATTTGTTGCATGACTTTAAAGGCTCCATGATGAAGATGGCCCAATCACATGTGCCATAATTTTCCCTCATCCCGACTCACCACTTTTTCTGCCTTGCCCATCATGGCAGTGCAGCCATCCACCTCCAACTTGTAGATATTCTTAACTCAAATCCCTATTCTCTTGGCTTGACCCGTTTTTTTATGTCACAGGAAATATTTTCCACCGCTAAAAACAACGTCATAGCCTCTGTCCTCCAACATTGTGACTGAGACCAAGTTTTTCTTCAGACCTGGAACATGCATAACATCTTTCAATTGAAATGGTTTACCTGACTCCCTCTTAAAGGTAATGGTACCAATGACAGTCACACTGTATCTTCCATTGTCACCCATCTCTATATACATTTGGAGATATTTCTCCTCCGAGTCACTGAAAAGCTCCTTATCTCCCGTCATGTGGAAGGAAGTGCCACTATCCAAATACCACACCGATCCAAATGCACTTGACACCATGCATGTGATCAAGGAGAAGTCAAGTTCAAATTGTGAGGCAAGGGTCTCACAAGCTATAACTCCAGCAACCTTCTTGTTCTTCTTCTTCTGCGGACAGTTAGTAGCAAGATGATCATGTTCGTGACAGTGAAAACACTTCACCTTGGACATATCCAGCTTCTTGCCTTTAGACTCAGATTTAGAATGGAATTTATTCCCCTTCCCCATATTTAACTTGGCAGCCAAAGCACAATCATCTTCATCATCATGCTTTGATGAAGAGCCATCTCTGGTGTTCCGCCTGAACTCCTCATGCACTAAATCTGACCACAGTCATTCCCAATCTGACAGTTTTTCCCATTTGTTGACAGAGTCTTCATAACTATGCCAACTCTTAGGAAGTCCCAAGAGAGCCAAGCTCACCAAATAATCATCAGTAACATTTATTCCCACACTCCCTAGTTCATCCCAACATTGGATAAACTGCATGAGATACTTTGGAATGTTGTCGCCCTTTTCCATCTTGATCTTCCTGAGTTTATCTTTGAGTGCCAATTTCCTATGGTCGTTGCTGCTTTGGAAAAGATTCGTCAAATCCTTCCACATAGCATATGGTGTGGCTTTCCCATGAAGGCTTGAGACAATGTGGTCTCGTACACCTTCCAACAGAATCCTCCTCGCCTTTACCACTTTCTTTTTCCATGCATCAAGTAATGCAGCATCTGTCGAAGTGGGTTTAGGAACATCATTGTCAATGAATTCCTTCAAGCCATTATCTTCGAGCACCGCCTCCATCTTGTCCTTCCAAGAAATGTAGTTCGAGTTTCCCTTGAGTGCATACTCTAGCCACAAGCCATTGAAAGCCTTTTCGATGTTAACTTAACTGTAGCACCAAGAAAGTATTTCTGCAAATTCGAATTCTTTCCACCAACAAACTCAACTCCTACTTCAAAATTTCTATCTTCTATGCTCTGATACCATGTAGAAATTTTAATACAAATTATGTATTGCCTGGATTATCCTAATTTAATAATTATATGCCACTATTAAATATAGAATCACTTCTACCAAAATATTTGCGGAATTTAAAAACACAATCGCCAATTGCAATATCATGAAGAAAGATCAATCACACATAACACAGATGTTTTTACCGGGAAAGAATAAATCTAAAAACCCCATTATCATATGTTATGTATATATCATGGATCATGAAACAATCTCATACAAAGCTTTAATCCAAGAGCTCTCAATACAATATACAATCGTCTCACACTGTCATACAAAAATTGGCAAGTTCCTTAGCCAATTTACTGCCTCTGGACAGCCTGCCTCCACTGCGCAATCCCATCTGATGGCAATCCCTGAATGAATGGAATCCTACTTGCCTTGACTGTGCAATTGTCATGGGCACATCCAATGTGTGTGTGGTTGCATGTGCGCACCTACTAATGTCACAACTGATATTAAAATTGTCCCTTTCACCTACATCTCAACTGGGTCTCCGTTGGATCTGGCATGCATGTATTTAATAGTAGTACTTATTTATTTGCATGTGAGACCACTGATTTTGAATTAATTAGTAATTAATTCACTGTTCCCTCACTAGTGTATCTTTAGTTACAACTAGCACAATTGAGTCTAACTCACTTAACTGAGTTAAACTACTTTACAACTAACATAACTACACTTCCAACTCTGTTACAACTTCGAATCACTCAGTCACAACTAAGTACACTTGCATGTCCTACCAACCAACCTCTGAACTCGAATTTCCCATAGCTAACTGATTTTCCACTTCACTTAACTATTTCCAAGTGCTCATTGAGAATAGATTATTGTTTATTTTCCAACTAATATTAAGGGATAATAATAGCCAACATGCATCTATAAATAGACATGCAATATATAAATAGAACTTGCACATACATCTATAAATAGACCTCATCTATAAATATATTTTTCTCATGCATATAGATATATATATATATATATATATATATATATATATATATATATATATATATATATATATCATCTATAAATAGAATATTCTCATGCATCTATAAATATACCTCCACCTAAAAATAGCCTGAGGCTCCATCCTAGTGTAGGTGCATAATTTTCAGTAAGATCTTCTTGTTGAATCTCAAAAAAGAGACTTCAGAGAAGGTGATCTAGTTTTGAGACGGGATGCTAGAAGGGAGGACAAAGGTAAACATGTAAAATTTTATAACTTATGGTTGGACCTTTTATCATTGTTTAAGTGAAAGGAAACAATACATTTGTTCTACAAAATTTGAAAGGAGAGTTTACTACACTGCCTGTCAATGGCAGATTTTTGAAACATTACACATAGTACTGAAGAATATTATAAATCATCATTGTACATTACCACCTTCTTTTAAAATTTTCCAAGTTTGTTTTGTTTTCACAGCAAAGACTCCATAGCCCAAGGAGAAGGCACTTGGATATGCTTGTTCTCTGCATCCCACAAGGGAAATCAGTCCCCAGCTCGAGCCGATGTTGTAACATTATCTATTTTTGATAAGTTAGCATATAAAGTCAAAATAAATTCAAAAACAAATGTTAAGATAGGATATGAATGAAAGAAAAAAGAAATAAAAAAATGTTAGGCTTATTGTGTGTTTTATACATCCATATCAAAATAAAATGTTAGGATAGATTTCCCTAAAGAAAGGAGAAAAAATTAAAAATAAAATTCTAGGATGCTAAAGAAAAAACAGAGGATTTGGTTCAAAAAAATGAAAAATATATGGTTGCAAGCTCAAATGCGCCTTTTTAAAGTTAAATATATTAATTGTGATTAATTTCTTTAAATAGATATTAATTTTTCATTAGTTTATTTTAAGTTAAGTTATATGGCGCATGTATTATTGTAGAACTAACGTCACTAAACAACAAAATGATTCTTGTCGAATGTAATAACAAGCATGCACTTTTTTATGGTTGAGATCTCCCTCGCCCAGATCAACGGCGGAGGGAGAGTTTGCGCCCCCCTCGGCCATTTTCCATTAATGCAGGGGGGGGTCCGAAAATTGGTTTTAATGGCTGCCCAAAAACACATACGTGGCGCTCTCTCTGAAGTTCATAACCTTTCCACTCAAAACCCGAAACCACTACCCCCCCCCCTCTGAATTCGGTCGTGGTTTCTCCCTTGTCGCCTAAACGGTCATTCATCCCGCTCCTTAACCATTTGTCCTCCTCCACTCTCGTGTCACCCCCTACCATATATCCATCGACACATCATCGTAACCATTACCACCCTGTCACGTCTCTGCCTTCATATTTTCCCGTTTAAGCCCCCAATCCCAAACTGTTGGCCTCCACGTCACCCCTCCGTTCCAAATCTCATTTAAGCCGATACATTCACATTAAACCATTAAAAATAATTACATCCTATAAATCACCCTCTGCCCCACTATTTCTCACTTTTTCTTGACCATTACACTATTGTGATTGTAGGAAAAATTGCACAGTCGCCTCCATTGTCTGATCGAGTTGTCACCACGCCTGATGTCATCCGATCAAGCTATTTCCATTCTCATTTTTCCTGACAGCACTATCTCCTATCCTCTGTCATTCTGTTAAATTTTCCACATGGCCCCAAAAGCTAAAACTAAGAAGCAAATTGCAGAAGAAATCCATGTTCCCACAGCCCAGGTCAATCTTGACCTCATTTCTCTTGCAGATACCTTCTGTAAGGTTACATATTTCCAGTGTGAGTTTTATTTCCATGAACTACATATATGACTCAAGCAAAAATATCTAGACAAAGGGGACCATATCATATTTTTTAAATGACTTCTCCCTTTATTTTCCTTCCCAAAAACCCATGAATTCCCTGATTTGATTTCATGGTGTCAAACTCAATATGACCCTGACAAAAGAGAAGTGGTGGCCCAGAATTGAGACATTTTGATCACCATCACTACTAAAGCCATCAACCAAATGCTTCTCATTCCCCAATCTGACCAGCTCAGTCATTTCTCACCAGCCACACTCATGGATTTGTACCATAAGTTGACCTTCACACAGAGAACTGAGATTTTTGACATTTTCTACCAAAGGATGTTGAATTACCCCAAAAAAATCTACCATACCTGTCCTCTATGTTTTCTTAGGCCTCTAGACACTATATCTCCCTACTTTCCTACTTGTTAGGATATCAAAATGACCAATCAATTGATGAACTCATTCTTGGGTTCTTTTCCATTTTCAACAATGAACAGCAACCAACATTCATGTATAATTTTAGCCAATTTTTGGCTGAAAATATACATGAACAGTTTATGATTTTTACTACACAAGGGGTATTTAGATACAGTTATGTCATCATTCACTTGTTTATTTTCCATCAAGGAGATCAACTGCTTATTCATATCAGCAAGCAGGATGATCAGGGAGTGAATCAATCAGTGATTCATTGGACAAAAATTGTCAAATCTACATCAACAAATCCAACATTTTTAGAGTTTATAGATTCATTCTTTCATCTAGTAATGAATTTCCTAAGAAGTCAAAAAAAACCAAGGATTGTAGAGGAAATTAAAATAGTTTTACACCTAAGTGAACAAACCAAAATAGGAGATTGGTATCTGTATAAAAATTATACTGAGATAAGGTTATATGGATGTGAGCTTGCACCATACAAGCTGCCTAAATATGTTCCTATGATAATATTTTCTCTGGAATATATTAGGCAAATGATAAACATGGATGACCTGCACTTTGTTTCAGGTAAAAGAAAATCACAGTTCAAGATTAAGGCAAACATTGGATAATCTACCTGTAATACCAGATCAGTTAGTTCAGAGGAAGATGCATTATTAAAGAAAATGGATTTCCAGCCCAGCTTCACCTAGTCATATGACCCGTATGGTATCATCTCTGCTCTCATAGTTGAATTAAAAACAACTCCTTATAATCATACCCCAATTCCAAATATTTAAAAGTTTGTGAATCAAGAAGACTGATCTGAAGGGCCATTACAGGAAGCATATGAACAGGTTATGTCAACTTCAAATGTGAAAACTCCAGTTCCTCGGAGAAAGCGGCTAAAAAGGGCAAGAGAAGAAACTCCATCTGTTATGCAATTTATCCAAGAATTCATTCTACAACAGAAGAAAGAAAAAATGGGTTCAACATCATTAACAGAGGGAGGACCATCAAATATAATTGACCTTGAAGAGGTTGAAGTTTCAACATCACGAACTACATCAGCTAGAACCAGTGTTCCAAATACTCCTCCTTATGTTTCTCCTTCAAGGGAACCTATGGAACTAATTCAGATTGAAACAAACACTTCTATAGATGACCAGAACATCTTTTCAAAGTTCCTAGAGATCAAACAGAAGAATGAGACTCTTCAAGCTAATGTTTACAGCCAGTTTTGGAAGCAGACATGAACCTCCCAACACAGATTGCTTTCAACCTTTGACAGTGAAAAAGGAAGAATGCAGATGGCATTCTTACAAGCTTCAGCTCCATTTCCATAGTCTCCTTATGACTACAAGAAGACAATTTTCTCATTTGACACCAACCAAATAGATCCTATTGATCAGATGGACATGCACAGGAAATCTAGTGAAATGTCTTTTTTTACCATGACCACCACAGCAATGTCCCTCTCCAAGCTCAGAACAACACTTTAAAATTTTCAATCTCAGCTCAAGATTGAAAAAGCATCATCATTTTCTAAAGATACAAAGATGAAGACTTTAGAAGACTTGATAGTAAAAATTGGATATGATCTAAAGGACTGCAATGAAATTGAATAAATTCTCAAGAAAAAAAAATGCAAACATTGCAGCCTTGAGAAAGAAGTTGAAATTGCCTTCTATTGAAGGTCCAAGGACTAAAGAAATTGTAGAGAATTAACAAAACCTGGATGAGATGCTCAAAATCATCATTGAGCAAAACATACAAATTAAGAAAATGGAAGAACAGATAGAAGTACTCCTTAAGGAAAAGGAATCAGCACAAGTAGCTTTAGTTCCGGCCACAACCATTATTATATCTGTCACAGGAACAGATGCATCTTCATCATCAGCAATTACTCCATCATCATCAATAGTGGCTAACTTAGTGAAATTAACAGAAGAATTGACTTTGCAGAAACAGAAAAATGAAAATCTATTAGAGAAATTTCAGAATTTAAAGTTGCAGAAAGTTAAAAATGACATTTTGTAGGTAGCAAAAATGTTGAAGACACATACACTAGAAATAAAAATTGCAAATATAGAAAGTGAATCATTAATGGTTGATACCTTGGCCTAAGCCAAGGAAACATTTGGACAGGGATCAGCCAAGCTATAACAGAAGTTTCCATCCATACAAATTATCTTTGAGCAACATGAACTTATAACCAGATGTAGAATATAGATTGAAGTACAGAAAGAAGCCTTAAAGACTAAGCCATCAGAAGCTACAGACATGATCAAGGTATTAAATTCAAAGAACATAGAAGAGATTGAAGAAATCAATATTTCTGACAAAACAACCACAATTTTGGAAATCAAGAAGGTATTATAGAAGAAAAATTTGATCAATCAATTAGAGACCAAATGACAAACTGTGGACACTGTTGTCCAAAGGTTTCATACCAATTTCAATGTCTTAAATAAAAAAGGGTTACTAGGATTTGCTACCTACGGATGATAAGTTGATCACACTTGAATATTATTGTAAGAAACTATACACCATTTCAACCAACATCACTAAATTTGCAGGGATCAAAGGACACATTACAGGCAAGGCTTTACTTGAAGCCTTAGAGTTTGATTTGAGCATCAAACATGAGATCAAGCATCTTTTCCTCAGCAGGCCCACTTTCGAAAGATACACAGAAGTGGATGAGATATTTAGGAAAATGGTAAATTTACAAATCCCAAGTGAGGAAAGATGGGATAAACTATGTGATACCATTGAGTAATTGTAAATTCCAACAACACAACAACATAGCATTATTTTTGGGCCTAGTCATTAGCACAACAGAATTTTGGCCAAGTAATCAACAGTCTCCTTCAAAACAAGGACACATCATCCAATAGTTTCCTTCTTTATATCATATTAATACTATTTTTGTAATAAATTTAGGATATTTTCTTAGTCCGAGAACTAGTATAAATAACTCTCATTCTCGATTTATTAAGGGTTGCACCTTTGGATGAGCATTTTTGTAAGCTGCAGTGTACAATATTTTGATCATTAATAATAAAAGAAGGATTTTGGATTTGTTTCATACAACTTTGTCCCCTTGTGAGTTTTTCCTACTTATTATTTCATATTGTTTTATACATGTATTTAATTGTTATAAAGATAACTAGGTAAGATTAAATAAATCTCAGTTGTCTTAAATTCCTCCTGAAGTTATTATCTTTACTAGAGAATGATTTACTGGGCTATTCGTTTATGTAAGTCCCTCTCATCAATAAATTATCGGCATCTTCATAATGTTAGATTTTTTTGTTAAACTTTTAGACATTGTTTTAAATTTTTCACACTTATGATCATTTTAAATATTCTCTTTGAATAATTAAATAATCATATCTTCTTACATATTCTGCTTAATCACCTGCAAAATCTAAATTACTACGTGGAATAAAGAAACAGCCCTTTTTCCTATTAATTAATATTATCTAAAAGTTTAAACACAGTTGCCGCAATTTGTTTTATATATTGGTCATACAAAAATTCCAAACTTAAAAAAAAACAAAACATTATAGATGCTCTAGCATAATTATTGACCACAATTATCTCAGAGGACAACATGAGCCTGATCGTGTTGGTGCAGAAGAAGGATGGCACTTGGAGACTCTGTATTAACTATCGAGCGTTGAACAACATAATTGTCCGGAATAGGTATTTGATCCTACGAATTGATAACCTTATGGGCCAACTTAAGGGGGCCAAATATTTCAGCAAGATCGACTTGAAGTCTGGGTATCATTGGGTGCCAATTGAACCCTCTGATGTATGGAAGATTGCCTAAAATCCAAGGAGGGCCTTTTTGAATGGTTGGTCATGTCTTTATTTTTTACGAATGCTCTCACAACCTTCATGAGGCTGATGGATGACATATTGCGACCATTCACCAACTCATTCGTGGTGGTGTATTTGGATGACATCCTTATCTTCAACTAGAGTTGGGAAGAGCACTTCCACCATGTTGTAACTCCTAGCGACAGCCCTAAGTTGTTAAAGACCAGTGCCTAGGACATATTAAGCCAAGAGGGTTCAGGAAGGCTTTTTACGGCTGATAATACAAGACCTCTTGTTACGAAAAGGAATTAAAGTTTTCTAGTATGGGACTAAGACATCAAAGACATAAAATTGACAATAATGACGTCCAATAGTAGAACATAAGGGTCTATAAGTGCGCATCAAAAGCAAACCCGAAACTAACTGCTGTGAGGAGGGTCGAACATGAAACCAGTAAACAGTTACCAAAATCAATGAGTGTGGAAATAGTGGCAGAATATGAGAGGAAATATTAGCAGAAGGTAGGCTTATACTAGCATAAGAATCCACCCAACTAACATCAGAAGAAATATGGAAATGTAAATAGAACATGAATAGAATATCGTGCCTCGAGCCGCATTTAAAGTGTAGCAGACAAATAGATATGAGTACCTTTCAAGATAAATTCACATCTAAATAATAAACACTCACATTCCAAAAGCTTACAATACAAGAAAAGTGATGGAAATACCATGAACATTTGTATTAAAGCATAACTGAGGAAATACAAACTGTAACTCATCTCATTTGGAATCCATTACACAACAGAATAGCTTCGTTTCTAGTTCCCAACGGGATCTTCCAACATACACTATGAAAATACCTCAAAAATTTACAAAAATGAAAATTCATGACTAACGGTCTCTACTCTGAAAAATATGGAACCCTTTCTCAGCTTCAAATTTCATCTTTTATAGCCTTCAGCTGAGCTCTGTGAAAAGATATTTTTAGACAAAATATTCCCCCTCAAAATATCTTTATGTTTGGGGTCTCTATCAAAAACAAAAAATGATGATGAGGAAAATGGCCTCTCATCATCTGCATAATGGTCTTCATGAAGGCGCTAACCAAAAACATAACAGTTAAGCAGAAAATAAAAGTGCAGAGGGTGAAATGAAGATTTCACGCAATTTTACAATACTAAAGAAATAAAAGTAAATTGGCCACCTGGGCAAGAACATGAGTGTCATTTTTTAGGATGAAGAGGAGTGCCTGTTGACGACTGACTTGGAAGTGCTAATGACGCAGAAAAACCAGTTTTTCACCTGAGAGGAGGTAGCAACTAGTGAGATGATGTGGAGGCAGGGGTGTTAACGTACTCACTGAATTTTTTCCATATGTTCTCCCCTGGTGACGGCATAGTGAAGAAAGTCTCTACGAGAGCCTGAATATCTGTTAGCTTGGTGTGATCCAATAAGATGGCCAGGCATTTTTTAATTTGGCATAGAAGGGATAATTCCTTGCTTAGGGCGGCAATTATTGTTTCTGCCTTTAGGTGGGCAGTTTTCTCCAAAGGTAAATCAGTCTGGCTCATGATGACTGTTAGCTTATGTTCATAGACTGTTAGCCCTAAAAACATAGTCATTTCAGGCTCCCAGCATGATGGAAGACCTGCCTTTACCAGCTCATCCCACTCTTGCTCAAACTATTCAACTCCCCTAGCAACCTGTTCTAAACCACTCAGTGCATTTGCACGTGCATTCTCTCTTTCGATCACTCTCCTGACTTCCATCACTCCTTTGAAATGGTCTTTAATTCCCTGAGTGAGCAGTTCTTCAGGATCCAATCCGTTCAGGTAGCTGACGTACCTTTTAGCCATTGTCACCTTTGCTTCTGCTTCCTCTTGAACTTCCTGCAACTTTACTCTGAATAACCGAACCGCGATCTTCTTGTCATCCATCAGAGTGAGGTATTTCCAATGCTTCCTCACCTATGAAATGATGTATGTCTAGATGAGGCGCCTGGCTTCCAGGAGGGTCACATTTCCCTTCATCTGAGTGTTCAATTCTTTGATGGTTTTCTCTTGTAGCAACTTCTCTCTTTTCGTTTTCTCAACCTCGTCCTGCAGGACCGTTACCACCTTATCATTTGTCGCCAGCTTAGCTTCCAGTTCTTGTATCCTGTGGTGTGTTGTTCGGGCTTCATTTTCTGAACTCTGCAAGTCTGACAAGGCTTTAGTCAACTACTCCGGAGTAGTTCCAAGCTCATTGGAAGCTGGGGTCACACATACATGCTTGTCCCATTTTCCCTGTAAATCTGATAGTCTCTGCCAGAGGCCAGCCATTTCCGTGGTCATTTTAGGATTCCCTTCTTGTTCCTTGGCCAATGAATCAACGAGAACTGATTTCTCTCTTTCCACCTAGATTAACTCATCCGTTTTTACATGTTCCACATGAGGGATGTTTAGTATTTTCTTCAGCTCAAAGTTTTCTACCTCTAGATCAAGAATGAGCTTCTTCTGAACCGCATCCTTGTTGCCCCCCTTTTCCCTTACTACCTTCCTGAGATTTTGCAGATTTTTGTTTATGGCTCTGGCACTAGCTCTTTCTTTCCTCTGATTTTCCAAAACTGCGTTGTACTTGTCTTCAAGTTTCGTCAGAGAGAGTGCAAGATTTACCACTTCATCTCTCATAATATCTCCAATACATTGTTGCAAATCGAGCTTGTCTGTTATAGGGATGTTAGCCAGATTTAAAGCGAATTCCAAGGCTCGATAACTAGTTCCTTTGGCTGTAGGCTCTAGCACTGCCTCTATAATAGCGATTATCAATTGTTCTTTATCCATATCTAGCTCAGTGGTGAGCTGAGTATGGTACTTGTTCACGAATCCGGCCAATTCTGCTCGCAGTATTGGCAATATGATGTAATGTGTTGTCCTTGATGGAAACCTACTTGATGAAGTTGTTCTTGATGGAAACCTACTTGATGAGTTTCCTATGTTAATCAACCTATTTATTAAAGATGTAAGAATGATGTATCTATAGATCAATTCAGATGTGACAGAGAAAATAAATGCCAGAGAAATGATAAATATAATATGTCACAATGTATACACGGGTTTGTAAAGGCCAAGTCACGTATGCACGCGGATAAGTACGTCCCAAGTCGGGTATGCCTTTTGCGCTCCAAAATTATAATACCAAGGGGCATTACCATGGTATTAGCCCACAGTATTGAGCATGGTATTGTCTATTTTATTCCATCCAAGAATACCATCGGAGTTTGTGTGGTTTTGGCTCATGGTATTGATAAAGGCTAAAACTATAGAAGGAGAAAAAGATCATAGGGAAAGTGTGTGCATGTGTCTGGGTATTGAATGAATACTTCACTCTGAAGTATATCTGCATGGAATGGGTCACAATTCATTAATAGATCTGAATAAATAATGCAGCTATGAATACAATGATGGATGAAGATCTCTTGACCTGAAATGACTATGTATCTTCTAGATCTGTTTATGGAATGTTTAGATCTGAGATGAGGCGAAATATTTTCTGGATTGAAGGGTAAGATCTGAGCTATTTATCTGTTCTGAAGAGTTGCACAGCCCTGCAATGTTTTCAGATCTATACGTAGGTTCGTCGTAGCGAAAGCGTGTATATATGCAAGTTGGTTTCAGCAAAAGCGCATATGGAATATAAGGTCAGTCCTAAAATGTTTGCAGATGTATACGTAGGTTTGTCTATGTGAAAGCGCGTATATACCCAGGTTCAGTGAAGTAAAAGCGCGTATGGAATCTAGGGTTTTGCTGAAGTGTGAAGAAGGAAATATCTGATCTGTTTTACTGTATTACTGTTGTCTATCAATGATGTCTTCATACATATCTGATTTGTTTGAATATTGATTATGCTGCTAGTTGATTATGATTAAAGATCAATTGTTGGTTGATTGGTTGATGATTCAATGAATGAATGGATGGATTTATAAGTGTCAGTTTGATGTTCTTTGAGCTTAAATGTGTGGAGTGGGTCCAGTATAAAAATCTGATGAAAAGAGGCCTACAAGGTGTGTTCTGTAGAAGTTGTTGGATCTAGTATGAAAATTGATGAAACGTGGTCCATGGTGGAGATGAGGGTTGAAGCCTTCAGTGAGGGGGTTGTAGCTCCCTTCTAGTGGTAGTTGGTAAATGAGATCAGGGGGTAGTAGCTCCCTTCCAGGAGTGGCTGCTTAAAAATATCAGGGGTTAGTAGCTCCCTTCCAGGAGTGGCTGGTAAATGAGATCAGGGGGTTGGAGCTCCCTTCCTGTAGTAGCTGGAGAACGAGATAAGGTTGCAGCCTTCTACAGGTGGGTGCCTGCATTCTAGTATGAGTCTACACCAGTACATGGTTGTAAGAAGTTTTATTTATAATAAATATTGAAGACAGAGATGATGGCAACGGTGGTTTTCTCCTGAATTGGGTTTCCACCTTAAATCCTGGTGTTCATGTGTGTTTCTTATGTGTGATGATTTATTCCGTTCTTGCTGCACATGCTTAATGCTTACTAAAAATATGATTAATAAATAATGCATTGATCTAAGTAAAGAATTATTTGCATATTAAGATCTGTGGACATACGCAAGTTTGCTTAAATATATCCGCATATATATGCGAGTTGTGTTAATTAAAGTCGCGTATAGAATTCTGTAAGGAAAAAGTAAAAGATTTGAGTAAGCTCTAAATACTGATTCACCCCCCCTCTCAGTATTTTTCCCAACAATTGGTATCAGAGAAGGTCCTTCTAAAGGAGCTTGATCACTTGAAGGAGATATATCACAATGGGAAGGAAGAAAAAGAAGAAGGCTACTCAAAGAAAGAAGATATCTCAAAAAACATGTACAACAGAACATGAAGAAGATGAAACAGGTATTGATTGTTGTTCTTGTGATTCACTTTCTTGTGCATGCAATGGTGAAGATAGTGAAAACCAAAGTGAAAGTAATGTTATGGATCTAGAAGCATTAATTGCAAATCTCAAGATTAAATTTGAAGCTCAACAAAGATTATTTAATGAGAGGGAATCTATCTACAAAGATATGATCTCTAGAATGAATGAACAGATAAACAAGTATCAAAGGTTGTACGATGAAGTAACCAATAATAGTGAAGGACTTGAAGTATAAATCATCTCTCTCAAAGTAGATCTCGAAACATAAAATAAGAAGAATGAAGAACTTCTACAATCATTTGAAGAAGAATGACTTGAAGCAGAAATCATCTCGCTCAAAGCAGATCTAAAAACATCAAATAAGAAGAATGAAGAACTTTTACAATCATTTGAAGAATAAGAAAATGGGTTGAAAGAAGAGATTCTAAAATTGAATGAACAAGTAGAAGAAGGAATCAGGGTCGAATAAAGTATGAAGAATCAATTCCCAAAATTGGAGGTTGAGGTAAACATTTTAAAAGGTAAATTACAAGAAAAGAATAAAATCTTGAGGTTTCAAGATAGTACTAAGATTCTGGATAATATTCTTAGTAGTCAAGGTCTCCCTCAATTAAACTTGGTCTTGGTTTTCATGAAACTATGAAAGGAGAATCTAGTTCACAAGACAAAGCCAAAGATTTAAAGGATATCAATGCAAAACCTGAAGTGTTTAAAGAGACAAAAGGGCAACCAACAATCATGAATTCTCAAAAGAAATAATTCGCTCCTAAATATAGAAGTATCAATAATGTTGAATGCTTTATATGTCATAATTATGGACATGTTGCAGCTAAGTGCAGAAGAAAATTTTTTCGGTCAAAGATAGATAGACACTACACAGAAAGACAGACAGCTCCCAGGTACTCAGGTTTCTTTAAGGGATATTGTTTTTCATGCAGCAATTTTGGTCATAAAGCAGTTGAGTGAAATAGAAGAAAGGTTAGAAAAACATATTATGATCCCTATGCTCCCTTTTCTGGTCACATATGGTGTTATGCTTGTAACAAGTATGGGCATGTAGAAACAGAATGCAGACTAATGAACAGATCTAAGAAATTGGAGAATTTCCAGCAAAGCTGGAAAAAGAAGAAGCCCCAGTCAAAAACGTAGGGAATATTGACCCTAATGCAGTCATCTGCTTCTAAAGCTTACTTATCATAATGACTGCAGGAGTGATGTGAGATACATTAGAGGAATCAGTAATGTATCATCACAGGGGGAGCAGTATATGGTGATTCCCATGGTTGGTTTGGTAATTCTGGTTATGTTTATTTCTAACAGTGCATCTAATGTGAAGAAGACAGGTACAGGTGGTATAAGTTCAGGGGGAGATGGAGTTGTGAATTTTTCAGTACTTCACTTTATATATGCGGGTTTCATGAACTAAAGCTGCGTATACATGCGAGTTCCGTTAGAGACAGTAGCGTATGTTTTCTGATAAGAAAAACAGTGAGACAGCTCAAGAATAGGAGCACAGTTTCAGGGGGAGAATTAGCCTTGCTAAGAGTAATGCATTGTTGGCATTATGATGGTTCTATAATATGATATCTCTCTTGAGGTATTTTTGGTTTTGGTTATAAAAAGTCATATCTCTAACTTGATGAAAAGGTTATGTTGAGACCTATGATGTAAAATTTTAATATTCAATCATGTAAGGACTTGTTTGTAAACCCACTTGATTGGGTAGTTGAGTCAAAATTTGTAAACCCACTTGGTTGGGTACTTGAGTCAAATATGTAAATCCACTTGGTTGGATAATTTATGTAAGTATGAGTCATTGGTGATAGGAATGGTCATACTTGGTTGATTTATAGAGTCATGTACTTCATTGAAAAATTTGTCTAGAGATTCAGCATGAACTCAGGGGGAGCATGGTAAATTCAATGCACTTCAGATCTACAGAGCTCATCTTTCTACAAGGGAAGAAAAACCTTGTTTTTGTCCGCCCTTTTCCCTTGATGTCAAAGGGGGAGAGTATCATGGTGTTTGAATAATGGTTATGATTAATGTATCTATCTATTTTGATGATCAAACACCATCATGGTTGCCATCAAGTCCAAAGGGGGATATTGTTGGCAATATGATGTAATGTGTTGTCCTTGATGGCAACCTACTTGATGAAGTTGTTCTTGATGGAAACCTACTTGATGAGTTACCTATGTTAAGCAACCTATTTATTAAATATGTAAGAATGATGTATCTGCAGATCAGTTTAGATGTGACAGAGAAAAGAAGTGTGAGAGAAATGATAAATATAATATGTCACAATGTATACGTGGGTTTGTAAAGGCCAAGTCACGTATGCACGCGGATAAGTACGTCCCAAGTCGTGTATGCCTTTTGCGCTCCAAAATTATAATACCAAGGGGCATTACCATGGTATTAGCCCATAGTTTTGAGCGTGGTATTGTCTATTTGATTCCGTCCAAGAATACTAGCAGAGGTTGTGTGGTTTTGGCTCATGGTATTGATAAAGGCTAAAAATATATAAGGGGAAAAAGATCATAGGGAAAGTGTGTGCATGTGTTTGGGTATTGAATGAATACTTCACTCTAAAGTATATCTGCATGGAATGGGTCACTGTTCATTAATGGATCTGAATAAATAATGCACCTATGAATACAATGATGGATGAAGATCTCTTGACCTGAAATGATTATGTATCTTCTAGATCTGTTTATGGAATGTTTAGATCTCAGATGAGGCGAAATATTTTCTGGAGTGAAGGGTAAGATTTGAGCTATTTATCTGTTCTGAAGAGTTGCACATCCCTGCAATGTTTGCAGATCTATACACAGGTTCATCATAGAGAAAGCGCGTATATACGTGGATTGGTTTCAGCAAAAGCACGTATGGAATATAAGGTCAGTCCTGAAATGTTTGCAGATGTATACGCAGGTTTGTCTATGTGAAAGCGCATATATATGCGGGTTCAGTGAAGTAAAAGCACGTATGGAATCTAGGGTTTTGCTGAAGTGTGAAGAAGGAAATATCTGATCTGTTTTACTATATTACTGTTGTCTATCAATGATGTCTTCATACAGATCTGAGTTGTTTGAATACTGATTATGCTGCTAGTTGATTATGATTAAAGATCAGTTGTTGGTTGATTGGTTGATGATTCAATGAATGAATTGATGGATTTATAATTTTCAGTTTGATGTTATTTGAGCTTAAATGTGTGGAATGGGGCCAGTCTAAAAATCTGATGAAAAGAGGCCTACAAGGTGTGTTGTGTAGAATTTGTTGGATCCAGTATGAAAATTGATGAAACTTGGTCCATGGTGGAGCTGAGGGTTGAAGCCTTCAATGAGGGGGTTGTAGCTCCCTTCTAGTGGTAGCTGGTAAACGAGATCGGGGGGTAGTAGCTCCCTTCCAGGAGTGGCTGCTAAACAAGATCAGGGGGTAGTAGCTCCCTTCTAGGAGCGGCTGGTAAATGAGATCAGGGGGTTGGAGCTCCCTTCCAGTAGTAGCTGGAGAACGAGAGAAGGTTGCATCCTTCTGCAGGTGGGTGCCTGCGTGCTGGTATGAGTTTGTGCCAGTACATGGTTGTAAGAAGTTTTCTTTATAATAAAAATTGAAGACATAGATGACGGCAGCAGTGGTTTTCTCCCGAATTGGGTTTCCACCTTAAATCCTGGTGTTCATGTGTGTTGCTTATGTGTGATGATTTATTCTATTCTTACTGCACATGCTTACCGCTTACTAAACATCTGATGAATAAATAATGCACTGATCTAAGTAAATAATTATCTACATATTAATATCTCTGGACATACACAAGTTTGCTTAAAGATATCCACGTATATATGCGAGTTGGGCTAATTAAAGTCATGTATAGAATTCTTTAAGGAAAAATTAAAAGATTTGAGTAAGCTCTAAATACTGATTCACCCCCCCCCCCTCTTAGTATTTTTCCCAACACGCAGTTTCTCCTGTGTAGTTATGTTTATGTTGCCTATTTATTCCCTTACCTTGGCTCTATTAATTGAAATTTCTTGCGATAGCCCAGAGAGTTCTGACGAGGAAGCATCATCATAAGTAATTGTGAAACCGGCCTTGCTTCTGTCAGGCTCCCTGTATCGAACCAATTGCTCCTGTGGGGGCTCCTCCCATATAATCTTTGCTTCATCAATTCTCTGTTTCTTGGAGGGATGGGATTCGTCGCCCATGTCCATGCCTTCTTTTCCTCCTAAAGCATCTTCCTCATCAGATTTCCCTTTTCTTTCTGTTCCCACGGAAGTAGTGTCTCCCCTTCCTTCTGCAGCTGAAGATTCAGCCTCCATATGTGAAGCCAAAGGCCATGTATCAAGGTTATCTCTCCACTTAATGAAGGGCCTAGTCTCATGTACATAAGAAGTCGACTTTATTTTCCTTTTCTTATTGGAAAGGATCCCTTTCGGGTCATAGGGCCAAGCTTTTCCTTGTATCAGATCCATCCCTTGAAGCAGTATTTCCACTGTGGAGAGGGTGTGATTTGAATTTATGGTGAAGGGGCCGACAGAGGTAGGGAGCTTGAGAATGTATCATTTCTTCATGGGGACGAAGTGGAACTGGTCGGCATTCAGGGTTTGACGGATGTACTCAAGGGAAAAAAATCTGCGTAGCAAGAAACACCGGTAGGCTGTAGGGGGTACGTTTGCGCCATAGACCCTGATCTCAGTGTAGTCGTCATACAGGTACCAGTCCCCTATGCTATCTTCATCATCGAACTGCAGCCAGTCCTTCTGCTCAGGAAATATTCTGGGCAGAGGGTTTTCATGTATTATAGTGTAGGCTATGGACATGAATTCATTCAAGAACTTCGTGTAACCCCTCCCGTTAGGCTTTTGACGAACAGAGACATTCCACTCAAAGACAGTTCTTGGCTGGGCATTCGCCCTTGAAAGATTTTCAAGGCCTAGAGTCTCAAACTTGTTAGCATGCTCAAACAGGAAGAGATAAAACACTAATGAACAGAACCGGAAAGACCCAAAAGAGGGTAACTCTTGGAACTGGGTTTGAACGGCCGAGGCCAGGAAAGTAGGGATATCTAAAAGAACACCCTTTTGAGACATGAGCCAGAGGAGAGCTATACATTCTTTGACACCCACTCAACCTCTCTGAGACCTAGTAACCCTGAAATGAAAGCAATGATAGGCTGGAAATTGTCTCTGAAAGTGGACAAGGGAACCATATCTGAAGGTGGGATAGTCGTAAGACGAGAATCTGAAATAAAACTGAGGAATTCACTTTTCTGCTTCCAAGGAAACTTTGAAAACTGACAGGAGAGGGATAACTCAGTGAACTTGACATAACTCTGACTGTGGGGGAAGCGAAGGGCTTCCTTTATGAGCTTGGGAGATATGCGGAAAATCTTATTTCCTTGAGCTGATAAAAATAAATCCCTGCATTCGTCATAGGCTTCGCTGAGCCAACTTATAAACTCAGGAACTAGATAGGTGGGCGGATAAATTTGGTAATATAGGCCTGACTGAATGACTCTGAACTGGTCTTTGCCCTTCACATGGCTTTCCAACAACTCGGGTCTGACACGGGATACACTGAAAGGGTAGGATGGGTTTTGAATTCGAGCTTGAGCGTCAATGAGAGGTTCAGGTCCAGGGACCGCCTTGACCTCGCAGGCTTGTGGGGTTTCAGGTTCGGACTTTCTGGGCTTTGCTTTCCCCATGACCATTTTGAAAAGTAAAACAGAAGGAAAACGGCGAGGCGGAGGAATCACTAAATACCTGCACACAGTGAGGAAACCCGAGGGGGAAAGCAACGCGGGGGTTGATAACAACCTCGTACTGGAGTTTTAGGTTTGCTGCACGATATATTCGTAACAATGAGTATTTTACTAAAACTGGGCATAAAATAGGGTTAAACAGACCTAGATTTGCAGAAAACGAGGTTAGGGTGCCAACTGTAGGACTGACGTCATAAGGACATCAACAATGGGGCGTGTGGCGATAGGTTTTTGGCTATCAGGAGCCGAGTAGGTGCAAGCCACGTGCCGGGTTAATACCAGTACTAGTCTTGTACCGGTCTCCCTAACTTACCTTACCTTTTATTTTCATAGCGCCACATGTCTTCCTTGAAGGGCCCACTAAAAGTTCCGTCGGGAGCCCGTGAGGCCCTCTCGTAACACTTCATCACCCTACGGAAAGCTTAAACCTTGTCTCCCCATTGCGTGACGTCATATGCTCCGGAGGGTAGCTCTCCTCCTTATTCCTTCCATCCTTAGTACCCCCGGAATACCTGTACGTGGGGTTTTCCCTTTGGTTGTCCGACATATGGATGCGGCCCCACTTTTTGTTTAACTGTATACCGCCATCAATATTTTTTCCACACTCTTGCCATGAGGGGGTTTTCATGACATACTACCTTTATACTCACTTAGCCCGCACATATTTTATGGCTCTTTTCTTTATTTATTTAAGCTTTTGTCTTTTAGCTTAAGGTAAGGGCTAACCCAACAACATTGGCTCCAACTGGGGACAGCACGTTCGTCCTCGGACGTGTCAAGAACTTCGCAGACCATTTGTGGACCATTCCTTGAGAGCCAAAGCCTTTTCAAATTTTTCAAACACTCCTATGGCAAAACAAAACAGCAAAAGTGAATGTAAAAGAAATAGATATATACACTATATACAGAAAGCCTCTGAGACCTTGTTCAGTATTGAAAATAGGGTTTTAAGAACTGCCCATTTACGGGTGCCTCGATCAAGTCACCTTCCAGGTTTTCCAATATGAAGGTGTTGTTGCCTTTAACCTCGGAAATCTAGAATGGCCCAAACCACAACGGGTCAAACTTTCCATGCTTACCTTTCTCAACTCTTCTAATGTCCCATTTCAGTACTAAATCCCCAGCCTGCATTTCCTTGTCTTTGGCATGTTGATCAAACAAACCCTTCATTTTTTCCTAATATTCTACTAACCTTTCATTCATTTGGCTTCGAGTCTCTTCTAACTCAACTAGCTGATTCATTATTCTGATGATATCGTTAGGCTCTTCTTGGCTATCCTAGACAAACCTAGCCATAGGCAAGGCGAGTTGAAATTGGAAGACTGTTGCTCGTCCATAGACCAGTTCGTATGGGGACTTGCCTGTTGACCTTTTACTAGTGATTATGTTCACCCATAGCGCGAATTTAAGCTGAGAGCCCCAGTTTTTCTTACTTTCGTTTATAGCTTTCTTTAATGCCCTTACCAATGTTTTATTGGGAGACTCTGCCATTCCATTTCCCTGGGGATAATAGGTTGTAGAGTGCCCCAAGGTGATATTGTATTGCTGATAGAAATTGGTGAATTTGGAAAACTTGAAAGCCTGAGCATTATCTGTCACAACCTTAACTGGACAGTCGAATCTAGATATGATATTCTCCTCCAGAAACTTGATCACAACTGCATTAGTGGCATTTCTTACTGGTATAGCCTCTACCCACTTGGTGAAGTAGTCAGTGGTGGTGAGGATCCACTTATGCTGACCACTAGATGTTGGGTGGATTTCCCTGATGAAGTCAATCCCCCATTGCTGAAAAGGCTCTTCTATATGTACCGAGATCATGGGTAAGGGCACAAATTTTTGTTTTTCGGCAAACCTCTAACATTTCTCACATGACCTGACCCGAGCATGTACATCTCCAAACAATTTGGGCCAGAAGAAACCTACTTTCAATATCTTGTCGGCTGTAGACCGCCAACTATAGTGGCCTCCATAGATGCCTTCATGGAATTTAGCCATGGCCTCCTCCACCTCTGACTCTGTGAGGCATAAGAGCAGGATTCCTAAAGGATCTTTCCAATATAGTCGACCATTTGCAACGATATATTTCTAGGATTTCAACCTCAACGTACGATATTTGGTCTTATCGAAGTTTAAAGGACACCTCAGAGTTAAAAGGTATTCTACAATATCTTTATACCAAACACTGAGCAGGTACTTCATGTGCATTTTTTGCATAGTGGTTTCTATCATGGGATGTTCATTCGTACCTTCAGGTACTTCTCCAACTTCCATAGATAGGTTTATTCCCAGAGCCTGACATTTTGACTCAGACAAGATTTTGGTTAGCCCTTGTCCATTTACCTCTTTTTCCCTCACTATCCCCCTGAATCAAGATGTCTTTCACCGCGGCAGTAGGCATGAAAACAGTTATGGATGACTGTAGTACATACATTTGTAAAAAATTTAGGGACTTTACCAGGGCATATGCTTGCTTCTCTAAAATGTTATACTTCAACTCGGCGTCCCGAAGCACTTGAATGAAAAAGGCGATGGGTTGCTCATACCCTTCTTCATGTTTCTGTAATAATACTGTGGCTACAGTATGTGGTGATGAAAATGAGAAGATCATGAATGGCTTACCATAGTCTAGTCCTGCCAGTACTGGGGCTTTTGCAAATGCACTCTTAATTCTGTTGAATGCTTCTCTTGATTATGTCGACCATTTTACATCATTGTTTTTCTTAAGCATCTTAGTGATATGCCGAACTATTTCTGCATAGTTCGGGATGAATCTTCTCAAAAAATTTATGCGTCCAAGGAATACCTAGACCTCCTTCTTGTTTCGAGGTAAGGATATGTCTTTAATAACCTCTACTCTCTTTGGATCAATCTTTACTCTTGCTTTAGCTACAATGTGCCCTAATAATTTTCCTTCTTCTAAAGCAAACATGGACTTTTGAGCATTAAGGGACAGACCGTACCTGCGACACTTGTCGAAATTCCGGCGCAAATTTTCAATATGTTCAGCATCATCCTTCAAAAATACGGTGATATCATTCAAATATACCACCACGAACTTGTCTTGCTCTCCTATGAAAGCAATTTCCATCGCCCGCTGGAAAGTGGCTCCCACATTTATCAGGCCGAAAGGCATTCTGGCATACATGAATGTACCCCATGGTGTGGTGAATGTCATCTTATTTTGATCTTCAGAAGGACTACCACCTGGTTATATCCGGAGAATCCATCCATCATGGACATTCAAGAGGATCCAACCACTTTCTGCAGTATGTGATCCATCTTGGGGAGAGGATAGTTATATTTAAGGGATTCTCTATTCAAATTTCAAAAGTCCACACATAGCCTTATTTATCCATTCTTCTTTCGGACTGAGACCAAGTTGGCCACCCATTCTGAATATCTCAGAGGCACAATGATATTAGCCTTCAGCAACTTCTTGATTTATTTCTCTATGGAAGGGAGTAGCAAAGGGTTGATCTGCCTTAAATTTTTCTTATGTGGCTTAGCATCTCCCCTCAGTGGTATTTTATGTTGTATGATACTGATATCAAATGTTTTCATATCTTGGTAGGACCAAGCGAAAACATCCTTGTAGGAATGGAACAATTTTAAGTATTGTTCTCTATATTCTTTGGGGACTCCTTTAGATAATTTTACAATCTTAGGATCCTCTTCCGTCCCAATATTTACGTCATATTCTTGACCTTCTTAGGTCAATTTGTTAGGGCTGATAGGGACGTAATTTTTATCGAACAGAATTTCCAAAGGCACTAGACCTCTGGGGATCATGTTTCCTTTCAGTTGCAACACCCTATGCCCAGCCACTATCTCTTGCCATTTGTTTTGGGGTTTCTCTTCAGTCTCTTCTTCTCCTACATCAATGACCAAGTTAGATAACTCTCCAATAGTCTCCATGAAGCTCTTCATCTGCTCTTCATCTTCAAACACCTGCCAGTGTTTTACGTTTCTGGGATAGAGGGACGATAATGCACCTCCACTTCATATCTCAAGAGCGGATTCAGGGGTGGACGAAAATTACTTGTTGCCACAACAAGGGAATCAACCATCCTGTTTTGATCTCTCGGAATAAATTGTATGTTGAACGCTAGGAAAAATTTCTCCACTAGGTCCCATACTTCATTTCAGTATGCTCTTAACCGAGGGTGTTTAGCTTGGCACTAATTTTTAATCTGCCTCACCACCAGCTCTGAGTCTCCAAAAAATTTAAGACTCTAAATGTTCATATTCTTGGTATTTTGTAAGCCCAAAAGCATTGCCTCATACTCTGGCACATTATTGGTGGCTTCATACTCCAATTTAAAATAGAAAGGGACCAATTGTCCAGTAGGGGACATTAAGAGGACCCCTGCTCCATTTCCTTCCCTTGAATTTGCTCCATCGAAGTGCAGAGTCCACATCCCCCTTTCGTCACTACTTGAGGATCCTGTAAGACCTCTTGGTACTCCTCGAGCATTAGAGAAGAAAACTCTCCCTCCTTGCTATATACCGGAGAATTGACTGAGCCATAAGCTCTAGTCACCATCTTCACGAATCTTAACTCTCGATACAGCCTTCTTTCTTTCCCCCCAAACACTGGAATGGTTGCATAAGTGAGTTCAAGCTTGATTGACCCTCCAATTTTAGTTCCCCATGATCTGGACAAGAGCATCCCAAACCGTGCTCAGATATCAGCGACCACTATGTCCATAACAACACTCTTGGCTGGGATCTGATCCAAGTTCACCACCAGATCTTTAATAATCCCTAGGAATTTGACTCTTTTGGAGTTGAAAGAATAAAGGTCCTTATACGGTCGAGTGATCTGCAATCCCAGTTGCTCCATGACTGAAAGAGGTAACAGATTATGTGCCCCCAAGTCCAACATGAAATTCTGCAGCAGCAAATCGTGAATGACCAGGGATACATAAAAAGGTGAGGTTGTTGAATCTAGTTCTTCTACATGTGGGCCAAATACTACCATATGCCTCTCCTCTTGAAGGTTAATATTGTCTGAGGGAGGAGCTACTCCATGAGGGAGCATGAACTGAGACACCTGAGCTTTATAAGAAGGCTGCTTCAAAAGATCAACTAAAGGAACAGGGATCTTAACTTTCTCTAACTCTTTTTGGAGATTAAACACAGCAAGACACTTTTCTATGATGGTCTCTTTTGGTTCTTTAGGAAACACTAGAGGATTTTCATCAGTAGGAATATGTTTAGGATTTGCAAGGGGATGAGATATTGACTTATATGAGGATGGAGGAGTAACTTTTTGATATAAGGGTTCTTCAACATGCTTCTTACCTCTGTTATCATTCTTCTGAAAGACAGACTCCTTTGGAGGTGACTCTTCGTCTTGATATTGAGTATGATTCCTTTTCCTAGAAGACTGAAGTTCATACTTCTTGTGAAATTGGGCTTGCATAAATTCCATGAACTATCGGCAATAATCATCAATGTCAGGGTCTTTAGTGGAGTTCACTTTCTCTTCCTCTTCCTCTTTTTGTAGAGAAAGATCTACCTCCTCCCCTTCTAAATAGGCAAGGTACTGATCATCTTGTCCATCAGGAGCATCTTCAGTAGGGCCCTCCATTTTCCCTTACAAATACAGAGGAGGTTGTATGTGATCTTTCTACTCCTTTCTGTCCCTTTGCAATATCTACAGAGGTGGCTTTCGATACTATGGGTTATAACCCCTGTTAGGAGCAGTCTGAGATGGCTGGGATGAGGCATTCTTTGCTTCAAGCTCTAGTTTCACCAGTTTATTTGAAATATTCTTAATCATCTTGTTCATTTCCTCAATCTTATAATCGGATACCTCTCTTTCTTTGTTTGAAGAAGAGGCCTCTTCTTTACCCCTTCGTCTGAAGTCATGGTCTAGCCTTCCTTTCGATTTCCCTGTAAAAGCGAAGTTGGCTTCAACCTCCAATGCATCGCTCTGAGCTTGGTCCAAAGAAGAAACTTTCCTCTCCCTTAGGGTGAAACTGAACTCAGATTAAAATTCTCCCACAAAAACTACCTTAGCATTTATCTGAGGAGGCTTCATATCAGCTGGTAGGTTGGTGTATAGCTTGTTGAATCTCTTTATAAATTCAGACACGTCTTCATTATGTCTTTTCTTTAATTCATTTAACTTTGTGAGACAATAACCATGGTCTCTTTTCTCTCCCCACTTTCGGGTGAAACCATTTTCCATCTCCTCCCAATTAGTGATGGTGTGGTCCCCAAGAGTCTTGAACCACTTCCAAGCTTCCCCATCCAGAGATTGAACGAACAGCCTTAGCACTACGTCCAGATGTTCCACATTGAAATTCTCTGCAAAGGTGTAGAAATCTTCCAAATTCTTGTGAGTAGCACTAATGTCTTCCCCGGTAAACCAGGGTAAGAGCTTCATGTAGTCTTAGGGCATGTCACTCAGAATCTTTGGTAATGCCAGGGGGGCATATTTATTTAACAAGAAGCTAGGATCTTCCATGGGAGGGGGTGGAGCTAGAGGAGGATTTTGATGAATGACAATGGGAATGTGTTAAAAGGTGGTCTGTGAATTTTCTTGGGCAAGTGGAATCTGAGGGATAGTCACTTACTTTATTTCTTCAGCTTCTAGAGTGGGATGCAAGAAAAATCTAGAAGTGTCTATTGACTCTGCTTCGTCGTTTATCTCTGAATGCTCAAGGAAAGGGTTATCTGGTGGGTATTCAAGTACTCTAGCAGTGGAACCAGGGCCTTGGACTTGACCTTGCTGAGAGGAGGATAGAGATTCTTCTAGTGAGAACCTGGGTATATCAGTGTGTGCAGGCTGCTTTTCCTTCCAGATTCTTTTGAATAAAATTTTCTTCGGGTCAGACACAGAAGGCATTCTCAATTGAGAGGTATCTGACCTTAGGTGGGGCTTATGATAAGGGAGGACTACAAATGGATGTTATACTTTAAATGACAGTGGAGTCGCCAAGGTGAGGGATCTACAACTCTCAACCCTTCGTGTTCACCTCATTTTCAAGGGTGAATGTGATTTTGTCGTACCCCAGGGATAAGATTTTCAAATTCGGTCCCCAGCAATGGCGCCAAAAAGATGTTTTAACTCCTAGAGACAGCCCTGAGTTGTTAAATACCAGTTCCTAGGACATCTTAAGCCAAGAGGTTCAAGAAGGCTTTTTACAGCTGATAATACAAGACCTATTGTTACGAAAAGGAATTAAAGTTTTCTGGTATGGGACCAACACATCAGAGACAGAAAATTGACAATAATGACATCCAATAGTAGAACATAAGGGTCTATAAGAGCGCATCAAAAGCAGACCCGAAACTAACTACTGTGAGGAGGGCCGAACATGAAACCAGTAAACAGTTACCAAAATCAATGAGTGTGGAAATAGTGGCAAAATATGAGAGAAAATATTAGCAGAAGGTAGGCTTATACTAACATAAGAATCCACCCAACTAACATCAGAAAAAATATGGCAATGTAAATAGAACATGAACATAATATCGTGCCTCGAGCCGTATTTAAAGTGTAACAGACAAATAGATATGAGTACCTTTCAAGATAAATTCACATCTAAATAATCAACACTTGCATTCTGAAAGCTTATGATACAAGAAAAGGGGTGGAAATACCATGAACATGTGTATTAAAGCATAACTGAGGAAATACAAATTGTAACTCGTCTCATTTGGAATCCATTACACAACATAATAGCTTCGTCTCTAGTTCCCAACGGGATCTTCCAACATACACTATGAAAATACCTCAAAACTTTACAAAAAGGAAAATTCACAACTAGCAGTCTCTGCTCTGAAAAATATGGAACCCTTTCTCAGCTTCAGATTTCATATTTTATAGCCTTCAGCTGAGCTTTGTGAAAAGATATTTTTAGACAAAATATTCCCCCTCAAAATATCTTTCTGTTTGGGGTCTCTATCAAAAACCAAAAATGATGAATAGGAAAACGGCCTCTCATCGTCTGCATAATGGTCTTAACGAAGGCGCTAACTAAAAACATAATAGTTAAGTGGAAAATAAAAGTGCAGTGGGTGAAACGAAGATTTCACCTGATTTTACAATACTAAAGAAATAAAAGTAAAATGGCCACCTGGGCCAGAACATGAGTGTCATTTTTTAGGATGAAGAGGATTGCATGTTTCTGGCTGACTTGGAAGTGCTGATGATGCAGACGAACCAGTTTTGCACCTGAGAAAAGGTAGCGACTGGTGAGATGATGTGGAGGCAAGTGTGTTAACGTACTCACTACATTTTTTCCATATGTTATCCCCTGGCGACGGCATAGTGACGAAATTATATACGAGAGCTTGAATATATGTTAGCTCAGTGTAATCCACTTGGACGGCCAGGCGCTATTTAATTTGGCAGAGAAGGGAGAATTCCTTGCTTAGGGCGGCAATTATTGTTTTCGCCTTTAGGCAGATAGTTTTCTTCAAAGGTAAATCAGTCTAGTTCATGACGACTGTCAGCTTCTGTTCATAGACCGATAGCCCTAAAAACGCAATTGTTTCAGGCTCCCAGCATGATGGAAGACCTGCCTTTACCAGCTCATCCCACTCTCGCTCAAACTGTTCAACTCCCCTGGCAACTTGTTCTAAACCACTCAGTGCATTTGCACATGCAGTCTCTCTTTCGATCACTCTCCTGACTTCCATCACTCCTCTGAAATGGTCTTTAATTCCCTAAGTGATCATTTCTTCAGGATCCAATCCGTTCAGGTAGCTAATGTACCTTTTATCTATTGCCACCTTTGCTTTTGCTTCCTCTTGACCTTACTGCAACTTTACTCTAAATAACTAGACCGTAATATTCTTATCGTCCATCAGAGTGAGGTATTTCCAATTCTTCCTCACCTCTGATATGATGTCTATCCAGACGAGGCACCTAGCTTCTAGAAGGTTCACATTGCCCTTCATCTGAGTGTTCAATTATTTGATGGTTTTCTCTTGTAGCAGCTTTTCTCTTTTCTTTCTCTCAACCTCGTCTTGCAGGGTCGTTACCACCTTATCATTTGTTGCCACCTTAGCTTCCAGTTCTTGTATCCTATGGTGTGTTGTTCGGGCTTCATTTTCTAAAACCTGCAAGTCTGACAAGGCTTTATTCAACTGCTTCGGAGAAGTTCCAGGTATTAGTCATCAGTATTTTTCACTTTTTGGTGATGACTAGTTGTAACAGCCAAGTTTTCTAGCAGCTGATCTAAAAAATTGTCAAATTTGTCAGCTGGAAAACAAACATAAACATTTTTTTCCCTCCTACCTTTTCAATCCACCCATGACGAGATGAAAACCTAATTATCAAGCCCTATCCAGCCTCAGCCATACTAGCTTGTCCATCAGCTCCAAAGAAACAATCCAAATCTGTCCAAAGAAGTCTCCCCTAAGTTAGGTAGTGGTACTTTAGGCATTTCTCCCTGGGAAAATTATCCTAAAGCCAAAGAAACTCTATCTGCTACAGACCATTCATAACAGACCTTCCCATTCTGCAAATAAAGTTGGTTACACCCTTAAGTCGCACCACTAACAAGCCCTAAAGTCTCAGCAATGCACATGCCCTATGTCAAACTGATAATAGATGTTTTTACAGTGTTTCAATGGATCTTTCAAGAACAGAAATGTACCAGCATCCCAGAAGACATTATTTGGCTCAACATGAGAAGACAGCTGCTTCTCATGTGATTTTGAGCCTGGGATGCAGCTACAGGGCAGAGAGTTGTTTCATTAAGCTCATGCGATCACAGTCACAGGTTAGTAAATTATGAATGACAAGAAGTGCTTTGAAAATACTAACCAAACTGCTTATGATGTCTAAAGAGGCACAGAGATATTTGAAAATCAAAATTACATGTCTCAGAGAAGTGCCCATCTTGACTATTATCAATTTTTTATTCTTTATTTTCTCAAGCATGAAAAGGTAGTGAAAGGAAAAATAACACTGTTAAAAGCTGATGAAATGGCATCACTGAGAAAAACCTCCTTCATTTTATAAGCAGAGGGTTGAGGATTGAGAAAAACTTCTTCATTTTATAAGCAGAGGGTTGAAGACTGAGAAGGCCTCCTTCATCTATAAGCAGAGGGCCAGGGATAAAGTTTGTTTTTAAGTTTTTCACTAACTGTAAAGACAAATTTTAGGTACTGTGGAAGACAATTGAAGGTTTCTGAATAAAAATGATGTTAAAGGTAGAGGCAAACCAGTGGTGCTTTTAAAAAATTGTTTACATGAGTTTCATTGTTATTGAATTACTATGTGAAGCTAATGGGTTGAATATCAATGAAGAAATATTTTTAAGTATATAGCCAAAGGAGTCAAACAGTCTTGTTCTCAAACTGACTTCTGCCATCAAGTATAAAGGAAACCACTATCAGTATGTTCATCAAACATTCTTCATTTGGTTGGAACAGAGGTTGAAAGGAAACCAGGCATTTTTCAAAGTAAGCCTCCTTCATAAACAAAGTAAAATGGCTCACCATTGTTTGAGGATGAAAATCAATTATTGCAGGTGGAAAAGTTTTCAAAAAGGAATGCTCTCAAAAGGGGTGAAATGAATGAAAATCCATGTTTTGTGCAGACCTCCTTCACAGAAGAACAAAGGGACAACCTTCCCTTGTTCACTTTTCAACTCTAGCTCATCATCCCCTGTTTTATCTCCATAAAGTTGAAAACTGGATTATTTTGTCAATCTAAGGATAGTTAGTGGATTTGGTGATGGAGACCTCTTGTAAACAAGATTTTCACTTACAGTTTCAAATGAGTTTTTGCACCCACAGTCAAAAGAGAAGCTCAAAAAGCACCTAACAGTTCGATCATCTTCACATTGAGCATTATCACCTTTAAAGCAACAGAAGCAGAAACTGTCAAATTAAGATAAGTTATCTCCTTGCAAGTAGGGGAAAAGATGCTTCACAAATCAGTGGGTTTCCTTTTCAATAAGAAAAACATTTACTGATGATTAGCCTTCAAAGTGGTTTTCTCACGGTGAAAAGAGGTCACATGTATAAATACCTCCAAAAACAGTCACCCACAGTACTTTGAAGAGGCCTGGTCGATTTTGGGTTTGTTTTATTTTGAAAAATCATAAATGATAAGGTTGTGTTTCATTTGTTGTTTCACAACCAACTCCTTTTTCAAAAGGGACCTTCAAAACCCTCACAAAGTAACCACAAAGGTAATCGACTTTTTCAACTTCAAGAGGATAAAAAGACCGTTGTAAGCCCATTTGAAATTCTCAAAATGCAAACAACATCTCATCTTAGCTGCTCACTGGACCGAAGAGAGTTTTCGAGCAAGTTTGAATAATTTTAAAGCCTTTTGGCCTGCGCGGCACGCCTGGAAAAGCGCGTGGTGCATTCAGGAGTCATTTTACAAAGAGATTGTATTGTTGTGTGGCACACCTGTAGCGGCGCGCTGCGCACCTTTAGGCGCCGGTCACGACCGCCCACCATCGACTCAACACCTTGTTTGTTGCGCGACGCTTACCCTTTTGAACGTGCCTTGCATATTTTAACACTCAAAACTCCTTCAACAAGCCCTGAAAGCTGCTCAACTCTTCAAGCAAAGGCCACCATCGATCTTCAAGGTATTTGTTTTGCCTCCTTGGTATATTCTACTTTCTAAAAGGGTGATCAATGCTGTGTTTTTTCAAGACTAAATGGTGGCGAAAAAGTGGAGGTCTTGGTAGGAAAATCAAAATGATTTGTTAAATTTATTGACAAAGTTTGTTATGGTGGGAGGCTAGTAGAGTGTTCATCTTAGTTTCAACAGGCCTAAATCTATCCTCAAGACAATGATAAACCATAACCTCTGTCAGAAAAATGTAATGAAGAAACAGTGGTAAGGAGGGTTGAGTGTTCGGTTTAAAATCCGAGATTGTTGTGGCTATGATTTCCCAACATTGACATAGTGAAAGTGGTTTGTTTATATTGATGTCAAAAGGCCTAAAAAATACCCTCAAAATAGTGCTAAAACATAACACTACCTGTAGGTCCAAATAAGCACAGTAGTAGAGGTTATGTCAAATTGTTGAAGATGTCCTAACTATGATAAGACAAAGCTAAACCTTTGTCAGCAAAATGTAATGGTGAAGCAGTGTTTGTAAGGAAAGCATAGTGATTATTTGAATAAGTGAAACAGTGAAACAATTGTTGCCTCATTTGTCTCATAAAACAAGTTGTGGTGAAAAATCCTTTAAACTCAGTTTGAAGGTGTTTTATCTACCTGTGTATGTGAAACAGTGAAATACAAGAGAAGTGTTTTTTATTGAGAGGGGTGTGTTGTTTTCTGCAAGGCTGCCTTGCTTACACCGAAACAACAAGAGCTTTGTGACCTTACCCAAACAAAGTAATCATTTGACTGTGTATACCTTTTTATTTCATTGTGTGCTTGCTATTATAACTATTTGTTGATTGGCATACAAAGGGAGACAAGCAGTTATTTGTAAGGAGCGGAGAGCTGATATTCAAGAACCATTTCACACAACATTTGAGGAAATTTTTCCTTGGTCAAACAGTGACTAACAAAGAGGACAGAGTTGTGTTTGAGAAGAACTTTCCACAGGCCATTTGAGGCAGCTTGGTGTTACAAAGAGCATTCAAAACAAGATGCCTCCCAGGCATAATAGTAGGAGTGGCTTGCATAAGAGATTTGAGCCTGTTTCCACTAAAGAAGTGAATTCCCACCCATCCGTCTTGTTCAATTTCCATGAGGTTGGGTGTTTATATTTTTGTCAAAGAGTGCAAGAGGTGAAGAGATTTTCTCCTTTGACACATCTTTGCGCTTTGAGGTTTCAAGACAAGAATTTCCAGCTGGCAGGCCTTGATTTCAAATTCTCTCCAAGGTCCATCTCCAAGGCCACTAAAATCCCTTATATTTGGGAGAAGTGGTTTAAACAAAGCCACCTAGACTCAGAAGATTGCAAGCCCTTTCTAAAGCCTGAGCACAGAGATTCATGTCCTGCCATTTTCCCCTTCTCATATCTTTTGACAAGCTACGCCCCCCTCATGAAGATCATCATGAAATACTTCACTTGTGAGGGAAGATTCTCCCGAGTCTATGTCTATCACATTCGATTGCTCATGCATTTCACTAGGGCCAAATTTCTAAATATTCCTTTATTCTTACACAGGAGCATTGAGAAAATGGCCTCCACTGTTCAGAAGAAGCCTCCTTCACAGCAAACAGCCTACCTCTTCCATCACTCTCTCATCAAAGTCATGATTCTTCATCAGCTTGAAAAGAGGGAGGTCTCTTGGGATACTTTCATCACCCATCCGGATTTCTCCACTGTCCCTCCGGTTCATACATCCCCTACACCTCCTACTCACCATCCTTCGCCCTCTTCTAGCAAACCTATTCCCAAAAATCTCAAGTTTACCACATAACAAAAAAAGGAGCCTGAAGAAGGAGAAGAGCATGACCATGATGAGGAAGAAGGACATGAGCAGGAAGAGGAAAGTGATGATGAGCAGCAGCAAGGGGATGAAGAAGAAAGTGTTGATGAGTAGCAGCAAGGGGATGAAGAAGAAAGTGTTGATGAGCAGCATCACAGTGAGACAGAACAGCATGGGCATGAAAGTGCTGAACAAGAGCAGCATGAAGGTGATGAATAGGGGCATCCAAAAGATTTTGAACAGGAGCAGCATGAAGGTGATGAATAGGGGCAGCCAAAATACGTTGAACAGGGGCAGCCACAGCATGATACACAACAGCTACAGGATGAGGGACAATAGCCTCATAAAAAGGAACAGCAACCTCAAGAAGAAGAGGGACAGCATGATAAACATATGCAAAATAGTGAGGAGGACAACCGTCAAAAGGAGATGCAAAAAGACAACCTAGGCATCCATGAAGAGATCCAAGACATTGGATAAAATGAAGGGCAAAGTGACAAGGGTAAAGAGCCCATGGAGCATGTGCTAGCTGCCTCTCCTAGGAAAGGGGCCATGCTCTCTTCTCCAAAAGTCGCCAAGCCCCGGGAAACAAATAAAAGGGTGCCTAGAGTTGTAACTCCAAATGTGACTAGGGCCCTCCGAAGCAAGGGAAAATTTCCCAAGAAACCCATGGTCGAATTTCCCAAGAGGAAGAGTACTAGAGGAGCCACCCACAGCAAAGGGAAGGGCAAGGAAGAAAGCAGTCATGAACAGGAAAGGGAATTTGACATCATCCAAATCCAAAGTGATGATAGTGATAATGAATCCCGGATCCTAGAAAATCTCTTGATCCATAAAGAAATCCAAATTGATGCCTTGAGGGCTGATCTTCATAGAGATAGGAACTTCAATCACTTTTTGCAAGTTCAAAACAAGCAGATGAGTGTTCATATGGCTTTTTATGAGACACGAGAAATCAAATACAAGAAGAAGGCCTCCAAAGCACAAGTGAGGTTGGAAGAACTCATGGGTGAGTTCGATGAAAGTGAAGGTGAAGATCAGCCTAGGCGAAAGAGGCCAAGAACCATGGGGCTAAAAAGGGCCCTTGAGAAGCAAAAAGAAGAGGAAAATGCCCTTCTCCAATCTACCCCTCTCACTACATTGTTCGAACAAGAGATAGAGAACAATTGGGAAGCATGGCTTGAGAGAGTTAATGATCACTTGGAGAAGAAATTAGAGAAGGCAAACAGGGACTTGGACCTTCAAAGGAGAATGACAGGGCATTATAAGAAGCTAAATTAGTTTGCCCGATGGAAGTTGAAGGCTGCTCAAGAAAAACTCAAGGAGGCCAAAAGGAAGTGCCTGGCACAAAAATTGAGGAAAGACACCTCAAGAATCCAAATCTTGGCCTCTGCTTCACAACATGTTGTTGAAATCCCTTGAGGGTCATGCTCGCCAAGTTTGGGCGAAATTTGACATATTTTGGTTTTTTTTCATTTTTGGGTTTCTGGCCAAAACTCATGGGCATTGCCATTTCAGTTTGGGGCATCCTCAAAAGATGAGAATGGTATCATTGGATGCCATAATTTCAGAAGCACATACTTAGCGATTTTCAGGACATTTGAAGATCATTTTCTCCCCCGAAATGGTGAAAAATGCTCGCTTTTTCTACACTCTGCCCAGTTTATCAGCGAGGCTTATTTTTTGGGTTTTTACACATAGGTTTGTTTTTGGAGGACTTATAGTGGTCATTTGGGTGAAAAATAAACATTTTCAGAAATTAAACACTCAGAGCTTTCCAATTAGCTATCATGAGCCTCATTTAGACATCGGGAAGGCTTCCAAAAGTTGCCAGCAAGTCAGGGGACCTTTTGCTGATGTATTTTTTGAGTATTTTTGTAAAAATTGAACCTTTCAAAACTGCTTTTTCCTCATGTGCGTTTAGCTATTTTTGCACATAAGAAGTTATGAAAAGTCAATTTATTTCCCTCTTTTAGCATTTTTTAGATATTTTATGAGATATTTTGTGCCTTGGGCTTTGCAAAGCCTCAAGGACAAGATAAGATATTTTGGATAGGCCAATGAGATTGCAAATTGAACTAAGAGGTTTTCCTCACTTGGGCCTATATATTCCAAAGGATTTCATTGTAAACAAGGCTGAACTTGATGATAGAAGCAATATATGGTCATATAAGCTTTGGAAGAAATACTTTTCTCATGCTTTTGGATAGTCTCTTGGATGTTCTTGGATGATGAAAGAGGATTGTTGTTGGATTCCATGACTTGGTAGAATGGTATAATGTCTCTCTCTTTGTTTTGTTTCCTATTTTTCATTCATAAATCCATGTTTCTTGCTTGTTGTAGAACAATAGAGAAAAAATTTGAGACATGCCCTTGGAGGCACCTCAAATTTCCTGTTTCTTCATAGCTTCTATGTTTTCTTCATTCTTAGTCACATTAAAGAATTCTTGATTTCTCTTTAATAACTTAAGGATATTGTTGCTTGTTTCATTCATGGTTTTATGCATGCTAAGTATGATTTACGGTATGCCCTGCTTACTCATGGCTAGCCATAGCTCCATCTATGAAATTTCTCTTTGACTGATTAGATTGTCATTTGTTGAACCAAGGAGGTCTTGTTCTGATCTTGCCCTTTGCCTAAGACTATGCAATCTTGTTTTCAAAGTGCCCAATAGCTTTAATTATTGTGTTTAGGCATTCCGACATAGTGATTTGAGTTGTTTTTATGTATTAAATGTTTTTCCCCAAAGTCTGATAGCCATTTTCCAAAGTTAAAGAGCTATATATCTCTATGCATGGCTGGAATGTTTATTTCAATACATTGATTAGCTTAAAGTTACATTTCTCATGATTAATGGTTTGCCCTACCATGTTTATGTCAGCTATTAAAATAGTTATGCTTGAAATCCTTTGTTATTCACAAAATTGATGTCCATCTTACTCCATTTTGCCCAAAGATCCATTTTACCTCGAAACAAATCGGCCCTTCAACAACCTTGTATCACCATCTGAAATTTTTCTTGACCTTTTCGACCCCATAGCCCAGTTGATCTGAAATCTTTTTACCTATCTTATATATTTGATCAGTTTCATCCCTCACAACCTAAAAACCAAAAAACCAAAAACCTACTTCATAACTAGCCTAAAATTAGAACACAATAAGCAAACACACAGATATCCCTTACATAAATAGAGAGAGCCCTCTCTAAGTCCAGGAAGGCTAGGTCCTTGGGCTCCAAAGACTGGTTTGATGTTACACTGTCATTTGGCTTGCCAATCAGCCAAATCACGGGACACTAACATAATGGCGATCATGGTGGGACTCTGAGTGATAAACAAACTTAGTTTCCCTAAACCTTCAGAAACCTATGAGAATACTATCTTGTGGACTTATCCCACCACTCACTAACATAATGGTGATCATGGTGGGACTAACTGAGTACATAAAAATCTAGAAAACTCTTGTAGATTCATTAGTCATTCAAAATTTAAACAGGCAAGCAGTCCATAGAATCATTTAGAGTAAAATCTTTTTTTTTCACCACCCTAGCGAAGTGATGAATCAGGTTTAGAACACTCTTACAAACTAGGTTGCACATAAAAACTCAGAAAACCCCAAAAGCTTCCTTAGATTGTTTTTTGACAGTATTGGTGGTGGACCATACACATATACCTCAAAACAACTAAAAATCCACCTGGCGACTCCACTAACCTCCAGTAGGCCTTACTACTTTACTAAACTCTAGGCTACTATCCGATTGAGCCACCTCATCGCCACACTAACATAATGGCGATCACGGTGGGACTCTGAGTAACAAACAAACTTAGATTCCCTAAAAATTCCAGCAACCTTAAGAATACTATCTGATTGACTTATCCCACCGCTCACTAACATAATGGCGATCATGGTGGGACCTTCCGAGTTAGTGACAATCTAAGTACTCCTTAGTAACTCTCGAAGTCTCAATCAAACTTAGAAAACTTAAGTGTTGTTTGAAGAGTAGAAGCTATCTTTTTCACCATCTTAGCAAAATGATGATTCAGTTATAGGAAACTCTTCCAAACCATAAGCTACACATAAAAACTCAAAAAACTCCAAAACATCCCTAGATTGGATTTTCCTAGTTATTGGTGGTGGACCATAGCTACATCTTTATGAAAACAACCAAGTTCCACCTGGCGACTCCACTAGCCTCTAGTAGGCCTATTACTCCACTAGTCCTTATAAAACCTCCTGGGAATGCATTAAGCGATCCCAATCATGCTGATGGTGGACAACACAGTTCAAATCCTCCACTTGGCGACTCCACAACCTTTGTTGGACCAAAAGACTCCACTGGTAGAGAACTTTAGACTGATTGAAAAGACACAGTGACCCTATCTAATTAACAAATATGGATCCAAGGACACAAAGGAGATATGCTCCGATGAGCAGAGAACATATCCCTGGATTCCCACATAAAATTCCTAAATATGTAAATTGGATAGAAAACCTACCTATATTTCGAGATGAAAAGGTTGATGACCCATTGTTACATCTCATCAATTTTCATATACATGTATGGAGGTTAAAGGTTGAATGGCATGAGGACTGCCTCATGAAAATGTTCATGGGTACATTAGAAGGAAAGGCAAGAGAATGGTATGAAGGCCTAGAACCTGGCATCTTGTTTTCTTTGAAATATTTCCACAAAGTATTTTGTAAACACTATATAGGGCATTGTCCATCTCTATCATTGGCTGAAAATTGTTGTGATCAATCTGAAAACCTCATACAACACCTTGTAAGCATTGATGAAAACTTAGGAAATTGGCATCCTGAGGATTATTTAGAGGAGATCCATACTTTTCTTACCCAAAATAACCATCAAGATGACCAAGAAGAGTTGATCCTAGATGAAATCCTTCAAAAAATAAGAGAGGATCCACAAGAGCTCTTTGAAAAGGTTGAAACAAATAACAATCCATCTGCCCTTCCTTGTAAAATACAAGAGGACATTCAGCCACAAGATCAACTTCCACAAAAAATGGAAAGAAATTGTTGCCCAATCCAAAGAAAACAGAAAATACCTCCTCATTTAAGCGCGTATAAATAGATGGATGTTATCCCTCTTTAACACTTACCTACTAAAGAAATTGCTCATAAACAAACAAAAGAACAAATTGTTGTTGAGGTTGAAATACTTCCTCAAAAAGACATTCATCCTTGTGAGCATTCACAAAAGGAAGAGAGACATCATAGTTCCACCCAGAAAAGGAGTCAGACACCACTCCTTTCAACAAAAGAAGAAACCAATGAAATCCTAAGCACACAACTAGCATCCAAACCTTTTTGTGAAGAATATATGTATGTGTTTTCTATTACTAACTTATCTACTAATGTATTTTCTCATACTAAAAGTACATAAAATATTGATGCTGATACTACAATATCTTCTCAAGAAGACCTAGTGCTAAAGAATAGTCCTACTCATAAGGATAATGGCTCACGAACAGGAATCATCTCACTAAATCAGGGTGTACCAAGATTGCTTGAAGGTAGCATAACATTACTTTCTGAAGTTTCCAAATCAGATAATCATAAAGAGGGAGAAGGGATTCTTTCTCAAAAGAATCCCAAGGTTAGTCAAGTAAAGGAGGGAGTAATCCTAAATGAGGTCTATTGTTCAAATCCTCTAGGCCAGCTATTATTCGAAGACCCCTTTGCTGTTTCCCTAGAGACCTTTAAAGAAGGAGTAGTGTGTTCTACCATGAACAGTTTGCTACAAAGTATGAGGAAAAAATTAAGCACTACTGTCCAAAAACAAATGAAGTGGAAGTGGCCTTTTGTTTCTTCAGCATCATGAAAAAATAGAAACAAATTCCCTCATGGAATCATCTACTTGACTGGATATATTGGAAAGAAGAGTTCACCAAATGAATGTATGTTGTGTATAGTTTAGATTAGGATAGATAGATAGCTGTGAAAAATAAGCTCAGCCTTGTGAGCATCTTTTCAGTTTTAGATTGTTTGAAGAAAAAGTGAAAAAGCAGAAAATACAAAAAAAATAGAAAAATAGAAAAGAGGGTGGTTTGAAAAATAGAAAGAAGGCCCCATGTTCAAAAAATAGTCATTCAGAAAGCGTGCAAGTCTAAATTCCGCTACTAGTGCTCAAATGTCTTGTTCAGTTATCTAGCCTAATCATAGCTGAACATGTTTTAAATTTATTTGCTAATAAGTTAGTGAGTGGAAAATATGGTCAACATTGTGTAAGCTTGACTTATCAAAGAGAGTAGATTAGGAAGAGATACTGGTTCCACATGCTCAAAACATAACCAAAGAGGGAAGCGGGGATGAAAAACAAATTGTGTATCCTAGCCCCGTTTCTTCCTAGTTTTCATTTTATGCAAAATAATATTTGTGTGCAGCTTGTATTTCGTGCCACAAGTACATAACAAATCAGACTGTCTAACCCTGATTTGATCATTTTTCAATTTCATGTTTTAGATTATAGAACAAAATCCTGTCAAACAGCTTAACCTTGACAGTTGATCTAGCATAGGTAGAGCAATGAAGGAGTTCATCAGCTTAATCTGAACTCCCGGAAGATATAAGTGTAGAAACTAGATAGGTTCATTTTAAAATATATATATATATATTCAAAGGGTTGCTAGTCCAAATGCACCCAAAGGAAGAAAAAAATGTTAGGAAAGATAGTGGGGTAGGTAGAAATATCATTGATGCTAATAATGTTTTCAATTTTCAGAAATAGCATCAAGGAAGAATGAAATTTGCGCCAATGGATAAGGCACTGGTCTTCATAAGCCAAAGATCTGAAATTCTAGACATCTCCTGAAAAGGAGCTGCGCTCCCCAAATGGAGCCACTGTTAGTCATCAGTATTTTTCACTTGTTGGTGATGACTAGTTGTAACATCCAATTTTTCTAGCAGCTGATCTAAAAAATTGTCAAATTTTCCAGCTGGAAAACAACCATAAACATTTTTTTCCCTCCTACCTTTTCAATCCACCCATGACGAGATGAAAACCTCATTATCAATCCCTATCCAGCCTCATCCATACTAGCTTGTCCATCAGCTCCAAAGAAACAATCCAAATCTATCCAAAGAAGTCTCCCCTAAGTTAGGTAGTGGCGCTTTAGGCATTTCTCCCTAGGAAAACTATCCTAAAGCCAAAGAAACTCTATCTGCTACAGACCATTCATAACAGACCTTCCCATTCTGCAAATAAAGTTGGTTACACCCTTAAGTCGCACCACTAACAAGCCCTAAAGTCTCAGCAATGCACATGCCCTAGGTCAAACTGATATTAGGTGGTTTTACAATGTTTCAATGGATCTTTCAAGAATAGAAATGTACCAGCATCCTAGAAGGCATTATTTGGCTCAACATGAGAAGACAGCTACTTCTCATGTGATTTTGAGCCTGGGATGCAGCTGCAGGGCAGAGAGTTGTCTCATTAAGCTCCTGCGATCACAGTCACAAGTTAGTAAATTATGAATGACAAGAAGTGCTTTGCAAATACTAGCCAAACTCCTTGTGATGTATAAAGAGGCACAGAGATATTTGAAAAGGAGAATTACATGTCTCAGAGAAGTGCCCATCTTGACTATTATCAATTTGTCATTCTTAATTTTCTCAAGCATGAAAAGGCAGTGAAAGGAAAAATAACACTGTTAAAAGCTGATGAAATGGCATCACTGAGAAAAACCTCCTTCATTTTATAAGCAGAGGTTTGAGGATTGAGAAAACCTCCTTCATTTTATAAGCAGAGGGTTGAAGACTGAGAAGGCCTCCTTCATCTATAAGCAGAGGGCCAGGGATAAAGTTTGTTTTTAAGTTTTTCACTAACTGTAAAGACAAATTTTAGGTACAGTGGAAGACAATTGAAGGTTTCTGAATAAAAATGATGTTAAAGGCAGAGGCAAAGTAGTGGTGCTTTTAAAAAATTGTTTACATGAGTTTCATTGTTATTGAATTACTATGTGAAGCTAATGGGTTGATTATCAATGAAGAAATATTGTTAAGTAGATGGCCAAAGGAGTCAAACAGTCTTGGTCTCAAACTGACTTCTACCATCAAGTATAAAGGAAACCACTATCAGTATGTTCATCAAAAATTCTTCATTTGGTTGGAACAGAGGTTGAAAGGAAACTAGGCATTTTTCAAAGTAAGCCTCCTTCATAAACAAAGTAAAAGGGCTCACCATTGTTTGAGGATGAAAAGCAATTATTGCAGGTGGCAAAGTTTTCAAAAAGGACTGCTCTCAAAAGGGGTGAAATGAATGAAAATCCATGTTTCTTGCAGACCTCCTTCACAGAAGAACAAAGGGACAACCTTCCCTTGTTCACTTTTCAACTCTAGTTCATCATCCCCTGTTTTATCTCCATAAAGTTGAAAACTGGATTATTTTGTCAATCTAAGGATAGTTAGTGGATTTGGTGATGGAGACCTCTTATAAACAGGATTTTCACTTACAGATTCAAATGAGTTTTTGCACCCACAGTCAAAATAGAAGCTCAAAGAGCACCTAACAGTTTGATCAGCTTAACAATGAGCATTATCACCTTTAAAGCAATAGGAGCAGAAACTGTCAAATTAAGATAAGTTATCTCCTTGCAAGTAGGGGAAAATATGCTTCACAAATCAGTGGGTTTCCTTTTCAATAAGAAAAACAGTGACTGATGATTAGCCTTCAAAGTGGTTTTCTCATGGTGAAAAGAGGTCACATGTATAAATACCTCCAAAAACAGTCACCCACAGTACTTCGAAAAGGCCTGGTCGATTTTGGGTTTGTTTTATTTTGAAAAGTCATAAATGATAAGGTTGTGTTTCATTTTTTGTTTCACAACCAACTCCTTTTTCAAAAGGGACTTTCAAAACCCTCACAAAGTAACCACAAAGGTAATCGACTTTTTCAACTTCAAGAGGATAAAAGGACCGTTTAAAGCCCATTTGAAATTCTCAAAACACAAACAACATCTCATCTTAGCTGCTCACTGGACCAAAGAGAGTTTTCGAGCAAGTTTGCAGAATTTTAAAGCCTTTTGGCCCATGCGGCGCGTTCAGGATTCATTTTACAAAGAGATTGTATTGTTTCACGGCCCGCCTGTAGCAGCGCGATGTGCGCCTGTAGGCGCCGGTCACGACCACCCACCATCGACCCGACACATTATTTGTTGTGCGGCACTTACCCTTTTGAATGTGCCGCGCATATTTTAACACTCAAAACACCTTCAACAAGCCCTGAAAGCTGCTCAACTCTTCAAGCAAAGGCCACCATCGATCTTCAAGGTATTTTGTTTGCCTCCTTGGTATATTCAACTTTCTAAAAGGGTGATCAATGCTATGTTTTTTCAAGACTAAATGGTGGCGAAAAAGTGGAGGTCTTGATAGGAAAATCAAAATGATTTGTTAAATTTATTGACAAAGTTTGTTACGGTGGGAGGCTAGTAGAGTGTTCATATTAGTTTCAACAGGCCTAAAGCTATCCTCAAGACAATGATAAACGATAACCTCTGTCAGCAAAATGTAATGAAGAAACAGTGGTAAGGAGGGTTGAGTGTTCGGTTTAAAATCCGAGATTGTTGCGGCTATGATTGCCCAACATTGACATAGTGAAAGTGGTGTGTTTATATTGATGTCAAAAGGCCTAAAAACTGCCCTCAAAATAGTGCTAAAACATAACACTACCTGCAGGTCCAAATAAGCATAGTAGTAGAGGTTATGTCAAATTGTTGAAGATGTCCTAACTATGATAAGACAAAGCTAAACCTATGTCAGCAAAATGTAATGGTGAAGCAGTGTTTGTAAGGAAAGAATAGTGATTATTTGAATAAGTGAAACAGTGAAACAATTGCTGCCTCATTTGTATCATAAAACAAGTTGTGGTGAAAAATCCTTTAAACTCAATCTGAAGGTGTTTTATCTACCTGTGTATGTGAAACAGTGAAATACAAGAGAAGTGTTTTTGATTGGTAAGGGTGTGTTGTTTTCTGCAAGGCTACCTTGCTTACACCGAAACATCAAGAGCTTTGTGACCTTACCCAAAAAAAGTAGTCTTTTGACTATGTATACCTTTTTATTTCACTGTGTGCTTGTTATTATAACTATTTGTTGATTTGCATACAAAGGGAAACAAGCAATGATTTGTAAGGAGCAGAGAGCTGATATTAAAGAACCATTTCACACAGCATTTGAGGCAATTTCGCCTTGGTCAAATAGTGACTAACAAAGAAGAGAGAGTTGTGTTTTAGAAGAACTTTCCACAAGCCATTTGAGGAAGCTTGGTGTTGCAGAGAGCATTCAAAACAAGATGCCTCCCAGGCAGGATAGTAGGAGTGGCTTGCATAAGAGATTTGAGCCTGTTTCCACTAAAGAAGTGAATGCCCACCCATCCATCTTGTTCAATTTCCATGAGGTTGGGTGTTTATATTTTTTTCAAAGAGTGCCAGAGGTGAAGAGCTTTTCTCCTTTGATGCATCTTTGCACTTTGAGGTTTCAAGACAAGCATTTCCATCTGGTAGGCCTTGATTTCAAATTCTCTCCAAGGTCCATCTCCAAGGCCAGTAAAATCCCTTATATTGGGGAGAAGTGGTTTAAACAAAGCCACCTGGACTCAGAAGATTACAAGCCCTTTCTAAAGCCTGGGCACAGAGATTCATGTCCTGCCATTTTCCCCTTCTCATATATTTTGACTAGCTACGCCCCCCTCATGAAGATCATCATGAAATACTTCACTTGTGAGGGAAGATTCTCCCGATTCTATGCCTATCACATTCGAATGCTCATGCATTTCACTAGGGCCAAATTTCTAAATCTTCCTTTCTTCTTACACAGGAGCATTGAGAAAATGGCCTCCACTGTTCAGAAGAAGCCTCCTTCACAGCAAACATCCTGCCTCTTCCATCACTCTCTCACCAAAGTCATCATTCTTCATCAGCTTGAAAATAGGGAGGTTTCTTGGGATACTTTCATCACCCATCCGGATTTCTCCACTGTCCCTCCGGTTCATACATCCCCTACACCTCCTACTCACCATCCTTCGCCCTCTTCTAGCAAACCCATTCCCAAAAAGCTCAAGTTTACCACATAACAAACAAAGGAGCCTGAAGAATGAGAAGAGCATGACCATGATGAGGAAGAAGGACATGAGCAGGAAGAGGAAAGTGATGATGAGCAGCAGCAAGGGGATGAAGAAGAAAGTGCTGATGAGCAGCATCACAGTGAGACAGAACAGCATGGGCATGAAGGTGCTGAATAGGAGCAGCATGAAGGTGATGAAAAGGGGCAGCCAAAAGATGTTGAACAGGAGCAGCATGAAGGTGATGAATAAGGGCAGCCAAAATATGTTGAACAGGGGCAGCCACAGCATGATACATAGCAGCTACAAGATGAGGGACATCAGCCTCATAAAAAGGAACAGCAACCTCAAGAATAAGAGGGGCAGCATGATAAACATATGCAAAACAGTGAGGAGGACAGCCCTCAAAGGGAGATGAAAAAAGACAGCCTAGGCATCCATGAAGAGATCCAAGACATTGGAAAAAATGAAGGGCAAAGTGACAAGGGTAAAGAGCACATGGAGCATGTGCTAGCTGCCTCTCCTGGGAAAGGGGCCATGCTCTCTTCTCCGAAATTCGCCAAGCCCTGGACAGCAAAGAAAAGGGTGCCTAGAGTTGTAACTCCAAATGTGACTAGGGCCCTCCGAAGCAAAGGAAAATTGCCCAAGAAACCCATGGTCAAATTTCCCAACAGGAAGAGTACTAGAAGAGCCACCCAAAGCAAAGGGAAGGGCAAGGAAGAAAGCAGTCATGAACAGGAAAGGGAATTCAACATCATCCAAATCCAAAGTGATGATAGTGATAATGAAGCCCGGATCCTAGAAAATCTCTTGATCCATAGAGAAAGCCAAATTGATGCCTTGAGGGCTGATCTTCATAGAGCTAGGAACTTCAATCACTTTTTTCAAGTTCAAAACAAGCAGATGAGTGTCCATATGGTTTTTTATGAGACACGGGCAATCAAATACAAGAATAAGGCCTCCAAAGCACAAGTGAGGTTGGAAGAACTCATGGGTGAGTTCGATTAAAGTGAAGGCAAATATCAGCCTAGGAAAAAGGGGCCGAGAACAATGGGGTTAAAAAATGCCCTTGAGAAACAAAAAGAAGAATAAGATGCCCTTCTGCAATCTACCCCTCTCACTGCATTGTTCGAACAAGAGATAGAGAACAATCGGGAAGCATGGCTTGAGAGGGTTAATGATCACTTGGAGAAGAAATTGGAGAAGGCAAACAGGGACTTGGACCTTCAACGGAGGATGACTGAGCATTATAAAAAGCTCAATCAGTTTTCTCGGCGGAAGTTGAAGGCTGCTCAAGAAAAACTCAAGGAGGCTAAAGGGAAGCGCCTGGCACAAAAATTGAGGAAACACACCTCAAGGCTCCAAATTTTTTCCTCTACTTCACAACATGTTACTGAAAAACCCTTGAGGGTCATGCTCGCCAAGTTTGGGCGAAATTCGACATATTTTGGTTTTTTTCCATTTTTGGGTTTTTGGCCAAAACTCATGGGCATCTCCATTTCAGTTTGGGGCATCATCAAAGGATGTAAATGGTATCATTGGATGCCATAATTTTAGGAGCACATACTCAGCGATTTTCAGAACATTTGAAGATCATTTTCTCACCCAAAATGGCGAAAAACACTTGTTTTTTCTACACTCTGCCCCATTTATCAGCAAGGCTTATTTTTGGGTTTTTACACACAGGCCTATTTTTGGAGGACTTCCAGTGGTCATTTGGGAGAAAACTAAACATTTTCAGAAAGTAGACACTCAGATATTTCCAATGAGCTATCATGAGCCTCATTTCGACATCAGGAAGGTTTCCAAAGGTCGTTGGCAAGTCAGGGGACCTTTTGCTGATGTATTTTTTGAGTATTTTTGTAAAAATTATACCTTCCATGAGGGGGTTTGCATGCCATACTACCTTTATACTCACTTAGCCCGCACATATTTTATGGCTCTTTTCTTTGTTTATTTAGGCTTTTTTATTTTAGCTTAAGGTGAGGGCTAAACCAACAACACACCACATTTGTCGGGTCCTCCAAACACTGCAAAAACACAAGTTGTGTGCCAATTTGGAGAAATGTACTTTTGGCATGACCCAGGTAAAATATCTGGGATACATTATTAATGAGTGGGGGGTTCATGTGGAACCAGCCAAGATCCATGTCATTTGGGATTGGTCATCTCCAACCACTCTAACATAGCTCCACAACGTTCTGGGTTTTTCCGATTTCTACTAGGTTCGTGCTGTGGTTCTCATATCACTTGGTTTTTGAGCCAAGTCACCAAGGGAGGAGCGAAATCAAAATTATTTTGGTATGAACCTCAACAGAAGGTGTTCGCAAATTTGAAGCATCACCTCTGCTTTGCACCAGCGCTCACATTACCAAACTTGTAGCAACCATTTGATATCGAGACATATGCCTCTGACTATGCTATTGGGGCATTACTTACTCAGCAGGGAAATCTAGTGGCATATAACAATGAAACACTTTCAGACACAGTCCAAAAGTATCCCACCTATGAAAAATAAATGTATTCCTTTGTGCAAGCCTACCGAAAATGGAAATATTACATTTTGTGGAAGGAAACGGTCATCCACACAAATCACCAACCCTTGCAGTTCATACATATAGAAGGGAAGTTACAAAATTATCGCCATAAAAAATTGTCCAAATAGCTGCAATAGTTCCATTTGAACATCAAATACAAGAAGGGTGTTAGTCATCAGTATTTTTCATTATCTAAAATTACTAAATAGATTGGTTCTAGATTTCTAAAAACAGCATTCTTTGAACATTGTGAGTTTTAGAAATCTCACTACCTTCATTATCCTTATAGGAAAATTTTCACTATTTCATCAACTTTCCATTCCATGGTCACCCTATCACTCCTTAAAAATCTTCCTAACCTTGTGTCTATCATTTTCAGTCTCCTTTCCTACCTATGACCTCATTGCTCTGTTTTTTCCCTTGCCCATAACTCCACTTTCTACCTAGGGTTGCTTATAGTCTAACTCATTCCCATGATCTCCAAGTTCCTCAAGCATTGATGGTCTCAAAACTATCTCTTCGGGCTCTTTATATAGATCAAGTACATTGGATTTTGGATCTTCAATACAGCATTTTGACAGATACTCTGTTTTTTTCACTCGAAGCCTGCAAGCCAATTTTCAAGTCAAAGATCATGGTCAAAGAACACCCCACTAGGTCAATTAGGGTTTCATATGTTCCAAAGTCATCATTTCCAAAGAATACTATCATTCAGTTTCAGAGTCTGCATATGAGGTAATGGACAAGCTTGATACTTTTGCAGGAGTGTTAAAAAGTCTATCAGCAGAAAGTTGGTGAGGTAGGAGGTCTGCTCCTGAAAGAAGACATCTTGCAGCAATGGAGAGAATAAATACTTGGTATTGTAGGTAACTAGGGTTTTTCACTTGATAGTCGAGCAGAGTGCCAACACAATAATCAATCGCAGAAATGGCATAGGGAAGGTAAAGAGATGAGTTAGACTCCATGATAAAAGCAAAGGAAGGATTGTGAGGGTGTTGTTGTATGCAAGCATCATGTAATGTTCCCACAATTTTAGCTTCCAAGATAAATGGAACATTAGAGTTAGCAGCAGCTTTAGCCGGTGAATAAATGAGTAGAAAAGCCCATAAGTCTCCTAAGGAGGATAAAAACATTCCAAGTGTGAAAGGAGACACTCTTTCTAGCTCAATAAGACACCTCCATGTGTGAACAGGGTTAAATTGAAGCTTCTTTGACTAAGTCAACAACACAGTTTTAGTGGAGGAGGAATCCTAGGATGGATAACGCAATTTTGGAGGGAGATGTAACTTGGGTTAGAAGTAACCTAAGTGAGTGGGGCCAAGGGCAAGCAAAATCATATCTTTATAAGGAAGAGGATGGCAGCATCATGCCTCATTTTGTGTATTATTATTCTTGGCTGACAATAATTGTTGCTGTTGAGAATGCAACACGATGATGAGCTTAGTGGAAAGAAGTCGCCTTCACTAAGTGGGCCCGCAAGCTATTTTTGGCGCAAAGTATATTTTTAGACTATGTCTATTTTTAGACATATGGATCATGTTCTATGAGTTGCAGGATTCTATTTGTGGATGGTTGGTCAAGTTAGAAAAAATAGATGGACTTCTATTTTTGCATATCAGAATCTATTTTTAGATTTTAAATAAAAATAGATATGTCGAATACATAGCCTTAATAATATTTGGACTCTTAAACATTATCTTATCCTTTGAGAACTTCGCTATGCACATGTGGCACATGTACCGATGCAAGGAATTACGCTATTCCTGAGGGTTTAGTGGAGCTATTGCATGGAGACTTCAGTTAGAACTCAGGTGACAGAGTTTGGTGGAGTTGATTGAGGAGTTAATGGAGTTGTGTTCAGTTAAAAATAGTTGAGCTAGTTGTATCTAGTCTAACTGATTGATACACTAGTGAGAGTGGTGTGAATTAATTATTAATTAATTCACTAATTATTAACCAATAAATCAACTAAAGAATACATCAGTTAACTTCAGTGCATGGACAGTTTCAGTGGAGACCAGTGAAGAGGTAGGTGAAAGAGCAAGTGTGACTATCAGTTGTGACCATACCGGTGCATGAGTTTGCACCACACATTGATGGAGATGCCAATTAGGATTGCGTAGTGCATACCAGGTAGATTCAAACTCAAATTGGGCCATTATTCATCTTGGATTGCGCAGTAGAGGCAGGCTAACAGGTGGAGCAGATTGGAGCATGTGTTTTGTTAGATCTGAGCTTGTGTAGTGTGTAACAATTGGAGATTGTACTGAGAGCTTGTGAATAGTTTGTACAATGATTTTTACATGATCTCTATCATTATAATATATAGATAGTTGGGGGTTTTCAGCTTTAAGCTTTCCCATAAATACTGTGTTTATATGTGTGATTGTTTATGGTTTTAATGTGCGCATGCGTTTTTTTATATTTCCGAAATTAATGATCAATAGTAGAAGAGGTTATGCATTATTCATGAAGCTCAAATAGTGTTTGATCAGGATAATCTCAGTGAATAATTTAACAGTTATTAAAATTTCTACAGTTGCTGCTTTGCTGCTTAGCAAAGCTGCAGTGTTGTTTAGCACTGGGTGTTCCCGGGCGGGAATCCCACCTCTTTCCTTTGAGGATCTCATTGGGAGAGTTTGCATTCATCATTCCACATTATTTTTTCAGGCCAAGCTTCAGCCATCTTCATCAGCACAACTCTGCCGGAGATTGTGTAGTGTTGTTGGATGCAGCAGTGGAAGGGATTGGAATCCCAGCTTCTGAGCTAGTTTCTCATTGGAGGAAGGTTTCCTTCACTTGAGAGATCTATTTGGAGAGCTCCAGATCTTATTTCAGATATGTGGTATCATACCACTCATTTCCCATACATTCCCAGCATTTTTTCTGCTAGGGAATGCGTTATTTTGGAGGCAGTGCTCATTGCATGGTTTGGTGGCACCATTGCAGTGTTTCCTTGTGATTGAGAGGTTTATCCTTTCATGGGAGGAAGCCCTTGAGGGATCTACAGAATATCAAACATATTTCAGCCTTCTACACTCATGTACTTCAGTTTTGCAGTGGTTATTCATTAAATTACTGAATCTCCCATTTTGTATGCAGAGTGTTTGATAAGAAACCCTTGTCGGGTTATCTTGTATTTTGTATAAGCAGAATAGATCTCTGTTCTTCAGAATTTATAATAAATATATGAGTAGATCTAGTTTTTTCCTTCATTTCTAAGTGTAAACCCTCTCTTAGACTGTGCAGTCCCTTGAGTAGCTGCTCCGGCATTTTGCAGTCTTGGGGTTTTAGCACTTTTTAGAAATCCTAGGTGTGGGAGATCTATTTAACCCACCTAGTTTGCTTTGTTTCATCTCTAATATTGGATTTAGAATTTATATTAACTAATATATGGGATCCAAGAGTCCATTTTATTTTTTTATTGCAAATGTTGCTGGAAATGCGTTTTTATTGCTTGATTTATGAGCTATCCCGAGTCGGGAACATTACAGTGGTACCAAAGCATGATCTCTGGCTCAGCCTGTGTGATCCAGCTATCAGAAGAAGGAGATATGGAAAGAATCCAGAAAGCTTCAGTATGTGAAATAATAAACAAATACAAGCTTACAAAGCTTCTTCCAAAATCCATGCAGAGCTTTCAAGGAGAGCTGAAGAAAATGAGATTGGAGATGGAATCTCCAAAGGAGGTTGAATCTAGAGCTGAATCTAGATTTCCACATGGTGAGTGTGAGCATGAAGTTGCACTCCATGATGCACGGTGAAGTCAAGTGCCCAGAGCTATCCTAATATGGATGGGAGGATGAAAAATGCCTAAGAGGAGAACTCTTAGTGATTTGTTGTAGGAGTATGAATCTCAAACTGAGAGGTTTAGAGATCATACTTATTTCCAAGAGTTTTGAAAGATCTAGGTGGAGAAGAACCAGTAGTAGGATGAAGGTATATTTCTTCTATCTACTTTTGTCGGATCACCTACATGTTCAGCTAGAGCTTGGGTGAAGGAGCTAAACTCCTATTTGCAGCTGCACCATATTTCCGGAGATGAAGCATTCAGATTTGTAGCGCTGAATTTTAGAGGTAAGGCTCATGCATGGTGGATTTTTGAATCTTATTCCTTAAAGAATGCCAACACTTTCTCTTATGCAAGATTCATAAAAACATTGATGGAGAGGTTTGGTGAAAAACATCCTAAGACACATGAGCAAGGAAAAATTGAGAAAACAAAACACTTGCATGTGATGGAGGAAACTCCATTTCAGAAAACCATGGGAGAAGTTGATGTCTTGCATTACACTTTTCCGGAAGCAAAACCTCCAGTTCATATCCTTGAACAAGAGGGCAACAGCGTTGTCACATCTAGAGCACATCCAGTACCTCATGCAGAGGGAGGAGGAGCACATGCTCCCACAGGAGGGATTCTTGTATCTTTGCAAGAAGTTCCCCAGGATCTCATACATAGAGGTCCAAGCACAATCACTGAGCAACATGATTGTGCAGCATTGCAGCTGGAAGGAGAAGGAAGGAAGGAAGATCAGCATCATTTGATTAGAGGCACACACCCTTCTCTATTTCAGAGATCCAATGCAAGGAAGAGGCAGACTGATTTGCGTTGTAAGGGCAGGGGCAAGGTTGCCCAATCACATGAGCAGTCTACTCTCGTCATTGATGTCTCACTACATGGAGGCATTCCACCTCGAAGGCCACCTGATCTAGAGTTGATAGAAGACATTTTTTCTATGGATTCACCACTCTTGGATTTTGGAGAGGTGAAGAGTTTGGAGAAAGACTTTGGCATGGGGGATGTCAAAGTAGCAGGCAGCAGCATGAGGAGAGCTTCACATGCTAGATAACCAGCGCTTTCTTTGAGGAGGATTGATCCTTATTGGATGTCTCGGCTTTTGGTGGAGTACTCCAAGGATCTTGGTGCATGCATGATTCTTGATGACCCGGATGGAGATGATAGATACATGGTGGATGATGTGGTCATCTATTCCTATGGCAGGATCTTCTTGACTAGATATTCTAGTCTCAAGGAGAAGTTGCTACATGCAGCACATGAGGACTTCTCTTCTATGCACTTTGATGCATATTTCCAGTTGATGGAGGAGTTCACTTGGGAGGGCATCCAGCATGACATATATCAGCATATGGATAGATGCATAGCCCGAATGGTGACAGAGAGGATGTCACAGCCACCTTCCTACTCATTGGGAGTGAGGGATAGTTTCCAGTTGAGCCATTTCAGCTCAAGACCTCAAGTACATAATGGAGGAGGTATCATTTAATGTTTTGCATTGTACTTCTTTCCCTTATTTGAGCAGCATAATGTAACAAGAGGAAATATTTCTACTTGCATATTATATGATGATTTACTTGTAGCTACTTGTAGCATTGATGTTGGCTATCCTTTTGATGAATTGTGGGGGAATCCATATGTCTCTTGGTGTGCACTAATGACACCATATTGATACTTCATGTTTTCATCTTATGAGATGACTATGGCAACAAGAAAGTGGCTAGCAAAGCACTTGTTATTTATTATTTTGATACAGGCCAAGGATGCACTGCGCTGGTTCCATGAGAGGGACCAAGATTCACTCTCCGGTTGTCATTTGGCAACTTTTTTTTATTTCATCTTGCTTCCATGTATTGTTGATGTGTCTTTGTTCAAGGGAAGCTTTGTATGGAGAGAGGAACCAATTGGATGGCATGGCACCCATATGATAGAGCAGCAGAAGACTTGTTGGTATGGGGCATCATACAAGTTGACCTTCAAGACCTTACTCTATGGCTTGTATGAGGGAGAGATGAGGCAGCAACAAAAGTTTTTTTTGCTATGGTTGCACTTGGGAGAGTATGGGAAAAAATATTCCCATACTTTTCATGATATTTCTGAAGAGAAGAAGGGCACATTCATGGTGCAAGGAGGCTACCCTTCAGTATTGGAGGATCATGAGAGACTTCCATGCCGAAAGATGATCTTCTCACATAGCAGCATGATGGTGGATGGCTTTGGCATGTGGAATGTCAAAGGGAAAATTCATGGAGCCTTATTCTTGAGGCCCACAGCGCTGTCACATGGGAGTGTGTTCTTATAGAGGGAGTGTTCCAAAGAGTATGTGTATCCCTTCTCCTTATAGAATTTTGTGAGGGAATCCTCATGGGGGAGCTTATACATGGACCTCACTTTTAGCCTACTCACTATGTATGGTAGGAAATGTATTTCTGTACTTGTTGATTACTCCATTGAGTATTTGTGTTTTCCCACCATGTTTGAACAGTGCATTGCTCCTCAAAAGAGCAAGAGTATTTTTGGGTTTCATGGTCACTTTAGGGCCAATGTTGATGATGATAGTAGCCCATATATACATGAATTTGGGCAAGTGTATTGTTATTTTATATATGTAAAGCTGATATAAATTTATGCTTACTTCCCCATGTTGGGAGAACAAACATATACAGCTTGTAACTTGTTGCAGGACCACTTGCCTTATGACATTCTCAATCAGCAGTTGGGAAAACTGTGTTGCATCCACCAGAGAGACCATATGTATCATCCAAACTTGCAAATTACCGTTAGCCATTTTCTGATTTGGATGCCATGTGGTGATGATGTGCCATTCATCTTGAATGGAATGGTTTGGGTTGGCATGACTCATGATTTTGGAGGAAGAGTCCTTGGAGGCTCAATCTTCTTCTTGCCATTGGAGGGAAATCATGTTTCAGCCCAAGATCAGCATGCCCTCTACACTTATCATGAGTGGAGAGGAGGACAGTGTGGGATAGGCCCTCTTTCCTATCATGTACATTCATTCAGACCACCTTCATTTCAGGAGCACAAGGTGGAGGAGACTTTTCATGAGTTACCATGTTGGAGGGTGACTCACTTCATTTGGATGATAGCATGGGTGAGGGAGGCACTCATTCACCATGTTGGTCATCACTCCTAATTTGTGGAGGCCATGAGACAGTTAGCATGTTTCCATTCACACTTTCCACCTTTGATTGATGTAGACACTTTGGTTTTGCACACTTGGGAGGAAGCATGGGATGACAGTTTATTTGCAGATCCTCTTGATGCAGTGATGGAGGCTATTGATGAGAGGCCACATGAGGAGGAGGGGAGATATTTTTCTCTCCTTATGCATTTTCTTGAGGAAAATCAAATATTTTGGAGGGGAGGACTGTAATGTTCCCACAATTTTAGCTTCCAAGCTAAATGGAACATTAGAGTTAGCAGCAGCTTTAGCCGGTGAATAAATGGGTAGAAAAGCCCATAAGTCTCCTAAGGAGGATAAAAACACTCCAAGTGTGAAAGTAGACACTCTTTATAGCTCAATAAGACACCTCCATGTGTGAACAGGGTTAAATTGAAGCTGCTTTGACTAAGTCAACAGCGCAATTTTAGTGGAGGAGGAATCCTAGGATGGATAACACAATTTTGGAGGGAGATGTAACTTGGGTTAGAAGTAACCTAAGTGAGTGGGGCCAAGGGCAAGAAAACTCATATATTATATAAGGAAGAGGATGACAGCATCATTCCTCATGTTGTAGATTATTATTCTTGGCTACCAATAATTGTTGTTGCTTTGCTTCTTAGCAAAGCTGCAGTGTTGTTTAGCATTGGGTGTTCCCGGGCGGGAATCCCACCTCTTTCCCTTGAGGAGCTCATTGGGAGAGTTTTCATTCATCATTCCACATCAGTTTTTTAGGCCAAGCTTCATCCATCTTCATTAGCACAACTCTACCGGAGATTGTGTAGTGTTGCTGGGTGCAGCAGTGGAAGGGATTGGAATCCCGGCTTCTGAGCTAGTTTCTCATTGGAGGAAGGTTTCCTTCACTTGAGAGATATATTTGGAGAGATACAGAGATTATTTCAGATCTTTGGTATCAGACCACTCATTTCCCATACATTCCCAGCGTTTTTTCTGCTAGGGAATGCGTTATTTTGGAGACAGTGCTCATTGCATGGTTTGGTGGCTCTGTTGCAGTGTTTCCTTGTGATTGAGAGGTTCATCCTTTCATGGGAGGAATCCCTTGAGGAATCTACAGAATATTATACATATTTCAGCCTTCTACACTCATTTACTTTAGTGTTGCAGTGGTTATTCAGTAAATTATTTAATCTCCCATTTTGTATGCAGAGTGTTTGACAAGAAACCCTTGTCGGGTTATCTTGTATTTTGTATAAGGAGACTAGATATCTGTTCTTCAGCATTTATAATAAATATATGAGTAGATCTAGTTGTTTCCTTCATTTCTGAGTGTAAACCCTCTCTTAGACTACGCAGTCCCTTGAGCAGCTGCTCCGGCATTTTGCAGTCTTGGGGTTTTAGCACTTTTTAGCAATCCTAGGTGTGGGAGATCTGTTTAACCCACTTATTTTGCTTTGTTTCAGCTCTAATCTTGGATTTAGAATGTATATTGGCTAATATATGGGATCCAAGAGTCCATTTTACTGTTTTATTTCAATTGTTGCTGGAAATGCGTTTTTACTACTTGATTCATGAGTTATTCCGAGTCGGGAACATTACACGTCCTAAGTTTTTCAAAGGTGAATTTTTCATGCTTCAAGAGAAAAAGAAAATTCAATTCATCATTTCAGTCACCTAAAAGTCAGAAGTGTCAAATAAGGTAAAAAACATGGTTTGAAACTCCATGGTACAGACAGAAGAAGGTTTTGATAGTGCTGCTATGAGAAAACCTCTCAAAGATGTTTAATAAGCTTACCATTACTGAATGAACAAAAGAGATGTGTTAAGATTCAAGGTGAAAGGTGAGTTTAGTATTGTAAAGTAAATCACAAAATTTTTGAGGATGATGGTATGTGTAAACATCACAAGAATCATCAAGGTAAACATGTCAAGTCTTCAAGGAACAAAAGGAAGAGCCACCTCAAGTGTTTCCAATCACCTGCAAGCATAAAGGCATAAAGAGTATTAGTGAAAGAAAGTGGAAAGGGCTTTAAACCTTAGAAAGTGGGCTTGCCAAGATTAATATCAAATCATAAGCCTATATAAACTCATTTTATACTTAAATGAATCATTGATGCCTTGCAAAGAGTTAAAGTTTTCAAGGAGAGAAGAAAATTTGAGTTTTCAAGTCAAACTGGGAAAATTTTTGTGGCGCTACGCCCCTGGCTTGCCGCTGCGTGCTTGGAGTCGGGTGTTGCGCCCTTGACACTTTCCTCCTGTGTATTTTACACAGGCGTTGAGCGCCTGGCAAGGCATTGCGCCTTTGCCCGACTTGCTTGACAGGCCCAGTAACGAAGGCCTTTGGCGTTGCGCGCTCAGGAAAAGCACTTCGTCTTGACGCTAGGCGCTTGGCCAGAAGGGCCTCCTACAACATTTCAACACTCAAAACCACTCAAATGTGCTCCAAGTCGTCACTAAGGGTTTTCAATCAATGCTAAATGGTAAGTACAGCTCATCAAGCCCTTCTTCAAGAATTTTTACGGTTTGCAATTGAAAGGATTTGAAACCCAAAGGAGAAACCATAATTTTCATGCTTGACATCACTATTTAAAAACATTTCTTCATCTGCATGCCAAGAAGACCAGTCATAGCCAAAAGGAGTACATTGTTGGAGATTTTTCACTCACCTAAGGTTGTGCCTACACTCACTCCATTCACTAAATCAATCCCTTACATTACAAAAAGATTGACAATTTCATTACCTTATTTCATATCCATTTGCCATCAGTGCAAGGTGTTTTAACACAGATTTTGAACAATCAGCAGAGGGTAGTCATTTATTTTTGTCTCTCACTCACATTCATATACCTTTAACCTCTCTCACTCATCTCATTCACTTGCAGAACTGCCTCTTTCATCACCATCCCTTAAACTCATTTCCATTTACAGTCTTGGGGCTTCAAAGGCAGAGTGGTCAAAATGTCAAGAGGGAGAGACAGTAGCAGTAAAGAAGAAGGAAATGAGGGGGCTGATGCAAATGAGGAATCAAGCAATGAAGAAAAGAGCATTGAAGTCTGTGAGGCAAATGTTAATGAAGAAGAGGTAAGTGAAGGTTAGATGTCAATAAGACAGAGAGAAATAAGACAGAGACCAGCAGTGATAATGTTGGCAGTGGTAAGGCAGAGAGAATAAATGATGATGGAGATAGGTCAGAAAGCCAAAAAATTAGTGAGGCAAATGTAAATAAAGAATAAATCAATGATGATGTGAGACAAAGAGTGGTGATGGCATTGGGTCAAAGAGCCATGAAGAAATCAGTAAGGCAAACAGCAGTGAGGGTAAGGAAAATGAGGTAGGTGCCAATGAGGGAAAGCCCTTAAGGAGGCTAAACAGAAAGAAAAACTTGGTAACTTGGTTGATCCATCCCCTACAAAGCCTCCCAAACATAATCAATTGAACAAAATCCAACTTTGGGCACATTTTTCACTTATGAATTTTTGACTGTTTTGAAGGGCCAAAGGCGCAGCGCCAATGGTGTTGTGCTCTTTTTTTGGGCACTCTTTTGAGGAATGGCTTAAATTTTTGGAATACTTAGGCAAATTACATCATCCACAAAAAATTTTAGATCATTTGGAGCAGAACTGGTACTCCAAAAGTGCCAAAAACACCCAAAAAATCACCTTTCTGCCCTATTTTCAGAGTTGGCGTTGTGCCCTGAGCAGTATTGGGAGATTGAGTTTTTTAGCACGTAAATGTTCAGTTAGAAAAATAAAGGAATTTTTGGAAATTAGACTGGACAAGCTTTCCAATTAGCTATCATGGAACTCATTTGGACACCGAGAAGGCCTCCAAAAATCATCTGCAAGATTACCTATTTTCCCAGTGCAGGCACTGCGCCCTTGGCTTTGGCGTTGCGCCCTTGCCTGCAAAGTCAAAAAAAGACACAAATTTATTAAAAAAAATATATTTTTGAGGAGTTTTAAGCCAAATCACTCCTATTTAGCTCAAAATTTATGTTAGGAGATATTTTGCATTTATTAGATTAGGATATTTGTGCCTTGGGCCTTGCATGGTCTCATAGGACAAATTTGGCATTTATGAGTAGTTAATGATATTTTCAAACCCTAGTTAGGGTTTTGGTCCTCCTTTATATTTAAATACAGCATTTAGGCCTCATTGTACATGTTGGTTGATTGTGGAGAAAAACCGCATAGACTTCGATTTGTGAGGAGTTTTTGGTTTTGGAGCATTGTGAAGGTTTTGAACTGAATATCAACGAGACAAGAACTTTGCAGGATTCATGAACATGGCTAATGGTGATCTCTTTCTCATTTTTTACCTGTCATCTTATGTTTTACATATTGTTTCATCTTTCTCTTGCAATGAGATAGAAATTTTAGCTTAAGGTATGCTGTCAAAAGCACATTAACTCTGTCTGCTTCTTTTTCTTTCATGTTTTCCTCTGCTAGGTCAGTTTAGAGAATTATTAGTTGCTCTCTAAACCCACTCAGCTTGTTTATCTAAAGAATTATTTAATGGAGTCAGTGCCAAAGTAGTTTATGGTTATCCCTGCCCTTTGGAATCACTTAAACACTGTTTTTGAGGTCTTTACTTCGAAGTATTGCTCATTAGGGTTTTCACTGAAGAGGTTTAGGGTTTTCCCTGCCCTTTTGTTCATCTTGAATGGTTTCTTTGAAGTTATTTGTAGTATTATTAAGGAATATTAGGATTTAACTGCTTCTTGATCATTACTATATGTTATCTTAGATGTTTTATTTTCCTAAAGGTGAAATCACTAGAGACTTTACAAGTTTACTGCTCTCTAGGGTTTTGTCGGATTGTTGTCTTAATGTTTTCTTGTTAGGGTTTAGTTAAAGAATTTATTGGTATGCCCTGTCCTTGGTTATTTCCTTATGCATAGTGATCTCAAATGCCCTTCTTGTTAAATTATTTGTCAAATGATTCTTAACTGCCCTTTGCACCTACTTTGTTCACAATTTAAAGTTCCCTCCACTCACATAAGCCTTGAAGATCCATTTGGCTTTGTTATACTTGCCCTCTGAAACACCCGTAACCTATTGTTGTAATTTTCAAGGCCTTTTACAGACTCCATAGCCCAATGGTCTAAACCTCTCCTACTCTATATGTTTTTCTTGAAAACCTACCCAACCAACCAAACAAACAAAAAAACCCTAATCCTTATAACTATCCTAAAATCAAAACCCCTAAAAGCTAGCAAGTTACATCTTTCATACAAATATAGAGAGAGCCTCTATGAGTCCAGGAAGGTTAGGTCCTAGGACTCCAAATACTGGTTTGATGTTACCCTTGTACATTTGGTCTTGCCAATCTGACAAATTATGGGGAACTAACATATTGGTGATCAGGGTGGGACCTTCTGAGTCAGTGACAATCTAATTATTCCTTAGGACCTCAGAAAACCCACAAGCATCCTTATATTGGTATTTAGTTGCTGATGGTGGACAACAAGTACATCCTTAAGACAATAAACATTCTCCACCTGGTGACTCCATTGGTCTTTAGTAGCCCTGTTGACCCCACTACTCCTCACAGACTCCCCTATGAATGCATTAATCAATCCTAATCTTGTTGATGGTGGACAACAAAGTTGAAATCTTCCACCTAGTGACTCCACAACTCTCAATAGACCTAAAGACTCCACTGGTACAAGACTCTAGACTAGTTGAAAAGATGCAGTGACCCTTTTGATTAACAAAGATGATTCCAAGGATACAATGCAGGTATGATCCAATGAACAGAGATCATATCCATGGATTCCCACACAAAATGCCTCAGATAAATTGGGACAAAAACCTACCTATGTTTCAAGATGAAAAATTTTATGACCCCTTGTTACATCTCATCAAATTTCATATACATGTATGGGGGTTAAAGGTTGAATGGCAGGAGGACTGCCTTATGAAAATTTTCATGGGGAAATTAGAAGGTAAAGCAAGGGAATGGTATGAAGGCCTAGACCCTAGCACCTTGTTTTCTTTGAAGGATTTCCACAAGGTATTTTATGAACATTATAAATAATATTGTCCATCTCTATCATTAGCTGAAAGTTGTTGTGATCAATCTGAATATCTCATACAATACCTTGTAAACATTGATGAAGATTTATCAAATTGGCATCCTGGAGATCTATTAGAGGAAATTCATGCATTTCATACTCAAGATAACTGTCATGAAAACCAAGAGGAGTTGGTTGAGGATGAAATCAATCAGGAAATAAAGGAAGATTAACAGGATCTCTCTGAAGGCACAAGTGTTGATTCTTCATCTCTTCTAGGTGAGGCTCAAGAAGACTTTCAGCCTCAGAATCAGCCTTCACAAGAGAAAGAGAATTGTTGTAGTTCTATCCAAAGAAAGAGAAAAATTCCTCCTCTTTTAACTGAAGAAGAAATAAATCAAATTATAAACATGTAGCCAGCCTCTAAACTTTCATGTGAACAGAACATTTCTATTTATCTTCCTGCTAATCCCAGCTACCACGGATTATAAAATGGATTTGTAGATCAATTCAAAGAAAAACAATCTGATAATCCAATATGTATGATTGTTGACGTTACTTATATTGATGATTTTCCAAAGTTTGATCAATATGATGATGGTTATGTTCTCCAAACAGAAGCTAATCTTTCAGAGCAATCAGCAGTTGGTTTGTGGAAGGAAGTTCAGTGTCATCAACTTGAAAACAGTAATTAGCCAATACATATCAGCTATGACACTATTGAGGAAAGTCTAGAAAATTTGGAAGTAAGAGAAGCATCTCTACCTCTTTGTTCTACTTCATTTCAGTCCATCAGAAATAACTTTCATATGATTGGAAATCAGCAGTCTTTCAGTTTTGATGTTGAGGTTGAGGAAGATAATGAACTTCTTGAGGAAGTTGTTGATAAGAAGCCTTTTCCTGAAATGGTGGAGAAAATCATTTGCGACATAGAATCTTCCTTAGCTCCATATTTGCAGCCACCAAGTTCCATTGAATGTCAAATTGCAGATGAAGGCTTGGAAATTGATAATCACAGGAGAGTTGTTGTACTGCCTTCTCAAGAATATTCATTGCCAAAGAGTACTCATGCTCATCAACATGATGGCCTTCACAAAGAATTCAGCCCACTCAATCAGAACATGTCAGGTTTTCTAGAGGACAACATTGCAATATATGATAAGTCTGACAGTGCAAATGATCATGAGGAAGAGGTAGAGTTTATTTTCCAAAATAATCCCAAACTTAGCCAAGTGGAGGAAGGAGTAGTCCTTAATGAAGCTTATTTCTCAAATCCTCTAAGCCAAGTATTGTTTCAAGATCCCTTTGCTTTTTTCTTAGAGACATTTGAAGAGGGAGTAAAATATGCCAAAAGCAGTTTGATGCAGAGTTTAAAGAAAATTTTAGGCACTACTATTCAAACACAAGTGAGGTGGGAGTGGCCTTTTGATTTTTTTCAGCACACTCAAAGAGCTGAACAAATATCACTCATGGAATCATCTACTTGATTGATTATATTGGAAAAGGGAGTTCACCAAATGAATATGTATCACATGTAAGTTAGATTATGATAGATAGATGTGTAAATAAGCTCAGCACTATGAACATCTTTCTAGCTTTAGTTTCATATTGTTTTGACAAAAAGGAATAAAAATGAAATACAAAAACAAAGAAAAGAAGAAAAAGAGGGCATGAAAAAGAATAGGTACAACCCCATACCAAAAAAGAGTATTGTTGAAAGTGTGCAAGCCTAAATGCCACTCCTATTGAAGAAAAGAGAGTCTTGTTCAGTCATCTAGTCTAATCATGACTGAATATGTTTTAAATCTATGCTAATAGGTTAGTGAAAGAAGATTTTCCAAATCATGTAAACTTGGCTTGTCAGTAGATTAGATTGGGAAAGGATGTTGGTTCCCAAAGCATAAATCTGAACCAAAGAAAAATGAGAGGGATGCATAACCAATTCTGAATCACAGCCCTCATGTTTTCTAATTTTTTATTGAACTAAAATAATGTCTTTGTGCAGCTTGTCCAAAATGCCACAGCCCATGACAAATCAGATTGCTTAAACTTGGCTTGGTCATGTTTTCAATTTCATATTAGTAGGTTAGAGAATGAAAATCTGTCAAACAGCTTAACCTTGACAAATAAGTAGAGTAGGTAGAGAATAAGAGAGTTCATTAGCCTAATATGAACTCTTGGATGACATAAGGGTACAAGTAGATAGTATTTTATGATTTCAAAAGAAATAATGTCAAGGGTTTGCCAGTCCAAGTGCACCCAAAAGAAGAAAAAATGTTAGGCAAAATATGATGGGTAGGTAGAACTGATATTGAAGCAATCATGTCTTTTTATATTTTTGAGATCATAGCTTCAAGATAACATCAGAAAATGAAGGAAGAAGGATATGCAAAGTGCAAGTAAGGCATTGATCTTCAAAACTCAAAGATCTGAACTCTAAGGTTCTTGACACCTTCTGAAAAGGAGTTTCCCTCCCTAAGTGGAGTCACTGTTAGTCATCAGTATTTTTCACTATCTAAGGATGACTAAATAGATTGTTTCTAGATTTATAAAAAAAAAAATCTTTGAACATTGTGAGTTTTAGAAATCTCACTGCCTTCATTATCCTTATAGGAAATTTTTCACTATTTCATCAATTTTCCATTCCATGGTCACCCTGTCACTCTTCAAACTCTTCCTAACCTTGTACCTATCATTTTCAGTCTCCTTTCCTACCTATGACCTCATTACTTTGGTTTTTCCCTTGCCCATAACTCCACTTTCTACCTAGGGTTTCTTATAGCCTAACTCATTCCCATGATCTCCAAGTTGCTCAAGCATTGATGGTCTCAAAACTATCTCTTCAGGCTCTTTATATAAATCAAGTACATTGGATTTTGGATCTTCAATATAGCACTTTGACAAATACTCTGTTTTTTTTCACTTGAATCCTCCAAGCCAATTTTCAAGTCAAAGATCATGGTCAAAGAACCCCCCACTAGGTTAATTAGGGTTTCATATGTTCCAAAGTCATCATTTCCAAAGAATACTATCATTCAGTTTCAGAGTCTGCACATGAGGTAATGGACAAGCTTGACACTTTTGCAGGAGTGTTAAAAAGTCTATCAGCAGAAAGTTGGTGAGGTAGGAGGTATGCTCCTGAAAGAAGACATCTTGCAGCAAGGGAGAGAAGAAATACTTGGTCTTGTAGGTAACTAGGGTTTTGCAATTGATAGTCCAGCAGAGTGCCAACACAGTAATCAATTGCAGAAATGGCATAGGGAAGGTAAAGAGATGAGTTAGACTCCATGATAAAAGCAAAGGAAGGATTGTGAAGGTGTTGTTATGTGCAAGCATCCTAAGGTTTTCAAAGGTGAAGTTGCCATGCCTCAAGAGCAAAAGAAAGGTCAAGTCATCATTCCAGTCACCTACAAGTCAGAAGTGTCAAATAAGGTAAAAACCATGGTTTGAAACTCCATGGTATAGACAGAATAAGGTTTTGATAGTGCTTCTATGAGAAAACCTCTCAAAGATGTTTAATAAGCTTACCATGACTGAATGAACAAAAGAGATGTGTTAAGCTTCAAGGTGAAAGGTGAGTTGAGTATTGTACAGGAAATCACAAAAGGTTTGAGGATGCTGATATGTGTAAACATCACAAGAATCATCAAGGTAAACATGTCAAGTCTTCAAGGAACAAAAGGAAGAGCCACCTCAAGTGTTTCCAGTCACCTGCAAGCATAAAGGCATAAAGAGTATTAGTGAAAGAAAGTGGAAAGGGATTTAAACCTTAGAAAGTGGTATTGTCAAGATTAAGATCAAATCATAAGCCTATAGAAAATCATTTTATACTTAAATGAATCATTGATGCCTTGCAAAGAATTTTTCAAGGAGAGAATAAATTTTGAGTTTTCAAGTCAAACTGGGGAAATTTTTGTGGTTCTATGCCCCTAGCTTGGTGCTGCGCGCCTAGAGTCGAGCGATGTGCCCTTGACACTTTCCTCATATGTATTTTACACATACGTTGAGTGCCTGGAAAGGCGTTGCGCCTTTGCCCGACAGGCCCAGTAAAGAAGGCCTTTGGCGCTGCGTGCTTGGCCAGGAGGGCCTCCTACACCATTTCAACACTCAAAACCCCTCAAATGTGCTCCAAGTCATCACCAAGGGTTTTTCAAGCAATGATAAATGGTAAGTACAACTCATCAAGCCCTTCTTCAAGCATTTTTATGGTTTTAAATTGAAAGGATTTGAAACCCAAAGGATAAACCCTAATTTTCATGCTTAACATCACTATTTAAAAACATTTCTTCATCTGCATGCTAAGAAGACTAGTCATATCCAAAAGGAGTAAATTTTTGGAGAGTGTTAACTCACCTAAGGTTGTGCCTACACTCACTCCATTCACTAAATCAATCCCTTACATTACAAAAAGATTGACAATTTCATTACCTTCGTTCATATCCATTTTCCATCAGTGCAAGGTGTTTTAACACAGAGTTTGAATAATCAGAAGAGGGTAGTCATTGATTTTTGCCTCTCACCCACATTCATATACCGTTACCCTCTCTCACTCATCTCATTCACTTTCATAACTGCCACTTTCATCACAATCCCTTAAACTCATTTCCATTTACAGTCTTAGGGTTTCAAAGGCAAAGTGGTCAAAATGTCAAGAGGGAGAGACAGTAGCAGTGAAGAAGAAGGAAATGAGGAGGCTGATGCAAATGAGGAATCAAGCAGTGAAGAAAAGAGCATTGAATTATGTGAGGAAAATTTTAATGAAGAAGAAGAAAATGAAGAAGAGGTTAGTGAAGGTCGGATGTCAATAAGACAGAGAGCAATAAGACAGAGATCAGCAGTGATGATGTTGGCAGTGGTAAGGCAGAGAGCCGAAATGATGATGGAGATAGGTCAGAAATCCAAAACATCAATGAGGCAAATTTAAATAAATAATAAATCAATGATGATGTGATACAAAGTGTGGTGATGGCATTGGGTCAAAGAGCCATGAAGAAAGCAGAAAGGAAAACAGCGGTGAGGGTAAGGAAAATGAGGCAGGTGCCAATGAGGGAAAACCCTCAAGGAGGCTAAAGAGAAATAAAATATTGGTAACCTGGTTGATCCATCCCCTACAAAGCCTCCCAAAATTAATCAGCTGAACAAAATCCAACTTTGGGCACATTTTTTCACTTATGAATTTTTTACTGTTTTGAAGGGCCAAAGGCGCAGCGCCAAAGGCACATTGCCACTGGCACTACGCCTCTTTTTTGGGGCCCTCTTTTGAGGAATGGATTAAATTTTTTGAATCCTTAGGCTAAGGACATCATCCACAAAAAATTTCATATCATTTGGAGCAGAACTGGTACTCCAAAAGTGCCAACAACACCCAAAAAAATCATCTTTCTGCCCTATTTTCAGAGTTGGCGCTATGCCCTGAGAAATCTTGGGAGATTGTATTTTTGAGCATGTAAATGAAGTCCAATCAGAAAACTAAAGGAATTTTTGGCAATTATACTAGAAAATCTTTCCAATGAGCTATCATGGAGATGATTTGGACACTGGGAAGGCCTCCAAAACTCAGCTACAAGATGACCTACTTTACCAGTGTTGGCGATGCGCCCTTGCCTACAAAGTCAACAAAAGACACAAATTTATTGAAAAATATATTTTTGAGGACTTCTAAGGCATATCACTCCTATTTAGCTCAGAATTTATGTTAGGAGATATTTTTCATTTATTAGATTAGGATATCTGTGCCTTGGGCCTTGCATGGTCTCATAGGACAAATTTGGCATTTATGAGTAGTTAATGATATTTTCAAACCCTAGTTAGGTTTTTGGTCCTCCTTTCTAGTTAAATACAGCATTGAGGCCTCATTGTACATGTTTTTTGATTGTGGAGAAAAACCTCATAGACTTTGATTTGTGAGGAGTTTTTGGTTTTGGAGCATTGTGAAAGTTTTGAATTGAATATCAATGAGACAAGCACTTTGCAAGATTCATGAACATGGCTAATGGTGATGTATTTCTCATTTTTTACCTGTCATCTTATGTTATACTTATTGTTTCATCTTTCTCTTGCAATGAGATATAAATTTTAGCTTAATGTATGCTATCAAAAGCACATTAAGTATGTCTGCTTCTTTTGCTTTCATGTTTTCCTCTGCTAGGTCAGTTTAGAGAATTCTTAGTTGCTCTCTAAACTCACTCAGCTTGTTTATCTCAAGAATGATTTAATGGAGTCAGTTCCAAAGTATTTTATGGTTAGCCATGCCCTTTGGAATCACTTAAGCGTTGTTTTTGAGGTCTTTACTTCGAATTATTTCTCATTAGGGTTTTGATTGAAGAGGTTTATGGTTTGCCCTGCCTTTTTGTTCATCTTGAATGGTTACTTTGAATTTCTTTGTAGTATGATTTGTTAGGTATGTGTTATATTCTTTCCATGACTAATCACATGAGGGGGGGTCATAGGGGGCGGTAGCCCCCCCTATCAGGGTCCGGTGTAGCGCCTCGGAAAAAAAAAAATTGGTCCTTATTTTCTAGTGGGTGGATCCGCCCATGGTTCTATGCATGGGTTTGCACATGGTTTTGGGGTACGATGGTTTTTGGCCCCTGGTATTTTGTAGATCCGGTCAAGGGAACTATGGTTATGTTCTAATCCAGGGTTGATGGATTGGGGTTTATGTATGCTTCGGCATGTATATATATGTGTTGTAACACTAAAAGGAATATAATGAAAAATAAAGCTGGTCGTCCTGATTTGGGATCCAGGGGAATATCTTTGTGTTTACCTGTTTTATGTTTTATGCTCTCGCTACTATTTATTTTCTGTCTTTAAGATTCGTTTGCAGATAATTTCTATACAAGGTTGAAACCTACATTTGGTATCAGAGCCAGTTTCGGCTTCAAGGGGACGCCTTTGCTGTTGAGGGGTTTTTTGCTCGGGCTTGAGGTAGACCCTGTTCAGTGGGAGATCTGCGGGATCGATTCTTGCGGTGAAAGAAGATGGAAAGTGGATAGAAGATAGAGATCGAGAAATTTAATGGTCAGAGTTTTGAGTTGTGGAAGCTCAAGATGGAAGATCTGCTGGTGGATAGAGATCAGTGGATCGCGGTAGATCCGGGTACTAAACCAATGGAAATGTTAGATGAAGACTGGAAGAAGCTAGATCAGAAGGCAAAGAGCACAATACGATTATGTGTCTCAGATTCAATATTGTTGAACGTATCTGGGGAAGCTATGGCAAAGACCTTGTGGGAAAAGCTAGGGACTTTGTACCAATCTAAGTCTCTGGTGAATAAATTGTTCCTGCGGAAAAAGTTGTATAACCTGAGGATGAAGGATGGAGACTCAGTGGCAGAGCATTTGAATGCCTTCAATACTATGGTAAGTCAGTTGTCATCTGTTGATATTAAAATCTCATATGAAGATAAGTGCATCAGTTTGTTGTGTTCTCTACCAGACTCGTGGGACAGTCTGGTTATTGCAATAGGTAGCAATACAACTACCTTGAATTTTGATGACATTGTCTCAGCCTTGCTGTCGAAGGAAATGAGACGGAGAAATATGGAGGGTCGGAATGGAGATGCCTTATCTGTATGAGGAAGGTCCTAGAACAAAAAAAAGAATAAGGTTTCGAGTGGGAGATCTAAATCTCCTGGAAAGTTTGTAAAGGTGTGCTGGAAATGCGGAAATGAAGGGCACTACAAAAAGGACTGCAGATCTAAAGCTCCTGAGAAAGGAAAGGGATCTGATGATGCTCCTTCTGCAGAGGCAAAAACCACCTCAGATGAAGGTGGGGATGTGTATTTGGCTTCTTCTTCAAATACACATGTAGATCATGAGTCATGGTTGATTGACTTGGGTGCATCCTTTCACTTCACTCCCCATAGGGAGTGGTTCTGTGAGTATGAGAAATATGATGGCGGTGATGTCTTCTTAGGTGATGATAAGAAGGCCAGAATCATCGGACATGGAAAATTCAAGCTAAAGCTGCAAGGTGGAAGGATTAGAACACTTCCTGGTGTTCTACACATTTCTGCATTGGCCAGAAATCTAATTTCTGTAAGCAAGATGGATGATACAGGTGTAAAAACAGTGTTCGAGAAAGATACTTGTAAGATGGTTCGGGGAGCACTGGTATTAATGCGGGGAGTTTGGATTGGAACTCTGTACAAGCTTCAGGGCATCACTGTTGTTTCTGGGTGCAATAGTTCTGTGGTTCCCGAAAGTGGAGCGGAAATCCTAGAGGTCTCTAGAGAAAAGACCATGCTATGGCATCAAAGGCTTGGACATATTAGAGAGAAGGGTCTTCAGATATTGCATGGAAATGGTATGGTAGAAGGTATGTCTAATAGCTCTCTAGATTTCGATTTCTGTGAACATTGTGTATATGGGAAGTAGAATAGGGTGTGTTTTCCTTCTAGCGCTAAGAGGGTGATCAAGATATTAGACTTGTGCACAGTGATGTGTTTGGACCTGTGTCAGTTCCATCACTGGGTTAGTCTGTGTACTTTGTTTCATTCATAGATGACTTCTCAAGGAATACATGGATATATTTCTTGAGGAAGAAATCTGAAGTCTTTGATAGATTTAAAGAATTTAAGACTCTAGTGGAAAACCAGACAAAGAAGAAGATAAGGTGTTAAGCACAGATAATGGTGGGGAGTTCTGCAAGAAGGAATTTGAAGAGTTCTGTAAGAAGTGTGGTATATCACGGTAGAAGACTACTCCATACACACCTCAGCAAAACAGAGTTGCAGAAAGAATGAAGAGAACGTTGATGGAAAAGGCAAGAAGCATGCTCAGTGGTACCAGGTTAGGACAAGAATTCTGGGTAGAGGCAGTGGAGACTGCATGTTGCTTGGTTAACAGGTCACCTTCATCAGCGTTGGAGGATAGGACTCCACATGAGGTATGGAGTGGTAAGAAACCCTCTGTTTCACATCTGAGGGTATTTGGATGTGATGCATATGTACATGTTCCAAAGGAGAAAAGGACCAAGTTGGATAATAAATCTGAAAGGTGCATCTTTATTAGGTATAAGGATGGTTTAAAGGATTACAAGCTTTGGAACCCAGAAACAAGGAAGGTTGTGTACAGCTGAGATATTGTGTTTAAAGAGGTGAAATATGTTGTTAAACATGAAGTCCTACCAAAGGAACCTGAGAAGATAGAGTTTGAGCTAAAGGAGGATGAATCAGACTCTACAACAAAAGAAGACTCAGAAGAGGAAAAGCACAAACTCCAGCTGTGAGAAGATCGGCTCGGGAAAGAAGACAACCAGAAAGGTATAGTCCATCTACTTTCTGTTCAAATTTTTCCTTAACTATAACTGATGATGATCCCAGAACTGTCAGGGAGGCAGTAGATTCAGAGGATGGAAAACTATGGAAGGAGGCCATGGTTGATGAAATGGCATCCTTGCACAAAAATGAGGCATGGGATCTGGTGGAGTTGCCGGTTGGAAGGAAGCCCATTGGGAGAAAATGGGTGTTTAAGAAGAAGATGAATGTAGAAGGCAAGGTGGAGAAATACAAAGCTCGGTTGGTAGCAAAAGGTTATTCCCAGGTGCCGGGAATTGATTTTGGTGATATTTTTTCTCCTGTTGCCAAAGTTACTTCTATTAGATTACTTTTATTTGTTGTTGCTGCATTTGATTTTGAGGTAGAACAGATGGATGTGAAGACAGCATTTCTTCACGGGGATCTGGAAGATGAGATCTACATGAAACAACCTGAAGGCTTTATGGTGAAGGGGAAGAAAGAACTAGTATGTGGCTTAAAGAAGTCTCTGTATCGGTTAAAACAGTCAGCAAGGATGTGGTATCAGAAATTTGATACCTACATATTACGAGGACTTGGTTTCACTAGAAGCAAGGAGGATCACTGTGTTTTTTTTAAATTAATTGGTGATCGTGTTATTTATTTAGTCTTGTATGTGGATGATATGTTTTTGATTGGAAATGAAAAAGAAATTATCCAAGATTTGAAGACCCAAATATTCTCCAAATTCGACATAAAGGATCTTGGTGCTGCAAACTATACTTTGGGCATGGAAATTAAGAGAGATCGGGCAAAGAGGAAGCTCTAGTTAAACCAGAGGAAGTATGTCGAGACTATATTGCAAAGGTTCAATATGTAGGATAGTAAACCGGTGAATGTTCTAATTCCTATAGGTATAAAGTTGTCTGCTGAACAGTGTCCCAAGACACAAGAAGAAGAGGAGGATATGTCTCATGTTCCATATGCAAGTGCAGTGGGTAGCCTGATGTATGCAATGGTCTGTACTAAACCAGACATTGCACATGCAGTGGGAGATTGCACATGCAGTGGGAGTATTGAGCAGGTTTATGTCAAACCCAGGGAAGGATCATTGGACAGTAGTGAAGCAGGTTTTCAAATATGTACGTGGCACTAGTGATCATGGCTTGTGCTACTAGGGAAGACCAGGGTTGGAAAGAGTGTTGGACATTCGTGGTTTTGTTGATGTAGACTGGGCTAGAGATCTGTACCAAAGAAGATCTACAAGTGGGTATGTGTTTAGCCTATTTGGAGGTGTAGTCAGTTGGATGAGTAAAAGACAGTCTGTAGTGGCTCTTTCAACGACAGAGGCTGAAAACATAACAGCCACTCATGCAAGCAAGGAAGCGGTTTGGTTGCAGAAATTGTGTTCAAGTATGGGGTTGGTGCAGCAAGCTATAAGGATAGATTGTGATAGCCAAAGTGAAATTTTCTTGGCTAAGAACCCTGCTTATCATTCAAATGCAAAGCACATTGATGTTCAATATCACTTTGTAAGAGATATGGTTGAGGCTAAAAGGGTGTTGCTGGTAAAGGTGGACACTTTGAAGAATGTTTCAGATGCATTGACGAAGTCTGTAAGCACTCAGAATTTCTCTTGGTGTAGAGAAACAATGGGTGTTGCAGAACTGGGCTAATGACTAATCTCTCCTATGGCCCCTTGCAGAAAGAAAAGAAGTGGGAAAATGTTAGGTATGTGTTATATTCTTTCCACGACTAATCACGCGCGGGGGGGGGAGGTCATAGGGGGGGGGGGGGGGGGGGGGTAGCCCCCTGTTGTGGTCCGAGGCAACGCCCCAGAAAAAAAATTTGGTCCTTATTTTCCGGTGGGCGGATCCACCCATGGTTTTGTGCATCGGTTTGCACATGGTTTTGGGGTATGATGGTTTTCGGCCCCTGGTATTTTGTAGATCCGGTCAAGGGTACTACGGTTATGTTCTAATCCAGGGTTAATGGATTGGAGTTTATGTATGCTTCGGCATGTATATATATGTGTTGTAACACTAAAAGGAATATAATGAAAAATCAAACTGGTCGTCCCGATTTGGGATCCAGGGGAATATCTCTGTGTTTATCTGTTTTATGTTTTATGCTCTTGCTACTGTTTATTTTATGTCTTTAAGATTCATTTGCAGATAATTTCTATAAAGGGTTGAAACCTACATGATTAAGGAATCTTAGGAGTTCCCTGATTCTTGATCATTACTATATGTTATCTTAGATGTTTTCTTTGCCTAAAGGTGAAATCACTAGAGACTTTACAAGTTTATTGCTCTCTAGGGTTTTGTTAGATTGTTGTCTTAATGTTTGCTTGTTAGGGTTTAGTCAAAGAAGTTATTGGTATGCCCTATCTTTGGTTATTTCCTTAAGCATAGTGATCTCAAAAGCCCTTATTGTTAAATTATTTGTCAAAGAATTCTTAACTGCCCTTTGCACCTACTTTGTTCACAATTTAATGTTCCCTTCAATCACATAAGCCTTGAAGATCAATTTGGCTTTGTTATACTTGCCCTCTGAAACACCCTTGACCTATCATTGTAATTTTCAAGGCCTTTGGCAAACTCCATAGCCTAATGGTCTAAACCTCTCCTACTCTATCTGTTTTGCTTGACAACCTACCCAACCAAGCAAACAAAAAAACAAACCCTAATCCTTATAATTAACGTAAAATCAAAACCCTAAAAGCTATCAAGTTACATCTTTCATACAAATATAGAGAGAGCCCTCTCTAAGTCTAGGAAGGCTAGGTCCTAGGACTCCAAATATCGGTTTGATGTTACCCTTGTACATTTGGTCTCGCCAATCTGACAAATTACAGAGAACTAACAAAGGGCAGCACCAATAATGTTGTAGATTGCATCAGCCGATGCGCTAACCACTATGCTCGACTCTTGTGGGTACGAGACTTTGGGTTGGCTGAATCTATACAAAAGTGATCTAGAATTCGATAACACATACCAGACGCTCTTGGACGGTAAGCAAGCTCAAAATTTTCACCTCTAGGATGCATTGTATGCCACCTGGGACACAAGTGTGTTCCTTCAAGCAAGCATGCCAAGATGATTTGGGAAGCGCACTATAGTTGGGTCGCTGAATATTTCGAGGTCAAGAAAACAGTGGCAGTACTGCAGAAGTATTCCTATTGGGCGAACCTTCGACATGATGTTGGGAAGTACATCGTATCTTGCACTACCTACGTCATTTCCAAATCGACCATCAAGAAGTAAGGCCTATATACTTTGTTGCCTACCCCTATTCAACCATGGGAATCCATCTCCATGGATTTTATGTCGGGCCTTCCTTCTACCAAGCATGGAAACAAATGTGTTTTTGTGGTCATCAACAGATTCTCTAAAATGGTCATTATGGCGGTCTGCAAGAAGAATATCACAGCATAAGCCACTACTAAACTCTTCTTTGAACGAGTGTGGGTACACTTTGGGATCCCACAATCCATTATATCAGGTCGGGATAGAAGGTTCTTCGGTACAATTTGGTCAAGTCTTTGGTCGATGTTGGACACCAAGCTCACTAATTCCACAGTGTTCCACCCCCAAACTGATGGCCAAACAAAGGTTTTCAACAGGATGATCATACACATTATGCGCATGTACAACTCAAAGCATCCACGCACATGGGATGAAATCCTCCCTTATGTTCAGCACAACTATAACCGGGCTCTCCACAACTCAACTGGCCACAGCCCCTTTCAGGTGGACTTGGGATTCCAGCCATTATGTCCCATTTATGTGGCCATACCATTTGTATATACTCAGGCATATTCGGCTCATATCCAATTTGAAGTTGACAAGGCAAACAACTTCATTGAGAACATTCAGCAATCATCCAGTAGGTCCATGACATATTGGATAGAGCCAATGCTAATTATAAGCAATGACATAATCAGCATCGGGTGCCACACAAATTCCAGGTGGGCGATAAAGTTTGGCTACATTTGCAGAAGGAGCGTCTCGATGGGCCCCACCGCAAGCTTCGCCCGCTCCATTATGGGCCAGACATCATTATCAAGGTTATGGGAGATAATAATTTTGAGCTCAGCATTCCCCCATTCCTCGGCCTACACCCAATGTTCAATGTGGACCACCTTCAGCGGTACATTCTACCATTACTGGACACATCAGATATTGCAGAACAACTCACACCAATAGAGATAAACCCCGACTACATGGAACAAGCCAAAACTGATCGGATCATGGACACACAGATCAAGAACACTCGCTAGTAGAAGATACAGTTGTATCAGGTTCTCAAAGTTGACCAACTCCTTAACCAAGGCAAGTGGCTCACCAAGGACCAAGTTCAGCAGAAGTTTCATCATCTCATGGAGGAACTCAACGCAATGGGACCATTGATACCTAAGGGGGGAGGAATTATCCAGGTGGATATTGGTATCCACCCACCTATTCCACTTGGACCCCCACCATTGTTTCTTTCATTTTTTTCATCTTCCTTAATTGTAGCACTGTTTACTATTTTTTGCAGTTTTTCAAGTCCTACACTTCCGAAGTCGTTTTGAGGCCCTAAACGGCGTTTTTTGGGAAAATTGGGACCGACATATGTTATGGACCCATGTTCGTCACTCGAAAGTTTTAGTCATCTGATATATCTTTCTAACGAGGTATGTGCATGTCAAACGGAGATCGTATGCTAAATTTATGTCCCCGAGAAGTTGATGTACCAATTTCCCAAACATGGTCCATAGTTTTGGTGCTTCATATCCTAGGGTTAGATTTTTGGATGTTTAGTGTTTTCCATTGTTTCTCACTAATAAATAGGCCTTTGAGCCTCATTACAACACAGTTCAGAGGCATTTAGCTGCCACATATCTTCTCAGAGATAAGCTACCATCGTCCCAGCTAGTTTTTTTTCCATTCTGTCTGTAAACATTTTTCAGTATATAATATTAATGAAATGAAGCGTTATTCTGGTTGCATCTCTGTGTTTATGTTTATTTCTATGTTTTATAGTGTTCCTGCATAATTCTGGATCATTATGTTCTTAAAAATCTAAAACAATTTATAATATCCAAAAAAAATGTACAAGTAGTGTCTGAAATATGATCTACTTGAATTTATATGAAAGCTACAGATTTGTATAAGATTCAATATGTTTTGAATAAACTTTTAATTTTGCATGGATTAAAGCGCTATAGTTTCAAAAGTTATGAACACATTCACGATTTCATAAAGTCTCAAACATTTTCACCATTCATCGAGTTTAAATTCCTTGGATTCTTAACTACCTAAGAAATTAACTCTTTACTTAATATATTATGTCATTCTTTTAAAATTATTTTGTCTATAATGTTAGAAATTGGCATGTTGAATTCCTAAACGAATTTTTAAGAGATCAAAGCATAAATTGTCAATTAATTATGCTTCCAAACAATATATTTTGCAAGATAATCTATCATATTGATGCCTAGGCACAAATTGCCTAGCCAAAAATTGTCTCTAGTATACAACACAGTAAAAAGTATTCTCATACTTGTCTCTAATATTTATCTTTTGCTATTTTTTCAATGTTTATGATATATTTTTTTGTATTTTAAATCATTTTCATTACTTAAATTGAGTTATCATATATCTTTCCATTTATTACAATTCGATGTGAAAGTGTATGTAGTAGTATTTTATTAGTTACATTATACATAGATGCCTGACATATACTATGATAATGAGCTACTTCTTCTCTTAATAATTTATTATTTCTTTTTGTATTTAACAATTTAAGTTTTCTTTCAACTAGATTATATGGATTTGAAACTTGTATAATTTTATCAAGTTTCAATGAAAATTGGAATTAGCCTACATCCTTTTTAGTAACTTTCTTTGGTTGAATGAAGAAATGTGTTCTTACATTTATGTGAAATATATATTTTTATTCATGTATGTTTTCTATGTAAAATTCTTTGTCGTGAAATATCAAGTTCTTGAATTGATATTAGATTATATATATAATAAAATTCTAATAAGTTTTAAACCATAACAATAAAGAAAAATTTGGTTGGCCTTGGTCTGCCACTAGGGAAGCTAGATTAGTGGCCAAACCATAATTGTTTTATCACCCAGATTAATTAGCTATAAAATTTCATCAAGAATAGGACAAGAAAACTTAATAGAGTATTTAGACACCAAAATTTAGCAACTAAACAAAAAGGACTTAGAAAAATATACCAAACAAAATCCATCATTTTGATTTTTAGGAGTCATATGGATCCACTGGACTGGGATCCTTTTGTTATCGAGAGAGGTTCCAAGATTCGAAGGGAGGCTAAGATGATCCTCGATACAACCCAAACATATTTCTAAGCTCCTCACTTTGAACTTCGAATCATCTAAAATAAGAAGAATATCCTCTTTTATTTCATTTCTGTTAAGGAGAACCCAACTTTAAGAGGAGCTTTAGGTGCCATCAAATATCAATTGTACGCATGTATTGGTTATATCCCCCTTTGGTGTTCCATGTCTTTGGCACCTAGTCTACAATGTCAGCTATGACTACAGTGTTCTCCAAACAACCCCACTTAGTTGCTATATCCCATTTGGCCCATGTTATTTTTACTTGAATGTCTAGTGGTACATTTTCCTCATAATGTTGGGTGGAGATTTCTACTCTTTTCCAAGCCTATAAACCCCTTTATCCCAAAATTAGGTTGCTTTGCGACGAATCTAAGCTCTTTGGTGGGGCATCATTGGTTGATAATAACTTGTGCATTGAAATGAGAGAGGAGAATGGCTAAAGGAGAGGAAAAGAGTGAAGTAGATGCCAATACTAGAGTAGAGAGGCCAACTAGGAATCAGAGGGTGACAAGGCTCAAAATGAATAAACGACTAGTGCAAGATGAAACTATCCCCACTAAACATAAACATGATTTTTTTCCTTGCTAGGCTAGAGGAAAACTGAACCAGTAACTGGAGAAGAAAAAAATTCTCGACGACGAATAAGAAAGGAAAAAATTGAGACTCAAAAGGTCGAGGAAGGAGCGGATAGAATAAGTAAACTACAACAAAAAAACTCTTAAATTCCGACAAGGATGGGAGTTCATTACTAGGTGAAAATGTAACTAGATGAGTAAAAACCAAAAGAACAATGAAACACCCTCTCAACACCTTGGAGTCCCATTATCTAAAATTTCCTCGAGCCAAGATCTCTCATTGAGTCGCATGAGTGGCCACACCTGCCCATAATGAGGTTGATTCATGGGAAAATTAGCTCATACTACCTTCATTCATCGCTGAAATGTGTCCTAATCATTTTACATTGATGTTCCTAAATTCCATTTAATATCCTCTAGTCATCCCATACTACGTTAGGGACATATCACCGTCATATCCAAATTACCAACTGTTGTGGAGGTAAATCCCCTCTGCGGATAGAGGCGATCCCTACTAGCCCAGACCGAGTCTAGCAACAATCATTCATGCTACAGTGCAGGTTCCTAATTTCAAATAAACCAACTAGAGATGAAGGCTTACCTGGAATCCAACGATGTTGCTTGTAGAAGAGGTAGCGCTTCTGTTCCTTAGCCCTGGCAGATCACGATCCCCACGATCTCCGTGATGGACACCTGCACATGCGAGAAACAAAACAAACGCAAGCGTAAAATCCAGTAGATGCAACTATGTGTCAGTCAGAAAGGACATAACTCGTCATTATAAACAACAACAAGAGTGGAACCATAACCAATAGTCGTTTATTATGAATCAATCAAAGGAAAATTACAACCAAGTTCTGACGTTGAATTCTCCTTCGGAGGGTCGCCAGCAGAACACGTCTCGAAAAGCCTGTCAAGGATGGGACAAACCTCTCTCTTCGGATCTTGACAATAGTCTCCTTGCTTGAATTTGGCCTTAGGGGAATAATCAAGGCTCTTGCAGCATAAGGCTCTTGGGAATTTTGGGAACTTGAAGACTAGCTTGCAATGGAGATGAGCAAGATTTTATAGATGGAGGAAGGGGAGTTGGGATCCCTATAATCATGGGATTGGCCCTATCATCAAGGAAGCTTCCATGAGAGGTGGCAAACCACTTCCTCTCTATGGAAATCCGTAGCCAAACCTCCCAACTCAAGATAGATAGCAGTCCAGGAATTTGTTAGGACGAAACTTCCGCCATTTATTTTTAAAAAACACTGCCTAAATTGGTTGGCGCGAGTGTGACTCTGGGACAGAGCGCCGATTGGCGCGCCCTCTTTGAAGGATTTCCCCCATTGGCGCGGGTACTGAACTGGATGCCCGCGCCAATGCAAAAAGAGGTGTTTTTAGGGTTTTTTGCAAAGAGATGTCTTCAGGGCAATGAAAGCTCATGTTCAGAGGGATGTCATGAAAGTATTTTCAAGTCTTGTCTCTGCTCACAAGTCACGGAATAAGCCCTCCAATGTGCGGGATGGGGAATGGCAGGGACGGTGACAAATTACTGTGTAACAGATGCCCCCTAAAGTATGAGGCCCGAACGAGAGAGAGGGGTGAAATGCTTTACGAGAACGTGTCCAACTGAAAACTCCGCCGTCGGAAAACCTGCGTGAAGGAGTACAACTGATGTCTCAAATACATGATATATACGTGGTATGGGCGCAGCCATCCATAACAGAGTATACAATAATCCAGATCCAAGGCATGGACGCAGCCATCCAGTGAGGATCGATAAATAGACTCAGGTATGGTCGCAGCCATCCAGTAAGTGAGTCATATAAATAATCATAATAATCCACAAACTCGCAGCCTGGATTACAACAGACACAATCCAGGGTCTTGTGCTCCATCTCAATCCGAACACAGCACAAGTTCAAGCATGCGAATAAGGGAGCTAAAGTCGAACATGCAAGAACATCATCTGATTACCAGCCAATGATGAAAGTTGTTAACAGACGCGAGAGGTACCACCAATAATGACAATGGCCCTCAAGGTACTATAGGTACAATCTACGGCATGTGAATCAATGAGCTGGCGTCGAACACCCGTAGAATCACTCGATCGGAGGCCAATGATGAAAACCTCGCGTCGAATGCGAAGAACCTGCCATTGAGGCATGCAGGCTCCAAGGCACCAGAAGGGAGTCTCTAGATCAGCTTCCTGGATAATGAGCTGAAGTCGACAGGAAGTGACCTTGATCGAAGGTGGGCCATAGTGTTTCCCACATCATCGATGCGAGACAGAGGAACATAGTGTTTTTGTGAATCACGATCAGATGAGAATCAGAGGAAGGTTGGTACTTGCAGAGGTCAACTTCTCTTGAACATATGAATGGCACGACAGTGGACTTGGCAGTATTTGACATCAAAAGATCAGAGGTCATAGTGACGAAGCAAAGAGAAGATGAGAGGCCAAAATGGATTACCCAAACCCACGGAAGCAAGTGAAAAACGAGATGAGATGTCCCCAACCCGACACGAATGCAGACAAGTGCCATGTTCAAGAGTGACATACTACTGACACGACAAATATTTTGGTTCTATTTTTTCCCCGCCATCCCTGGCGAGTACCCCAATTATTTTTTATAACAAGCTTGAAGGGGATAGCATATGCTTGTAATATAAGTCCGTCCTTCGGACGGATCCGTCCTAGTACATTTAACGAGCCCTAGGAAGGAAAGACTCGATTAGCGTTATTATGACTGAATCCGATGTCATTAGAGTTTAACGAGTCTGACAAAGGAAGAACTCGGCGTCTTTTCATGTTTAGAGAGTTTGAAAAGACAGCAAAAAATTAAACTCCAACGGTCCCTTTTCGTAAATAGTTCCTCAGATCCGAAAAAGTAGAAAACTATGTCTGAGAAAACCTCCTAGTCGCGATAGGCTAGGGTATTCCTTTTTCGTAAATAATCTATCCCAGCCCGAAAAAGGGGTAAACGTATAGTGGGTAGATGTCGTTTCACAGCAAATTTAACGAGATCGAAACGACAAGGGCCTCGACAATATTTTCATGTTTAGAGAGTCAGAAAAGAGCTGAAAGATGACTCCAAAATGACTTTTTCGTGTTTTTACCGAGTCCGAAAAAGTATAAAATACAACTCCTTTCACCGTTGAAGTCGTGTAAAAACCTGTTGCTGCACACAGAGGCAAGTGTAAAATCCATTTTTGACAAAATATATCAAAATATTAACAAAAAATGACTTTTAAAACCTAACAAGATTTCAAAAAGTTATAAATAGTCTCAAATGGTAAAAACAAAGTTACTTTTACTATTTACCTCATTGGAGAGCAAAAGTGGTCTGTTTTGGTGTGCAAACTTTTGACGGCGATTGTAACAGATCCGGGCTACCATTCAGATTTCCGTTCGTTCCAGGTAAGAGGTGCTTCCCTGTACTCCATTCTAATCCATTTTTTTATAGTTTTCCATTGCTCATTAGATTTCTGTGGAATATTTTTAAAATTTTAGGGCTCCGCCCATTGGCGCAGGTATCGGGCACGGACCCACGCCAATGGCCTTTTTTATACAAAGGGCCCGCGCCAACTGGCGCGACTGTTAAGGAAACAGTCGTGCCAATGGCGCAGCGCAGTTTTCCGTTTCAAAATTCCAATTTGTGAGTGATTAAAATGGATTTCCAAGCATAACAAAGATCTAATCCAGGGTTTTTGACCATGTTGATGCAGGCAACCGAGTACAATGGTGATTGAATGGAAAGAGAGGGAGCATGGGGAAGAGGACGAACTAGCCATGGAGAATGAAACTTGTATGAATGCTCTCAAGAACTGTGGGCTTAAAAATTTCTTCCTGACACCTTGCTTACGAGCTCAACCTGAGCTCCTACAATACCTCATCAGTATTTGGGATGAAAATGAACAAGTGTTCAAGCTGCGGGATCAAGTATTAGAACTGGAAGTTTCTGACGTATACTTCACAACCGGACTATCGTGCAGAGGTCTAGTGCCCATATTGACAGGGAGCAGACCATCTGGTGAAAATATGGAGCAGGTAATGGCGAGGGTGTGCCCAAGGGCACGAACCAGATCAGGAAGCGGAAAGGTAGACATTCACACTGTCGAGGATCTAGCACTCAGAGTAGTGCTACACACCATTACACGAGCTGCAGGATCGCAAGCTCCACATGAGGTAACCAAGGCCCAACTCATACTCGCCTCAGAGTGTATGAGTCCTACACTGTTTGATTGGGCCACAGCAGTGACAGTCAACATGAAGAGGCAGCTGAAAAAATGCAAGCAAGCCAAGCTGAAGCAGTTTGGCTACGGTTCTATCCCGGTATCGTTCATTCTAGAACGACTACCAATCTTCTAGGGCCAAGGGGCCATAATAGCTGAGCCGGTACCACGAGAGCCGAGAATGGCTCGCTGGGCAGCACTGATGCCCAGAGCGGGAGGGGGCCAACAAATGTCCTGGAGGCCGGAGTTTTTTGGGTGGCTATGGCGTCAGTTGATCGTAGTCGAATACTGGCCATATGCAGGGACCGATTTCACTGGTGATCCAGATCTTCCACTCCCGGAGGGAGATGACTGGGACGAGGAGTTGGGTAAGATCGTCTTTTGATTTTTATATTTTATGATTTTTTTTGTTAATACATGTCCGTTCTGACAACAGTTTAATGCATATGCAGATGTCGGTCGAGAGAGACCTGTCAGTATGTCTCCTATTTCACGGAGAACTCATCTCGCAGCTGACCCTCGGGTGGAGGGTGCCGAGGGAGGAGAGTTGGTTCAGAATCTCGAGGGGATCGCCCAGGGGATTCCAGACTACGCTCGGCTGGCAGATGTCCCACTAGCATACCAGAGACATACGATGGGAGTGCCTAGTCGCCTCCACCGTCTTCTGAGACGTCTAGTGCGTGTCGTGGCTTGTTATCATGAGCACCACACAGATTAGACACCTAGGGCTTTATTTCATGCATATTTTTTGAGAGACATGTCGTCTCCGGATGTATTAAGACGAACATGTATATTTTTTATTTTATGTGACACAGGCTATGTAAACATTTCGATATCTATATATATACATATCTATTTCTGGATGGATCTTTCTTTTTACATGTGATGTTGTTTTACAAATTGTGCAAATGTCTATCTAGAACCAAATTAGCTACTGCATCTGTTAATGTATTCATATGTCTGGGTATATGTTGATATGTAATATAGTCAAAATTTCTTTCCAGTAAATGAATACGCAGATACAGACGTAAAATGGATGGGTTTCTGACTGAATAATGATCGTTAAGTTGTGATACTACAAGTTGTGAGTCTAGATACACAAGTAATTCACGGATACCAAGGTTTACAGCCCCAGTTAATAATTATAATACAGCACTATTTTCTGCGATGTTATTTGTAGCACAACCCAGACACACACCTTGTAGGTTGACCAACTCACCAGCAGGATCGTAGATTACCCAGGCTGCCGAAGACAGATTCCTGGTACTGCGGGAGGCACCATCCGCGAAACCAACAAACGGATTGATGGACATCTACACAATCAGGAAGACCCGATCAACAGAAAGATGTTTACAACGCACTCCACACCACACATGCACACAAATTAAATAACACACCTATGTACACACACCACACCAAAAATCACTTCAAGCGTAGTATTTTTTCAGGTACAGCCCATTTCTGGGCTACGCCAGCGGAACTCCTTCATAATCTATAAGCTCATAAGCCCCATTCTTTAATACTCATTTAACTATATAGGGCCCATGCCACATGGGTTGGAACTTACCAGCCCCAAGCTTGTCGTGTGCTTGATCGTACAAGAGGACGAGGTCCCCTTCGACAAAGGAACGTGGAGAAACAGATTGATCGAAGTGTACTTTGACTCGCTTTTTCTGTGCTTCAATGACTAAAGCAGCTAAGCGGAGGGTTTCATCTAACCGTTCCAGATACAAAAGATGCTCTTCCTCAGCAGAAGTATCGGGTAGAAGTTCCACAGCTAATTTCAAAGAAGGAATCTCGCATTCAACCGGAAGAGTTGCTTCCAGACCATACACCAATTGAAATGGTGTGAATCCAGTTGCACTCTTTGCAGACGTCCGATAGGCCCATAGAGCTGAGAACAGTTGGAGGTGCCAATTGGATTTGTGAATACCAACTGTTCGTTGAAGCATAGTGACCAAAACCTTGTTCACAGCCTCAACCTGGCCATTTTCCTGAGGGTAATATGGCGTTGAGATATCGTGGCGTAAGCCCAATCTTGAAGTCAGCTCAGCCATCAAATAATCTCGGAAATGAGTACCATGGTCGGTAACGATGGCCTGAGGGACTCCGAAACATACGATGATGTGGTTGAAGATGAATTGGGCAGCTGTCTTACCATCGACAGCTAGTGTAGGCATCGCTTCGGCCCACTTCGTAAAGTAGTCTACGGTGACGATTATATACGAATGCCCCTCAGCCGAATGAGGGTTACACGTCATAAAATCTACGCCCCATTTCGCAAAAGGGCCAACGGTAATAACAGGATGCAAAGGGAGAGGCGGCGCGCGCATCTTGTGCTGAAAGACCTGGCACGCGTGACATTTACGGACTGCGACGATACAGTCTTTGAATATTGACGGCCAGAAGTAACCTTCTCGCAGAATTTTCTGGGCAGTGGCATATCCGGAAATATGACCGCCACAGGTGCCACTGTGGCAGTCATTTAGGACCCTTTCAGCCTCTTCCAAGGTTAGGCACCGTCGGAGCACCGAATCTACTCCAACGCGGTATAAGGTATCTCCTACGATGCGGTAGGGTTGAGACTGAAGCCGAATCCGGCGTCGGGCATCTTTTGTCAACTCAGACCGGAATGTGGAGGTCTGAAGATACACAATTATGTCATCATACCAAGGGTCTCGAGTACTGATAAGGAAAATATTTTCATCCGGGATATGATCCTCGGAGTGTAAAGGAGTGGAGTCTGTTGGGAGTGAGCATATAAGATCCGCGAAAACCAGTGATTTGGTTGACTTAGCAATAGTGAACTCTAAGTCAAACTCCTGCAGGATAACGATCCATTTGGAGTATTTTCCCCCCAGTAATTGTCGAGAGAGGATATATGTCATGGGGTTGCAATCTGAAACCACTGTTATCGTACGCAACAGGATGTAGTGGTGAAAACGTTGTACAGCGTGTACTGCGGCTAACGCCAACTTCTCGAAGTGAGCATAACCCATTTCTGTGTCGAGAAGGTTTCGTGATAGATAATAAACAACATGTTCATTACCATCATCGTCATCCTGCACCAGAACCATAGCAATGGTGCTAAACGCGGCGGCTAGATACAAAGTGAAATCACAGTGGTAGTCCGGAGGACGAAGCAAAGGAGCATTAACAAGTAACGTCTTAAGCTTCTCAAAGGATTGTTGAGTGATTTCGTCCCAACGAAAGGGAACGTTCTGCTTTAATAAGCGCGTGAATCCTTTGGCCACCTCTGCGTAGTTCGGGATAAAGCGTCGAAGGAAGTTTGCTTTTCCCTGCAGACTCTGCAACTGATATAACGAGGAGGGTGATGGGAGATTGATGATAGCCTCGACTTTTAAGGGGTCAAGGCGGATTTTGTCTTTGGAGACTATGAATCCCAAAAGATGGCCAGAATCCACGCAAAAGACGCATTTATGAGGATTAAGCCTAATATTGTAGCACCTATAGCGAAGGAAGATCTGGCAGAGGTGTTCAAGGTGGTCCTCTCGCCTAGCTGAGTGAGCTGGAAAGTCATCCAGATAAGGCTGAACGATATGGCGTATGTTGTGGAAAGCGTAAGACATCGCACGCTGGAAAGTGGCTCCAGCGTTATTCAAGCCAAACGGGAGCTTTTTATAAGCGAAAGTACCCCACGGACAGATGAATGCAGTCTTATGTTGATCCTCAGGTAAAATATTGATCTGATTATACCCGGAGAAGTCGTCCATCAAGGAATAAATCTCACTTCCGGGACATTCCTCGATGATTTGGTCTATGAACGGAATGGGATAGTTATCCTTCGGACAGGCACGATTAATATCGCGGTAATCAACATAGACCCTAATAGTACCCTGCTTTTTATCGACAGGGACTGTTGTCCCTTGAGAAACAATTCCTTGCTGTGTAAATGAATCCGTGCTCAAGACATTCAAATAACTATGTCACAGAGATATGGATCCATGTTCAATCACCTCCATAATTCAATCATTGCATCTTCAAAATCAAATGCTATAAACGATCCACAATGCTATTATTTGTTGATATAGAATGAAATGTTCAGAAGAAGAATGAAAGGAAAAAGCCCAAAATAATATGCTGTTGTACAGAATCTATCATCTCAGACTTTAGAAGAATGAAAAGAAAAGAACAGTTAAAACGAAGGAGCGCCTATTAAGGGTTTTAACTCTTATTTACACATGCAAAAAGATACATGTTGCTTCGATACTTCATTTTATTCAAAGACTGAAAATACATTATGTAAACTAGGAGACGAATCAATATCAACAAATGCTAGAAGTTTGTATTTCCTTCATTAATCACTTGAAAACTCAGTACAAATATCACTGTCTGGAGATCTGAAAACCGGAACCTCTGCTCTTCATCCTATCTCTGTTTTTATATCAGCCCTCTAAAATAACTTCCTAACTGCTATGATCAGTTTTGAAACTGATTCTTGAAAGTGCTGGAACTATTTAAATTTACAAAATATTTGTTTTAATATTATATATATAATATATAATATAAAACCCAAAATAGAAAGGGGAGTTTAAAAAGGCAAATAGTGCATTTTGGGTCCCACCACTACACCCATATGCATTTACGACACAATCACCCATGGTTTTTGAAAACCAATAACCACCTATGGGGGGTGTTGTTGGCGGCTTGTACGAAATAACCTCGAGACCCCGCAGTGCACCATAACCGTCGATCTTGTAGATGGTGATTTCAATTAAACTTTTTATGGGGGGTGCCATCTCCCATAAACTTCGTTTAATTTATACCCCCGCAAACCATTGGATTGAACTGGCTGACCCAAATCGTTGATGCTGCATAGCTTCAGTGGAACAAATCCTTGTTATTTCACTTAGCGTTGTGCGTAATACATTTGTACAGACGCCCTAGATCTTTGATAAACCATGGTGGAAAAATATCCACCTCCAACCTTTGACTCGGTTTGCCCAAGTACTGGTTCGAACTTTCACAAATTGCACATATTGATTTGATTGGAAGCCTTCAGAGGTAATTTCACCGACCTATGTGTTGGCCCCCCTTTCAACCTGGCTCCCTCATCAATGTTATTTTTTCGTGTTTGTCTCCACAGCTTCCTTCTCAGTGTTTCTCCGCTCTGCATTAACCAAGGCATCTTGTTTTTTGTTTGGTATCTGTTTGGAAGTCTCTGGCCTTTGATTATTGAGGCCAGGTACTCATCATCCTTGCTGTATCCGTCTACACCTTGGGGATGGAATAGTATATCACCAGTAACAAGTTCAAAAGCCAGATCGCGGAAGCGAATTTGGTAAAACTAACACCTGTTCGACAAAGCTAAAATCGATGTCTCAAGCTATTAAGACAATAATTCACCTGCATACGTGGGCTGCTTTTTTCCATCCTACCCACCGTTCTGAGCCCCAGGCGTCTTTCCGTCTATAGAGAGAGAATTTTTAAGTGTTATGATCTTTCCTCCTTTCAATTCCATGAATGCATAGATCATCAAAGTTGAAATGATCACCATCAAAGCGTCCATCCTTTCTATTTCCTCTATCCCCATTCATTACAGGGACATCCGTTATTCTAGAGCTATCTGCATTTTCAAAGACAAGAATTTTTTCCCCATCGGATTCATCATCGTCTAAGTGATCATTCCACACTTTCGAAGTGGTAAGTAAATCGAAATGTTGCCCCAATCTTCTTTCTGAGTACCCTGATTGCTGAGAATCATCAGCCCATTTCCATCTCGACCATGAGCAAGGCCGCTGGTGTATTCATCTTCAGGGCATTTGAGGTTACAGTTATAGCATGTCATATTTCTTCGATAATTCATAAAATTGCATTTTGTGCATTTCCATTCCCTTGGATTCAGCTTTCTTTTTGGACGCTTCGAATCATTTTCACCACTACAAAGATTAGGCCTGAGAAATGAACTGTACCAAATGAAGGGCCAAATGTATTCCTGACAGAATGTCTGATGGTTTTAGTTGAAGAGGTCTCAGATATTTCAAAGTATCATTGTGCAATGTACCACTGATTACATACGCTTGATCCTCAAACATTGTTGTTGTAGACCATATAATTGTGAAAATGTCTACTCCACAGTATGCAGGTACCCATGGGTCCTCTTTCCCTATACGGCAGTCAATCCCACCGACTAGCCCACATAAACATTCATACTCTTCAATCTTTGAATTGAGTATAACTTTACCATTCATATGGGCAAAGTAGAGGAAAACAATGATGGATCCCCAATACAGAAAGAGCAACAAAGTTAACCCAGGTAAAACCCATAACAACGCCATGTTTCTTCTAAGAGCTTCAGAAGAAGTGTGAAGAAGTGTGAAGAATTCTAATTGTCAGCTCTATGTTGTCTCTGTTTGAATAGATGACCAAAAGAATGACCCCACAAAATGCAAATATAAACAATAATGCAGAAATCCTGAGAGCAAGGCTAAAAGATTCTTTGCAAGGTTGATTGACAATTCCTTGGAAAGATGTCTTAGATGCTGAAATTGTAGTTGCAGTTTAATAGAGATCATGGGTAGCTTTATTTCTTCATCCTTGAATTTATCTCTGGTAAACATTAGTGAATCATCATTTGATGATGCCAAACTCTGATCAACAACTTCTCTCACACAGCTGTTGGAATCATGGTGATAGACAAAGGATCCCGTATGCTTATAGTTGCTGTTATGGTTAGTAATGGAAAACACACCCCCTGCATATGTTTCCAGTAAAAATATCATAAAAATGGAAAGGAAGAAAATATCATGATAAGATCTGTGTCCATAGTTCTATGTAATTTCTGAATAATTCTCAACAGTGGAAATCTCCCCCGACTTTTGGCTGAGTAAAATTGTGCTACAACATCTGGCTCCAATTGGGGACAGTACTTTGATAGCAAAGTGCTGAGAACTTGTAGATCAGTAGCCTTTATTGGGCATGGAGTCGAGTCAAACTGAATTTTCTCTCAATCCCAAAATATTTGAAAATTTCAAACTTTTCTAAAACCACTCTTCTTCTAAGATCTTTATTCTTGAACTGTAAACGATAAACTAGAAATACTGCAACTAGAAATGCTCAACTCCTGAGCTTATTTATGTACAACTCCTATAGATATAAGCATGGTTGAACTTAATCAAGTGAAGTCAACCTTCCAATGGGACCAATCCAACATCTGCTTGTCAGACTTAATACCTTCATACTGCTAAAATTTAAAAATCAAAAGAGGAATGTACCATGAAAAATTTTCATATACAAAATTTTGTACATACCCTTGCATTAAATCTTGTTGCTGATCAAAGAAATTTGCCATATATTCAGAAATTGGATCATAGAAATCATGAGACAAAACTTTGGTTACCTTCTTTTCTTGAATATTTTGCAGACATCTTTGAACATGGCAGCTTATTTCATTGTTTGACCCTTCAATAAGGAACTGTGTGTTAGGAAGCTGACTGCCACTTCCTGTAGGCAAGCATTCAGGCTGAAAATACACATCCAAGGTTTGCTCTCCATAATGCTGATGTTCTTCACTTAACATCAATTGATGACTAAAATCTTCCTCTTGCAAACAGATCTGAGAAACTGCACTATTTTCCTCACTACTCACAAAATTATTGCAATGATCTTCCATGCTTTCATAGTGTAGTTCAGCTGTTACAACTAAGTTTGAACTAGAATTTTCAAAATGATTAGACTCTTGTCTTTCAATAACACAGGAATCTTTTAACACTTTTTGGAAATATTTATTCTCCTCTGATCTTACATTCTCTTGTAAAGAAATTCCAATGTTTCCTTCACAAGCACTCTTATCTTTGACATAACTTGGACTTTCTACATTGCAGGAAAAAATTTTACAAGCCCACGCATTATTCTCGATTTCTTGCGCATGGAGAAACATCAGCTTTAGAGTGCTAGGCTTTCTCTCCTTGAGATAAAAAGCCAAGGCAAAAGAAAGAGCTTTCAAATAATAGACCATAGCTGCTGCTTCTGGAGGTCGAATTTCTTTTGGCATGCTGAAATAAATTTTTTGAAACCTCCTATTAAACTCAGATATTGACTCATTGCTTCGCCTTTGGATAGAATATAATTCCAAGAGGTGCTCTTCATATGACTTACTCTCGCCCCAATATAAAAGAAATACATCTTGGAGATCTTGCCAGGAATTAATTAAACCTGCTTCCAAACACTGGAACCATTGTTGAGCATCATGTTTTAAAGAATGGCAAAACATCCTTAAAGCTACGTCTTCATAAATGATTTGAAATTTGTCCAGGAAGTATTCAAATTCCAATAATAGGTGAATAATAAACAATCAATCTTTAAATCTAAATCTTGTTCACCATCAAAAACAAGGGATTATGAAACCCTCTGCTGCAAGGTATTTGACCTCGCGTTTGGCTTTTTGAAAATGAGAATTCTGAAAAAGTAAACACAGCCAAAAACTTCCTCCTCACTGAACAACCAGAGGAAGTAGAAAGAAAACCCAGGGAAATGAACTTCGCTTCTTCGATCCCCGGCAACGGCGCCAATTAATGTTGTCCCTTGAGAAAAAATTCCTTGTTGTGTAAAGGAATACGTGCTCAAGACATTCAAATAACTATGTCACAGAGATATGGATCCATGTTCAATCACCTCCAGAATTCAATCATTGCATCTTCAAAATCAAATGCTATAAACGATCCACAATGCTATTATTTGCTGATATAGAATGAAATTTTCAGAAGAAGAATGAAAGGAAAAAGCCCAAAACAATATGCTGCTGTACATAATCTATCATCTCAGACTTTAGAAGAATGAAAAGAAAAGAACAGTTAAAATGAAGGAGCGCCTATTAAGGGTTTTAACTCTTATTTACACATGCAAAAAGAGACCTGCTGCTTCGATACTTCATTTTATTCAAAGACTGAAAATACATTATGTAAACTAGGAGATGAATCAATATCAACAAATGCTAGAAGTTTGTATTTCCTTCATTAATCACTTGAAAACTCAGTACAAATATCGATGTCTGGAGATCTGAAAACCGGAACCTCTGCTCCTCCTGCTATCTCTGTTTTTATATCAACCCTCTAAAATAACTTCCTAACTGCTATGATCAGTTTTGAAACTGATTCTTGAAAGTGTTGGAACTATTTAAATTTACAAAATATTTGTTTTAATATTATATATATATAATATATAATATAAAACCCAAAATAGAAAGGAGAGTTTAAAAAGGAAAATAGTGCATTTTGGGTCCCACCACTACACCCATATGCATTTACGACACAATCACCCATGGTTTTTGAAAACCAATAACCACCTACAGGGGGTGCTGTTGGCGGCTTGTACAAAATAACCTCGAGACCCCACAGTGCACCATAACCGTCGATCTTGTAGATGGTGATTTCAATTAAACGTTTTACGGGGGGTGCCATCTCCCATAAACTTCGTTTAATTTATACCCCCGCAAACCGTTGGATCGAACTGGCTGACCCAAATCGTTGATGCTGCATAGATTCAATGGAAGAAATCCTTGTTATTTCACATAGCGCTGTGCGTAATACATTTGTACAGACGCCCCAGGTCTTTGATAAACCATGGTGGAAAAATATCCACCTCCAACCTTTGACTCGGTTTGCCCAAGTACTGGTTCGAACTTTCACAAATTACACATATTGATTTGATTGGAAGCCTTCAGAGGTAATTTCGCCGACCTACGTGCTTCCCCCCCTTTCAACCTGGCTCCCTCATCAATGTTATTTTTTCGTGTTTGTCTCCACAGCTTCCTTCTCAGTGTTTCTCCGCTCTGCATTAACCAAGGCATCTTGTTTTTTGTTTGGTATCTGTTTGGAAGTCTCTGTCCTTTGATTATTGAGGCCAGGTACTCATCATCCTTGATGTATCCGTCTACACCCTGGGGATGGAATATTATATCACCAGTAACAAGTTCAAAAGCCAGATCGCAGAAGCGAATTTGGTAAAACTAACACCTGTTCGACAAAGCTAAAATCGATGTCTCAAGCTATTAAGACAATCATTCACCTGCGTACGTGGGCTGTTGTTTGCCATCCTACTCACCGTTCTGAGCCCCATGCGTCTTTCGGTCTGTAGAGAGAGAATTTTTAATTGTTATGATATTTCCTCCTTTCAATTCCATGAATGCATAGATCATCAAAGTCGAAATGATCACCATCAAAACGTCCATCCTTTCTATTTCCTCTATCCCCATTCATTACAGGGACATCCGTTATTCTAGAGCTATATGCATTTTCAAAGACAAGAATTTTTGCCCCATCGGATTCATCATCATCTAAGTGATCATTCCACACTTTCGAAGTGGTAAGTAAATCGAAATGTTGCCCCAATCTTCTTTCTGAGTACCCTGATTGCTGAGAATCATCAGCCCATTTCCATCTCGACCATGACCAAGGCCGTTGGTGTATTCATCTTCAGGGCATTTGAGGTTACAGTTATAGCATGTCATATTTCTTCGATAATTCATAAAATTGCATTCTGTGCATTTCCATTCCCCTGGATTCAGTTTTCTTTTTGGACGCTTCGAATCATTTGCACCACTACAAAGATTAGGCCTGAGAAATGAATTGTACCAAATGAAGGGCCAAATGTATTCTAGACAGAATGTCTGATGGTTTTAGTTGAAGAGGTCTTAGATATTTGAAATTATCACTATGCAATGTACCACTGATTACATACGCTTGATCCTCAAACATTGTTGTTGCAGACCATATAATTTTGAAAATGTCTACTCCACAGTATGCAGGTACCCATGGGTCCTCTTTCCCTATACGGCAATCAATCCCACCGACTAGCCCACATAAACATTCATACTCTTCAATATTTGAATTGAGTATAACTTTACCATTCATATGGGCAAAGTAGAGGAAAACAATGATGGATCCCCAATACAGAAAGAGCAACAAAGTTAACCCAGGTAAAACCCATAACAACGCCATGTTTCTTCTAAGAGCTTCAGAAGAAGTGTGAAGAAGTGTGAAGAATTCTAATTGTCAGCTCTATGTTGTCTCTGTTTGAATAGATGACCAAAAGAATGACCCCACAAAATGAAAATATAAACAAAAATGCAGAAATCCTGAGAGCAAGGCTAAAAGATTCTTTGCAAGGTTGATTGACAATTCCTTGGAAAGATGTCTTAGATGCTGAAATTGCAGTTGCAGTTTAATAGAGATCATGGGTAGCTTTATTTCTTCATCCTTGAATTTATCTCTCGTAAACATTAGTGAATCATCATTTGATGATGCCAAACTCTGATCAACAACTTCTCTCACACAGCTGCTGGAATCATGGTGATAGACAAAGGATCCCGTATGCTTATAGTTGCTGTTATGGTTAGTAATGGAAAACACACCCCCTGCATATGTTGCCAGCACAAATATCATAAAAATGGCAAGGAATAAAATATCATGATAAGATATGTGTCCATATTTCTATGTAATTTCTGAATAATTCTCAACAGTGGAAATCTCTCCCGACTTTTGGCTGAGTAAAATTGTGCTACAACATCTGGCTCCAATTGGGGACAGTACTTTGATAGCAAAGTGCTGAGAACTTGTAGATCAGTAGCCTTTATTGGGCATGGAGTCGAGTCAAACTTAATTTTCTCTTAATCCCAAAATCTCTGAAAATTTCAAACTTTTCTAAAACCACTCTTCTTCTAAGATCTTTATTCTTGAACTGTAAACGATAAACTAGAAATATTGCAACTGGAAATGCTCAACTCCTGAGCTTATTTATGTACAACTCATATAGATATAAGCATGGTTGAACTTAATCAAGTGAAGTCAACCTTCCAATGGGACCAATCCAACATCTGCTTGTCAGACTTAATACCTTCATACTGCTGAAATTTAAAAATCAAAAGAGGAATGTACCATGAAAAATTTTCATATACAAAATTTTGTACATACCCTTGCATTAAATCTTGTTGCTTATCAAAGAAATTTGCCATATATTCAGAAATTGGATCATAGAAATCATGAGACAAAACTTTGGTTACCTTCTTTTCTTGAATATTTTGCAGACATCTTTGAACATGGCAGCTTCTTTCATTGTTTGACCCTTCAATCAGGAACTGTGTGTTAGGAAGCTGGCTGCCACTTCCTGTAGGCAAGCATTCAGGCTGAAAATACACATCCAAGGTTTGCTCTCCATAATGCTGATGTTCTTCACTTAACATCAATTGATGACTAAAATCTTCCTCTTGCAAACAGGTCTGAGAAGCTGCACTATTTTCCTCACTACTCACAAAATTATTGCAATGATCTTCCATGCTTTCATAGAGTAGTTCAGCTGTTACACCTAAGTTTTGACTAGAATTTTCAAAATGATTAGATTCTTGTCTTTCAATAACACAGGAATCTTTTAACACTTTTTGGAAATATTTATTCGCCTTTGATCTTACATTCTCTTGTAAAGAAATTCCAATGTTTCCTTCACAAGCACTCTTATCTTTGACATAACTTGGACTTTCTACATTGCAGGAAAAAATTTTACAAGCCCACGCATTATTCTAGATTTCTTGCACATGGAGAAACATCAGCTTTAGAGTGCTAGGCTTTCTCTCCTTGAGATAAAAAGCCAAGGAAAAAGAAAGAGCTTTCAAATAATAGACCATAGCTGCTGCTTCTGGAGGTCGAATTTCTTCTGGCATGCTGAAATAAATTTTTTGAAACCTCCTATTAAACTCATAGATTGACTCATTGCTTCGCCTTTGGATAGAATATAATTCCAAGAGGTGCTCTTCATATGACTTACTCTCGTCCCAATATGTAAGAAATACATCTTGGAGATCTTTCCAGGAATTAATTGAACCTGCTTCCAAACACTGGAACCATTGCTGAGCATCTTGTTTTAAAGAATGGCAAAACATCCTTAAAGCTACGTCTTCATAAATGATTTGAAATTTGTCCAGGAAGTATTCAAATTCCAAGATATGTGATTTAGCTGAAAGGTCCTTCTCCTTCCCGGAAAAACTTGGCAAGGACTTGAATCCTTTTGAAGGATATTGATGGAGAATAGCGGGCAGCTTCAGTGGTTTAAAGATTTCTCTGTTTTTGAACTGAAAAGAAGTCAATTTCTTATGAGGCAAAATACTATCATCCGAAGATGATGAATCATCACCTTTATGCCCAGACTGTGACTGATTATCTTCCAGAATTGTAATACAAAAATCATCTCTCCTTTCATGTTTAGGAGATACACTTGTGTCAAGATTTATAATACAAGTAGAAGCAAAATCATCTTTTTCCAATAACGAATTTACATTTTGGGCCTCATAATCTTCTGAGAAAATAAAGAAGGAAACAATCCTTTTAAGATAAAAGGGAAAATAAACCACTAAACTGACAGTAAAAAATAGAACCTCCTTTAAAAAACAAAAATTCTGATACATGTTTTTTCCACGATACTTTATCATCTTCTTGCCAGGAAAATTCTTCATCTAATGTCATCCGTGGAGTCGCCAGGTGAATAATAAACAATCAATCTTTAAATCTGAATCTTGTTCACCATCAAAAACAAGGGATTATGAAACCCTCTGCTGCAAGGTATTTGACCTCGCGTTTGGCTTTTTGAAAATGAGAATTCTGAAAAAGTAAACACAGCCAAAACTTCCTCCTCACTGAACAACCAGAGGAAGTAGAAAGAAAACCCAGGGAAATGAACTTTGCTTCTTCGATCCCCGGCAACGGCGCCAATTAATGTTGTCCCTTGAGAAACAATTCCTTGCTGTGTAAAGGAATCTGTGCTCAAGACATTCAAATAACTATGTCACAGAGATATGGATCCATGCTCAATCACCTCCAGAATTCAATCATTGCATCTTCAAAATCAATGCTATAAACAATCCACAATGCTATTATTTGCTGATATAGAATGAAATGTTCAGAAGAAGAATGAAAGGAAAAAGCCCAAAACAATATGCTGTTGTACAGAATCTATCATCTCAGACTTTAGAAGAATGAAAAGAAAAGAACAGTTAAAACGAAGGAGCGCCTATTAAGTGTTTTAACTCTTATTTACACATGCAAAAAGAGACCTGTTGCTTCGATACTTCACTTTATTCAAAGACTGAAAATACATTATGTAAACTAGGAGACGAATCAATATCAACAAATGCTAGAAGTTTGTATTTCCTTCATTAATCACTTGAAAACTCAGTACAAATATCTATGTCTGGAGATCTAAAAACCGGAACCTCTGCTCCTCCTCCTATCTCTGTTTTTATATCAGCCCTCTAAAATAACTTCCTAACTGCTATGATCAGTTTTGAAACTAATTCTTGAAAGTGCTGGATCTATTTAAATTTACAAAATATTTGTTTTAATATTATATATATAATATATAATATAAAACCCAAAATAGAAAGGGGAGTTTAAAAAGGCAAATAGTGCATTTTGGGTCCCACCACTACACCCATATGCATTTACGACACAATCACCCATGGTTTTTGAAAACCAATAACCACCTACGGGGGGTGCTATTGGCGGCTTGTACGAAATAACCTCGAGACCCCGCAGTGCACCATAACCGTCGATCTTGTAGATGGTGATTTCAATTAAACGTTTTACGGGGGGTGCCATCTCCCATAAACTTCGTTTAATTTATACCCCCCCAAACCGTTGGATCGAACTGGCTGACCCAAATCGTTGATGCTGCATAGCTTCAGTGGAACAAATCCTTGTTATTTCACTTAGCGTTGTGCGTAATACATTTGTACAGACGCCCCAGGTCTTTGATAAACCATGGTGGAAAAATATCCACCTCCAACCTTTGACTCAGTTTTCCGAAGTACTGGTTTGAACTTTCACAAATTGCACATATTGATTTGATTGGAAGCCTTCAGAGGTAATTTCGCCGACCTACGTGCTGCCCCCCCTTTCAACCTGGCTCCCTCATCAATGTTATTTTTTCGCGTTTGTCTCCACAGCTTCCTTCTCAGTGTTTCTCCGCTCTGCATTAACCAAGGCATCTTGTTTTTTGTTTGGTATCTGTTTGGAAGTCTCTGGCCTTTGATTATTGAGGCCAGGTACTCATCATCCTTGTTGTATCCGTCTACACCCTGGGGATGGAATAGTATATCACCAGTAACAAGTTCAAAAGCCAGATCGCGGAAGCGAATTTGGTAAAACTAACACCTGTTCGACAAAACTAAAATCGATGTCTCAAGCTATTAAGACAATCATTCACCTGCATACGTGGGCTGCTGTTTTCCATCCTACCCATCGTTATGAGCCCCAGGCGTCTTTCCGTCTGTAGAGAGAGCATTTTTAATTGTTATGATCTTTCCTCCTTTCAATTCCATGAATGTATAGATCATCAAAGTCGAAATGATCACCATCAAAGCGTCCATCCTTTCTATTTCCTCTATCCCCATTCATTACAGGGACATCCGTTATTCTAGAGCTATCTGCATTTTCAAAAACAGGAATTTCTGCCCCATCGGATTCATCATCATCTAAGTGATCATTCCACACTTTCGAAGTGGTAAGCAAGTCGAAATGCTGCCCCAATCTTCTTTCTGAGTACCCTGATTGCTGAGAATCATCAGCCCATTTCCATCTCGACCATGAGCAAGGCCGCTGGTGTATTCATCTTCAGGGAATTTGAGGTTATAGTTATAGCATGTCATATTTCTTTGATAATTCATAAAATTTCATTATGTGCATTTCCATTCCCCTGGATTCAGCTTTCTTTTTGGACGCTTCGAATCATTTGCAACACTACAAAGATTAGGCCTGAGAAATGAACTGTACCAAATGAAGGGCCAAATGTATTCCTGACAGAATGTCTGATGGTTTTAGTTGAAGAGGTCCCAGATATTTGAAAGTATCACTGTGCAATGTACCACTGATTACATACGCTTGATCCTCAAACATTGTTGTTGCAGACCATATAATTGTGAAAATGTCTACTCCACAGTATGCAGGTACCCATGGGTCCTCTTTCCCTATACGGCAATCAATCCCACCAAATAGCCCACATAAACATTCATACTCTTCAATCTTTGAATTGAGTATAACTTTACCATTCATATGGGCAAAGTAGAGGAAAACAATGATGGATCCCCAATACAGAAAGAGCAACAAAGTTAACCCAGGCAAAACCCATAACAACGCCATGTTTCTTCTAAGAGCTTCAGAAGAAGTGTGAAGAATTCTAATTGTCAGCTCTATGCTGTCTCTGTTTGAATAGATGACCAAAAGAATGACCCCACAAAATGCAAATATAAACAAAAATGCAGAAATCCTGAGAGCAAGGCTAAAAGATTCTTTGCAAGGTTGATTGACAATTCCTTGGAAAGATGTCTTAGATGCTGAAATTGCAGTTGCAGTTTAATAGAGATCATGGGTAGCTTTATTTCTTCATCCTTGAATTTATCTCTGGTAAACATTAGTGAATCATCATTTGATGATGCCAAACTCTTATCAACAACTTCTCTCACACAGCTGCTGGAATCATGGTGATAGACAAAGGATCATGTATGCTTATAGTTGTTGTTATGGTTAGTAATGGAAAACACACCCCCTGCATATGTTGCCAGCACAAATATCATAAAAATGGCAAGGAAGAAAATATCATGATAAGATCTGTGTCCATAGTTCTATGTAATTTCTGAATAATTCTCAATAGTGGAAATCTCTCCCGACTTTTGGCTGAGTAAAATTGTGCTACAACAGGGACAATGTTGGAAACCCATTCTGTGAGGGGGATGGGATAAATAAAGCCCGCGTTAAGAATTTTTTCAGCTTCTGCCTTAATTGCAGCAGCTTTGCGAGGATGCACTGGGCGTAAGCGTTGGCGCACGAGCTTCGCACCAGGGTAGATTGGAATCTCATGCACTACGATACTGGGATCAATCCGAGGCATTTCCTCGTAGGATCAGGCGAACACATCTCTGAATTCTTTAAAAAGATTAGTATATACTTGTATCTCATCAGGAGAACAAGTCACTCCCACGTGTATGTTCTCAACGATCCCCGGTTTAACGGAGATGTTGATCAGGATGGTTTGGGTGATATTACTCAGGTTTCCTTCCAAAAGAACCTCGTGCGTCAAAATGGGCGTTTGGAGAGGTGGAGTGGGAACCTGAGATGCAAAACGCTCTAGACAATCTGACATTGCCCCTAGGCAGGGCATAAAGGAGGAACGATGATGTCCATCGCTCCAACGCAGCTCCTCAAGAGACATTGTTTCAACAATGGCCTCCTCAGAAGGAAAAATTTCTTTGAGAGGATCAGGCGAGTCGGCCTCGCCAAGCCAGGGGGACTGAGAATAGATGTCTAAAGCCGTGCTTGAAGGAGCATGCAGAGGCGGCGGAGGATCAGATGCGGCAACAATTTCACAGTAGCTAATCTCTACTAGAGTTAAGGGCATCGATTCTCCAAACTCAATCACCTGCTCAGGCATAGAGATGAGCCATGGGTCGTCAGACCTAGAGATCATATTAACTTGAGCGGTGTGCGGTGGCGGTGCGGGAAAAATACCCATGAGGACGAGGTCTTTGAAGAGACCAGATCCTACACTGTTAGGGGGATTTGGAATCTGATCCACGTACGGAACGTTGTTCTCGGAGGTGGAGGTGAAGAAAGACAACTGATCCACCGTAACGATTTTGCCCTCGTGAGGGAACTTAATAAGTCGAGAGAGGGTGGACGGCACGCATAACATGGCATGAGTCCAGCTGCGGCCGAGAAGTGTATTATAGTTAAGCTTGGCATCAACCACTTCTACTTCTACATTGACAATCTTCCCCTGTAAAGTGATCGCTAGACTCTCGATAACACCCAGGGGTTTGGATTCCCGACCATCGAATGCCTCTAGGGCATTGGGAGACGATGAGAGGGCCAGAGAGCCAATGGCCTTCCAGCAAGCAGACGACATGACACAGGTAGAGGCACCTTCATCCACAATGGCCCTATGGATGTTAAGACCATTGATCCCGACTTGAATAACAAGAGCGATCTGATGTGGAAGTCGGGGGGTGAAATTTTCTAAGTTGAAGGTGAGAAGACTTGAATCGGCGGGATCGATTCCACCGATTGCAGATAATAAAGATTTCCGTTGTGAAGGAAAGCTTTGAAGAAATTCCAAAGCAGACATGGATGAAGGCGCCTGTGCCAGATCCTCAACAATACTGTAGTTTTGAGCGGCACGGGCATTCGGATTTTAGGAAGATTTTCGTAGAACACCCTTAGAGGGTGGCCTCACAACGGGTTCATCAGTAGGCTTCTCAATTTCCAACAAACCGGAGACAGGTGGGGGAGGTGGACCATCCGCAACCGCCTTCCCCGGTGCCTGACACGATCCATTGTAATCCTTCGAACGCGTGGCGATAGAAATAGGTGCAGCGCCATTCATCATAAAGACTTGGGACCCAAATGGTGCAGATGGTGAGGGTTGTTCAACCATCTGGGTCTGCTGAGACGGGAACAGTTCTTTAAGAACTGCCGGAGTCCCTTTGGAGCCTTTTAGAAGTTGACTAACTTCAGATCGTCGAGGACAATCCTTAGTATAATGATCTCCTTCACAAATGAGGCAGGGGTACTTCGGTTTGCGTTGGGAACCGTCCTCGGTGCGAGGTTTGGACTCTGGCTTTGGGGCGTCGGATTTGGATTTCCCTTTGGCCTTCCTTTTTCCTTTGGAGGTCTTTTCCGTAGGATTGGCCTGAACGGAATTGACCTCCACAGTTCTGCCAGAATCGGTGGGGGCGGGAGGAGCATAATTATTGGATGAGTTAGACTTCTGCTTCCCATTCGAATATTTCTTCGAATTCTGAGACACGGAACCAATGACACCATCCACCGCCGAGGTAGGTGGAGCTTTAGAGGTTCCAGACCGTGGATCATTAGGAAAAATATCATACAACATGCTAGATTGTGAGTATACCAGATCCAGATATTGAGCACGCGCTATGGCTTGTTCTTCAGTCACACACGCTCCCATAGCAATGTCTTGGGCGATTTTGTTAACAAAGGAGGTGGTGAACCAATGAGTTAGTATCTGATTAGGTATATGAAACTTGATCAGTCTATGACGACGTCGCCACTCATGAATGTGATCAGAAATGTGGGTGGCTTTGTCCTGCTTCAAAGAAGTTAGGAGGTGCGTCCCGGCTTCGTAGCGAACCGGTAACTGAAAATGAGTCAGAAAATCCATGGCTAACGTATTGAAATCTTGAAAGATGCCACGGGATAATTTGATATACCACTTAGCAGCAGCGCCAGTCAAAGTGCGCTGGAAGAGGCGTAGACGGATTGAATCATCCACCCAAGAGTTGGACGAACACCAAAGATGGTAGGTCATCACATGAGCTTGGGGGTCCTTGTTGGGTCTCAATCTAGTCTCCTAAACTGAGCTCATTTAATTGTCAACCAGGATTTGTAAACTGCTGAAGTGAAGTGTACTGTATGTACCTAGGTGCTTGTTTCCTAATGCGTTGTGTGTAGTTTTTATGATGTTTTTGGTCTTTTGTGATGATTTATGATGTTTTTGGTCTTTTGGTGGTTTTATGTTTGCAGGAAGAATGCCTAGAAAGCTAGTGGAAAGAAGCTAGTGATTAAAACAGAGTTAAGCCTAATTGATGGAATATCAAATGACAAATGCAATTGGAAACACTGAAGCAAAATTAAATCTAAACTATGACTAAATAAAAGCAAAGCTTGATAATGACTTTTAAACAAATGATTCAAAACACAAACTAAACTTGAGAAATGATCACTAAGTATGCAAATTCTCTAAATAAACAGTGAAACAACTAACTTACAATGATGCAATACTTTGTCCTTGATTAGAGATCTGAAACATAATTAGAGGAGAGACATTGTTATCATCATAAGATCTTCTATTCTAGCTCCTATCTCTATTCTGAAATTTAATTGAATGTCACAAAACCTTTACTCAAGAGTTATTGATTTCTTTCCAAAGTAGTCTCTTGAGGAATAGCTCTGTTTATAAAATGATAAGGAAATTGCAGAGGTACTTCAGGCCCTAGAATGATGTTGTCTTCTGTTCATATGATTATAGATCAATTAGGGATTTTAGAACAAGAAGAAGTTTGTGAATAATGAAGGTTGTCTTGTTAATCCTAACAACTGAAGTAATTTATTTTGCAATGGATGAAAATTTGAATATGAAGTGCAAGTGCAATGAGTTAATCTAAGAATGAACCTAAAATGCCACTAATCTAGAACAATGCTGAACTATAAGTCATTATCAAACTCGAAACAAAGTAATTGAACATGAGTTAAATGCAATGAAACTCCGGAGCATTCTAACTATGCTAACATGCATTATTCTATGAAGTTACACAATCTGTTTGTTCATCATTAGTGATATTTTGGAAGAGTTCCTTCTTTTGGAAGAGGTAGAACAATTCTGATTGTGTAATTGAGTGCAATTGTAAGCAAATAGACTGAAAGCAAATGAAAAAAAAAAACTAAGATATCATATCCATACCCTACTCGTCATTATGATGTCTTGGGCAAGCGTTTAAGAGCAAGAACAGAGATGATACTTAGTACAAACACACAAGTAAATCATTCATTATCACGGTCATGTCTTGAACTTCTTAAGAATTTCTTGGAAGAGTTTCTTCTTGTGGAAGAGTGATTAGAACAAGTGTAACTGTGATAGTGAACAGTAAAAACTACAACTAAATCCTACAGTACCATAGCTATTCATCATTCATCATTATAATCTTTTGGAAGAGTGTCTTCTTGTGGAAGAGTTAGAATGAATATAACTACAGTAGCTAGTTCAAACAACTATAAATTCAACTCTAATCCTACAATACTATAGTCATTCAACATTCATCATTATAGTCTTTTGGAAGAGCATCTTCTTGTGGAAGAGTTAGAATGAGTACGACTACAGTAGCTAATTAAAACAACTATTAATTCAAATGCAAAACGTAAAGACAGCTAGGAAACTTATCTAATTTACGCAAAATAAATCCGTGCAAGAGGCAGGGGCCCTCTACCACCTGACGGAATTCAACTCCAAATTAAATCACGCTTCAGAACAACACGATCTGCTCCATTAAAGATGAAATAGTTTGAACATAACACTCTGCGTCTTCAGAAATGTAGCACAGAGTTTAAACAAAATCTAGCATCAAATCTAACATAAAATCTCTAACATAGCTCTCGGTCTCCCAAGTCTTTATAAAGCAAATGCACATAACAATAATTGCAACAATTTAGGAACACTGTCTTTCCTTATCGGGATCACGTTAGGACTCTTTGAAGTGGCTACGTGAAGAGGAAAAGACATCTGGACTGAGACAGTCCTAATAGAAGTCTTCCTTCCTAAATGTGTTCCCCACGTTCAAAACCATACCCAGAATTCGTTTCTTCCTCCATGATGAGCAACGAACCATGTAGACATGACGTGGATCATGCCCATGTGCGGTTTTTCTCAAGAGGCCACCTGGAACATACTCAAACATGAAGGCAGCTGCAGAATCGCCGGTTAGCTACGGAATGTCTGCATTCTGCAGCTAGTTCCGGTCAAAATGCTTTACAATGGCAAAAATCACAAAATTTAACAAGTCAGTCATGTAAATCATTCTAGAAGTAATGTTAACTATATTCATTGATCAATTGGGTCTAAGATAGCAATGGACAAGGGAAAATGAGGTAAAATGAAGTGAAGGAAAGCACAATTTTGAGGCTCAACATACCCCCACTGTTGTCTCTTTGCATGTCCTCATGCAAATTATCCTATGAACTCAGAGGCTTCTGCAAGGACATCTAATCCTCTCCTTCTCCTTTGTCTGGAAGCTAGAGATCTTCTGGGTTTTCTAATAACAAGTTTGAACCTTAGGTTGGTGAGTGCCCTGATCAGCTTTTTGTTCCTTTTCTTCAACTTTTCATTGGTCTTCTCCACTTTGTCTATATGCAGGGATAAGGTTGCGTTCATATCAGTTTTGAGCTTGATTTGATCCTTGAGAATTTCATTCTCATTTTTTATGTGTCTATTCAGTAATTCCAACTCATACCTATCCCTTCTTAATATATCTATTTCAGACAGTGGAGGACTGGGGGTTCTCTCTCTGCTTTCTGAAGCTCTTCTCTCCAAAGTTTCCACATAGTCATAAATTTCCTGTTGAGCAGGGTCAATTTCAGGGGTTCCTTCATAAAAATCCTCTTCGACGGATGTTTCTTCATCTTCTATATTGATTACCCCTGTTTGTTTGATTAGTGTTTTCTTCAGTTTTCCCTTTAATCTGTGGCTCCTCCTAGGCTGAGAGGATCCCTCTCCTTTCTCTGTGGCAGATTCCTTGATTACCTTCTCTTCCTTAAGTTGCCTCTTGATTTGAGTCAACTTCTCTAAAATGATTTCCTCACTGCTCTCTTGGATTGTTTTGTCAATTTCAACTTTTGAAGCCCTCCATTTCCTACTTCTCTTTGTAGGTTGTGGTTCAGGTGATGGTTCTTTTGCTTCTTCAAAATGATTTCTTATTAAGAAATCGTCCCATGTATCATTTTTTTTAGCTAGATGATGCTCAATCAAAATTTTGACCAAACCATGATGATATAGGGTTGTCTCTAAAAATTGAACTCTTCTCTGAACACAGGAAGCCATCTTCTTCTGACTTTGAAGCAAGAAATATGGTAGGTTTAAGTCTTCCCCCAGAAAATGCATCATTAGTCTAATGTGGTAGACATAAAATGTTCCATATCTACCCTCACATGTAATAAATTTTTGCAAAAGAAGTAGTATGTTTCTCCATTTGTTTTTCAATGCCGAACTGGGAATTCCTTTTTTAAATACACTGATATCCATACCTGGTGATTTTAAAATTTGTTTCCAGGAGTCATTATGGAATTCTCTATTTTTAAACCATCTCTCTCCAGTTCTGAGCAACCCTGTAGCTTCTGCAATGAAAACTTCAGTGACAGTAAATTTGACATCTCCTACTTCAACTTCGGTTCCTTGAAATGATCTTGCAAATGTTTTAGTGACTTCCTTGTGGAAGCCATTAAATTTCTCTAAAAATTGAAGCCATCCTATTTGTTGTAACATTTCTTTGCATTGTGGGTAGCCTTCTAAATATTTTGAACCCACTGGTTCAGTCTTTACAATGAAATCCATGATTGCTTCTTTCAATATTCAAATTAACACTCTTCTATCCACAAAAACAATGACTTTCACCTTCGGATTGAAATGGCTTTAAGTTCTGAATGGAAATGGCTTCAAACTTAGAATGACATACCTCTGATTAATAGTGGCAACAGCTTCAAAACTTCGGGCTAATATACCTCTGTTGACAATTGAACTTTGGACTGATATGTCTCTGTTTGATAGTGACAATTGGCTTCAACTTCTTCACTGCAATACCTCTGGCTCTTGGTAGCAAATGGTTTCGAATTCAACACTGCAACACCTCTGTCTCTGGTAGCAAATGATTTCAATTTCAATCACTGCAACACCTCTGTCTCTGGTAGCAAAAGACTTCAAACTCCACACTGCTACACTTCTGTGTTTATAGTAAAAATGCTCAAACTCTGCCACAGTGATACTTTGTATACCCACGGAATCAAATGGCTTCAAATTCTCACGCTGTTATGCTTCCAAATTTACCCTTTTTCTCTGCTCTGAGTTTACAATGCTCAACGCTATTCAAACTGATATCCTTTGGCTCTGCTCTCGGTGATAATAATATCTCTGTCTTCGGAATGGAATGCCGGCTACAGAATGAAGTTATGGCAGTGGTCACGGAATGGAGTAGTGGAGTGAGGTGGAGGGAATGTATTAATGATTGAAGAGACGGCGGAGATTTTTACAACGGCAGAGGAAATCATCATTGAATGATTTGGTTAAGAGACGTGGAGAATTCAAATACCTCGGCCATTTTTTAACCGCTTAAATGATATCGGATATGAAATTTTGAAATGGAAGATTTTAATCCAAAGTCTGTGGAGGGTTTATTGGTGTTTGATCAATAAAAACAATTAAAACAACCTTTTCGAACAATCCATAACTAAACTATGCTAAACTTTTATGAAATGCCATTATAATTTAAACTTGTTACCTCTTCCTTTCATTTGATTTTTGTAGCCTTTGTCTTCTTGTTCACCTTTGGAGGAGTCTTCATAATTTTCTTGATGCTTTTGATTCATGGATACACTGGGTCACTTTGTTGCAATTATGATGTCTGCTGGTTGATGCCTTCAGGGTTTATAGATGCGGAAAGACTGTCTGGCTGCAAAAAGGCTGATCAGCTGCAGAATGTTCCTGTAGAGCACTTTAATCATGAAATGGAATGTTTTTGGAATATAGGTGAAATGTTATGTGGTATGAATGAAAATGGATGATGGATTATGATATGTATGAAGTGGATGATGAAATGGAATGGATTCAGTTCATGAAATGGAGTGAAAGAATCATAAGGACTGTACTGCAATTCATGACATGTTTTATTCACTTACAGCAAGATATCAAATTTTGTATTTTGACATGAAAATGAGATGGATGGAAGATGGAATGTGGAACGAAATGTGGAATGGAGTGAAATATGAATGGTGGAATGAAATGGAGTATGGATGGATAAGTGGATGGAGTGAAATGAAATGAAATGAATCATAAGCACTATGGAACTGAACTTATGATTTTTTTTTGTAACAGCTGCTTGTAAAAACAAAAATGGGAAAAGTTAGAGTGTCAGAGAGACTCTGATTTTCACCCTATCTTTTCTGTATAAACATGCCAATCAATGATTGGTTTTCATGTTTATACCTTTTTTCTTTTTTTTCTTTTTCTTTTTTTTCTTTTTTTTCTTTTTTTTCAAAAGAGAAATGCTTCAGAAAATTTAATCAAGTTGATGAAGAAGAGAGACTCTTCTTCATTAACTTCACATCATTGTCTTCTTGGAACTTCTTGACAAACTCTTCTCTTGAGAGTGGCTTATGGTATAGCTTCAGTCTATGACCATTCACAAGAAAAGTGACCTCTTCTTCATCTATAGTTTTGATTTTTACTGCCCCATTATCAAAAATTCGAACAATTTCATATGGCCCAAGCCAATGTGTCTGAAATTTCCCTTGAAAATCCTTGAATTTTGAATCAAACAAGAGAGCCCAGTCACCCTATTTGAATTTCTTCTCATTGATGTACTTATCATGCCATCTAGCCCTTTGCTGTTGGACTAGACTTGTTTTCTGAACTGCATCTTGTCTGATCTCATCCAATTCATTAATTTGCTCTAGTCTATGCTTTTGTGCCTCCGTTAAATCAAGTCCTAGCTGAACTGCCATTTTGAAAGTTTGAATCTGGAACTCTATGGGAAACAAAACTTGCTTTCCATAAACAAGCTCATAAGGAGTATGGCCTGTTGTGTTTCTCCATGTAGTTCTATAGGCCCACAAGGCTTGAGGAAGCCTATCTACCCAATCTCTTCTATGTAAATGAACAGTCTTTGTTAGGATTCCTTCAATGACCTTATTAGTAGATTCCACTTGACCATTTTCTTGTGGATGATAAGGAGTAGATTTTCTATGTCTGATTTTGTACTTCTCCATCATTTTCTCCACTAGCCTTGATGTAAATTGAGCTCCTTGATCTGTAACAATTTCCCTTAGGACACCAAAACGAGTAAAAATATCCTCAAAAAGAAAAGTAACTACAGATGATTCATTAGCAACAAGTAATGGTTTAGCTTCTACCCACTTAGTAACATAATCGGTGCAAACTAATATGTATTTCTTTTGTCTTGATGGAGGACTAATAGGTCCTACAAAATCCAAAGCCCATTTTTCAAAAGGTTCAATGTGTACCTGAGGTTGTAATGGCATCTCACCTGAAGGAGAAGGTTTCCCTACCCTTTGGCAACTGTCACACCTTTTTATATACTCCCTTGCATCTTTAAACAAAGATGGCCAATAATATCCTAAATTAAGGATCTTATAGGCTGTCCTCTTATCTGCAAAGTGTCCGCCACAAGGTTCATCATGACATGCCTTGAGAATTTCAGGCATCTCATCTTCACGAACACACCTTCTAATGATCAAATCTGGACCTGTCTTGTAAAACTCATTAGCGACCCATGAATATCTTGCACTATCATTAATGATTTTTCTTTTATCCCTTGCATTCATAATTGAAGGAAATTTTCCTGAAACTAAATAATTGGCAATATCAGCAAACCATGGAGTTTGAGTAGAGATTACAAAAAGATATTCATCAGGAAATTGATCTTCAACCGGAGTGTCATCTTTGATATTTTGGATTCTAGACAGGAAATCAGCCACAGTGTTTTGTTTTCCAGGCCTATCTAAAATAGTAATGTTGAATTCTTGCAATAGTAACAACCATCTTATAACTCTGCCATTAGTGATTGATTTGTTCATTAAGTATCTAATGGCAGAATGATCAGTGTGAATAAAAGTTTCATAGCCTGTTATATAGTGTCTAAACTTGTTTATGGCATGAACAACAGCTAAAAACTCTTTTTCAGTTAAAGTATAGTTTAACTCTGCAGGAGTCAAATTTTTACTGATATAATAGATGGCATAGAGAATCAAATCTTTCTGTCCCAATACTGCTCCTAGAGCTGTATCAGAAGCATCTGTCGAGATATGAAAAGGTAACTTCCAGTTAGGTCCCCTTAATATAGGTGCTTCAGAAATTTTGGTTTTCAGGGTTTCAAAAGCTAACTGGCAATCCGAAGTCCACTTAAATTCACAATCTTTGGTGAGTAATTTGAAGAGAGGAGATGCTATTTTGGTGAAGTTTTCTATAAATCTCCGATAATACCCTGTAAATCCTAGAAAACTTCTAACATCTTTTTGACAACTTGGAATGGATAGGTTAGAAATGACTTCAACTTTTGCCTCATCAACTCTAATCCCATCCCCTGAAATGTGGTTCCCTAAAACAATACCTTCAGTGAACATCATAAAACATTTTTCATGACTAAGTGAAAGGTTTGCTTCTTGACATATTTTTAAGACTTTTTCCAAGTTTTCTAAAGCCTCTTCAAATGTATCCCCATAAACTGTAAAATCGTCCATGTACACCTCTACACAGTCATGTATCAGATCAGAAAAAATTCCTAATACTGCCCTTTGGAATGTTGCAGGTGCATTGCACAATCCAAATGGAAATACTCGGTAGGCATAGGTACCCCAAGGACAAGTAAATGTGGTTTTATCCTGGTCTTCAAGTGCTACTTGGATTTGATTGTAACCACTAAACCCATCCAGGAATGAAAAGTACTTTTTACCTGCTAATGTATCTAATACTTGATCTATGAAAGGTAAGGAAAAATGGTCTTTAAGAGTAGCTTTATTCAGTTCTCGGTAGTCAACACACACCCTCCATTTTCCATTTTTCTTAGGCACAATCACCAAAGGAGAAACCCACTGACTATCTGAAATAGGATAGATGAAATTAACATTTAACAATTTTTGTAATTATTCCTTGACAATTTCCCTAAGATTTGGATTCATCCGTCTTTGAGGCTGTCTGATTGGTTTGAAATTTGCCTCTATATAGATGTGATGAGTACAAGTCTTGGGACTTATCCCTTTCATGTCAATGTATTCCCATGCATATGCAGAAGAATGTCTCTGTAATACTTTGATTAACTCTTCTTGTTGAGATTTTTCTAGGTTCTTGTTTATGTTCAAAGTTTTGCCAGGAAAAATTTCACTTGTAGAGCTGCCAAATTTGTCCATAGAATGAAGAGACATCTGCCTAGATGACAAAAACTCAATATTGGATCCCTCTTGAAATGATTCATGTTTGTGTTATGGAGAGGATTCAAAGTTTTCTAGAGTATTCAGAATTTGATTATCTTCACTAATTTCTGAAATTGTGAAGAGTGGTTGTAAATCTTCTTCATCCTCTATCCATTGAGTGTCATCTAGATCTGTAATTGTCCTAACTGGAGGATATAAAGTGAATCTCTTAGTTGAACTACCATCAGAAATATACATATCACCGGACCTACAACTAATAAAAGCATCAGCTGTAGCCAACCAAGGTATTCCTAGTATAACAGGATGGCCTCCTAGATTATTCTTAGGAGTTAGGATCATGAAATCCACAGGGTACTCCCAAGAGTCTAGGGACACTGGAATATCTTCTATTACCCCATCTGGTCTGATTACCGATCTATCTGCTAATTGTAGCAGTGTGGGTGTAAAGAGAAGATTAGGAAGTTTCAGTTTGTCCATGATTTGTCTACTCATGATATTTATTGCTGCTCCTAAGTCAATGAGTGTGTTTTGAATTTCAATTCCATTGATGTGAATTTTGACAACTGGATTTCCTGGGTCAAGGTACTTTGGAATAGTAGTCTTACCCATCATAATGTCTGCTATTTGTCCTACCGGTTGAATTTTCTTGGTTTCTCTTATTCTTTTCTTTGTTGTCTTCATACTCAACTCCTTTATTGTTTTGGCTAAAATTGGGATTTCCTTGATGGCTTGCAATAATGGAATTTTAATGCAAACATTTCTCAATTCATCTAAGAAATCATAATTAGGCACCATGATTTGTTTTCTACACCTTTATCAATTTGTAATCTTTCCGGGAAGGAAGGTATAGAAGTAGATGTGGATGGTTGCTCTAATACTGGAGTTGGATTTATTGGATCTTTTTGTTTCAGTTTTTCAATGTTTTGATCTTGAAAGGATGTATCTTCCTCAAGACTTTTATTAACCCGTAGGGAGTCTTCCTCAGAATTATCTTGTTCTTGTATGATCACAGAAGGTTTCCTCTTCTCAAGTATCCTTCCAGACCTAAGTTGAACATTACTAAGGTCTAGAGGAGTAATTAAATAAGTTGGAAATTGTTGACCTTCTATCATGTATGTATTCTGAGGGTTCTTATTATTGGGGTTTGGTATGGGCTGAGCTGGAAATTGATTGGATTTTTGAGGGAATGGTAATGGAAGTGGTTGATTTGGATGTGGTTGGTTCTGATGATGTTGTTGAGGATTTTGTTGAAAATTTTGTTGAAGATTTTGAGGGAAATTTTGTTGAGGATTTTGAGGATAAAAATGTGGATATGGTGAATAGGATGGTGGATACTGATAATATGGAGAGTATCTTCCATAGGGACTTTGTGTTCCTTGTGCCCAAGATTGAGATTGATTTTGAAATTGGGGCCAAGGTTGCTGCCAAGAATTCCAAGGTGGAGGTTGATTATACATTTGATCTTGGAATCCTTGTGTCTGAGGTCCTGTAGTCTTCTAGATCTGAGAAGTTAAGAGATTCTGTGGAGTACGCTTAGGAGTTTCTTCTGAAAAAACGACCTTGAGACCGGGGAAGAGAAGGACAATTCTTGGTCTCATGTTTCTCGAGAACAAATGACACGGGTTTACATAACTTTTGCATCCAAAGGACACTCTCCTTAAGGCATGTTTCTTTCTACATTTTGGACAAAAGATTGCCAAGGCATCAGATTCAGCCTTTTGCTTGTTTTGTATCTTGAGGGTGTCTATTTGTTCACTAAGACTCCCTAAGATGTCAGACTTAAAATCATCAAGCATGTGTCCAATTTCTAATCTACTTACTGTCCCAGAAGCAGATTTACTTGCCCTTGCAAGAGCGGGATCTCTTGGACCTTTGACAGTTTTAGATTTCCCTCTTGAAAGGTTAATACATAACTCCAATATTTCAGGTAATGTAAGTTGTGATATATCCCCTTTTCCCATCATGTTAAGAATATCCAACCATTCATCCCTAATTGTTTTCAACAAGAGAGCTTTTAAGGTGTCTTGATCTAGATTTTCCATTTTTTCCCTTTTGATGTTGTAATTAAATCTTTCCAACAAATCTTCTAAGTTTTCATCTTATTTTTGTAACATCTTGAACACTTCTTTTTTATGATTAACTAGCATACAATAATCCAAATATCTCTCTAGAAATGCTTGTTTCATATCTTCCCATGTTCTAATAGAACTACTGATTAGACTCATAAACCACTTCAATGCTGCTCCCTTCAAAGTTGAAGGAAATAATTTCAGTTTTTGAGCATCTTGTAGGTATTCATAAGTTCTACACAGCACTTCAAATTCGAATAAGAAAGTTTCAGGATCTTCAGTTTTAAGTCCATAGAAGTTTGGAAGGACAGAGGGTGAAATGTTTTTCATGGTTGTATTGGTTTCTTCATCGAGTATAGGGAACCCAAAAGAGCTTCCTATTCTACCTCTTCCTCCATTTGCACCTCTACTTCCTTCTCCTCTTCCTCCTTCTCCTCTACCTCTACCTCTACCTCCAAATAATGTGTGTTCTCCATTAAAAACTCCTCCTCCTCCTTCTTCTGCCATGGTTGACTCTCCTGTGGAAGTAGAAAGGTTTGTATCCCCAACAAGAGTTTTTAGATCTTCTTCTATGGCAGGTTTAGTGGATGAAGTGGAAGGTTTCTCTAATGGAATAGGTGACCTTAGATCTTCTAGAAGTCCAGGATCAGTAAAGGATGGAAGATGGGTTTGAGTTGAAGGTGTACTAGTTATGGATCTAGATGAAACAAGTGGTGTTCTAGATGTCAAACTTCTGCCTCTGCTGCTTATAAATCTTCCCCTTGAATCTCTCTCCCTACGCATAAAATTGTTTTTGGATGCTAAGAAACAAAGGTTACCTAGTTTTCACTTCCCCGGCAACGGCGCCAAAATTTTGGGTCTCAATCTAGTCTCCTAAACTAAGCTCATTTAATTGTCAACCAGGATTTGTAAACTGCTGAAGTGAAGTGTACCATATGTACCTAGGTGCTTGTTTCCTAATGCGTTGTGTGTAGTGTTTATGATGTTTTTGGTCTTTTGTAATGATTTATGATGTTTTTGGTCTTTTGGTGGTTTTATGTTTGCAGGAAAATGCCTAGAAAGCTAATAGAAAGAAGCTGGTGATTAAAAACAGAGTTAAACCTAATTGATGGATAACAAATGGAAAATGCAATTGGAAACACTGAAGCTGAATCTAAACTATGACTAAATAAAAGTAAAGCTTGATAATGACTTTTAGACAAATGATTTAAAACACAAACTAAACTTGATAAATGATCACTAAGTATGCAAATTCTCTAAATAGACAGTGAAACAACTAACTTACAATGATGCAATACTTTGTCCTTAATTAGAGATTTGAAACATAATTAGAGGAAAGACATTATTATCATCATAAGATCTTCTATTCTAGAACTAGCTCCTATCTCTATTCTGCAATTTAATTGAATGTCACAAAACCTTTACTCAAGAGTTATTGATTTCTTTTCAAGGTAGGCTTTTGAGGGAGGATTCTGTTTATGAAATGATAAGGAAATTGCAGAGATACTTCAGGCATTATAGTGATGTTGTCTTCTGTTCATGTGGTTATGGATCATTTGTAGATTTTAGAACAAGAAGAGGTTTGTGAATAATGAAGGTTGTCTTGTTAATCCTAACAACTGAAATAATCTATTGTGCAATGGAAGACAATTTGACTATGGAGTGAAAGTACAATGAGTTAATCTAAGAATGAACCTAAGATGCCACTAATCTAGAATAATGCTGAACTATAAGTCATCATCAAACTTGAAATAAAGTAATTGAACATGAGTTAAATGCAATGAAACTCCGGAGCATTCTAACTATGCTAACATGCATTATTCTATGAAGTTACACAATCTGTTTGTTCATCATTAGTGATATTTTGGAAGAGTTCCTTCTTTTGGAAGAGGTAGAACAATTTTGACTGTGTAATTGAGTGCAATTGTAAGAAAATAGACTGAAAGCAAATGAAAAACTAAGATATCATATCCATACCCTACTCGTCATTATGATGTCTTGGGCAAGCGTTTAAGAGCAAGAACAGAGATGATACTTAGTATAAACACACAAATAAATCATTCATTATCACGGTCATGTCTTGAACTTCTTAAGAATTTCTTGGAAGAGTTTCTTCTTGTGGAAGAGTGATTAGAACAAGTATAACTGTGATAGTGAATCAGCAAAAACTACAACTAAATCCTACAGTACCATAGCTATTCATCATTCATCATTATAATCTTTTGGAAGAGTGTCTTCTTGTGGAAGAGTTAGAATGAATATAACTACAGTAGCTAGTTAAAACAACTATAAATTCAACTCCTAATCCTACAATACTATAGTCATTCAACATTCATCATTATAATATTTTGGAAGAGCATCTTCTTGTGGAAGAGTTAGAATGAGTACGACTACAGTAGCTAATTAAAACAACTATTAATTCAGATGCAAAACGTAAAGGCATCTAGGAAACTTATCTAATTTACGCAAAATAAATCCGTGCAAGAGGCAGGGGCCCTCTACCACCTGACGGAATTCAACTCCAAATTAAATCACGCTTCAGAACAACACGGTCTGCTCCATTAAAGATGAAATAGTTTGAACATAACACTCTGCGTCTTCAGAAATGTAGCACAGAGTTTAAACAAAATCTAGCATCAAATCTAACATAAAATCTCTAACATAGCTCTCGGTCTCCCAAGTGTTTATAAAGCAAATGCACATAACAATACTTGCAACAATTCAGGAACACTGTCTTTCCTTATCGGAATCACGTTAGGACTCTTTGAAGTGGTTGCGTGAAGAGGAAAAGACATCTGGACTGAGACAGTCCTAATAGAAGTCTTCCTTCCTAAATGTGTTCCCCACGTTCAAAACCATACCCAGAATTCGTTTCTTCCTCAATGATGAGCAACGAACCATGTAGACATGATGTGGATCATGCCCATATGCGGTTTTTCTCAAGAGGCCACCTGGAACATACTCAAACGTGAAGGCAGCTGCAGAATCGTCGGTTAGCTACGGAATGTCTGCATTCTGCAGCTAGTTCCGGTCAAAATGCTTTACAATGGCAAAATCACAAAATTTAACAAGTCAGTCATGTAAATCATTCTAGAAGTAATTTTAACTATATTCATTGATCAATTGGGTCTAAGATAGCAATGGACAAGGGAAAATGAGGTAAAATGAAGTGAAGGAAAGCACAATTTTGAGGCTCAACAGTCCTCTCCAGCTTTTCCCTCAAACTTGGGGCAATCACCGGGCACTTTGGTAGGAACCGAAGGCCAATAAGGATTGTGCAAAATTGGATCATTCGTTAATTTCGAAACATCAGGTAACTCCAAGGTAGCCAGAAACGGTAATGGCGGATTGGATGGCATACCTGGTCCTGGGTAAGGACCAGTACCTGTACTCCACGCTGGTTGGGAATATCCTTGCCCCCAAGGGTTCTGTCCAGCAGGATTCTAACCGTAGGGGGTATAGGTGGTGTAACCAGCCTGATTCAGTTGCTGGTAACCAGCATACGAGGGTTGATAACTAGAGTATGGACCTTGATTATGAGTTGGCCCTGTGTAAGCAGCATTTGGATTTGGCTGCTGAGTATAGGTGTAGTCGGGTTGTTGAGGACGATAGTTAGAACCTTGGAGCTGGCTATAATTCGGTCGGTATTGACCATGAGAATAGTAGCCGCCTTGAGGTTGAGTGGGCTGCTGGTGGAAACCTGCAGAGCCTGATAATTTGGGTGCAGCAATTGATTTGGCTGCGGCATTGAATAAGTCGGTTGTTGTGCAGGGTTAATAGGATGTGCAGGCTGGCCTGGCTGAGCGGGCCGCCTTGGGTTAACAGGTTGACCCGGTTGCGTAGGTTGACCAGGCTGTTGAGAAGCACCAGGTTGTGCCGGGTAGACCGGTTGGCCTAGACGTGGAACACCAGGTTGTGTCGGATAGGCCGGTTGCCCTGGTGGAGGAATGGAGCCAGGGGGTGGCTAGTAACCGGTTTGACCTGCAGCATGACCATAAGATGGTCCTGGCTGGTGTGCAACGTTTGGATTGACAGGATACTGAGGTTGCATGGGTTGGAAAGGTTGGACTTGCCCCTCAGGACCATATACCGGCCCTGGTTGGTACCCCGCCTGGTTGACCGGAAGGGTTGTAGTACTGTCCTTGTGGACCGTACGATGGCCCTTGCTGACCCGCAGGATAGCCTTGCATGGGCTGCCCCTGTGGGTCATAAGGATAGCCAGGTTGGCCTTGGAAATGTTGCCCTTGCGAGTTATAAGCCTGGTTATAAGGTAAACCTTGAGCATGAAGGTGAGCCTCTAGAGCGGGTAAACGTAAAATGTTCCGATGCTCATCGTATTGATCTGGAAAAGCATACATGGGTGTACCATCCTGTGCATAATGTGAAAAATAAGAGCGGTTGGGATCTTGGGAGGATGGTCCGACCTCGGGGTTCGGTTGTTGTCAGGATAACCGATACTCCTCCGGAGAGATGTTCTCCGGCATAGCAGTCGCTATGTAAACGTCTTCAGGAGGCGGCACAACCCTCGCGGAGGGTGTCGTGACAGTGGGTGCAGACGCGGCCACACAGACAGTGGGTCGAACGGGTACAGAGGTGATGTGTGTCTGAGGAGATATTCCCAATGAAGGAACCACCGGCCTCGTAGAAGGAGCTGACACCCCCATAGAGGCTGCGGCGGCAATAATCTGACCCAAGGATCTATACCCTGCCGGTAATGAAGGACAGGGTTGTCTCCTGGAAATATTCTTCGAGGAAATAACTGGTAATCATCACCGGACATGGGGATTTCCTCGCTGGATTCACTCATGATTGAGCCTGCCACTAGATCTCGTAATAGACGGCGAGGACTAGGAGGAAAAACAGCAGCTATAAAAGGCAAACCCGATGTAAGAGAAAGGAAATCTGCCCCTACTCTTAACTCATACCAAGGGTTGGAAAAGGGCCAATTGAACTCAACTAGTCCCCCAAAGGGGTGCTCAGCAAACCGGTCCCCCGTCAGGAAACTCGGAAAAAATGGGCTGCTGAGGTTCAACAGAGGGTTCAGAAGCCTCTGATGAATCGTCCATATAAGGACTACCAGTAGACAAAACCTAAGGTTCCGCCACTGTGGTAGTAACAACAAGAGAAAAAGATCAAACACACACACGGGCTGAAAAAGAGTCAAGACACACAATCAAACGGCCAACAAGAAAAATCTAACAGGGCGTGTGATCGTGGGTGATTAATTTTTACCACATTGAAAAATAGGAAACTTCACCGTTTCATGTTTTAAGAGTCGAGAAACGGATAAAAGGTGACTCTATCTCTTTCAGTTTTGAAGCAAGCGTGAAAGGACAAGCGCTTGGTGATCCTTTCAAATTTAAAGAGTCAGAAAAGATCAAATGACTACTTAGGAATACTAGGCAAAAGGGTGTACCAAATAACCGTGAACTGCAATATACACCTTGGTTTCAAAATGAAAGAGAAATCAACCAAGGACTTTCCGTATGTGCAGGCAATCTCCCCGGATGTTGTGTCCGGTGTATCACGGGTATAGGGAGGTAGACTCGGCTTCCTATGGATAAAGGATTGAAACCTAGTGGGGTCTCCCTTTATATACGCGACGGTACGGGGAGCACAAGTCCATACTAGCGCTGTCTAAAGCCAAGAGGCGAATGACAACTACTATGTTTTAAGACGTCGAAACACGTCTCTAGCCTAGACCACTAAATGTGTTTCGTTATATTTCAATGTTGCCTTAGTGTAAATTGAGTAAAGTTTAAAGTTTATCTTCAATTACGTTTCAGTTTTCAGGCCCTAGCGAATGTAATGTCTCAAAATCTCCTAAATGCACTCTATATGCCACAGTATATCATTTCATTCGATGAAAGCTATTTATGAGAGAGTTGAGAGCTTTTCACACAATAACGAAATGAACAGAAAACAACCAATGATGTCTTTAATGCAGCTAATGAAAACTAAAAAGCTTTTCGTTCAAGATTACCAATCATTAATAACATCGAAAAGATCTAATTCACATTAACTAATGAAAAGCAAAAGAGATTTTTTTTATATATTTTCAATATTTCAGAGCAAAATGCGCTAAAAAATGAAAACTAATGCAAAAGCGATTCGAGAAATGATGATAAGAGAGCAAAAACAAACCAATTTCACTTAATAGCCATCGCAATCAGACGTCAAATCGACCAAAAGTCCCTCAAAACGAAAAGAATCCCAAAGACTCCAAATGAGCCGTGTAATCTAGGCCCAAACGAGAGAAGGCAGAATTTGAATGGAAAAGGGAACAATCACTCAAACAACGCGATGAGACAATAGAAGAGCACCAAATGAATTCAAAGAAGCAATCACAAGGTTGATTGAACCGATAGAAACCAAAAACTCCCAAGGAGGGCTCGACACACAATAGCACCTAGATGACCTAGGGCTAGAATGCAAAATCGATGGAAATGGGCAAACAACCAAAGGACGAAGGTAACAGTCAGTCAATCAAGGCTCCAAAACACTCAAGCAGTCGAAAAAATGAAACCAAGATCAGAGATCAGGCTCAGAAAGCTCAAAATCAAGAAAACCCTAGCAGTTCCCAGCACTGGCGCGACTGTCAGGCTGAAACTAGCGCCATATCAGAATTGGCGCGGGTAATACATTGACAACTAGCGCCAATTGGCGCGACTGTCACGCTAAAAAACGCGCTAGTCAAGTTTTCTATGCCAAAATAAAAAATAAGCAATCCAATATCAGACCAGTGATGTTTGGAGTTTTCAAAAACCCAAATTCACAGAAATAACCAGCCCAAAAGAGTTGATCAAGCAAGAAGAATCAAGAATCAACCGAAAAGATAAGAGAGTGCTCTGAGTGTTCAGTTTACAAACTAAACCGGAGATTGACTGAAGCAACTTTGATCTACTTCGCAATTGCAGAGCAAAAGCATTTTGAAGGCTATCTGGCCAACTTCAGGCTCCTTCTATAGCTTATAAAACGAACGACAACAAGCTAACGATCCCCAGCGGAGTCGCCAATTTGTTGTGGAGGTAAATCCCCTCTGTGGATAGAGGCGATCCCTACTAGCCCAGACCGGGTCTAGCAACAATCATTCACGCTACAGTGCAGGTTCCTAATTGCAAATAAACCAACTAGTGATGAAGGCTTACTTGGAATCCAACGTTGTTGCTTGTAGAAGAGGTAGCGCTCCCGTTCCTTAGCCCTGGCAGATCACGATCCCTGCGATCTCCATGATGGACACCTGCACATGCGAGAAACAAAACAAACGCAAGCATAAAATTCAGTAGATGCAACTATATTTCAGTCAAAAAGGACATAACTCGTCATTATAAACAACAACAAGAGTGAAACCATAACCAATAGTCGTTTATTATGAATCAATCAAAGGAAAATTACAACCAAGTTCTGACGCTGAATTCTCCTTCGGAGGGTCGCCAGCAGAACATGTCTCGAAAATCCTGTTGAGGATGGGACAAACCTCTCTCTTTGGATCTTGACAATGGTCTCCGTGCTTGAATTTGGCCTTAAGGGAATAATCAAGGCTCTTGCAGCATAAGGCTCTTGGGAATTTTGGGAACTTGAAGACTAGCTTGCAATGGAGATGAGCAAGCTTTTATAGATGGAGGAAGGGGAGTTGGGATCCTTATAATCATGAGATTGGCCTTATCATCAAGGAAGCTTCCATGAGAGGTGGCAAGCCACTTCCTCTCTATGGAAATCCGTAGCCAAACCTCCCAACTCAAGATAGATAGCAGTCCAGGAATTTGTTAGGACGAAGCTTCCGCCATTTATTTTTAAAAAACACTGCTTAAATTGGCTGGCGCGAGTGCGACTATGGGACAGAACGCCAATTGGCACGCCCTCTTTGAAGGATTTCCCCCATTGGCGCGGGTACTGAACTGGCTGCCTGCGCCAATGCAAAAAGAGGTGTTTTTAGGGTTTTTTGCAAAGAGATGTCTTCAGGGCAATGAAAGCTCATGTTCAGAGGGATGTCATGAAAGTATTTTCAAGTCTTGTCTCTGCTCACAGGTCACGGAATGATCCCTCCAATGTGCGATATGGGAAATGGCAGGGACGATGACAAATTACTGTGTAACAGATGCCCCCTAAAGTATGAGGCTCGAACGAGAGAGAGGGGTGAAATGCTTTACGAGAACGTGTCCAACTGAAAACTCTGTCGTCGGAAAACCTGCGTGAAGAAGTACAACTGATGTCTCAAATACATGATATATACGTGGTATGGGCGCAGCCATCCATAACAGAGTATACAATAATCCGGATCCAAGGCATGGACGCAGCCATCCAGTGAGGATCGATAAATAGACTCAGGTATGGTCGCAGCCATCCAGTAAGTGAGTCATGTAAATAATCATAATAATCCACAAACTCACAGCCTGGATTACAACAGACACAATCCAGGGTCTTGCGCTCCATCTCAATCCGAACACAGTACAAGTTCAAGCATGTGAATAAGGGAGCTGAAGTCGAACATGCAAGGACATCGTCTGATTACCAACCAATGATGAAAGTTGTTAACAGACGCGAGAGGTACCACCAATAATGACAATGGCCCTCAAGGTACCATAGGTACAATCTACGGCATGTGAATTAATGAGCTAGCATAGAACACCCGTAGAATCACTCGATCGGAGGTCAATGATGAAAACCTCATGTCGAATGCGAAGAACCTGCCATTGAGGCATGCAAGCTCCAAGGTACCAGAAGGGAGTATCTATATCAGCTTCATGAATAATGAGCTGAAGTCGACAGGAAGTGACCTTGATCGAAGGTGGGCCATAGTGTTTCCCACATCATCGATGTGAGACAGAGGAACATAGTGTTTTTGTGAATCACGATCAGATGAGAATCAGAGGAAGGTTGGTACTTGCAGAGGTCAACTTCTCTTGAACATGTGAACGGCACGACAGTGGACTTGGCAGCATTTGACATCAAAAGATTAGAGGTCATAGTGACGAGGCAAAGAGCAGATGAGAGGTCAAAAGGGATTACCCAAACCCACGGAGGCAAGTGAAAAACAAGATGAGATGTCCCCAACCCGACACGAATGCAGACAAGTGCCATGTTCAAGAGCGACATACTGCTGACACGACAATGATGCTGGTTCCATTTTTTCCCCGCCATTTCTGGCGAGTACCCCAATTATTTTTGATAACAAGCTTGAAGGGGATAGCATATGCTTGTAATATAAGTCTGTCCTTCGGACGGATCCATCCTAGTACATTTAACGAGCCCTAGGAAGGAAAGACTCGAGTAGCGTCATTATGACTGAATCCGATGTCATCAGGGTTTAACGAGTCTGACAAAGGAAGAACTCGGCGTCTTTTCATGTTTAGAGAGTTTGAAAAGACAGCAGAAAAGTAAACTCCAACGGTCCCTTTTCGTAAATAGTTCCTCAGATCCGAAAAGGTAGAAAACTATATCTGAGAAAACCTCCTAGTCGCAATAGGCTAGGGTATTCCTTTTTCGTAAATAATCTATCCCAGCCCGAAAAAGGGGTAAACGTATACTGGGTAGATGTCGTTTCGTGACCACTTTAACGAGATCGAAACGACAAGGGCCTCGGCAATCTTTTCATGTTTAGAGAGTCAGAAAAGAGCTGAAAGATGACTCCAAAATGACTTTTTCGTGTTTTTACCGAGTCCGAAAAAGTATAAAATACAACTCGTTTCACCGTTGAAGTCGCGTAGAAACCTGTTGCTGCACACAGAGGCAAGTGTAAAATCCATTTTAGACAAAATATATCAAAATATTAACAAAAAAAGACTTTTAAAACCTAACGAGATTTCAAAAAGTTATAAATAGTCTCAAATGGTAAAAAAAAAGTTACTTTTACTATTTACCTCATTGGAGAGCAACAGTGGTCCGTTTTGGTGTGCAAACTTCTGACGGCGATTGCGACAGATCCGGGCTACCATTCAGATTTCCGTTCGTTCCAGGTAAGAGGTGCTTCCCTGTACGCCATTTTAATCCATTTTTTTTATAGTTTTCCATTGCTCATTAGATTTCTGTGGAAGATTTTTTAAATTTTAGGGCTCCGCCCATTGGCGCGGGTATCAGGCACGGACCCGCGCCAATGGCCTTTTTGATACAAAGGGCCCGCACCAATGGTGCAACGCGGTTTTCCATTTCAAAATTCCAATTTGTGAGTGATTCAAATGGATTTCCAAGCATAACAGAGATCTAATCCAGGGTTTTTGACCATGTTGATGCAGGCAACCGAGTACAATGCTGATTGAATGGAAAGAGAGGGAGCATGGGGAAGAGGAAGAACTAGCCATGGAGAACGAAACTTGTGTGAATGCTCTCAAGAAATGTGGGCTTAAAAATTTCTTCCTGACACCTTGCTTACGAGCTCAACCTGAGCTCCTACAATTCCTCATCAGTATTTGAGATGAAAATGAACAAGTGTTCAAGCTGCGGGATCAAGTATTAGAACTGGAAGTTTCTGACGTATACTTCATAACCGGACTATCGCACAGAGGTCCAGTGCCCATATTGACAGGGAGCAGACCATCTGGTGAAAATATGGAGCAGGTAATGGCGAGGGTGTGCCCAAGGGCACGGACCGGATCAGGAAGCGGAAAGGTAGACATTCACACTGACGAAGATCTAGCACTCAGAGTAGTGCTACACACCATTACACGAGATGCAGGATTGCAAGCTCCACATGAGGCGACCAAGGCCCAACTCATACTCGCCTCAGAGTGTATGAGTCCTACACTGTTTGATTGGGCCACAGCAGTGACAGTCAACATGAAGAGGCAGCTGACAAAATGCAAGCAAGCCAAGCTGAAGCAGTTTGGCTACGGTTCTATCCTGGTATCGTTCATTCTAGAACGACTACCAATCTTCCAGAGCCAAGGGGCCATAGTAGCTGAGCCGGTACCATGAGAGCCGAGAATGGCTCGCTGGGCAGCACTGATGCCCAGAGCGGGAGGGGGCCAATAGATGTCCTGGAGGCCGGATTTTTTTGGGTGGCTACGGCGTCAGTTGATCGTAGTTGAAGACTGGCCATATGCATGGACTGATTTCACTGGTGATCCAGATCTTCCACTCCCGGAGGGAGATGACTGGGACAAGGAGTTGGGTAAGATCGTCTTTTGATTTTTATATTTTATGATTTTTTTTGTTAATACATGTCCGTTCTGACAGCAGTTTAATGCATATGCAGATGTCGGCCCAGAGAGACCTGCCGGTATGTATCCTATTTCACGGAGAACTCATCCCGCAACTGACCCTCAGGCGGAGGGTGCCAAGGGAGGAGAGTTGGTTCAGAACCTCGAGGAGATCGCCCGGGGGATTCCAGACTACGCCCGGCTGGCAGATGTCCCACTAGCATACCAGAGACATACGGTGGGAGTGCCTAGTCGCCTCCACCGTCTTCTGAGACATCTAGTGCATGTTGTGGCTTGTTATCATGAGCACCACACAGATTAGACACCTAGGGCTTTATTTCATGCATATTTTTTGAGAGACATGTCGTCTCTGGATGTATTAAGACGAACATGTATATTTTTTATTTTATGTGACACAGGGTATGTAAACATTTCGATATCTATATATATACATATCTATTTCTGGATGGATCTTTCTTTTTACATGTGATGTCGTTTTACAAATTGTGCAAATGTCTATCTAGAACCAAATTAGCTACTGCATCTGTTAATGTATTCATATGTCTGGGTATATGTTGATATGTAATATAGTCAAAATTTCTTTTTAGTAAATGAATACGCAGATACAGACGTAAAATGGATGGGTTTCTGACTGAATAATGACCGTTAAGCTATGATACTACAAGTTGTGAGTCTAGATACACAAGTAATTCACGGATACCAAGGTTTACAGCCTCAGTTAATAATTCTAATACAAAACTATATTCCATGATGTTATTTGTAGCACGACCCAGACACACACCTTGTAGGTTGACCAACTCACCAGCAGGATCGTAGATTACCCAGGCTGCCGAAGACAGATTCCTGGTACTGCGGGAGGCACCATCCGCGAAACCAACAAACGAATTGATGGACATCTGCACAATCAGCAAGACCTAATCAACAGAAATATGTTTACAATGCACTCCTCACCACACATGCACACAAATGAAATAACACACCTATGTACACACACCACACCAAAAATCACTTCAAGCGTAGTATTTTTTCAGGTACAACCCATTTCTGGGCTGCGCCGGCGGAACTCCTTCATAATCAATAAGCTCATAAGCCCCATTCTTCAATACTCGTTTAACTGTATAGGGCCCATGCCACATGGGTTGGAACTTACCAGCCCCAAGCTTGTCGTGTGCTTGATCGTACAAGAGGACGAGGTCCCCTTCGACAAAGGAACGTGGAGAAACAGATTGATCGAAGCGTACTTTGACCCGCTTTTTCTGTGCTTCAATGACTAAAGCAGCTAAGCAGTGGGTTTCATCTAACCGTTCCAGATACAAAAGACGCTCTTCCTCAGCAGAAGTATTGGGTAGAAGTTCCACAGCTAATTTGAAAGAAGGAATCTCGCATTCAACCGGAAGAGTTGCTTCCAGACCATACACCAATTGAAATGGTGTGAATCCAGTTGCACTCTTTGCAGACGTCCAGTAGGCCAATAGAGCTGAGAATAGTTGGAGGTGTCAATTGGATTTGTGAATACCAACTGTTCGTTGAAGCATAGTGACCAAAACCTTGTTCACAGCCTCAACCTGGCCATTTGCCTGAGGGTAATATGGCGTTGAGCTATCATGGTGTAAGCCCAATCTTGAAGTCAGCTCGGCCATCATATAATCTCGGAAATGAGTACCATGGTCGGTAACGATGGCCTGAGGGACTCCGAAACGTGCGATGATGTGGTTGAAGATGAATTGGGCAGCTGTATTACCGTCGGCAGCTAGTGTAGGCATCGCTTCGGCCCACTTCGTAAAGTAGTCTACGGCGACGATTATATACGCATGCCCCCCGGCCGAATGAGGGTTACACGTCATAAAATCTATGCCCCATTTCGCAAAAGGGCCAACGGTAATAATAGGATGCAAAGGGATAGGCGGTGCATGCATCTTGCGCTGAAAGACCTAGCACGCGTGACATTTACGGACTGCGATGATACAGTCTTTGAATATTGACGGCCAGAAGTAACCTGCTTGCAGAATTTTCTAGGCAGTGGCATATCCAGACATATGACCACCACAGGCGTCACTGTGGCAATCATTTAGGACCCTTTCAGCCTCTTCCAAGGTTAGGCACCATCGGAGCACCGAATCTACTCCAACGCGGTATAAGGTATCTCCTACGATGCGGTAGGGTTGAGACTGATGCCGAATCCGGCGTCGGGCATCTTTAGTCAACTCAGACCGGAATGTGGAGGTCTGAAGATACACAATTATGTCTCCATACCAAGGGTCACGAGTACTGATAAGGAAAAGAGTTTCGTCCGGGATATGATCCTCGGAGTGTAAAGGAGTGGAGTCTGTTGGGAGTGAGCATATAAGATCTGCGGAAACCAGTGATTTGGTTGACTTAGCAGTAGTGAACTCTAAGTCAAACTCCTGCAGGATAACGATCCATTTGGAGTATTTTCCCCCCAGTAATTGTCGAGAGAGGATATATGTCATGGGGTTTCAATCTGAAACCACTTTTATCGTACGCAACAAGATGTAGTGGTGAAAACGATGTACAATGTGTACTGCGGCTAACGCCAACTTCTCGACATGAGCATAACGTGTTTCTGTGTCGAGAAGGTTCTGTGATAGATAATAAACAACATGTTCATTACCATCATCTTCATCCTGCACCAGAACCATAGTAATGGTGCTAAACGCGGTGGCTATATACAAAATGAAATCACGGTGGTAGTCCGGAGGACGAAGCAAAGGATCATTAACAAGTAACGTCTTAAGCTTCTCAAAGGATTGTTGAGCGATTTTGTCCCAACGAAAGGGAACGTTCTACTTTAATAGGCGCGTGAATCCTTTGGCCACCTCTGCGTAGTTCGGGATAAAGCGTCGAAGGAAGTTTTCTTTTCCCTGCAGACTCTGCAACTGATATAACGAGGAGGGTGATGGGAGATTGATGATAGCCTCGACTTTGAAGGGGTCAAGGATGATTTCGTCTTTGGAGACTCTAAATCCCAAAAGACGGCCAGAATCCACGCAAAAGACGCATTTATGAGGATTAAGCCTAATATTGTAGCGCCTATAGCGAAGGAAGATCTGGCGGAGGTGTTCAGGGTGGTCCTCTCACCTAGCTGAGTGAGCTGGAAAGTCGTCCAGATAAGGCTGAACGATATGGCGTATGTCATGGAAAGCGTAAGACATCGCACGCTGGAAAGTGGCTCCAGCGTTCTTCAAGCCAAATGGGAGCTTTTTATAAGCGAAAGTACCCCACGGACAGATGAATGCAGTCTTATGTTGATCCTCAGGTAAAATATTGATCTGATTATACCCGGAGAAGCCGTCCATCAAGGAATAAATCTCACTTCCGGCACATTCGTCGATGATTTAGTCTATGAACGAAGTGGGATAGTTATCCTTCGGACAGGCGCGATTAATATCGCGGTAATCAACACAGACCCTAATATTACCCTGCTTTTTATCGACACGGACAATGTTGGAAACCCATTCTGTGAGGGGGATGGGATAAATAAAGCCCGCGTTCAGAATTTTTTCAACTTCTGCCTTAATTGCAGCGGCTTTGCGAGGATGCACTGGGCCTAAGTGTTGGCGCACGAGCTTCGCACCAGGGTAGGTTGGAATCTCATGCAATACGATACTGGGATCAATCCGAGGCATTTCATCGTAGGACCAGGCGAACACATCTCTGAATTCTTTAAAAATATCAGTATAGACTTGTATCTCATCAGGAGAACATGTCACTCCCACGTGTATGTTCTCAATGATCCCCGGTTTAACGGAGATGTTGATCGGGATGGTTTGGGTGATATTACTCAGGGTTCCTTCCGAAAGAACCTCGTGCATCAAAATGGGAGTTTGGAGAGGTGGAGTGGGAACCTGAGATGAAAAACGCTCTAGACAATCTGATGTTGCCCCTAGGCAAGGCATAAAGGAGGAACGATGATGTCCATCGCTCCAAGGCAGCTCCTCAAGAGACATTGTTTCAACAATGGCCTCATCATAAGGAAAAATCTCTTTGAGAGGATCAGGCGAGTCGGCCTCACCAAACCAGGGGCACTGAGAATAGATGTCTAAAGCCATGCTCGAAGGAGCATGCTGAGGCGGTGGAGGATCAGATGCGGCAACAATTTCACAGTAGCTAATCTCTACTGGAGTTAAGGGCATTGATTCTCCAAACTCAATCACCTGCTCAGGTGTAGGGATGAGCCATGGGTCGTCAGACCTAGAGATCATATTAACTTGAGCGGTGTGCGGTGGTGGTGCGGGAAAAATACCCATGAGGACGGGGTCTTTGAAGAGACCGGGTCCTACACTGTCTGGGGGATTTGGAATCTGATCCACGTACGGAACATTGTTCTCGGAGGTAGAGGTGAAGAAATACAACTGATCCACCGTAACGATTTTACCCTCGTGAGGGAACTTATTAAGTCGAAAGAGGGTGGACGGCACGCATAACATGGCATGAGTCTAGCTGCGACCGAGAAGTATATTGTAGTTAAGCTTGGCGTCAACCACTTCTACTTCTACGTTTACAGTCTTCCCCTGTAAAGTGATCGCTAGACTCTCGAGAACACCCAGGGGTTTGGATTCCCAACCATCGAATGCCTCTAGGGCATTGGGAGACGATGAGAGGTCCGGAGAGCCAATGGCCTTCCAGCAAGCGGATGACATGACTCAGGTAGAGGCACCTTCATCCACAACGGACGTATGGATGTTAAGACCGTTGATCCCAACTTGAATAACAAGAGCGATCTGATGTGGAAGTCGGGGGGTGAAATTTTCTACGTTGAAGGTGAGAAGACTTGAATCGGTGGGATCGATTCCACCGATTGCAGATAATAAAGCTTTCCGTTTTGAAGGACAAATTTGAAGAACTTCCAAAGCAGACATGGCAGAAGGCGCCTGTGCCAGATCCTCAACAATACTGTAGTGCTGAGCAGCACGGGCATTCGGATTGTAGGAAGATTTTCGTAGAACACCCTTAGAGGGTGGCCTCACAACGGGTTCAGCAGTAGGCTTCTCAATTTCCAACGAACCGGAGACAGGTGGGGGAGGTGGACCATCTGCAACCGCCTTCCCCGGTGCCTGACGCGATCCATTGTAATCCTTTGAATGCGTGGCGATAGAAATAGGTGCAGCGCCATTCATCATAAAGACTTGGGACCCAAATGGTGCAGATGGTGAGGGCTGTTCAACCATCTGGGTCTGCTGAGACGGGAATGGTTCTTTAAGAAATGTCGGAGTCCCTTTGGAGCCTTTTAGAAGTTGACTAAATTCAGATCGTCGAGGACAATCCTTAGTATAATGATCTCCTTCACAAATGAGGCAGGGGTACTTCGGTTTGCGTTGGGAACCGTCCTCGGTGCGAGGTTTGGACTCTGGCTTTGGGGCGTCGGATTTGGATTTACTGTTGCCCTTCTTTTTTCCTTTGGAGGTCTTTTCCGTAGGATTGGCCTGAACGGCGTTGACCTCCGCAGTTTTTCCAGAATCGATGGGGGCGAGAAGAGCAGAATTATTGGATGAGTTAGACTTATGCTTCCCATTCGAAGATTTCTTCGAATTCTAACACACGGAACCAATGACACCATCCACCGTCGGGGTAGGTGGAGCTTTAGAGGTTCCAGACCGTGGAGCATCAGGAAAAATATCATACAACGTGCCGGATTGTGAGTATACCAGATCCAGATATTGAGCACGCGTTATGGCTTGTTCTTCAGTCACACACGCTCCCATAGAAATTTCTTAGGCGATTTTGTTAACAAAGGAGGTGGTGAACCAATGAGTTAGTATCTGATCAGGTATATGAAACTTGATCAGTCTATGACGACGTTGCCACTCATGAATGTGATCAGAAATGTGGGTGGCTTTGTCCTGCTTCAAAGAAGTCAGGAGGTGCATCCCGGCTTCGTATCGAACCGGTGACTGAAAATGAGTCAGAAAAGCCATGGCTAACGTATTGAAATCTTGAAAGATGCCACGGGATAATTCGATATACCACTTAGCAGCAGCGCCAGTCAAAGTGCGCTGGAAGAGGCGCAGACAGATTGAATCATCCACCCAAGAGTTGGACGAACACCAAAGATGGTAGGTCATCACATGAGCTTGGGGGTCCTCTCCAGATTTTCCCTCAAACTTGGGGCAATCACCGGGCACTTTGGTAGGAACTGGAGGCCAATAAGGATTGTGCAAAATTGGATCATTCGTTAATTTCGAAACATCCGGTAACTCCAAGGTAGCCAGAAACAATAATGGTGGATTGGACGGCATACCTGGTCCTGGGTAAGGACCAGTACCTGTACTCCACGCTGGTTGGGAATATCCTTGCCCCCAGGGGTTCTGTCCAGCAGGATTCTGGCCGTAGGGGGTATAGGTGGTGTAACCAGCCTGACTCGATTGCTGGTAACCAGCGTACGAGGGCTGATAACCAGAGTATGGACCCTGATTATGACTCGGCCCTGTGTAAGCAACATTTGGATTTGGCTGCTGAGTATAGGTGTAGCCGGGCTGTTGAGGACGATAGTTAGAACCTTGGGGTTGGCTATAATTCGGTCGGTATTGACCATGAGAATAGTAGCTGCCTTGAGGTTGAGTGGGCTACTCGTAGGTGGAACCCTGCGGAGCCTGATAATTTGGGTGCAGCGGTTGATTTGGCTGTGGCATTGAATAAGTCGGTTGTTGTGCAGGGTTAATAGGATGTGCAGGCTGGCCTGGTTGAGCAGGCTGGCCTGGCTGAGCAGGTCGCCCTGGGTTAACAGGTTGACCCGGTTGCGCAGGTTGACCAGGCTGTTGAGAAGCACCAGGTTGTGCCGGGTAGACCGGTTGGCCTGGAGGCCGAACACCAGGTTGTGCCGGATAGGCCGGTTGCCCTAGTGGAGGAATGGAGCCAAGGGGTGGCTGGTAACCGGTTTGACCCGCAGCAGGACCATAAGATGGTCATGGCTGGTGTGCAACGTTTGGATTGACAGGATACTGAGGTTGCACGGGTTGGGAAGGTTGGACTTGCCCCCCAGGACCATATACCGGCCCTGGTTGGTACCCCGGCTGATGCTGCACAGGTTGACCGGAAGGGTTGTAGTACTGTCCTTGTGGACCGTACGATGGCCCTTGCTGACCCGCAGGACAGCCTTGCATGGGCTACCCCTGTGGGTCATAAGGATAGCCAGGTTGGCCTGAAGGTTGGCCTTGGAAAGGTTTCCCTTGCGGGTTATAAGCCTGGTTATAAGTTAAACCTTGAGCATGAAGGTGAGCCTCTGGAGCGGGTAAACGTAAAATGTTCCCGTGCTCATCGTATTAATCTGGAAACGCATACACGGGTGTACCATCTTATGCATAATGCGAAAAATAAGAGCGGTTGGGATCTTGGGATGATGGTCCGACCTCAGGGTTCAGTTGTTGTAAGGATAATCGATACTCCTCCAGAGAGATGTTCTCCGGCATAGCAGTCGCTATGTAAACGTCTTCAGGAGGCGGCACAGCCCTCGCGGAGGGTGTCGTGACAGCGAGTGCAGATGCGGCCACACAGACAGTGGTCCGAACAGGTACAGAGGTGACGTGTGTCTGAGGAGACATCCCCAATGAAGGAACCATCGGCCTCGTAGAAGGAGCTGACACCCCCATAGAGGCTGCGGCGGCAATAATCTAACCCAAGGATCTATACCCTGCCAGTAATGAAGGACCGGGTGATGACATAACAGCTGGTTCAGGGTTGTCTCCTGAAAATAGTCTCTGAGGAAATAACTGGTAATCCTCACCGGACGTGGGGATTTCCTCGCTGGATTCACTCATGATTGAGACTGCCGCTAGATATCGTAATAGACGGTGAGGACTAGGAGGAAAAACAACAGCTATAAAAGGCGAACCAGATGTAAGAGAAAGGAAATCTGCCCCTACTCTTAACTCAGACCAAGGGTCGGAAAAGGGCCAATTGAACTCAACTGGTCCCCCAAAGGGTTGCTCAGCAAGAACCAGTCCCCTGTCAGGAAACTCGGAAACAATGGGTTGTTGAGGTTCAACAGAGGGTTCAGAAGCCTCTGATGAATCGTCCGTATAAGGACTACCAGTAGACGAAACCGAAGGTTCCGCCACTGTGGTAGTAACAGCAAGAGAAAAAGATCAAACACACACACGGGCTGAAAAAGAGTCAAGACTCACAATCAAACGACCAACAAGCAAAATCTAACAGGGCGTGTGATCGTGGGTGATTAATTTTTACCACATTGAAAAATAGGAAACTTCATCGTTTCATGTTTTAAGAGTCGAGAAACGGATAAAAGGTGACTCTATCTCTTTTAGTTTTGAAGCAAGCATGAAAGGACAAGCGCTTGGTGATCCTTTCAAATTTAAAGAGTCAGAAAAGATCAAATGACTACTCAGGAATACTAGGCAAAAGGGTGTACCAAATAACCGTGAACTGCAATATACACCTTGGTTTCAAAATGAAAGAGAAATCAACCAAGGACTTTCCATACGTGCAAGCAATCTCCCCGAATGTTGTGTCCGGTGTATCACGGGTATAGGGCGGCAGACTCGGCTTCCTATGGATAAAGGATTGAAACCTAGTGGGGTCTCCCTTTATATACGCGACGGTACGGGGAGCACCAGTCCGTACTAGCGTTGTCTAAAGCCAAGAGGCGAACGACAGCTACTAGGTTTTAAGACGACGGAACACGTCTCTAGCCTAGACCACTAAATGTGTTTCGTTAGATTTCAATGTTGCCTTAGTGTAAATTGAGTAAATTTTAAAGTTTATCTTCAATTACCTTTCAGTTTTCAGGCCCTAGCGAATGTAATGTCTCAAAATCTCCTAAATGCACTCTATATGCCACAGTATATCATTTCATTCGATGAAAGCTATTTATGAGAGAGTTGAGAGCTTTTCACACAATAACGAAATGAACAGAAAACAACCAATGATGTCTTTAATGCAGCTAATGAAAACTAAAAATCTTTTCGTTCAAGATTACCAATCACTAATAACATCGAAAAGATCTAATTCACATTAACTAATGAAAAGAAAAAGAGATTTTTTTTTATATATTTTCAATATTTCAGAGCAAAATACGCTAAAAAATGAAAACTAATGCAAAATTGATTCGAGAAATGATGATAAGAGAGCAAAAACAAACCAATTTCACTCAATAGCCATCGCAATCAGACCTCAAATCGACCAAAAGTCCCTTAAAACGAAAAGAATCCCAAAGACTCCAAATGAGCCATGTAATCTAGGCCCAAACGAGAGAAGGCGGAATTTGAATGGAAAAGGGAACAATCACTCAAACAACGCGATGAGACAATAGAAGAGCACCAAACGAATGCAAAGAAGCAATCACAAGGTTGACTGAACCGATAGAAACCAAAAACTCCCAAGGAGGGCTTGACACACAATAGCACCTAGATGACCTAGGGCTAGAATGCAAAATCGATGGAAATGGGCAAACAACCAAAGGACGAAGGTAACAGTCAGTCAATCAAGGCTCCAAAACACTCAAGTAGTCGAAAAAATGAAACCAAGATTAGAGATCAGGCTCAGAAAGCTCAAAATCAAGAAAACCCTAGCAGTCCCCAGCACTGGCGCGACTGTTAGGCTGAAACTAGCGCTATATCAGAATTGGCGCGGGTAATACATTGACAACTAGCGCCAGTCAAGTTTGCTATGACAAAATAAAAAATAAGCAATCCAAGATCAGACCAGTGATGTTTGGAGTTTTCAAAAACCCAAATTCACAGAAAGAACCAGCCCAAAAGATTTGATCAAGCAAGAAGAATCAAGAATCAACCGAAAAGACAAGACAGTGCTCCAAGTGTTCAGTTTACAAACTAAACCGGAGATTGACTGAAGCAACTTTGATCTACTTCGCAATTGCAGAGAAAAAACGTTTCGAAGGCTATCTGGCCAACTTCAGGCTCCGTCTATAGCTTTTAAAACGAACGACAACAAGCTAACGATCCCTAGCGGAGTCGTCAATTTGTTGTGGAGGTAAATCCCCTCTGCAGATAGAGGCGATCCCTACTAGCTCAGACCAGGTCTAGCAACAATCATTCACACTACAGTGCAGATTCCTAATTGCAAATAAACCAACTAGCGATGAAGGCTTACCTAGAATCCAACATTGTTGCTTGTAGAAGAGGTAGCGCTCCCGTTCCTTAGCCCTGGCAGATCACGATCCCCACGATCTCCGTGATGGACACCTGCACATGCGAGAAACAAAACAAATGCAAGCGTAAAATCCAGTAGGTGCAACTATATGTCAGTTAGAAAGGACATAACTCGTCATTATAAACAACAAAAAGAGTGGAACCATAACCAATAGTCGTTTATTATGAATCAATCAAAGGAAAATTACAACCAAATTCTGACGCTGAATTCTCCTTTGGAGGGTCGCCAGCAGAACACGTCTCGAAAACCCTGTCGAGGATGGGACAAACCTCTCTCTTCGGATCTTGACAATGGTCTCCTTGCTTGAATTTGGCCTTAGGGGAATAATCAAGGCTCTTGCAGCATAAGGCTCTTGGGAATTTTGGGAACTTGAAGACTAGTGTTATAGCATCATTTTTCACCCTCATGTGATTCATGATTGTCTCGATGGCCTTGGGCACCCATTCCCACAGACTTGAACAAATTCATTAAAAAACAGTGTTAAAAATCCCATACGCGGTTATGCCCAGAATTTTCCGCGTGTTTACGCGAGTCCACATGTACTTTTCTGCGTATGTCATTAAAATCATTAAAATATATATAAAAATTCTCTATTTTCGGGTTGGGTTAATGGTTACTCCAGTAGTTCAACCACCCCAGCACGTGGCCAACTGTTTCCAACTGATTGAAACTACTTTGAGGGAGTATAAAATCCCCTCATGTGTATGGCCTAAGGGAGAGAGAAATTTTATAGATATTATACTCTGTTGGAATCTCAATTCAAGTCTGAATTCCCGTGCCTCCTGCACTTTCCCAGATTTATACAGGAAACCCTTGTTTCCTTGAGATGTTCATCCATTTATATGCCATCTCGAGTGCACAAGTCTTGAAAGTATCTTAGCGAGGCAAGGGCGGGACGGATCCAGACGACGGTCTGTTCGAAGATCATGGAAGGATTCAGGTGATCTCTCCACTTTTTATTTCTGTACATGTTGTTCGCAACAATGAAGAACCATCTTGTTCTTGAACTTAGGTGTTAGTATCTATTTGCATATGTGAAAAGATTGATTATTAAGCATTGATTATGGTTTATATAATATTTCACATGGATTACACTAACATTTAGGAGAAATATATGTTGTACAACTAGGTTTCCGTGCATGTTCTTTCTTGTTTTCCAGGTTGAAGAGGAAGAAGGGTTGCTGGGGGTTTGGACCCCGCGGGATCTACATCGAACGTAGGACTACGGGTGAGTTCTACTATCGTTGTTATCTAGTTTTTAGCATTTAAGTATGGTTGTGTGTGAGTCCTTCTGAATAGCATGCCCTGATCTGTGGAGGTTTTGACCCAACAAACCTCTAGGGTGTTTTTCCCCGAAACTGAACTGGCAACTCCGATGGGGATCGCATTTTTGTGATTCCCCTGTTGGGTGGTTTAAGCTGTTTGAAAGGTTTCCAACAGTTTCAACTATTCTTACCAGTCCAGTTAACTTTTTCTCAGTCAGACTGAAGACCTGGTTCTTTATCCAGGCTTGATCTTTTTTATTTTTCACTATTTACCTTTTCATACGCGAGTTTGTCTGTACACAGACGTGTATACACGCAGTTTGCTTCAAAGGTAGCCACGTATACGCGGGTTTCCTTTGACACAGTCGCGTATGCACGCTTGTTTCAAAACTGTTAAGTAGCGTATGCCTGGGTAAATTTTGAAATTTTTGATTTCTTGACTTTTTAGTCTTGTCTGCCTGTGGAGACCTGTTCCTGCAGTGTCTTTATACCCTCTGGATTGTGTTGAAAGTGGTCATTGGTCTTTTTTCTCTCGTTTTTGGGTGAAGACTAGCTTATCTGGCAAATCTTGTTTTAAGTGCTTGCATTTCTGGTTCGAGTACCAAGATCTCTTCCTGGGGATCCTTGGCTGTTCTACTTTATCAGGACAGAGAGTTTTTTCTCATATACTCTTTCCTCATCTTATGTTTTGCTTTGCGCTTGGATTTGTGCCTGCTTTTGGTTAGTTTTCTTGAGTTCATTTGACTAGGTCTTGTTGCAATTTTTTGAAGAGTCTTTCTTGGTTCTTTGAAATTTTTGTTTGTTGCAAGTTTGTACTATTCTTCTGGGCTGAGTTTCTGAGTTTCTTGTCTTCTTTTGCTCATGTAAATCTTGCTACTACGTAGCCCTATAAGATTTGGAGCATTTTTGAAGTTTTTCTTGAAATTCAGAGTTGTTTGGCTTGAGATTTGATAGTTTTCTTGGTCTCTTCGACCTCTTCTCTTTATAAAATTCAAAAGCTCAAAAAACATTTTGTTTTGTCGTTTGCTTTTGTTTTGCATTTTTGTTTTCGTTTCGTTACATTTGTTGAAGCTTTGTTGAGGTTTCTTGCCTTTGGTTTTTGACTTGATTTTGGAAAGGAATTCTCATTGGTTTCTTCCTCTTGTTTTCAAGCATATTTTGATGTTTTCATATTGAGAGTTTCTACTTTTGGGAACTAGTTTTGTGGACAATCAAAAAGAAATAAAACTGAAGGATCTTTGGGAAATTTCTCTCTGCTTTAGTAGATTTTGCATCTTAGAATTTGCATGCTCTTAGTTATTTGCATCAGGTGCACTTAAGCATTTATAGTATTTTTCATAGTTTTTGTGAGAGTGAAGTTTGTTATTTGAAAAGAAAAAGAAAAAAAAAATTAGTCTCGTAGAACCTCTGTAGAAATTTCTTTTCATCAAAAGGCAATTACTACATTTGCATGTAGTTTGGTTTTTATTAATTTCTTTTCTGCGTCACAAAACACCACGAGTTTCATTTCCGTATCCCTTTGACTTAATATAACAGCCGATTAAAATAAGCGCTATAATTTAAAAGCAACTAGCAAGTTTTTTATTAAGTGTCATACACCAACTATCTAGGTTGTAGGGCCTTGGATTAGGTGAGTGGAGAGTTAACTCTCTAAGACCGCTCAAACAAAAACATAGAAGTTTATTAATTGAGTGAAATCCAACTCTGTTAGGTGGATCGGGAAAGCTCTCCTCCAGAGAGTCAAGCGCGAGGGGAAGTGAAGGCCGAGAAGAGAGATACCCCCTCTCTGATTTGCTGAATCTGACCTCAAGACCATTCCGCCCGGCTTCTGACACGGATTGGTGCCCATAGTTGCCCTTCCTAGGTTCCACATAGGTGACTGCGGGGGGGAATACCCGTGGTACCTGAGGCAGATGTAGTATCACTTCCATCAGTACTTCTGGGGGTGCCCTTGAGAAGCTTGGGTACTTGTGCCGGCAAAGGTTGTTGTTAGGAGGTCGGCGTAACTGTTTCTGTTACCTTCACTAGTAGGCCTGGGCCGTAATTATCCCAGACTACTTTCGGGAGGTCCTATTCTTCGCTTTCTTGTATTTTGGTGTCCGGTCCTAATCACCCGGAGCGGAAATACCTTAAGGTTGTTTGCTTGATTGTATCTCAGGGATTTTTTTTGTAGTAAGTGGTCTTTTCTCCTAGCTTGCCTAGCTTTATATTTTTTTTAGTCTAATTAAAATTCGTTAAAGTGGCTGATCAAGCGCCTCGTCGATCGAGGAGAATCTGGGGGTTATCTCCCGAGAGTCCAGAGCCTTCTTCAAGAAGGCATAGGAGTAATTTAGCAGGTGAGTATCACCCTGTGGCATCTGACGCAATGGAGAGAGATCCTCCACAAGGGATTGAAGGTTTCATAGCTGGTTCTGGTGTTGGTTCCGAGAAGAGCGCTCCGCTCACCTCGAGAGTATTATTTCCGCAGGAAGAAGAAGTACAAGTAGAGGAAGTATCTCAACCCTCTGAGTCACTTCCATCTCCTCTTCCTCCTGATTATCCGTTCGTTGTTGAATACATCGGACCTGAGTCAGAGAGACCAGAAGATCCTCCATATTATTCATACCTTTCGATGGCCACGACTGGGAACACGGCTTCTGCTGTGAGTGCTGCAGGCATTCAGACTCCTGCTTCTGTTGAAGGAGGAGGCACTATTGCTATATCTTCAATTGCTTCTAGTACTACTGTGTTTGGCTCTGGTTTCACCCAAGCACATGCTTCTCAATCTGGTCCCTTTTGTTTTGGAATGCCCACTAGTGGGATTCCTTCTTTTTCCTTTTCCGCTGCTGCAGCTGGATCTACACCCATGTCTTCCATGGCTAGTGGATCAGCTTCTTTTCAAGGGTTCCCCTTCGGAACTGGGCATATTCCTAGTTCGAATCCTTCTTTAGGGTCCTTTTCGTTTACTTCTCAGACTCAGAGTTTCAACCCTTGGTCTGGAGGTCAGAATTCGACTACTTTTACAGGTTGGAACCCTGTATTCACTACAGTGGGGGCAGGGAATCAGTTTTATGCTGGTCACCAAGGGAATGCTTCTTTCCCTTCGTCAAGTGCTTATCAGACTTTTTCCCCTCTTTCTAAAGCCTGGAACCCCTATCAAGGGCTTTCCTCTTCATTCAATACTTCAGGTGGGGGAACTAGTCCGGTCTTTGGTAACTCTGCGTTGGGAGGAGGTTCTTCTCCTTTTTCTATGAGTTCTTTCTGGCAACCTGGTGCCTTATCAAATCCAGGGTATTCTTTTCAGAATGTAGGGAATTCATCCCATCAAGGATGGAATCCTCAGGCTCCGCCTCGTTTACCTTTTCTGGCAACGTTAAACTTGCCAGATCTGTCGAAATTGACGAATGATCCGATTCGGTACAGTCCAGGGTGGCCTCCGGTCCCGACCAAACTACCTTCAGACATTCCAAAGTTTGAAGGGAAGAATGGAGAGGATCCGGCTGACCACATCACCACTTTCCATTTATGGTGTTCTTCGAACTCCCTGATCGATGATTCGATTAGGTTGAGATTGTTTCAATGCACCCTAACTGGAAACGCTGCCAAATGGTATATTGAGCTAACTGGGGGCAGTTTTGCTACATTTGGAGAACTGGCTATTACATTTCTAAACCATTTCCAGTTTCCTGTCCGTTATGACATCGGGACTGAACTCCTGGCTAATTTTAAACAGGACGATGCAACCCACATTTCTGACCATATTCAGGAATGGCGGAGAAGGAAGAGGCTTATTAAAGCTTATATTCCAGGAGAATTCCTTTTGGAATGGTTTATGAAATCTCTGCAGTCAGACATTTCTAAATATGTATCCCTGTCTGGGGTATTTTTTCTGAGGAACAGGCTATTTTTAGGGCCCAGCAGTTGGCACTGATATATTCTCAGTCTGGGGTCCTCCATAAATATTTGCCCAATGCTCCTCGCTCCAAATTAGATTTATCCAAAACTAAGCCTGGTCCTCATGGTGATGGACTTATTGGGTCGATCAATAGTGGTGCAGCTAGCCTGCTTACTCAATTGCAGCAGTTGTCTATACAATCTGATCCTTCTGGTCAGGATGTGCCTGCTGAGTCATCGCCTTCCCAATCTTTGTCGATAAATGCCGTCCAAAATTCTGATCCCAAAGGAAATCAACAATCCGAAGGGAAGAAGAAGGGACAGAATAATAAGAAAAAGGGCAAGAATGGGAAGGGTAATGCAAATAAAACCAACGAGCATGTTGGTGAGGGTCCAAAGGATAAAAAGAAAGTGAATTTTCCATGCAATTTATGTGCTAGAGACCATCTTACTCACCTTTGCCCTAAAATTCAGGATGCGCAACGCTTGTTAGCTCAGCAGGGTTCTTCCAGTTCCCAGGCTTTGTTGACAAACCCTTTTCGCCAAGGGCAACATCTAGTTGTTAGCGCGAATCAAAATACTGGGGCTTCCTCTGGGGGCACCCAAGAAGGGGAAATTCCATCAAACATATACATGATGAGTGCTCACGTGGATGTCGCCACGAGATCTCGTGATTATGGCGAAGATGAGTCTTCGAAAGCCAAGGGTGCTCCCGATGCTACTGAGTCGCTTCACATCACGAAGCCTACTGTTGAGCCTATACCTCGGATGCCCAAAGCATCTACTAAGCATACGACGATTAATCCAAATTCCAAGGCTGCCCAGAACTACTCTATTGTATAAGATCTGGCGCAGAGTCCTTGTGCCATGTCAGCTCTTGAGGTGCTCCAGTCTTGTCCGGCTCAGTGCAGTGCTCTGCTCACTGCTATTGGGGCTGTCGATCCAAAGAACTCTCTTATGATTACTTTCGATATGACTAATTTTAAAAAGAGACTCCCCCATCATATGGCTTTTCATATTAAATCATCGTACCGGAAATGCAATATTTTCCGGACGGTCGTTGATGAGGGTGCTTCCACATGTGTGATGTCTCTCACATGTTGGAAGGGAATTGGATCTCCCGCAGCTGTTCCATCTGCTACTCTTCTGACTGCGTTTGATGGTCATTCTCACAGACCGCATGGTATTGTCCCAACTTTTCCCATCTGTGTTGGGGGCAAAACTGTAAATATAGAGGTTGAGATAGTTGATGCAAGCTTGGACTACAACCTTCTGTTGGGGAGAAACTGGATTTATGAGATGGATGCCATTGCATCTTCATTGTTTCGGATTATTTGTTTCCCTCACGAAAGGAGGATTGTTACAGTGGACCAACTGGACTGTCCTCTTGTAGACCCGAATGCATCTACTGACTCAACTATTCCAAAGTTGGATAATACCAAGGCGCCTGTTGAGAATTTAGGGGTTGGAATGTATTCTTCCTTGATTGGTACTTTTGATATTCCACCTCCTACGGTTCATATAAATGCAATTTCATCCTCCAAGGCTCCTCTTCGAAGAGAGTTCTTCAGAACTCATTATTTTTCGGACCCTTGGACCTTACCTTCCCCTACGACTACATTAGTGGAAGGTCAAGTGGATGGAATGGGATTTCCAATGTCTGCAGCTGAGATTGCTTATCAGTTTATTGTTGACTCTGCAGAATCCATCCCAGCTCCTCTTTCACCGGAAGAGTTGGATGGAGATGTGGCTCCGGCTTGGACACTTAGTTCTTCTTCTGCCCAGGATTGCCTTGATACCACTCTTCCATCTGAAGAGGCCATCTTGGAAGCTATGACTGGTATAGATAGACCGTGGGATGATTTGCATCATCGGTCTTACTTTTTACCTGATTTGAGCGAAGTTGAAACAAGTTTTCCAAGTCCTCAGTCTCCTGGTCCTGTTCACCCAGTCCTGAACCCTTTAGCACCAACACAGGTATATGCTGAAGGGAACAAGGCTGTGATTTCTCCAACTATCCCGGTGAACATTTTCAGGGATCCCAATGTTATTGAGAATGTCTTCATCGGAGCTGAATGTTCCCCTGAAGAGATTCAGATTTACACCGATCTCTTTAAAAATTATAGGGATGTATTCGCTTGGTCTTATGAGGAAATGTCTGGTATAGATCCATCTATTGTCCAGCATGAGATCAAGACTTACGAAAACGCTAAGCCCGTGAGGCAAAAACTTCATCCAGTCAATCCTAGGAAGGCAGCAGCTATCAAAGCCGAGGTGAAGAAGCTGCTTAAGGCGGGATTCATTTTCTCTGTTCCTTTGACTGAATGGGTTTCAAACCCTGTTCCCGTAGATAAAAAGCAAGGAAAAATTAGAGTTTGCATTGATTTCAGAGACCTTAATAAAGCATGTCCTAAAGATAATTACCCCACACCATTTATAGATCAGATCATTGATGAGTGTGCCGGTAATGAGATTTTCTCCTTCATGGACGGTTTCTCCGGATATAATCAGATTACTATCCGTCCTGAAGATCAGCATAAGACTGTCTTTATTTGTCCCTGGGGTACTTTTGCTTACAAGAAAATGTCTTTTGGTCTTAAAAACGCTGGGGCTACATTTCAGCGGGCCATGTCATACGCCTTCCACGACATCAAATAGATTATCGGGGCATATTTGGATGATTTAGCTGCTCATTCTCGAAAGAGAATGGATCATCCTGCTCACCTCCGGAAAATATTTGAACGATGTCGTTTCTACAAGATTAGATTGAATCCGAACAAGTGCGTTTTCGCGGTTACATCCGGTCGGTTATTGGGATTTATTGTCTAGGGAAGAGATTAGGGTAGATCCCTTCAAGGTTGAGGCAATACTTCTGTTGCCTCCCCTGTCCTCTATTCGTCAACTTCAAAGTCTACAAGGAAAGGCTAATTTTCTTCGAAGATTTATCGTAAATTACGCTGAAGTTACCAAGGGATTTATGAGATTGTTGAAGAAGGAAGTTCCATTTTTTTGGGATGACTTCGCTCAACGCTCATTCGATGCTTTGAAAAAAGCATTGACCTCTGCTCCTTTATTGAGTCCACCTGATTATAGCAGGGATTTTTTTTTGTATCTTGCAGCAGCAGAATCTACCATTGGTATGGTTCTGGTTCAGGAGGATAATGCTCTTGCAGATCATGTTATATACTATCTTAGTCAAGAATTGGTAGGTCCTGAACTCTGGTATACTCCGATAGAAAAGTTGGCTTTAGCAGCTGTTCATGTTGTGCAGCGACTCCGGCATTACATTCTTCTACGAAAAACTTATGTCTTGGCAGCAGCCAATCCATTTCAGTTTGTCCTCAGTAGGCGAGTGATTGGGGGCAAATACAATAGATGGATTGTGATTTTGCAGGAATTTGATATTGAGTTTATGTCTGCCAAGTCCAAGAAATCATTGGTTTTCGCATAATTGATCTCCGAGTTGCCCTGTGGGGAAGAGATAGTCTATGATGAATCCTTCCCAAATGAACATTTGTTTCTTATCTCTCCACAGGATCCTTGGTATGGAGATATCATTGTGTATCTTCAGACTGCAAAGTTTCCCTCTACTTTTTCGAAAGATGAGCGTCGTAAGTTGTGTCACTTGGCTAAGAATTATTTGATTATTGGTGATGATTTATACCGTCGAGGGGTTGATTCAATCCTGAGACGTTGCTTAACTCTCAAAGAAGCTGAGGCTGTGCTGAATGATTCCCACAATGGAGCTTGTGGTGGTCATTTATCTGGGTTTTCTACAGCCCAAAAGATCTTGCGTGCTGGGTACTTTTGGCCTTCGATTTTCAAAGATTGTATGGAGTCGGTCAAAAAGTGTCATTCGTGTCAAGTTTATACTCAAAAAATGTGCGCTCATCCATCTCCGCTTTTTCCAGTGATTACTGTCGGTCCCTTTACAAAGTGGGGTATTGATTATACTACTTGTAACCCGCCTTCGGTTAAAGGTCACAAGTACATTATTGTAGCAGTAGACTACTTTACTAAGTGGGTCGAGGCTATGCCTACTTTTGGGAATGATGGTGAGACTGCATCGATTTTTCTTTTCAACCAGGTTATTGCTCGTTTTGGTATTCCTAGAGAGATTGTCACTGATCATGGCAGTCATTTTCAGAATAGCATGATGGCTGAGTTGGCTCTAAAATTAGGTTTCTGGCAGGAGCATTCATCTCCGTATTATCCTCAAGCCAATGGGCAAGTGGAAGCCATGAATAAATCCTTGAAGACAATTCTTCAAAGGACAATCAATAAAGCTCGATCCAACTGGCATATTATGCTATATCCTGCACTTTGGGCATACAGGACGTTAGTGAAAACTGCAACTGGCTTTACTCCGTTTCAGCTAGTCCACGGGTTGGAATCTGTGTTTCCCATTGAATGTGAGATTCCTTCTCTTAAGTTAGCTATTGAACTTCTTCCTGACACTTCTAGTCTTGAAGAACGTCTCCTTCATCTGGAACATCTTGATGAGTAACGTCGGGATGCTGCCACAATGAATGAAGCACATAAAAACCGAGTCAAAGTTCAGTACGATAAGGCGGTCAAACCTAAGGTTTTTTCGGAAGGTGACCTTGTGTTGGTCTATGCCCAAGAAAAAGATGCCCTGGGGGCAGGAAAGTTTAAGTCTATGTGGTATGGCCCCTTTATCGTTAAAAAATTCCTTAAGAAAGGAGTATATATCTTAGTTGATTTTGAAGGGAACAAGTTGCCGGAGCCCAGAAATGGGCTCTATTTGAAAAAGTATTATGCCTAGGCTTCGGCCTAACATTTTGCTTTTGTATATAGTAGTTTTGCTTTGTACATATCTAGTTTTTCGATTTTTGATGGGATGGTGATGTTTTTGATCTGCTTTGGCAGGTTTTGTCGGATGTCATGAGTCATTTTGGTTTTGCCGATGGTGCTAGTAGACACACCCGGAACTTGGCTTCCGCAGCTTGGGTGCTTCATCATCCATCCGGTCAGCTGTTAGTATCAAGAGGAGTCTGCATTGGTCCTGCTTCCAATAACATAGCAGAATACACTGCAGTTGTTTATCTACTCTCGGAGGCAATATCTTGGGGTGTTGATTCGTTGGTAGTTTTCTTGGACTCTCAGCTGGTGGTGTCGCAGTTGAACAATACTTATCGGGTTCGAGATCCATTTTTACTCCGGTTGTTCTTGAGAGTACGTTTGTTACAAAGATCATTTCAATTTTTAACTTTCATTCATATTCCTTGAGCTGACAATTGGATGGAAACTCATTAGCTAATCAAGCAATTGATTGGCATATTAATCATTCCATACAATAAAATTTAATCATCAAAAGCATCATACATTTTTATATATTTGTCACATCACATCAAATAATCACTGTATATATATCATCAGAGTGTTCAAAAAACTATACAAAATTTGGATCCATAAGTCATACAAAATTTGGGCTTATGCCCGATCATGTTCAGTCTCAAAAAATATACAGTCATCTGATATATCATACTATCTACTCTTGTGGTCTCTGCCCAGAAGTTGTGTTCCTATAGAACATGATCGCAGTGGCAACTCAGCGGAATAACCATACCCAGTCACGGGGTACTCCTACCACCCGTCTCTGGATGGCTTCAGGCAAATCTTCCACTGCAGCGATAGGTACTTGGCCGGTTAACCCCTCCAAGTTCCTCTGTACAGCCTGGAGGGTCCTGTCTGGATCTACTGTATCTGCCTCGCCTCTGCGACGCTTATGTCGCGGGTAACTCTCAGGTCGAACTGGTCCAATATCTGTATCATGATCATTTTAAAATTGTAAGTCATTTTGAATCCAATAAAAAACATGTTTGTTTTCCATTTTTTCACATATATTGAAAAAATCCCAAAAAAAATTATATAAGTCAAAAATTGCAAACTTACCGACTGTACCCCATGTCGCGCCCGGAGGAAGGACAAGGTCTGGATTGCCTCGGAAATCCATCCCGGCATAGGGATAGTCTTCCACAGTGATGATTTGTTCTCCCCACCAAAGGAAGAACTCATCATCCCAAGTGGTTCGGGGAACTTCACTTCCCCCCAATCTCTTCATCATGTCAGCCCATCGGGCAATTCTTGGATCTCTAGGGCTGCTGATAGAAGAGATCACTTTGGGTCTCAGCCCAGGAATCTTCTCGAAGAAGAATGTCATCAAGATTGTACCATATCCAAAATGTTTTGTCTTTACTTTTCGAATAGAAGTCAATTGTTTCTTCATATTCATCAGTAAAGCTGTGCACCAATCATATATATGAGTTAAGCATTCCACTGTTATACTCATTTGAGTCCTGGATGCCTGGTGTAGGAAAGCAGATCCTGCTACCTTGCCAATGGTAAAAAAGAGGATTTTCATGTGCAAGTCTCTTAAATCTTTGATAGCAATTTGAGTTCCAACTTTCTTGGAACCCTCTTTGCAGTAGATGTGGACGTAATCTTCCACGGTTAGCCCTCCCAAAGGCTTACCATGCAAGTCTACTGGCTCCCCCCTCCGGGAGAGTCCAGTAATAAAATAGATATCTTCCACTTCGATGCGTATGGGCATTTGATCTATTATGAAGCAGTGTTCTTTCGGTTCCCAATAGTTCACAAGCATTTCGAGCAACCGGACATTACTCTTCATATTTGGAATTTTGAAAAACTTGAGCAATCCACAATTTCGGAGAATATTTAGTGATGCTTGATCCTGCATGACTTCATTGTCTATGGCACTGTGTTCACGCTCTCTTCAAGATATATTCATCCTACAAAAATTCAATAATTTGTTCATTAGATGCGCGTTTTTTCATTTTGGGTTGCACATACGCGACTTTCTTTGTGCACAATCGCGTATATACGCGACTTGGTCATTACCAACCCGCGTATGCGCAAACCCGTGATTTTAAACAAATGATTCTACGGTGAAAATTCCTAATTTTTTACTTATGAACGGACAAAATGAATAACAGGGATGAATTAAGAGCTTCCTAAAAAATTCGGGGAAGTTTGACGGTCGGTTGCTCCTATTTTGACGAAAGAGGATTTTTCTCCTGAGCATTTTTTCCCAAATCAGCAATGTAACAATGAACCAAATATGAGGTAACTTGTGTATTTATGCCCAAAATTGAAATTTTTTTGCAAAAATTTGTTATGCTTGTTTTTTCAATCTATCTTAAGCTGCATAACCCGGATGCTTGGAAGTGCCCAGATTGGTATATTTTCAGGTACATTTTGACGAATTCGAGATTTTTCCCGGTTTTTTATCCATGACTGCTGACTCGTCATGGCACGTATATGATCTTCACTAGAATATAGGTTAGGGAATCCACTTTTCGTTGCATTTTGCATGCTAGCCTCCATTCTAATCACTTGTCATAGGGTCGATCACATCAGGTCATGAGTATTTCACCCATTTCACTCGCCGATTATGTAATCATGACTTGGTGGTAGAGTCTTCCTTTACATGGGTTTCCTAGTTAGTTCCTCGCTATCACTTGTTGCTCATGCTGCGTTTTATGTAGACTCGGGAGTCCTCTTTAGTGTCGCCATGACTTATGTGTTGAAGCTTTATTCTTCTTCTTCTTCACTATCATTTTTCTGGCTATTACCCTAGAGGCTCCCTGGTGTTGTTGAGTTGTATTACTGCACTGCATATTGGCTACTTGTTTATCCTGGCCTTTAGCCGGCTTCATTTTGGACTCGATGTTTAAGGCAACTTTTGACCTTGACTATCCGTACAAGTTAACCATTGCATGCACTTAACTATCGCGACTTGACACCCTTTTACCCATGGATGGAACATTCCTCTGAGTATCGCTTACCAGTTTTCGCCACCTTGCATTGAGCATAGGATCGTTCCAATCCCAAGAACTAGTGCATCTGTTTCTTGATACTCGTTCTATCCATTGTACCATAGCATTATTTTATTCTTTTTCAAGCTTATTATATGAAAAAGACAAAAAAATAAAATATAACAAAAAGAGCGGGAACGGGATATAACTTCGTAATTTGATTGCAGTACAGTGTCAGTTTGTCGCGCTTGAACAAAGCACATATACTTATATATTTCTTTCATTTGGGATGTTTTAGTTTTTGACCTAGGTTCAGCTCTTGCCTTGTTTCACTGGTTAGTCCTCCCCCGGTTGGTTATCTCTTCCAATCATATGGAGAGTTTGTTTTGCCTCCTGCATAACAGACTTATACAGTGTCACTTTTTACTGCCATGGTCATCACGAGTCATGCTTTTGTTCAAGGGAAGTCTAACCAGAGTCGGCCATTCTGCGGTGTCTCTTGACTCATTATTCAGTCGGCCTTCCCGGTTTTGTCAGTATCTTTTTCTATCACATCAGATGTTTTGGTCTTCTGCTAATGCTGGTTTGAGAAGGTCCCCATTGACTTCTTGCTGGCGGGTTTGTCTCTTATCGACTACAACATATTGCTCTGAGAGCAGACCTAGAGCCGCACCCTGGCCCTATTTCCATCATTGATAGGTGACCTTGTGCTCAGCATTTAATCATCATTATGGGTCTTTGACTGAGTGGTTTCCCCTGTGTTCGACGTCAGCATACATTATCACACTTGGGATTCGTGCAGTACCTTGATTTCCATTTGACCCTATCGGTGGATATCTCGCCTCTGTGTCAGCTTTCATTATTAGTTGGTTCAGAGGGTTTCTTCAGTGCGCTAGCTTCATCTTGTTCATGTCGGAAACGTACTTCGGTTCGGTTCCATCACTCTACTTCGTCCGATTCCTTCCAAATCTTGGCCTGCGGGTTACACTCGCGCTGGACTGATGTGGGATGCCTTAATCCCTTCCTTCCAGTAGATCTTTTCCCATCGACTTCGACTCATTGCTCTGGAAATAAGGTCTAGAGTCTTTTTGTCAGTACCTTAGGGTTTGCAGTCATCAGTGGCAGACTCTTCGCTATCGACAGTGGGGACTCATCATTGCCTCTTGATTGGTAGATTCTTTCAAGTGTTCGACTTCAACTCATTCATTCGCACTTGTTAGTTTGCACTGGGGCACCTTGACACTCATTTTCATTATTGGTGGGTTGTTTCGCGTTGGTTAACGGTATACATCATTGACCGGTAATCCAACGATTTCTCACATGGTCGACTTCAGCTCATTTATTCCCATTGTGTAGAATTGTGCCATAGAGATCGGTGAAGACCTAGAGTTGCATCAGCATTTTTCGGTTCACTTTTGACAGTCCATTCAATTTCTGCCAGTGATACCGTTCACCCTTATATGTTGTAGTGTCAGTACAACAACATCTTATATGTTGGCTCCCGAGTTGCGTGATTGTACCATGTATTCCACCCCTTATGATTTGGTACTTGGAGATTCAGTTACTTATATGATCAGACATCCAGTTTCAGCATTATTGATCAGCTTTCTATATGTGATACTTGGACATTGATTCAGACTTGTACTTCTGGGCCATGCTCAGATGATTCATTGTGTACTTTCAGTTCAGCTATACTTGTATACATTTTGGATCTATTATGTACTTTCGATATGATGTATTTTTGACTGAGCATGGGTATGCCCGCCTCAGCATGAGTTGACTCTCTGTTTTCTTTCATTGGTTTTTGGCAGGCTGAAATCTGGTGAAGTCCTCTCTTGTCCTTGCGAAGTTCTTCCTATGTGCATAATACATTTCGGCCATCATGTACCCCTTCTGACCTCATATATTAGGGGGCATCTGTTATAGCATCATTTTTCACCCTCATGTGATTCATGATTGTCTCTATGGCCTTGGGCACCCATTCCCACAGAATTGAACAAATTCATTAAAAAACAGTGTTAAAAATCTCATACGCAATTATGCCCAGACTTTTCCGCGTGTATACGCGAGTCCACATGTACTTTTCCGTGTATGCCATTAAAATCATTAAAAATATATATATATATATTCCCTATTTTCGGGTTGAGTTGATGGTTACTCCAGTAGTTCAACCACCCCAACATGTGGCCAACTGTTTCCCACTGATTGAAACTACTTTGAGGGAGTATAAAAGCCCCTCATGTGTATGGCCTACGGGAGAGAAATTTTATAGATATTATACTCTGTTGAAATCCCAATTCAAGTCTGAATTCCCGTGCCTCATGCGCTTTCCCAGATTTATACAGGAAACCCTTGTTTCTTAGAGATGTTCATCCATTTATATGCCATCTCGAGTGCACAAGTCTTGAAAGTATCTTAGCGAGGCAAGGGCGGGACGGATCTGGACGATGGTCTGTTCGAAGATCGTGGAAGGATTCAGGTGATCTCTCCACTTTTTATTTCTGTACATGTTGTTCGCAATAATGAAGAACCATCTTGTTCCTGAACTTATGTGTTAGTATCTATTTGCATATGTGAAAAGATTGATTATTAAGCATTTATTATGGTTTATATAATATTTCACATGGATTACACTAACATTTAGGAGAAATATATGTTGTACAACTAGGTTTCCGTGCATGTTCTTTCTTGTTTTCCAGGTTGAAGAGGAAGAAGGGTTGCTGGGGGTTTGAACCCCGCGGGATCTACACCGAATGTAGGACTACGGGTGAGTTCTACTATCGTTATTATCTAGTTTTTAGCATTTAAGTATGGTTGTGTGTGAGTCCTTCTGAATAGCATGCCCTGATCTGTGGAAGTTTTGACCCAACAAACCTCTAGGGTGTTTTTCCCCGAAACACTAGATTGCAATGGAGATGAGCAAGCTTTTATAGATGGAGGAAAGGGAGTTGGGATCCCTATAATCATGGGATTGGCCCTATCATCAAGGAAGCTTCCATGAGAGGTGGCAAACCACTTCCTCTCTATGGAAATCCGTAGCCAAACCTCCCAACTCAAAATAGATAGCAGTCCAGGAATTTGTTAGGACGAAACTTCGGCCATTTATTTTTTAAAAACATTGCTTAAATTGGCTGGCACGAGTGCGACTCTGGGACAGAGCGCCAATTATCGCGCCCTCTTTGAAGGATTTCCCCCATTAGCACAGGTACTGAACTGGCTGCCCGCGCCAATGCAAAAAGAGGTTTTTTTAGGGTTTTTTGCAAAGAGATGTCTTCAGGGCAATGAAAGCTCATGTTCAAAGGGATGTCATGAAAGTATTTTCAAGTCTTGTCTCTGCTCACAGGTCACGGAATGAGCCCTCCAATGTGCGAGATGGGAAATGGCAAGGACGGTGACAAATTACTGTGTAACACCAACTCTACTCTCAAATTATCATCAAATTAAATGAAGGTGGCAGGTAATGGGGGTGGTGCATGACCACATATATTTGTTGACATGCCATAGGAATGATGGCCATGCATCCCACCGCATGTCTCTCCACTGACACCCCATTTGGGTAATAAATATGTGTGTGGCAAGGAGGGGGGAATAACTCTCTACTCTATAGGAATTTGGAGTTGTGTGGGGTTCACTCTGGGACATGAATCACTTTTAGAGGATTATCACGACTTACCTCTTCAACTCGTGGATTTTCATTATCAATAATAGTGACTTTTGGCCGAGTCTCTTCCTTCTTCTTCTCTTTTATTTCCAAATGTTAAGGTTTATATCTCATTAAATTAGTTGTTAGTGAATTTATCCTAGTCAGTTAACTTTCCCTCTTCTTTCAAATTTCTAGTAAAACCATCTTTGAAACCAAATGGAATTACCCTAATCATCTAGAGCCCTAGGTTAATTATTAAAAAATATTGTAAGGTTCCAATTATTCTAGTGTCGTTGCCTTCTTTCACCCTCTTTCATCTTACCTTGGAGCTTCTTGGTTTGGCCCTATTGATGACGGGGGAAATCCCTTCAACAACTGGTGGAAAACTACCTAATGACCAATCCCAATTAGACTGACTCTTGTTCAGTATGGTAGTTCTCAACCAATATGTGAGCTTGATTAGTGACTAAAATTATGTATCTTTGAACAAAGACTTTCATTTAAGGATTTATTAAATCTAATTGCAATTTTGATTTGCTAAAGTGAAATAAAACTAATTAATCTAACTTATAACTATCCTAGATAACTAGGAGCAAGAATAAAATAAGTCAAACATAAAATTTATATATTGATTGCAAACAAAAAAAAAAGACTAAATTCTTTAGTTAAACAATCACTTAAGCTCATAAACTAATTATTCATAAAGTAAAAAAGTTATTGTTAAACACTTCCAATATAATTTAATTGTATCAAATACATCTATTTAAAGAAAAATGGATTAAGATAAAAAATCATTCATAAACATAATTAAATTAGTAGAAAATTAGTTATAGAAATGTTAATATAAAATTCATTATCTAATCACAATATTTAAAAGATATTTACTTTGAAAATTCAATTAAAACTAAATAAAAATACTCAAATTGTTATTAGAACCTTCTAGTTAAACAAAAAAGAATTCCTCTCCTCATAGCCCTTTACATAAAAAAATCCCAAGGAGAGAAATATAACCTTTTACATAAGAAATTATTGTTTAGTTATTTCATCTTTCCTTTCAATTTGATCAAAATATACAAGCCTTTTTACAAAGTATTGTTGATTTCTTCCATCTTTCCTTTTAATTTGATAAAAATATAAGCCTCAAGAAATTATGGTTGAGTTATTCCATCTTTTCTTTCAATTTGATAAAAATATAAGCCTCTTTTTACATAATTTCTTATTGTTGATTTCTTCCATCTTTCCTTATTTTTCCTTTCAATATGATAAAAATATACAAGCCTCGATTCTTGATTTTATCTTTCTTTTGTATACAAGCCTCGATTCTTGATTTTTTCTTCAGTCTATCGCTTCCAAGTCTTCTATTCCTTTCTTGATTTTTTCTTCAGTCTATCACCTCCAAGTCTTCAATTCCTTTCCTCCTCTTTATAGAAATACCCAAGTCTAAATTCTATAATTTCCAAGTTCCAACCATAAACTCAAAGTGATTACTCCTTTTATAACAAAATAAATGTCTTTTTAATCTTTTTCTTTTCACCAATTTTGGATATTTATTAAATTAGTTAGCTTGAGAGCCCTTTCTTAAAAATTGAAAACCCTATCTTCAAAATAATATAATTTTAAATCATTATATTATTAATATTTTTTTCTTTCCAATTCAGTGTTTAAATCTTAAATTTTTTTTTTACCTTTTTCTTTTCATCCAAAATTAAATTTGGATATTTATTAAATTAGTTAGTTTAAAAGCCAGAATATAATTTTAAATCATTATATTATTAATATTTTCTAATTGATACCATTTATATTTTCTAATTGTTAACATTTAACATTGGAGTTGTCTTTAGTGCAATTTTTTGGAGATTCAGGTGTCAGAATTGGGTGAAAAAAAGTAAGATAAAATTTTGATTTATGTTATTTAAATTGGTTTTTTATGGTATATATGGATTCAGCGCCCTAAAAAACTCAATAATTCCTATAAAATAAAAATAAAAATAAAAACAAATTCAATATCTAAACAAAATCAATAATTCATATTAACATAAAAATAAATTCATTAATTATATACATAAAATAATTAACAAAATACTATAGTCAAAAATTAATATAAAAATAAACTAATTTATTAATAATGCTCACAAAATAAAACAAATTCATTAATTATAATCAAAATAATTAGAAAAATAATATAATTAAACAATAATAATTAATATAAAATAAAAAATAAATACATTTTTATTTCTCTAAAGGATTTTAATTTTCATTTTCATTATATAAATATTTATTATAACAAACAAAATATATTTTTAAGATTTGCAAAAATTTTATTTATTTTTTACAGATTGTGAAAATTTTAATATGTAAAATAAATCTTTATTATTGTGTTTACATTTATAAAACCAAATTACTAATAAAATAATAATAAATTATTTACTAGTTATAAAACAAAATTGGTAAATAAATCTCTGAAAAATAATCAGTATGATAATTGATATATAAAGTTTTTCTTCATTTAAATGAGTTTATTTCTTAAAAAAAATATATGATACAAATTTTAACAGATTTCATACTTAAAGTGAGTATAATTAACCAAGCTAAGTATAATTAAACCAAGCTAAGTAAGTATAATTAAACCAAGCTAAGTATAATTAACCAAGCTTTTGTTAATTGAAATGAGTCCGTAAATTCAAATATAGTGAGTATAATTAACCAAGCTAAGTATAATTAAACCAAGCTAAGCAGCCCCAAGGGATAGCTCAACTGGTCTGAACCGGACGTGGGTCCTCTCCGTAATCAGGGAGGTCACGGGTTCGATTTCGAATTTGAGTCTCTCGGAATCAGGTGCCGTAAAATAGCGCCTACGGTTTATCGCTCGTACCATCCAAATATTCTGAAGAACCGGACGTGGGTCCTCTCCGTAATCAGGGAGGTCACGGGTTCGATTTCGAATTTGAGTCTCTCGGAATCAGGTGCCGTAAAATAGCGCCTACGGTTTATCGCTCGTACCATCCAAATATTCTGAAGAAGTGCGCCAGAGATATCTGCGAGTTTATTCCTCGGAAAAAAAAAATTAAACCAAGCTAAGTATAATTAACCAAGCTTTTGTTAATTGAGATGAGTTCGTAAATTCAAATATACACTGCAAACAAGTAAAAATCTCAATCAATGTACTTTATCCATTATTTTGTGATACATCTCAACAACCACCCTCCACAATCCTCAATATAACCCCAAGTAAGCTTGGTTGCAACCATAGCATAAGAGAAAATGTCAGGCATGAGAATCTAATAATGTTTGAGTTATTATGTCTTCCCAACCCGGTCTCAAATCATTCTATAATATGCAAGACTTGTGCACATGGCTCAAATGTTCTTCAACATGGAAGTGACTGTCATCCAAAACGCTCCAATCAAAACAGCAACATGCAACTGCATAGCCACTTTCACTGGTTTCTTGTCAAAACCTAAAGCACAATATGGTTTTGTCTGGTGGAGAAGAGCATCAATTTTTGGTAACTGGCAAAATTCTGTCCACAAGATCCCCACATGCAGAGGCAATAAAATGTTATATGGAAAAAAAACTTCATATGTCAGTTAACTTCTTTTGCTTGGCATATGACTCTTCAGAAGGGCCATCTTCAAAACAAAATTGCAGTAGATGTTAGAAATTGTTGTGTGTCACTTTCAAAGTCCATAAATTTTCTCAACAATGTTGACTCACATAATCTGCCCATCATATCCTTTTGAGTTAATTTACCTGAAATATTGACTCACATAATCTGCCCATCATATCCTTTTGAGTTAATTTACCTGAAATACTCAATTGAAACCCTCAAGCAGTTGTTCAAACTCAAACCAACAAACTGCATTTCTCAACAATGCTAACTCATATAATCTGCCCAACATATCCTTTAGTGCTAATCTACCTGACAAACTCAATTAAAACCCTTAACCAGTTGTTGAAACTAACAATCTGCAATTTACATAGGGTTATTGTAAACTTGTTCATAGTTGCAAACTTTACCAAGATAATGTGTTTGACAGTCGGTCATCTAAACCAGGAAATTGTTGTTCCTGCAATGTTTAGAACTGACTCTTACATTATTACCAAACTGTTCTACAGCAAAATTTTATTATTTCTGCATATTTTAGAACCAACTATTATACTATTATGTAAAACCAAGCAATTTATTTGCTAATTCTTAGTAAGAAAATCACAGTTAATTTTAGCACATAAGTATGGAAGTTATAAAATTACAACTGAGATGAGGGGCATTTCTTAAAATCAAATACATTCATTTATGATATTAAAGCGATTTTCCTTGGAATTCCTACTCAATTTTCAAACACACGATGTTTTAAACTTTTCCACAACGGATAGCAAGCATTTTACAGCTCCGACTGGACATAGTTTTAGACCTGTTAGAAACTTAGGTTGATGATGGTTTGTGAATTTTCAAGATATCATCGAGTTCTGGTGGTAATCATAGCTGGTAAAAACCTTGAAAGACAGTATGTAAGAAGCAGGTGGCAGTAAACATAACTAAAAGCACATAAATTTATTTCGAGGGCATACTCATGAAACTGAGGTCAATGCGGCTTTCCATCTTTTATATATTTGCTGTACATGATTCCTATCATATTGCAACGACTACACTTTAACTTACGGCACTTGTGTGCAGAACACCCCCTTATTTCGCTTTTAAATGAACCACTTCTGGGAATCACATATTTGCTCCACACTACTTTGGAGAAACTCAAAATCCTTTCATACAGAAAATCTAAATACTACAGTACAATGTTTAGTCAATGTCTCAGCTTCAGAGGTTGGGAAACTTGATAGAAAATTATGTTGGAGGAGCTATTCTGGATAAAAAGTTGCACTCAAAGCGGTACTCCTGAGATTTCTGATTTTCTTAGGTCTCCTCTTGAGAAAGGCCAGCCACTTTGTGCATGTGGGAGCCTAATAAGCATGGAGTAACATCTGAGCCCAGTGCTTTGCCAACTCAAAATGAAAAACCGGCCCTGACTGTGGTAAAATTTCTAGAATTTGCAGGTAATCTCAGCAGAAATCCATCGACTCAGTCTGACAAGTTACATACAAGTTGTGCTTATATTCCTCACTTCGGTGCAGAAAAACTACTTCGGAAATGTAACCTGTAGGTGAGATCAGGGAGATACTACAACAATTTTACAAAAAAACACCCAAAACAGTGATGCCATCATAGTGCACCTCACAGTGAAATTGCAAGGAAGCTACAACAACCAACTCTGCCTGGGGGTTAATTCGAGATGCTCCAAGATAAACAAACCTCCAGCATGCCACAGTAGCACAATTCCAAACACGAGATTAACATTTCACATAAGTTACCTAGGACCTGAAAGTTCCATTGCTTTCAAAACCAATGATGAATCTTCATCGATAAAGTCAGAATACCTCTTGGATATTATTTCCATCCCCTTGTATTTAGGCGTTTCAACCTTCTGTGAAGCTTCCCACCTTTCTGCCAATCCATCACCTTCCAACATCCTAACCACTTCAGACATCTTCGGACGATGAGCTGGGTTAAACTGAGTACATAACAGTGCTACCTGCACCATCTCCTCAAGTTCAACTCTGTCATAATTGGGTTTAATATCCTTGTCTATCATGATGTCAAGTTTATTCTCCTGATGTAGTTTTTTAACCTGTCACACAAGTATCACAAGACAACCGCACAGTTCAAGACTCTAATCTTCCCTAAAAGCCTTCTTACTTGGCATTCATAATAGCATTCAGAATTCAATTGTACTTACCCAATCAAGCATCACTCCTTTCTGGTTTGCTGCCCGACCAAAATCCAAAGCCTTCTGCCCAGTTATGAGTTCCAACAATAATATGCCAAAACCAAATACATCGGTCTTCTCAGAGGACTGGCCCGTTGAGAGGTACTCAGGGGCTATGTGCCCAACAGTACCCCTAACAGCTGTAGTCACATGTGAATCCCTGTGATCCAGAAGTTTCGCTAATCCAAAGTCACCCACAACAGCTTCAAAATATTCATCCAGTAAGATGTTCGCTGCTTTTACATCACGGTGAATTATCTTGGGATCACACTGCTCATGTAGGTACAGAAGTCCCCTAGCAGCTCCCAGAGATATCCTCTTCCTTGTAGACCAATCTAATGCAGGTTTTCCATTAATGGTATCTGCAAGTTTCTAATATTCAATTAGTTTGTTTTACTTGAGACCCAATTCGGTCCTGCCTGTAATACAGATCAAAATCAAACAAACTTGTAGGCAACATGTATATAATTTGTATGGTAAGCAACGTGTCTCTTACTTGCTCTACCCTAATATTTGCAGAATCGAAGACAAAACATGCCCCAAGGGAAAAAGAAAAGTTACCTCTCAGGCGAGATGCAACACTTCCGTTCAGCATGTATGGATAAACCAATAGTCTTTCTGTGCATGTCATGCAAAATCCACATAATCTCAACAAATTCCTATGCACAGCCAAGCTGATCATCTCAACTTCTGTCTGAAATTGGACTTCTCCCCCTGCTGCATTAGCATCTTTCAATCTTTTTACGGCTACAAGAGTGCCATCTTGTAGGTATCCCTTGTACACATTCCCAAATCCTCCTGAACCTAAAATATTCTTACTACTAAAATTATCAGTGGCAACCTGAAGCTCTTTGAAATGGAATCTCTTTAAATGTCCCAAGCAAACTTCTGGATCATGCTGCTCTGCAATTATTTCATCATATAACCCATGAACAGGATAAGAAAGCCACTCAGTTTTCACACGGCGGTCCAGAATAGTTGACAAACAAAATTGTATTCCAACACCGAGAACAAGATGAGTAAATTGGCCATCCAGGGAGATTGCATACATACCATTGACATCAAAAAAAACTTGCTGATTGTGTCTGTGTCTCCACCAAAAGAGAATTCCAATTGCAAGGCCAATTGCACCCAGAAAACCAACAGTCGCACCTAAAGCTACAGGCATTGGATGTTTTCTAGAAACTCCAGAGGGAGCTATAATAGCTGCAAAACAAAAATCAATGTGCAACTAAATTATCATGCTACTCTACTTCAAAAATGGACTTTAACATGGCGTGATTGTAGGGGTAAAACTTACTCCCTGTTGTATTAGCAATCAAAGGCATGGGTGTCGGAGCTTCTCCAGGGCAAAGGTGTACAGCACCTGACCCACATAGCAGAGGGTTTCCTTGAACACTATTCAAAAAACAAATTCCCAACAGTCAGGATTCATGTTTGGAGTTAAGTCATCTGACCGACCTATTTCAGTTCATAACAGAACGTTACACAAGTGCCATTCAATAAACATGGCTTAATCGGCATAATCGTTCTTACTAGAAGGTCCTTGCATGAATAGCTGGGACTTTACCACTGAGATTGTTGTAGGACAAGTCCCTGCAATGCAAACAAGGGATTAAATCTCGAAACTAAACCTGGTATGATGAGACACGCAAATGCCAAACATTCCACGTATCAAAACAAATAAGGGAAGAGTGTAGAGATGTACAGAAATGACAGCACAGAGATGTTGGCTAGTGATCCAGGAAATGGTCCATTAAGGCTGTTGTTATTCAGCCTCCTAGCTTGTCCAAAACAACCAATAACCCAATCAGGAGCCGGGCCAATATTAACTAGTATCGACATATGCCCATGAAATGAAATGGAGAACATTTTACACTCACAGGTACTTGAGGTTCTTCAGCTGGCCTAATGAAGTGGGTATAACGCCGCTGAAATGATTGTTGGAGAGGTCTAGTGTTTGAAGCTTTCCAAGCTTCCCTAACGCTTCAGGAAGAGGTCCTGATATCTCATTATTCTGCAGAAGCCTGTTAAAAATCACCAAGGTTCAAACTGCAACTCAAAATTTGGCTGTTGAAATATCAGGTTCTAAAGAGCTAATTACAAGAAAAATGCCAGGAAGCTCATTGGTTAAATCCCCTCAATTCAGGAGTTTATGCTGTCTTACACAGACTGAAGATTGGTGAGGTTCCCAATGCCTGCAGATAATGTCCCGGACAGGTTCTGGCTGGGGAATCCCCTGTACAACAGAATACACATTCAAATCAAATTAGTCTTTAGCCATATACCTGGAAGACACCATCAAAAAAAACATTATGAATCTGTTATTTGTAGCAGCCAGTCAATAAAGCAAGCTGTTCCATTAATTCGAAATCAAACCCAACAGGAAAAACCAAAATAAGGCAGAGCAACCCAAGATTGAACGGAGAGATCTCACAGTGCAGTGACGAAGTTATCAGTATTACAGGTGACCATGCTCCAACTACAGGGATCAACAGAAGTGCCATCCCAATTCTCCATTATATTGTGTGGGTCATTCAGTCCACTCTTGATATTAATCAGAGCAACAACTGCAACAAAGCCCACAACAAAACATTCTGAGAAAAAACACCCATCAAATCTCATTAGAGAAAACTCCAGAGAACCCTCATGCATATACATCCAATGTGCTATACCTACCTTCTGGATTCACACCGTTTGGGGAGAGTGCTGCAAAGGTGGTAGTGATACCCATAACCGCCATAATACAAAACACGCCCAACAACCTCCCTTTCTGCATTGCGGAACTTTTACACCATAACCGACACATTCTGATTCACAGTTGCGGAGAAGGCGCAATGAAAGAAACGATAGTCAGGAAGAAGAAGGGCAAATGTTTTTGGTTATATGTATTGAGAACCAGAGAACAACAGTCATCCTGAGCACGAATACATAGGAGGAACAGGAAAAGAAAGCAGACTTATCCCCACATCCTTTGAGGACTGCAATGAACAACAACAACACCACCGTGCAATGATCAATTCTCCTCAAAGGTGAAATGACAGCAAGCAAACACAGGCATTGTAACATTAAAATCTCTCATTCTCTTCTTCCTTTTCCTCGATAACTGTTGGTCTTATTTGTGACATTGAATTTCCCAAATTCCTCTAGACAGCTCGTGCTTTACGCTTGCAACGAGATTTGAGCCCGTCTCATCTCAAAGTATATCTCCACCATCCACCCTCACCATCATAGCCCACTTCTCAAATAATCTTATAAAAAAGGAGGAAAAAGGAAGAAGGGCAGGCTTAGGCAATCCCCTCCATAGCCCACTCTCTATACATATCCGCCACCTGATTCGCTTGTCAGGAAAGCCCTGTACTATACCATGATACTGCTTTACTTCTCTCCTCAAACTACTAATGCTTTTTGGGCAGTCATCACCATCTCTCAATCATCACTCTACCATGTATATTATTTCTATTTCTATTGGGAGTTGCCTTTCAAATCCCAACCCATCCAACATTCTGTTGCTGCTATGTTTCTGTAACGCTCCTGCAAATTCCTAATATAGATATTCCCCTTATGATAACCCCCAACCCCTTTCACTCCATGGCCCTCTATGATTCCCACAACTACTAAACTCATGAGATTCCATTCCATTCCATGGGTATTTTCAATCTCATCTCCCCACACACACAAACATCATGAGCGAACAGGACCCCCTTGGAGCTGCTCACCTTGAGATGTGAGCCCACATGCTCCTCATCTTGCATCCCATCATCCCCCCCTCAATCTTTGTTGGCCTTATTTTATTCCCCACCTCTTTCTTTTTCTCGTTGGTTCTGATTCCCTCGATCCTCATTTCCGTGCCATCTCACCTCCCTCACACGCAGCACATGTCCAGGACAAATACCCATCCACAGTACAAAACAAAACAAATACTTTACAGAAATCTCTTCAGAAACCAACGCACAAAAATATGAACAGTGGTAGAGTACTGACCTCACAATCCACCTGCCTAATTAACCTAATTTAGAAACAAATTGTGGGTGTTAATTCTAAAACTACCCTACCCAACCCAAACCAGAGTAAGCCACCTGTGAACAATTAAAAACTTAAAAAAAAACACAATTCTCAGTGCAAAACAGCAAAGTTGGTCTATGTTTTGTTGCATGGAAGGGCTGAAAAAGCAAAAGCTGGTCCAGCTCCAGGTTCAGCTCCAGCTCCAGCTACAGCTACTTTTGTTTTCCTTGGCTCTCCTTTTCTAACCCCGAGGGCAGAATGTGCTGTGGGCCACCATCATGGTTAAAGAGATTATATTCCTTTGGGATAAAGACACCCTTGTCTTGCCATACTTATACTTTTTTACTTTTAAAAACAAACCTGCGAATAATCCTCAATACTCAACTCTAGTTGTTGATCAAAGGTGGGGACAAGGGTATGATGACATTCCCTCCATTTTTTTTAACTGCCCTGCACTATTCTTTACGTAGAAATTTATGCATTTTGCTAGCCCCATCACATAGGAGGGAGATGACATTTTGACCCTTATTGCTTGTCGTTTCAGTGCTATGGGAACAGATTCTTAGCTTCCTGTGAGTTGAGGTTAGCCTCTGGTTTTTCCATGGCCTGTCATGGCAATTACAATCAATTTTGTTTCAATCATCACCTAACATTATAGGCCTCATATATTTGACCATAATCCATGATGACATTTGATTCAAAGAACCCCGACCATCTGTCAAATTCCTCTTCAAGCCCATTGTCCTTAATTTGTATCTTAATAGTAATAATATCACTTCATGGGTCCTCTCCACATGCTCCTTGACCAGGAAAACAAATTGCTTTTTATTTTATTTTTAAATTGCATATAAAGTGCAGGGACTGCACGAGGCATAATTTTGCCACATGATATGGAAGAACCCTAATATTATTAAAGTAAAAGAGCTTATATTATTAAACTATTTATGCACATAATTCCTTTATTTAAAGTAATCAGAATATAATCAATAAAGTTAAGAATATAATCAATAAAAGCTAATCTTGATTAAAGAGTATTCCTTTACTTTATACTGACAAATAAATAAAATCATGACATGACATTGAAACGAAGGGAATATTGCTATTGTAAAAGAGCTCTGTCACTTACCACTGATCTTTCTCTAATAGAGCTTCGGTGCATAAAGAACAAAGAACATGAAAGTATAAAGGACCTGAAAGTGTGTTAATAGATATAAAATATCATGCTTTACCATTCAAGGTGGTTTTCCTTTATGGTACATACATATTCTTTTAGCATGGATGAGATTAGTAAAGTGAGAAAGGCAAATATTATTAATTTTCTAATATTGCATAATATCTTATTGCATAATATCTTATCTTTACTGGGTGTATATTATAATTTTATTATGTTTTAATTACATGAAATATAATAAAAAAAATTATATATAAATATTATAAAACGTTTAGTTTATAATACCAAATTATAAATATTAAAAAAAAAAATTATAGTTTTGATATAGATAGAGATTTTTTTCTAATAATTTCATATATATATATATAATGGAATAAGTTATCAAAAACATTTTGATTAGTACATTTAAAAAAATTAGAATATGTTTTAGCATGTTACTTTATTGTTTCACAAAAAAAATGAATTGTAGCATAGTATCTATAAGCCATGATTTACTGAATAACTACTCCTAGCTTCTTCCTCTCTTCAACATCTTGCTTCAACCTATTATCCATCCTCTACAACAAATTCAATATGAAGTTGTCGACATCAAACTGCACTTGATTTTGGTGGGGAATGATAATCCTAAAATCTTTTTCTTCTTTGAGCTACTCAAAAACCCTATTTTATTATTCCAACTCCAATTCCATACTCCCCAAATTTGACTATAAGAAATGACTTGATCTTTTCAAGATATACAAGGCCCAATTTATGACAATATTTTTGAAACAATGTTACAATACCAAACTACCATTAAAAACATTTGAATTGAAAAGAATGCCATTTATCATTTATTATGGAATATAGCAAATTCAAATTATAAGTTTAGAACCATTCATAACATCATAAAGACAACATGGAGGGGCCCTTTTAGGGCAATGACATTGAAGAGGCCTGACAAAGTGTGGCACTAATACCTTAAAATTTTCCTCATTCAACAATATTCACCTATATTACACTAAGATTCTAAGCAATATCCCATGTCATAGTTATACAAAATCATCTCCCTTTTAGCTTATAAGTAATAATGACAATTTAAGTTTATAATGAAGCTAAACTTTGGTTTTTTTCTTTGAAACACTTTCTCCATAGCAATGTTCATATGTATATAATTAAAGTGTTCATATGTATATAATCAAACTATAAATCTAGGGCTAGGGTTTTTAGTTTGTAATTTATCCAATTGATATTGTCAATGAATATTTTTTTTTTTATAAAGATTAGTTGCTTTAGGGTGAAGAGTAAATTTAAAGAGTCACTTAAAAACCTTATTTCATTATTCCAATTCCACTTCCATACTCCCCAAATTTGACCATGGTAAATGACTCTATCTTTTCAAAATATGGAAAGTCCAATTTCTGAAAATATTTTATACATGGTGTTACAACCCTCAACTGTCATTAAAAACAACTTGGATGGATAAAAAAGGATGTCCTTTCATTGAATACGAAATATATAATAACTCCAAATTATGAAGTTGGAAGCATTCACAACATCATAAAGACAACATGGAAGGATCCTCTCAAAGTTATGGCATTCAAGAGCTCAACAAAGTCTAAGTCTGATACTAGAACCCCAAATTGTCTCTTCTTTCATTTTATTTTCCTATGATCGCATTGGGATCCTAAGAGATACCATGCATGTCATCGTTATACAAAATAATCTCCCTTTTATCTTAACAATGATATTAGCATCTTAAATTTATATCAATAAACTACGACTTTGTTTTTTTTCTAATATCTTATTTGTAGTATTTTGTCCATAATAGTAAAGCATAATATGTTCATATATATCGAACTAGATATCAATAAATTTTAGTTTGCAATTTACATATGATCAAATTAGAGTTCAATGAATTTTAGTTTACAATTTATGTGATAATGAATTTATATTTTGTTTTTTTAAATCAATTATATATTTTTAAATATAGTACAAATTATGTTACTTTTATTTATAACTTTCCAATAAAAAAACCTAATACTTATTTGACTTACAAAATTGGTGGGAATATTTTACAATAAAATTCAAAAACAAGCCCTACAAAAAGAGAGAAAGAACACATAAAAGAGTTCCATTAAAAAAAGGAAACACCATAAAACTTGGTTTGAAAAAGGAGTTGGAAAAAATAAGTAAAATATATATAAAAATATATCATTGGTCTTACTCATAAGATTATAAGAAAATATGGCAGGAATGGTCTTTTTTAATATTTAAAATTAAGAAGAAGTGAATATTGCATATAATAGAGTGGTTCTTATGATGATAAATTACGATCTCTAGTTTAAAAAATTAACATAAAAATAAATGATATGGATATTTCGTAAATAGAACCTAAAGAGCATTACACTTCACTTAGTAAATCTCATGTCATATCACAATTAATTCTAAGAAGGTGTTTGTTAAGTGATCTTAACATTTGCTTAAAGATTTATTATTCAGTTTTTCTATTGAAAGATGTTATGAACCAATTTTCCTCAATAGCATAAGAATGAAAAGAAAAAGTAACTCTATACTTTGAAAATGATAAAGAATCAGTGAATAAGAAGCCACTTTGAGTGAATAAGAAGCTACTTTGAGGGACAACATCCCTTTACAATGTATCTAATGTATAAGACCAAATGTCTATACAAATGAATCTCCTTTGTTATAAATAGGAGATAAAGTGAACATATTGTATCTAACTACTGAGTGGACCAAACCATATTTGATATATTAATAATAAATGAGGGTTAGGGCTTTAACAAAAGATATGGAAGAACCAAGCTTATAAAAAAAACCCACACTTTTTGTTTATTCTTTTCACTAATTGAGCCAGGTGTGGATACTTAGGCAAAGAGTTATCAATGAATTTCCCATGAAAAAGGCCTCCTTAAGTAGAAGGCCTTTAAAAATAGACAAATCTTTATTATTTGTGATAGTTCCAATTCACCATACACACATAAATTCTTGATTTCCTCTTAAATCTAATATTACTCTTCTTACATCTACGAACTCATAATTTAATGTAATGTAACATTAATGTCTACAAAGAATTAAATTGTATGAATCATATTTTAGACAGAGAAGGAGATCGCCTGGGGGTCGCGGGTGTGATGGGGATACTCTCTGATCTTGGAGGAAAATTAGAAAGTGAATTCTCTTGGGGATTAGGTAAATTGATGAACAATGAAGTATCAGTGTTGGTAATTTTCCAAGGGCTACATAAAGCAAAGATAATTGAAATCAGGAAAATCACTTTGGTAGGTGATTTCTTCATCATCATTAGATTTCGTCTCTAACATTTAACTCTTCAATGTTGCAGATTGAAGAGGTGGGTTTAGGGAATACTAGAAATGACTTGGTAGATTAATGGTATATCCTTCTTCCATGTCTCAAGAGACGTGAACAAGGATGTCAATAAACTAGCTAACTTGGAAGTTAAGCAAAAAGAGGGTTTCAATAGTATCATGGAGAGGGATCCATTTTCCATGACCATCACATAATTAATGAGAATTAATTTCTTGATGGTGTGTGTGAGAAGATGGGCCTTTATGGCCACCCCATTTAATCTCATTCCTCCTACTTGTGTTTAGCAATATGGTTTAAGTGGTGTAGGGTGAGGGGTTTTGTGGATTTGAGTGGGATTTAATTTTCCTTATGGATAAATTTAAAGCCCAAATTGGGGAATTTGTAAAGTATTTTTCTTGTCCATGACTAGAAATCTAAGTAATGTGAAACTAAGAGGTTGAGTTTAGTTATTTGGTAGAGTTTCTCATGGGTCCTTTTGGTTGTTATCCTCATGGCACATTTTCAAAATCATTGTTGCCTACTCTATGAGATGTGTTCAAACAACGCTTGTGTGGGAATTAGCAAGGCATAATGAAAACCCAGTAGGATGTGATGAATGTATCTTGCCAATGGAGTAAATGGAAAGGGGTGTGGGAGGAAATTTTCATGATGGAATTAAGGGAGTGGGATAGATAGTTGTTCCAACTAGAAAATGAAATTCAAGAGATAAAACTCATGGAGAAATGCATGCAAAAACTTGGGCGACATTAGGAAGAAAGGTATATGATTCTAGAAAAGCAGTTGGGTTCAATTAATTCCAAGGTTGATAATGTCATCATATTTCTAAGTCCTATGATAATGCATATTCATGGAAATAATGCTTATTTGATGATATCCAAGGAGATACGAAGTTGGTCAATATTATTGATACTAAAATGGAGAAAGATCGTGGCAAAGTGATTGTCGTGTTTCACTTTAACTTTCATAACAGGAGCTATCAAGATGATATTGTTGTGACTCTCCAAGTTTCTAATAGGTATTTTCATGGCCTTTATGGTTAGATTTTATACATAAGTGTTATATAATGCAATTATGTGTTGATTTTGAGTCAAGTTCTTAGGTTTATCTTTGTCATTTTAGGCTTTTCAAATGTTAGGATGGTAGTTTAAGAGTATCATGTAGTTTTAGAGTTTTGTCCCAAGCATTTTTGAATATGACTTTGACCTTTAACTTTTTTGTATTACATTTTTGGATGTTTAAATTGCGACCTTTTCTAATATACATTAAATGCTTGTTAATTGGTTTTTCTTGAGTGGTTGGGAGGAATGATTGTTATCTTCCCCACACAGGTTCAATTCTCATAAGTAACATGATGAACTTTGATGTAATGGTTTTGAGTCTTGTTGTTGAGTTTGAGAAATCCCTTGAGAACTGAAACATATATATATTCCTCATATGAAATATAAATATATTTCATATTTCTCATGGGAAAAAAATTAATACTTAGAACATTAAAAAAATAAAAAATAAAAATAAAAACACACAACTTCATTTTCATATATATATATATATATATAGAGAGAGAGAGAGAGAGAGAGAGAGAGAGAGCCCTTGACATTAAGATCTAGAAGAAGTGACTAATGTATCTTTCTTTTTGGACATTAAGATCTAGAAGAAGTGACTAATGTATCTTTCTTTTTGTAAGTTAGGTTGGCTTTTTATTATCAATCAAAACGAAACCATTCATTCCTATGTCTACTAGTATACTGTTGGGGAAATCATAACAATAGCATAATAATAAGTCTAAAATCATGAAAACTATTCCAAATGTATGATATTATTAGTCTAAGTAATAGAGTTTGCAACTATCTAAGATACTAGAAATAAAACATAATGAAAACCTAAGAGTAAGTTAGGCTAGCTTGTGAAGTTTCTTAGAACTTGAAAATGCAATAGATTAGACCATGATTAACTTGTAGGAGAATCCACTTGGGTGGAAGTTTGAGTTTGTTCATCATCCTCATTGTTGTTGAAGTCCAGGTTGGCAAGTTTTTTTGCTAGCACTGAAATATTTTGGTTTTGGTTTTCGATATTCATGAACTCATTCCAACTAACAAAAAATTAGTGAATTATACATACCATATGGATAAATTTTGTTTAAATTTTTAGCATATTTTTTTAAATAAATTTTAATTGTTAGATATTTTTAATTTTAATTTTGTGAATAAACTATGTAAATAAAGAAAACACTTTCTGTTTCAATCATTGTGTTTATTATTTTTCATAGTTTTATTTGTGAATTTTATTAGTTTGATATCTTGTTAATAATTTTTTTTTAATTATTTGGTTTTAATTTATTCTATATATTAGGATTTTTTTAAACAGTGGGAAAATCCATTATAACTAAATTGTCAAACTAGCAGTGAAGACATCCATCACTAGTTGGAATAGGCAAATGTGGGTTAACTCTTCACTATTAAGATTTCAACAACCTTTTAGAAAAGACACCAAAAAAAAATTACAAATTTATACAGGATTTGAACTCCTCATAAATGAACTAAAGCTTGTATATTTCTATCGAACTAAGTGAAAAAATGGAGGACTTAGGATGAAAATTTCTTATGTAAAAATCTAGATTTATCTACTTAGGATGAGGATTTCTTTTATGTTTAGTTAGAAGGCTTTGATGACAAAGTGAGTACTTTTGTTGAGTTTTAATTGAAGCTTTAAAGCAAACATCTTTAAAATTAATGTATTGTGATTAGATGATGGATTATTTCTTTGCATTTTTGTAAGTAATTGTTTATTAATTTAATTGTGTATTTATGTATAGTTTTTTATTTTTAATATTGATGTATTTTAATAGATGTATCAAATACAAATAAATGGTATTGGGATTCTTTCAAAACAATTTTTTATTTCAGTGATATCAATTAGTTTATGAACTTAATTGATTGTTTAATTATAATTTTTCATTTTGTATTTTTAAACAAATTGTAAATCTTGTGTCTAATTTATGTTCTTCTCGATTCTAGTAATTTAGAACAAATAAATTAAATTGATTAATTAATTTTATTTTAATTTAGTAGATTCGAATTGCAAATAAATTTAGAATAGATTTAAATGAAATTAAATTTAGAAAAACTATAAATGAAAATCTCTTTTCAAACAACAATTTTTTTTAGTAGCTAACCAAACCCACATATAGATCAGGGACTCCACATTAAACGAAAGTCTCTTTTAAAATAGTAATTTTTTTTAGTGACTAACAAAAACCACATATCACTTGGTAATTACTATATTAAATTACTTTGGGAATTACCATAATGTCAATGGAGCAGTTTTTCCATTGATTGAGAGAGATTTTCCTCCCTATTATCAACAGAGTTAATATTTTTTTTTAAATTTTCATATTCATAATATTATTTTTCATAAAAAACATATTATTATCATATATATATATATAATCAATTTCAACATAAAAAGAACAAATAATTTTACAATTTTACTACGTGTCAAAGATTATTGACATGATATGACAACCAAATCATTTAACAATATTATTTATCAAAAAAATTAACATTAATGGTTAAAATCACCTTATTATAAAACTATAATTACTTTGTAGCCTTCTATTTAGTAATAATAAATTAAATTTATTTTATTATGAATTTAAGATTAAAGCATTATTGCAGCTAATTATTTGAGACATTATTTGTTTGGAAGCTTACTTTTCAAAAAGTACTTTCACCATCAAATTTTATTTGATTGACTGATTTGATTATACAATCAAATCACCCGTCTTACCTTTAAAGTTGTCGACCAACATTTAGATATCAACATTATAATTACAATTAATTATTATTATATTTTTATTTTACATAACGCATTAAAAGTACTTTATATATATAATGGTTTTCAAATTCTATAACGTACCACAAGGAGTAGTTGAGATGTCGTTAAATCTATGGATATAAAAATGTATCAATTACTTTTATTTCAACATTTCTACTCTAGAATCTACCATTGACATTTTTACTATAAATTATATATTTATAATTTAAGAACAAATTTACTATAAATTATATATTTATAATTTAAGAATAAATGGTATAAATATTGATTTTTTTTAATTATATTTTTTATTAATTTTGTTTACCATTTTATTATACGTTTTGTAAATATTATTTTGTTAAAATTATATAATTTTAATGTAGTAGAAATTTTAAAAAATGTTAAAAAATTTACAATTTAATTATTAAATTATAATAAAATAAATTATAAATTATTTTTTTATAAATAATTGTTATTAATAAATAATTATATAATTTTTTTTGGTAAATAAGATTTTTTTCCTATTAAGTTGATAGTCATATTCAATATTAAAAAAATAGTTATGGTTTGTTTAATTGGAAACTAGACCCCAAAAAAAGTTAATGTCTTTTTATCCCAAATGTCCATCTATTAATAAGATACATATAAAAAGATCTACTAACTAAGACTTTATTATGCAATACATTATATATAGTACTCCTAAATTCCAAGTGAAATAGAAAAACCATGAAAATTATCTTCATTTAGAATAGTGTTGGGTTGAGGAAAACACCTTTGTTAAGAGAGTTACATGTCTAAAATGTAACCTTTGTTTTGTCTTCCTTCGCAAGCTTGGGAGTATCTTTGAAGCTTTGTTTTTGGATGTAAAGGTTTGTTGGGGATGAGCTTGCTCCCTTCAAAGTCACATTCTTTTTATTATTTTGCTACATATATGCTTGTCTTGACATTTTTTTTTGTTCATTTGGTAGATTTCTTAGGTCCTTGTCCATTTTTCAATGAGGTCTAAGAGTGTAATTTCATCCATATCCATTTCCTCTAGCCCATCAACATTCCCTGCTCCTTGTATGTCTAGCATATCAATTTCCTCTATTGGAGTGTTCTTTATGGATTCCTCTGACATTTTTCTTTTATGAGCTTCCACCTCTCGTTTTCCATTTCCTTTTTCTTGATATGTTTCTAGAGGAAGTGCCTTATCTAGCATTTCCTGCTCTTCTCTAGTCAGTGCATCATAACAATTTTTAGATTGAAGGGACTCCTCTTGTGTTGTTGCATTTTGTCTCGAGTGTTTTTCTGACAAGGTTAGAATTTAAGTATTGAGGCATTTTCATAGTACATTATATTCGATATTTTTTTTTTTTGGATTCAACTGCATTAAGTAAGTCATTCATCTATGACCATTTCCATGGGAGGTAGTCGTAACTGACTAATTTCTCATGATTTTTGAATAGTCCACTTAGCACTCATTGGATCGGGTGAGAATTTCCGAAAACCTTCATGATCCAATCTATGATGATTTTATTTTTCCTCTATGAGATTCAGGAGACAATTCCTGAAGAGATGGCCATCTGCATGGCACCTGTGGCATTTGAGAGGTATGTGCTCATTTTTTATATCTAGAGGTTATTTCTAAACTTCATTATAGTAAGAGATTTTGATTGATTCTGATAGTGGCTCGAAGATATTCATATAGACACGTCCTGACATATGAGGTATAGTATCTTTACTTGGTCACTTCAAATATTTTCACAAAATCTTAGATTGCATTTCCAATACCTCTTTTAAAATTTCCTCCTCCCAAAATTCTTTTGGTAGAGAAAATATGCGGACCCAAATTAGGACTGCCAGGAATTTTTACTTTTCTAGGTTATATCTTTCTTGCCAAAATTTCATGAATAACCATGCATTATTGAAAAAATACAAGCTGCTCTCAAATACATTGTTTCCATCTTCCATATTTGCAAAAATCGATGTAAAGAAACCCTTTGCTCCCAACTCGAGATCAATGTGTCCCTTCAATTTTCATTTTTGTTGGATCCATCCAACCAATGCTCTCTCCATTGGCCAATTGCCAATGATCTTGCATATTAAGGCATGAACCTTCATATTCTAGATGTAGCTCTCAATTTTGTTTGATTTTTCCTCGTCTTTTAGATCCTTAATTGCCTTAGGGAGGCATCTCCCTTGCATACAATTTTGCTAATTCACCTCCCATGGAGGATCATATTTGTTTTCGTCCACACAATTTGGGCATGAAGTCGATCCATGGGGTGCTTACATTTGATGGCTTAAACTAGAACCTCCATCCCTTGTGACCACATTCTTGAAGGAGGGATTTGACCCCCCTCCTGAAACACATGCCATGGTCAATCTCACACCACACTAAATGGGTTAAGTGCCAAACTAGTGCAGTAGTGGCGCAAAGAAAAATAATTTTGTGCAATGACAGATTGAGGCCCTAAAAAAACCCTAACTCATTTAGTGTTTATACTATTAATTTTTTTTTAAATTTTGATAACACTAATATAATAATAATAAAAAAAATTGGTGTGACAAAAAAAATTTAAACCTTAAATTTCATGATTTACATAATACTTTATAACATGGTAATTACCAATTAAATTAACCCACAAACTTAATTTAATAAATTACAAATTAAAATTAAATTATTAATTAATTTCAAAATCTAAATGGATTATAATCCCTTCTTAATTTCAAAATCTAAATTGACTATAATCTCATTCATATTTTAAAAATATGAAATGAGAAAAAATCCACCGTACTAACTCTAAGGTTCTATGGTGTAGGTAGGAAAGTATATTTTTAATGCAGGCACTATTAGCCTAAGATTGTACATAACGGAGAGTCTCATTTGTACAAGTTAGTCTTTGCATCCTTATCAACATCATCCCAAGATTTGCAAATATTATCACGGGTGACTAGAGAAATCTAACATTTAAATAATTAAAAGGGTAATAGTAATAAATTTTTTGTTTGTGTTTTTTGTTTTTAGGTTTTTTTAATTAATTAATTATAATAGATAAACAAAGTTATGATAGGATAGTAATAATACTTTATTTTTTATGTCATAGTTAAATTAGATATTAAGTTAGTGTATGAATTTTTTTTATTATAATAAAAGTTTTTTTCTTATAATAATTTAACTATTATTAAAACTTATAAAAGTGCATATATCTTATCTTATTTTTAAAATTGAACTTCTAATTTGTTTGAACCTCTAATTTTTTTAGAAAAAAATGTATATTCCTAACTATTAAACTCACTATAAATGGTTCCTCTAACTTTTAGCTAACCTATCAACCATAAACACATTCAACTCTACCTAAAAACTAAACATAAAAGTTAACCCTAACTTCTAGATTTATATTTTGTAGATAAAATATACCAATAATTAATTTAAATCACCAATAACAACACATAACTTTTGAAAAGTAACATCACTTCGTAAATAAGAGGTAAAGAAGTAGTATAATAAAATTCTTCCATCTAAAAAGGGAAAGAGAAAATAAGGGTACTAGAGGTTTAAAAGTGATGATAAAATAAAAATACAATTAAAGAGGAAAATATAAATAAATAAAATTTATTTCAATTTAATTACTAAATAGAGAAAAAGGCAAATTAGACTACTAAATCAATTTAAATTAAAATAGATAAAGATGCAACCTTAATCGGCCTTTGGTGAGACAGGCAAGTGCCTCTTCATTACTCCATTTAGATGATAGAGGAGTTTAGCGTGATTTAGTGGATATATTTAGCGTGATTTAGATATATTTACGCTTTTATGGTAGATTTAGAGTGATTTAGGTATATTTACGCTTTTATGGTAGATTTAGCGTGATTTAAGTATATTTAGCTTTTATGGTAGATTTAGCTTGTTTGACTGCATATATTTGGAGATCTGATCAAGTTTGTTTCGCACCGCGCCGAGGTCCCGAGCCCGAGCTGCGCTAGCTACGGTGAGTTTCTGTGATTGGTTTGAATCATTAAATAGTGTGAATTATAAGTGAAAAAACAAATAAAAATTATTAAAGTAATATTAATAATTGAATGATATGAATTATAAGCAAAATGTTTTAGAAATACATTTATTAAATTAATATGAATAATTGAATTATATGAATTATAAGCAAAATGTTCTAGAGTTAAATTTTTGAATTGATCGCATCTATAAATATTATGAAATTTTTATCGAAAAAATATTTTCATTATTTAGATTTTACAATTAAAATTAACAATAAATATTAAGGTATGTATATTTCCACATGCAAGAATATAATGTTGATTAGAGTTTCTTTAATCATGTGTATTTATTTAGAAAGATCTAGCGTTGGGCTGAACACTTTACCCATCATTTAGGCAATAGGAAGAGTGGTTGACCAGAATATATATGTAGCTAAAGTTAGAAAATTAGAAATTTAAGGATATGATGATAATGATTGAATCAAAGCAATTAAAAATTTAAATAGATTAAGTAGATGAATAATTTAAATTAATTAAGATTAAATGAATAATTTAAATCAAATCAATATTAAAATGAATTAATAATCAATAAATAATTGTTAGAGGATAAATTTAATTGATTAAAGAAATAATTGAGGAATTCAAATATAATATATATATATATATTTAAATAGATAATTAGGGAGTCGTCTAACGAGCCGGAGGAATTGCCCGGACGGTCAAAATTGGCCGGAATCCGGGCCAAAAAAATTTAAAAAATCTTGCAGAAACAGTGTTTGAATCCTGATTTTGACATTGGAAATGGATTCAGCACCATCAAAAACCTGTAGGACACCCAAAATATTATACTTTGATAGTTATAACATGGATTTAGAAAAATTCCTGCCGGATTTTCTGAAAATCTTATCGGAATTTTCATGATTTTCGTATGTATTCGCTAGTTAGATTACTAAAGGATATAATCAGATAATAAAACTTTTAGAATATGGGACAAATGAAAGGTTAAGGGAGAAATATTTAATTATATTTAAAAACTGATTTTAAATTAATTGAAAGTAAATAAAGATATTTATATTTAAAGTCAAATTTAAATAATTGAAATTGAGATTAAAGATAATTATAATCTTAAGGGAAGAAATGAATAGAAACAAGATAAATCTTAAGAATTAAATTTAGAGAAATACCCATAAAGTATTTATTTTTATTCAATTGATTCTCATTTTAAAATTTTAAAATTTATTATTATGGTTGCAATTTCAGATTATCTTACCATATAATAGGACTATAGATTAAATCCATAGGAAGTGGAGAGGGATAAATATAAGAGCCATTTAAATTCTTAATTGCTTTGACAAAATCATTATCATGGTACCCTTAAATCTCTAATTTTCTAATGGTCAATTTTCGGTGTTATATATATATATACCAACACTATTCCTATCATCTTGAAGATGGGTGAAGTATTCACCGGAAACTTTGGGTCTTTCGAAGTGAATATACACGATTCCAAAAGCTATAATCAACACAATAATAACCTTATTGTTATTAAAACTAATAATTATATTATTATTATTATTATTATTATTATTAAAACTAATAATTATAATATTATAACAATAATATTTTTTCATAATAATATTGTGTTATTTAATATTTAAATAAACATTTTAATTTTAATAACCAGATTAAATTAATAAATTATATTAATTATACTTAATTAATTATTAATAAATTTATTTCCTAACTTAAAAATTATGATTATTAAATTATATTTATAAATTTGATTTTATTAATTTTTTATGATCATTAATTAATTATAATTTTTATTTTAATAATAACAACAATATCAATAATCACATTAATATTAATATTATAAATATGTCCTTCATGTGGGTGAGTTACGTGGAAGAGCATAGTGTTGGGGGGCGAGCCCGCCACCCCACCAATTCAAGTGACATTTAAGGTAGGGTGATGTGGCCCACCTCCACATGTGTTTGCATGTAGCTAAATTTACCAGTAAGGAGGAGATTGTTTTTATAAAGGTTCTAGATTTTGGTGCTAGGTGACTATAAATGAGGGTTTAGAAAGAGGAATCTAGCCCATCTCTGACACAAACAGATCTATGGTCGGAGTGTATCAAATTATTTCTAATAATTTAATGGCTAACGACTTTAGTGTTTATCCTTATTGTGATTATGGGTCTAGCCTGGCTTGAAGGCTTACTTTGTGATCTAGTTGTAGTGGTTTGTTCCCTGAAATGGTGTGATCGTCGTCCTCCTGAGAAAGAGTACTCTTGGAATGGGAAACACCAAAGACTTAGAAAGGTGGTTGGTATTTTGCACACTAGTGGGTTGTTTGGAATTGGCTCCTTACTTTTAAGGTGGTTGCAGAGAGTTCAGGGGTCCACTATAATTTTCATGTTGGGCCACGTCATACGTCATTAATAACAGTTTTTATGGTACACTCTGTCTCAACTCTCCTTTATTCTAAAAGTTCAATTGTTGGTTATTTCATGGTCAAATGTTATGTTGTTGTTTCAATCTGTGGACAGGGTGGGTGGTTTAGATGTCATCCCTTGAAGCTATGGTTGGTAATTATCTCCCTTCCCATTGGCTCCATTTGTCGCTCGTACCCTTGTTGTAGACTTGCACTCTATCTCAAACTCTTAGTTTATTCCTCTTCATGGTCTTCCTATGGTAATTTTCCCACCCTTATATTACTACCCTAGTGTTTGATAACTATGAGCACCCAACCTTGAAAGCACATGCGCAACCATCAAGGTGGGAGGGGTGGGCATGAAGGTGAAGTACACTGAGCTTCCTAGACTTAAACTCATTCCCAAACACAAGTCTATGAGGCGACAAAAATATACTTGGTTAGTGTTGCACCAAAGATCCGAGTAGAGACTCGGCATCTTGAAGGGGTTGGATAAACGGATTTGTTTAAAATTCTATTATATTGAAGATGTGTTTTCTCCACTACCTCACCCCCGCTAAACGGAAAGACGTAATGAATATCTCAAATTAATTGTTTCCATCAAGACTAAACTCCTACAGGTATTTAAAGGAAAATAAAAGGAATGTCATATTTATGTTTTAATGATAACAGCTTAAACAAAGATTCTATTATTATTGTCGAAACAAAACCATAGACACATGGGAAATAGCTCACCTTGTGGAGAGGCACAATGAGCCTCAACCTTCAAATTTCCAATGGCACCAAATACCAAAGACCCTGCACCCGTGTCCTCCTCGAATACTTGAAGCTTTATGTGCTTCAAAATTATTTTTTGTTGTAGTTTTCTAGTTGATTGTTTGACTAGCTTTTAGTTAATTTTGTACTAGTATGACTCTTTTTCATAAGGTGGTCAAGACATTTGGCTTCCCTTGTGGTAGATTGAGACCGCCTTCTCAGAACCTTGGGAAACCATAGACAGATGGTAGATGTATGTTGATGATGTGAAATTTGGAGGAAATACAAACTTTAAATTACAAAAAAAAAGATATTATAAATATGAATACTAAAATTAATAATATTAAATTATTTAAATAATATTGTTAAAACTAACAATCATAACATAAATAATAATAATAATATTTTTAATATTAATGTCAATTTGGTTTATCTCGGGTGGTTGGGAAGACTTTGTGATCCTTCCCACCGAGGTTAAATTCTTGCAAGTGACATGATGAGCTTTGATGCAATGTCTTTGAACCTTGTTGTTAAAAATGAATAGTCCCGAGGGACCAAAACATGTACATTCCTCATATGGATTATATATAACTAATAATAATTATGTTAATATGATTAAACTTATTAATAATATTTAATTAACTAATTAATTAATTTTAAGATCCCCTTTTCTAACTGTCTATTTTTTCTTCCCTTCCTTTTTACCAAGTTTAAAGTTCAACACTCCTTTATCCATTTTAAAAGATTTAATCTATAATTATTTTTTCTTCTATTCCTCTTTAATCATTTTTTTTTAAATATCCCCACTAGGGGTGAGAACCGAGGATTGTACGAGGGCATAGAGTTATGTTAATTCCCCACGAGGTGAACATAATGACTCAACATGTTGGTAGGTGGGTAGGTGGGCATTGGAACGATGCCCAGGGAATATTCTCGAGGCTTTTGTTGTTATATTGGAGCGGAAGGTGATTTGGATGGTATCTTATGTCTGCAAGGAAATGAAATTTGGTATTGTTGCAGGGAGAACCCACCCAAACTGTATGAGTCTCCTCGAAGCCACAAGCTGGCTATTTGGTGGATGGGAGGCTTAGATTTCCTGAAGAAGGTTAGCCAAGGGCCGTAGTTGGAAATTGCTTGAAACAATGCCCATAGTTTGGGATCATGGTGTGGTCTCCATATGGCGAGAGCTCTCTGGTTTATCAACTTCCCTCGTTGAATTGGGTTGCTATGAACTTTAGTCTGGTTGACATTCTAGGAGTTCGATAGGATTTAATGACTGCCCCCAGGTAATCAATGTTCTTCTTTTGTGCTATAGTTGGATAATTTGGGTGTTATTAAAATCCAGTGAGCCCTCTTCACTCCACCCATAGTGCTTCCTAGGATATTCTTTTAGTCTATGTTGGAGAGGGGTGGTGGTTGGATTTGTTGATACCCCCGTGCAAGCACTTGATGTTTTTCAAGGCCTCGAGAACACTCATGTAGATCCATGTCAAAACTATCTTGCTATCTTTCGTTGTGTTAATTTTCTGTGATTTGACCACGACGATCTCTGAGACAAAGGAACATGGTCAGTTGCACTCCATATTCCCCACTCAGTCTAGAGATAACACACTTAATTATTGTAGTTTTCTTGGGTGGGGCCATGGAGAGTTACTGTGTGTGTATTCTGAGGAGGATCATCTACTTTCTCCCATAGTCATGTTATCTATAAACCAAGGATGCTCAAACAAATCAACTGACCATGCTGAGGGGTTGTCCTTCAGGGCAAAGCATACAAACGGTTGGGAGGACAAGAGGAGGAAGGTAAGCTCAAAATTCCATGAAGAGACTATCCTAGGAGATTGGATCTGTCACCTCCCTTCGAATCTATTGAAGCGCAAATTCTTCTTCTTCAAGTTTTTTCGAATCAACTTGCCTAAAATCGTCATACGGATCACAATGAAATGGTCATTTTTTTGTAGATATGTTGCATAATCAAGGGTGTATTATGGACCGTCAAGCATCTCTGTGAAGAAATTTGCATAGGCTGCAAGAGCAATGGATGGTTTTTAAGGCCGGTTGTAACACATGAAATCTCATATCCATGATGTCTTTCATAGCCCAACTGATCAATGTAATGTTGCTAATGACCCAGATGAAGGAAATATGTAATAAGGCAAGTTGGTTATCTTTTGATTTTTGACTAATTTTGTGCTTGGTGTGCTCTTTATACAAAGCTAGCTAGTTTTTCAAGTTACTCTCAGTTTTCTTTTGTATGTATGTAATAGCTAACAAATTTGATCGGAGTGAGGCATTGTCTTTTTGTTTGGTGGAATCCTCATGATGTATCATTTTTTTGACTTAATATAAAATTGTTGATTTACCAAAAAATAATAATAATAATACATACATACATACATACATACATACATACATACATACATACATACATACATACATACATACATACATACATACATACATACATATATATATATATATATATATATATATATATATATATATATATATATAACAATGAATTCTATTAGTTTCTACCAATCATTCTTCAAATTTAATCCTTAACAAATTATTCTTCCATTTCTCTTCAATAAAAAAAATTTAATATTTTTTCTTAGAGGTTAATTTTATTCTTTGTTACCAATATTTCTATTTAACTTGGTTTCAGAGTCTTACTCTCACAAATAACTTATCTGTCCTTGATGGGTGGAGTGTCCAATCGAAATGTTGGTTTCATTTAAGATATATAGTTTATCCATAAGAAAAAACAAATTGAGAGAAAAAAAATAATCACTTTACATCTTGTAAAACAAAAATGACTTTATTTATGACTTCAATAGTCCTAAATGTTTGAAGATATATTTATAAACACGATATTCCCAATTTTGATTAGGTTAAGTGGGTTTAAGTAAATTTTCCAAAAGTTATATATAAACTACAATGAATTGGTATCACATTGGAGTAATTTGGCCAAGGCCTAAGATTTAGCTTTTAAACTGCCATTGTAACACCGAGAGTATATCCAATAGTTTGCAAGGCATTTATACCAATAACTTATGACTTAGCAAGAGTTAAGACATCCTGAACCCCACCACCAGGGAGGAAGCTCTACTCCAGGGGTCACCTACTCTTCAAGCCTTATCACAACGGGCCAACATGTCCCAAGAATTAAACCCAGGTAGAGAGTATCACAAAAAAATTTCCTCACCTTTCAAGCTCAAACCAAAGTACAACTTCAATAGTATATTCACCGCTAAAAGGCATAATAAATGTAAAATAGACTTTGAATATGGTCATTATACCAACCCTCTTCAATGTGAAATTATTTAGTATTCTTTTTATATAAAGTAGTTGTAGATTACATTTATTTAGAAAGAAAGAAAATAATTTTCCCACATTATCAACCATTTGTTTAATATATATATATATATATATATATATATATATATATATATATATATATACAAATTAAAATGAAATTAAAAACTAACAAAATGGTGTTGTCTAACTATTCTACCTTGGCAATAATTTAACGAAACAATTTTTGGTCAATTTGTGATCTTTTGTTGTTTAAAAAATGTTTTTGATTGCATATATATAGATTGAACATCTTGAAAAATCCGTAAAACACTTAATTGTGGAGAATTCACATCTCAAACTTGTGATTTTAACAAACCCCTATCAAATTTTAAATAAATTCAATTATAAAATATGTTAAAAGACTTCAAAATATATTATAAATAAAATACAATTTCGCAAAAACACACAAACTAAATTGATATAAATCAAAATTAAATTAAAAAAATAATCAAACCAATATTATTATTTTTTTCAAACAATTTCTTAATGTGTTAAATAAACCCAAAGACACAAATCATACAACTCAAGGATGAAGAAAAGTTGAAGAAATCAGAATTAGGCACTCATTTCAAACCATTTCTTAATGTGTTACATGAACCCAAATACCCAAAGCATAAAACTCAAGGATGAAGAAAAGTTGAATAAATTAGATGAAAATTAGACACAGAGTACAAATTTCTTGTTCTTGCATATAACAGAGGGGGTACATTTTAGAATTTTCAATCTCCTATTTCACTTTTAACAAATGAGGATGAGGTTTGTTTTTTTTTTATAAACGAAATGATGGTGAAAAAGGGCACGTTGAGAATAATGTTACTTAATGTTTAAAAGGATGGAAGTTTAATAAGAACTTTCATACTGTGGGGTGTGGACAATCTTGGTTGATGGAGGAGGAGAGCAACATGAAAGAATACGATATGGATCTAGAGACAATAAGGAGGGATAGGATTGAGCATGTCAAATTTTGTGTCACTATTAGAGAGGTTGTGTGGAAGTACATTTTGATGAGTTAAAGGAAAGAGATACAAATTCATTAATAGTATCATTCATAATATCATTGAAAATGTGGAACATAGTGGCCTGGATCTATGGTAAGAAGGATTTATAAAAGATGGTGCATTTATAAGAAATGTTAAGAAGATAATGTAATTTTTTTCTTTGTAGAATAGAAATAGAAGATGCTAATTTCTATAAAGAAGTTGAAGATGTCATTTATAAATTTGGGATGATAAAAAATTAAATAATTTTTTTATTGATATATTGGAAATGATAGAATATAATCTAAGTAGTGATGAGAGTAAGAAGTTAGATAACGAAATAATTTAGTAGCCACACAATATTTGTTGTAGTTGATTTTGAGTGAAGATTGTAATCATGAAGAAGTAGAAGATAAAGTACTAAGTGAACACTGTAATCACGAGGAAGTAGAAGATGGAGTACTAAGCATACCAAGAGTTGATATCACATGATGATCCTTCCCTTATACCTAATGAAATATAATTACTTGCAAATTCAATTGATATAGAAAAATTAGAGAAAGTAAAACAAACACTAAAAATTGACGTAAATAATTTAATTGTAGCTAGAACATGAATTTTTAACTTTAGAAACATTGCAACAATAGCTACAAATTTGATGCAAGACTTCCTTTATACTATATATATAGGGAATGATGGTGATAAATTAGAAACCACTTTTAGAGATCACACATTATAATGGCATATGATGTGCAAAAGAAGAATACCACCAATAGGTAGAACATTAGATAATATAATGAAAGGATTGATTAAAGAATTTTAGAAACCCAAATTACAAAATAAAATATATCAAAGTTTAAAGAAAACATGATAGAACATGGAGAGTCAATTTGTGATTATGACCAACTCGTTAAATATTTAACATGTACATTCACATTTTAAATTCAAGATGTTGACCACAAAGAACTATTTATTGGAGGATTAATGCCACATTTTTTTGCAAGTGCTTAAGTAAGAGACAACTCTCCTATATGAGATGCTACAATGAGAAGAAATGTTGTGGATTCTACATAAGCTACCAATTAGCTAAGAAATCACAACTTAAGAGGTACTATTTGGCCAAATTCACATGACTTGCACCTAGCCCCACCCAAAAATATTGGCTCTCTTATGTGAACATTTAGAAACTTTTGTGGATATTCCATTGAATAATTCATCACAACATGTTGGATAAAATATATTGAAAATATGAAATATATACTATAAGGTTAATTTTCCTTAGATTCCTAGATATTTTAAATTATTATTCTTGCTTATGCATGCAATATATAAAATATAGAAATAGAAAACACTGAAAATAATTAACACTCACAAACCACAATGACACAAGATATGCTCTGCAAAACCCTTACGAGAGAAAAACCCAACTGGAAGGTGATGCTACTCTACTCTCACTTACTTTGAATGGAAATGGATGCACGTACAAAGGAACCGTGGCTTGTGGGCTACCATAGAATTTAGATCATCTAGTTCTTTTTTTTCTCTTTCTCCATCCACTCACATCTACTCTACTTATCTATGAAACAAAATGTGCTCTAATATAATGAAATCCATTTTCCTCTTAGTGGTCTAGTTATAACATAGTCTGATAGCCTACTAGTGGTTAAGTTAGACTCCTTCAACTCTTAAAGTTACAATATTGACCCTGATAGTGTCTTATTCATCATGTTCACATGGCTATCCCATCTTCCATGAGTAATTGGGTTGATGTGACATCCTCTCAAATTATGTTTGTCAAAACAGGAAGGTCAACTTCCAGGTGGCGTAACTTTTGCATATTGACTCTGTTTGAGTTATTTCTTGTGCCATTGGAAATGTATCTCAGTGTAGAATAGAACCATGCAGTTTGGCATAAGTGATAGTTTTTTGACCAAATATTTTTTAGGAAATTCCTCAAATTACTTCCATAAGGTTTAAAGCCCCAATTCACCAAATTGGGACTCATTAGTAAAAATGATCCTCTGAGTTGATTCCTCAAAATTTCCTACTCTAAAAGAATCAATATTGACGAAAAATTGTATAACGATTTAATTTGGATTAAGCATAATGGTCAATTAGGAGAAAGTGTGTCACTTGGAGGAATTAAACCCTAGCGGGGGATGAAAATGCCCTTACTTATTAACTATGTTATACCTCATAAACAATTACCACATATGAGAATTTGAATACTTAAGAAAATCTTCACCAAAGGTCACCATTATTAACCTTTCTTGATGAGAGAAGCCAACGAAATTGGAAAACATCCCAACAAAATCAATAAAGAAGACGACATCTATCTCAGTCAATCTTAGACACTGATTGTTAATCACATTTGAAATGAAGCCCCCTTGCCTAAAAACCATTAACAAGTAATCTTCACCTTCCTCCTCTCCTTAACCCACATTTTTTATTTTCCCTCCAAAAGTCTCCTCTTGAATCCATCTCCCCCCACCATATCTATCCTATTTGATCTATAAAATATCATGAATATTTAATTGAAACAATCTGGCGTAAATAAAGTTGAACTCACTATGGAGTTTCCATTAACGTTATGGCTTATGATGGCTGCTATAGGGTCTTCTACTTCCTATGTTCTTCTCCATTATCCCACTCACTTTCATTGTTCAAATATTGAACAATAAATTAATACAAGAAAACAAAACCCCTTCCTTTCGTAGTGGCCCTTTATTTAACATGTCATAATCACATTTAGGGTTTGGGTTAGGTTTTTTCATGTGTCGACTTTCAATTTAGGTTAGGATTTGAGATCCTTTAGAATCTTCTTGAAATTCAACACGGGACTATCTTCATATGTCAATAATGGGAGTTGATGTGTCGTCCACTTGATATAATGGTTGTAAAAAACATATGCCAAACTTTCGAAGGGCATAACTTCCTTATATGAAATTTGATTGAGGTGATCTTTGCACTATTGTAAAGTTATCAATGTGTTGAACATATTCAAGAGGCTATGACCTATGTCCAAAAAGTTTTGACCTCAAATATTATTGTTTAATGCTCCAAATGGGATCCTAAAGTTGTTGGGCCTCAAATCACCAAAATAGGACATGTCCTTGAAATGGGCCTACAAGCTAATAACTCTATTTTTTTCCACCCAAAAAATACCAAATAAATGAAAATTATATTGTGATCTATTTCAAATTTTTATAGTGATTAAATGTGAGTGAGCCTAATCGTTCACAACACGTGTTTCCTCCTAAGAGGTCTCAAGTTCAAATCCAAAAAGAGATAGAGTATTTATGCCTTCATAAACTTTAGTAGTAAAATCGTTACTTTTTTCTACAAATGTGGATCCCTTCTCTCATTAACAAGATAGTCTCATACTCCAATTTAATATCTAACTTCACCATAACCTTAAAACTAAATTATATTATTAATTATATAATGATCCAATTTAAATTACTATTTTTTTAACATATGTCATTTTATTAAAACTTTATAAATTTCTTTAACTCTTTCTTCTTCTTTTTTTTCTCTTATTTATAATTATAAACAAAACTAGATTTTGAAAATACACAACCAAATATATATTCTAAAAAATCTACCCAAGTCCATTTTAACTCTTTACCTAAACTTAACTTTAAAAAAATTATATTCCATTAAACCACCACATAATTTCTTATTTCTTTAAGTTCATGAACTATTAAAAACCCAAATTCTATAAAAATGGGAAGACAAAATACTCTAAAATAAATTTCGACAACATTGTACTTTCTTAAAATAAGTGCACCAATTTCTTAATTCTTTAAGTTCATGAACTATTAAAAACCCAAATTTTATAAAAATGTGAAGACAAAATACTATAAAATAAATTTAGACATCAATGTTCTTTCTTAAAATAGGTGCACCACATGTTCCCAATGTGACAATTCTCTCAGGGAAACACAAAACACCAATGCATAATTTAACCATTTAACTAAATTAGTGGGTAGAGTTGGTGAGCATATTATCAAAAACGCACTTTAGAACTAACTATTCCTTGCAGCAGGCGTAGGGATTGAGAGTACACGCGTGTTTTTTTCTAATATTCCTTTTAAAATGAGTGAATTTTATAATGTTCTCGAGAGAAGAAGTTTATTATGTTATTCATTTTTGCACAAAAATCTAGTAATAATCTTAGGCACTAATATTTTATTTATTTAATTACGTTTTAAAAAATTGAATAGATTTCATAACTCAATATGAATGAATGACGAGTGTAACTGTATGATGCACTAATTGATGATGTTTGCATATCACTACTTTACATGCTTTTTAATTAATTTAGTAATAATCTTAGGGACTAATTTTTTATTTATTTAATTATATTAAAAAAATTGAGTAGATTTTATAAAGACGAGTGTAACGGTATGATGCACTATATTGATGATGTTTGCATATCACTGCTTTACATGTTTTTTAATTAATTTATAATAAATAGGTCAGAGATATATTATATAAAAGAATATAGAATAATTAGCATAATTATATTAATAAATGTGGTTGAGATAAGAGATTTGTAATAAATAGTTCAGAGATATATTATAGAGAGAAATATAGAATAATTAGCATAACCACATTAATATGTGGTTGAGATATGTTGATAGACATATATTCTAGACTCTATTGCTTGTAAATATTTTGTGAAAAAGCCATAATAATAATAATAGTTATTTTTTCATTTATACAAATTTATTGATCAAATCCAAGACATTATTTTGTTTTTATTTATCAAGTTTATGATAAACTTGCAATTGGAATAATCCTAAACAATTTACAAATAACTTTGTGTAACTTCATGGGAAAGGAACCCATCAATTAATTTTTATCTATCTGCTATACCTTTAAGCCAAACCCAAGCAATTACGAGCAGTACACGCTGAGCAATTGATACAGTGTCGGGCCAACAAAGGGACACATAAACTATTACAAAGACTCACGATCTGTGAAAAAAAAATGGATGGAAGAGGCTAAATCGTTCAAGTACCTCAACTGCCACGTAACTAGCGACAAGAACGTTAAGGTTGGATTTAAAATCGATCAAATTTAATGATTCAAATATTTTTATAATTTGTAACGCATAAGACAAGAGTGCTCCCACAATTGCAGCCATAGATGGGGTAATTAGACAAAACATATTGTGTGAACATTCAATCACGATCCTTGATTTAAAAAAAATTTGAAATTCCACAAGCCTATATCCACCATGAGTTGAAATAAGTACGTCTATCAGCGTAATTAAAAAAAATGAAAGTACATTCAATAAATTAAAAATGTAATTATATATATATTTTTCCTTTTTTTAAAGAGTATTTTAATGAAAACAATATGAACTTATGTAAGTGAATCATGTATATATTTTCAAGTAATATAGAAAAAACAATAATGTCATATATAATATAATATAGATATATTTTATCGTTGAAATTTCTAACTGAGAAAATTAGACTAACTTAAAACACACTTTTATTGGCTTCATTCTATAAAATTGATCATTCATAATACAATGTTTATGTATCTTATAAGATCCAAAACCTTAATTCATTAACTTGAATTATATTACAATCTTATTCCCTTGATAAAAAAAATGGGTTAAAAAAAATTAGTTGAAAAGGAGGGTTGGGGGGAGGTGGTTGTTGGGGGCTGCCTTGAACTCAAAGAGGTTGAGTCCAATGATTTTCCCCATAAACCATTATGGTTAATTTTAGGGAGTTGTTGGGGGCTAAATGCCTCCTCCCACTAATGCAATTATTGGATTTGAATTGGGCACAATCCACATGCAAGAATATAACACATATCTAGTAGGAAACTCATCTGTCGACTATACTATTTGATGGTAACCTCAAGGGATTCAATTGAATTTGAACTTGCGACACAAGGCCTATTCCATTAGCAACATGCCTCGGGTGGATGGTTCAATAGATTGAGCTACTTCTTGGGGCTAGAAATGTGAGTTAGATGTATGTATGTATGTATGTGCACAAACAAATCATCTCACCCTTCATTTTGTAAGAAAGAATGATATTGTTTGTATCTTTACAACCCCATCAACATTTAGCTTGTGAAGAGCCCCAATTAAGAATCAAATCATGAAGCCTTAAAAATTTCATGAGCATAATTTGAACCTAGGTAGAGAGGACAATATTTGTCCTCTCAACCACCTAGCTACATCAAATTGACACACACACATACAATAATTAATAATCCCAAGTGACTCAACCATTGATCCAACCCTTCATAATTATGGGGTACTTTGACCTAATTTGAACTTACAGCTTATGGCCTCCCTACTGGTAGCATGGCTTCATTAAATGGTTCAATCATATGTGTGAATGTGATCTGAAAGGAGTGTATTAGTTTGTTGTGCTAAGTATCCTTTCAGTAATAAAAATATGTACAATTTGTCTCCATTTGTTTGCTTAAGGAATGAGTGTTTTAACCATGAAACATAGATGAATTTGTGAACTTTAAGCATGAAAATAAGCCTAAATAACACTGTACAACGGTGTAACAGAGAAATACAATCACACATAAGTTTAACATAGTAGGCATGATGAAGCAGTTCACCCCTCTTGGGCTACATCTGCTAGTCCAACTCCCAATGGCATGTCCCTCTTTGTCCTTATGCTCAAAATTGAAAATTACATGTGTTTAAAAGCCTCTAATGGTTGTTTTCTCTGCACCAGTGGCTCCAGAATGCTCAAATTAGTCTCAGTGGACTCTTGTTTCACCCAAATTTGTCAAAAATTGACCTCCCAGAGCATTCTTCCCAATATCAACTAGAAAAGCTCCACCAAAAGTGGAGATTGCACTTAATTGCCACTAAAAATAATAAAACCCTAAATTTAGGGCACCTCCACAGTAGCGCCAGATAAGACCGTTAGCATTGACATTAAGTGGTTTGGGCAGGGTGGTCACATGCCGACCCCCCGCTGTAAACTCCATGGTTTAAACTGTTTGAAAACTCCGCGTATGGCAGAACCATAACTCCACTCCAGATTCTGAAACCCATGGCATTAGTTTCCAATACACCGTGCATGTGATAGTGCTTACTATCCCGCTGGAGGTTACGGTGTATCCAACCGTCGCATTAACCTTAACTGTGCGGATAACATGTGACCTCATCCATTGAAACCACCAAAATAAACACTGGATATAAACCGCCAGTTTTAAGTTTAAATGTTGCGTTTTAAGTCCGGTCCATGTGATCGCAAGATTAGGGTCGCCAGTGGGTTTTGACCGCTAGCGGTCCCCCCTCCGAATTGAAAACATATACAACATATAATGATGTGGAAGACAGTTAGGTTAAGAAAAAACGCAGAGCGAAGACGGTTGGAGAGCTATGCAGGCGTGCCGAAGGTCACGGGGTCGACCCCCCGACTCCACCAAAATTTTGGCCTACCCTCCTGGGGACACATGGCAGCCTCCGGGCTTGCCACGTGTCGCCCATCCAACGGCTACTTTAAACCTGTACAACTCCATCCAACGGTTAGAAATGAAAATTCGTACAACCAAAATCAATGGCATAGAAACAACCACGTGGCACAATCTGATTGGATATGAGAAAAGGGAATATTCCCTAGAATATGCCACCTGTTGATTGTACCTATATGATGACTAGGCATCCCAGTCACATAATTTTAGTTGTTTGGGAAAACGAACAGAACGTGATATCTTCCTCATATGACATCGGTTTTTCGAACCGTTTGCGACACTAGAATCGCAACGACGAGACCTTTCTGATCACTTAGGTTCGGTACAGTTTCGAGAACTTTCATTTTGAACATAACACATGATCTCCTTATCACACCTCCCCACTAGGAATATTTTGGACCCCAAAAGCTCTCTGGATTACTGAACATGAATATGAGGAGACTGTGTCCCCACTCTTCCAATCTTTATCCACTAAAATTTCCCTAATTTCATTAATTGGAGCATTTCATGAAAAGACAAAATTTTCCTTGATTCTGTCGACCATCCATTGCTATCTTTGACACTGTCATGCTACACATTTTCTGAACTTGCAAAACAGAAACCTAACTTTGTAGTAAACATCTTGTTTCTACATTGGTCTATAATAAAAGGAAACTTGGAATTTTTCTCACCTTGCACCTTGTCCTTATTGCGATTTTTTGTTTCCTTTGCATTGAACTTGTGTCGACTCTTGACCAAGTTTCTTCGCCATTGTACCATGCCTTTCGAAAACCAACAATGAACATTTCTGAATCCTACGCCTTCTTTTCCAAGTTGCTTTGTCCTCTCTTGGACCTTTGCAACTTATTGCACTGAGACCTTGTTTTCAGCACCGTTCAACACCAATGTCGACTACTGCAAGTGCTTACCACCTTCTTTCAAAGACAACCTACTCTCAAACTTAAACAACCCATTACATACATCATCATTTGTTTGGAAAGGATGATGTAACACATCTCTTTGTTTAATCATCATCAATGTCAAGTTTTGGCTTGCATTGACTAGCCTCTTCATTTTTCCTGCATTAAATAAAGAAGTGTCTAGTTTCTTACGATGAGCTCTCACAATATACTCCTTGCCATCTTTGAATAAATGATATTTGTTCTCATGGCGATGGAAGAGTTTTTTCCTGTCATAGAAGTAAGGAATGCCCAACACCATACCCGTTATATCAAGTGGAACAAAATATAATTCAACTGTGTTAATGAAATGTGCAGTTATTGCAAAATGCAACATGCACTTCTTTGAAACCTGTAAATTTGCATCCTTATAAATCCAACCAAGTGGATATGGTTTTGGATGTAGAATGGTCTCAAGATTAAGTTTCTTGACCAAGTCTTCAGAGATTAAATTTGCTTGTGACCCACTGTCAAACAATGTGTCAACCTTGGTATTTTTGGAAATGACCCTCACATGAAACAGTTCAATTATCTCTTCTTCATTTGGAGCTTGCATGTGACAGTTAGATATACTAGAATTGGGTTTAGTTTCAATCTCTTTCCCCTTCATGTTCTTTAGTCCCATAGCTATGATTTTGTTTCATTTCCTAAATCTAACCCTAAGTCTTGTTAAACTATTGCAACAATTTTTCTTTTCTCCTTGGCTTTCTCTTTGGCTTTAAAAATTTCTAGTTTCAACTCTGGATGAAGTTTCTAGCAATGGTCTTCATCGTGGCTAGTTTCAGAACAGTTTTTGCAAAATATTTTTCCCTTCTCTTTTCTGATATTTGCATTTCTCTTTTTCTTCCATTTTCATTTAAACTCATTTTCCTCATTCTCGTCTATTTTTTTTTTCCCCTTGCCTCTAAGTGTGTGGCTTGTACACAAACTTCATCTAGGCTTGTAGGGTTAAAAATGAGGATAGTATGTCTTAGGTAGTTATGTAAGCCTCCTATATACTTGAGCAAAGTGTCTTGGCTCTGCAAATCTAATCCTAATAAGAGAGCTCTTCTCCTAAATTCTTGAGCATAAAATTTTACAGTTTGTCCTTTCAATAGTTTAAAAATTTGCTAGTCCATTATGGATTTCTGCATGTGAGCTAATGGATAAAAATGTTTCTTTATTGCAGTAATGAAATTAGTCCATGATAGAATAATATTACCATGCTTCTTGATCTCCTCCTTTGTCTTGGCTTCCCACCAAACAAGTGATGCACCTTCCATCCTCAATGAGGCTAGTTGGATTTTGGTATCATCGTCATGAAAATTTGGATTCTCAAATAGACCTCCAATTACCCAATCCAATCATCTAGCTTTTCTGCATTAATTTCACCGTTAAACATTGACAATTCAAACTTAACACCAAGTTTTAGAAAAGTACTTTTACCAGTGTTCTTTGACTTGTATGGCTGATGTACTGAAGATGAAGTAGAGGATGATGAGGATGAAGATGAGGGTGATGATGGTGACTTTCCACTGTCTCCATTTCCTCCATTGCCCTTCTTTGATTTATCTTCATCATTATGGCCTCCTGATGATCCCTGTCCTTCCTTGTGAAGTTTGGACCTTTCTTCTTCTAGTTTCTCATTCCTTTCTTGATAAAGGACTCTAACCATCTCAGTCAAGTCAAGAAATTCTTTTATGTACACTCTTTCTTCCTCTTTGGGATCCATCTCTTCATGGATTTCTCCTTCTCCTGGAGGCATGCTTAATGTTGCTTCTGCTTCTTTTGTAGGTGAGCTAGGTGGTGGAGAATGTGGAAATATTTCCCTCCTTTGCTGTGGCTTACTTTGAGAACCTCTTGCTTCCACTAAATTGCCTTCTCCTCTCTTAAGCTTGAGCCTAGTAAGCATGAAAACCCTTGCATGCAGTTAAACAAATATTTGCACACAAAAACACCAGAGAATAAACTCTAGCTCTGATACCAACCTGATTTTAAAGGAGTGTATTAGTTTGTTGTGCTAAGTGTCCTTTCAGTAATAAAAGCATGTACAATTTGTCTCCATTTGTTTTCTTAAGGAATGAGTGTTTTAACCATGAAACATAGATCAATTTGTGAACTTTAAGCATGAAAATAAGCCTAAATAACACTATACAATAGTGTATAACAGATAAATACATTCACATATAAGTTTTACACAGTATGCATGATGAAGCAGTTCACCCCTCCTGGGCTACATCTGCTGGTCCAACTCCCAATGGCATGTCCCTCTTTGTAATTATGCTCAAAATTAAAAATTACACGTGTTTACAAGCCTCTAATGGATGTTTTCTCTGCACTAGTGGCTCTAGAATGCTCAAATTAGTCTAGGTGGACTCTTGTTTCACCCAAATTAGTCGAAAATTGACCTCCTAATGCATTTTTCCCAATATCAGCTAGAAAAGCTCCACCAAAAGTAGAGACTGCACTTAACTGCCACTAAAAATAGTAAAAACCCTTAATTTATGGTGCCTACATAGTACCGCCAGATAAGACCATTAGCATTGACATTAAGTGGTTTGGGCGGGGTGGTCACATGCCAATCCCCTGCCGTAAACTCTGCGGTTTAAACTGTTTGAAAACTCCGCATATGGAGCAGAACCATAACTCCACTCCAGATTCCGAAACCCATGGAATTAGTTGCCTTTACACTATGCATGTGATAGCACTTACCATCCCGCCGGAGGTTACGGTGTATCCAACCGTTGCATTAATCTTAACTACACGATAACATGTGACCTCGTCCATTGAAACTGTTGGGATAAACGTTGAATATAAACCACCGGTTTTAAGTTTAAATGCTGTGGTTTAACTCCGGTCCATGTGATCGCAAGCTTGGGGCCGCCACCGGGTTGGGACTTCTGGCGGTCCCCCCCTCCGAATTGAAAACATATACAACATAAAATGATGTGGAAGACAGTTAGGTTAAGAAACAAAGCAGAGCGGAGACGGTTGGAGAGCTATGCAGGCATGCCGGAGGTCGCGGGGTTGACCCCCCCCTCGACTCCACCAAAATTTTGGCCTACCCTCTTGCGGACATGTGGCAGCCTCCGGGCTTGCTACGTGTCGCCCATTCAATGACTACTTTAAACCTGTACAACTCCATCCAACGGTCAGAAATGAAAATTCGTACAACTATAATAAATGGCCCAGAAATAATCACATGGCACGATCCGATTGGCTGTGAGAAAAGGAAATATTCCCCAGAATATGTCACCTACTAACTGTACCTGTATGTTGACTGGGCAACACAGTCACAAAAATTTTAACTGTTTGGGAAAAGGAATAGAACGCAATATCTTCCTCATACGACTTTGGTTTTTCGAACCGTTCGCGGCGCCAGAATCGCAACGACAAAACCTTTCCAGTTGCTCAGTTCGATAAAGTTTCGAGCACTTCCATTTTTTAGCATAACACATGATCTCTTGATCATTATGTGTGTGTGGAAACTCCAATTATATTTTTCTTATGAATGTTGTTGAAAATGGAAACAAGAAGAGGCTTCTAATTTATTTTTCCCTTAATTAAATTAGAAGGAAATTGTAATTCCAAATCACATGATAGCTTGTACGAGTTAACTAAGTTAGAAAGACTTAGTTAGTTCAGTCAATTCAAGTTGAGGGTCAAACTAGAGGCATGTAGAGTGTCTCCTACTTTTTAGGAGCCTTGGTTGAGTTTATTTTGAGTTGTAATTGATTAATTTAATTTATTTGAGTAAAAATTAGTTTAACTAGTTCTAATTGATGGAGGAACTAGTGAGAGGTCAAGTAAATTAAATTATATTTATTTCACATGCAATGATCAATCAGATATCTGATAATTCACTCAAAAATAACTCATGCATGTCAGTTCTGAGAAAAACCCAATTTAGATAGGAGTTAAAGGGAAGTGTACTATCAGTTGTATAATCAGAAAATTATATAGGTGGTGCATGGAGTCAGAGGAAGAGATTTGATGTATTTCACAATAATTTTTGGGGAATTAGCTTCCTCAGTCCAATAAATTGGTTAAGTATTGAACCAAGCTTGCCTAGGAATCTGTGAGACAAACAGAGATAGTGCAAAGAGCTCTCAATCCTGAGAGAAGCATTGTATTGTTATCATAACCTTTGGCTTATGAAATATACAGATAATGGGGTTTTTAACTGAGGCTTTCCCCAGATAAATCTTTGTGTTGTGTGATTGAAATTATTTCTCTTTCTTGTTCACGTGATTGTGCGATTGTAATTGGTTTCCGCAATTTGTAGAGTAGATTCAAGTATTTTGTTTTAGCATATTACAAATATCAATTTGAATCTACATGGTATCAGAGAAGGAATCACTATAGAAGAGAAGAATACGAGTTTTTTGTGTGTGCAGGTGAATTGAATTTGCAGGTATACTCTTCAGGACTAGCAACAGCGTCATGATGTCTTTATGTGGATTGAAACTCGAATATTTCCTTGAGGGTAGTTCAAAATACATAGATTGGAAGGACATGATGAAAGAAATTTTGGAAGACAACGGGCTGAAGGAGTTCATAGATAGTGATATTCTTAAGCCCACAACAGCATATGCTCAAAATCTGGAAGAATGGAAGAAGAACGTAGCAAAGGCAAGAAGGATTTGATTGGAAGGAGTTCGCAATAATATTGTCTCAAACCTCCATGGAAAGGAAAATACATATGTTATGTGGAATGTATTAACAAATTTTTTTTAGAACAAAAAAAACCATAGGAAGCTGGCGCTAAAGGGCAAGCTCAAAAAAATCAATATGGAGAAGAGTGACTCAATAGCAAAATACTTGACAAAGATCACTCAATGTCGAGATGAGCTTGGAATTGTTGGTGTTACAGTTGTCGAGGATTAACTAGAAAGCCTAGCACTTCTAGGCCTTCCCAAGAGCTGGCACAACCACCAAATATTTGGTGAATGGCAGGGAGAATCTACCAAAGTGGGAGCGATTGTGGTTTGACTTGGTACAAGAAGAGATTTGGCAGAATACCAGAGATGGATCCTCATCAAACACTAATGATGAGGAGAACTGTGCCTTAGCTGGAAAGGAAAAGAAAGGGAAAGGGAAGGCATCACATTCCAAATCATATTATGGCTAAGCAGGAAATAAGAAGGACTTTTCGAAGATTAAATGTTTTCACTATCATGAGCTAGGAAACTATGCCACAAAGTGTCCACATAAGAAGGTCGACAAGAAGCCCTCAGGAGGAGCGGCAGGTGAAGCTCTTTCTTCACAATTCGATTTGTATTTCACTCTAGTTGCATGCATGGTGTCATCGATGATGGGTTTTGTGTGGTACTTGGATAGTGGAGCTTCATTCCATATGACCGACAACAAAGAGTTCTTCAACAACTTGGAGGAGAAGGATCTCCAGATGCACATCGAGATTGGAGATGATAGGAGGTATAGCGCGACCGAAATAGGTACTGTTACCTTTCATAGGGATTCTGGTACTCCTCTCACATTAAAATATGTCATGTATGTTCCTGGTTTAAAGAAGAATTTATTTTCCATTGCTATGCTAGAAGACCGTGGCTGTGATGTGATATTTCACAAGGGAAAGGTGATCCTTCATCACAAAGCCACATGATAGGTGAAGAATATTGGGGTTCAGGTAAAGAACCTCTACAAATAAGATGAAGAATAATGTGCTACCTTGAGCACAAAAGCAAGGAAGGTGCGGAGCCAAGACATCGGTGAGTTAAGGCATAGAATATTAGGCCATCTACACCATGGTCCTTTGAAGATCATGCAACAGATTTTTACAAGACTTCCCAAGGGTGAACTTGAGCAATGAGATACATGCAAAGGGTGTACATTGGGTAAGTAAACCAAATCCACCTTTCATGATAAAAAAATTCAAGCGAAGGTGATCCTTGAAAGAGTTCACTCAAATGTCTGTGGACCGTTCTTGACAACCTCCACAGAAAAACACTGGTATTATGTGATTTATGTAGATGATTTTTCATGCAAGTGTTGATTATTCTTCATGCAGAAGAAATATCAAACATTCTCAATTTTTTTTGAGTTCAAATTACTTGTCAAGAAAGATACAAAGAAGAAGGTAAAGGATCTTAGGAGCGACAACGATGGATAATATGTGTTGAATGAATTCAATAACTTTTGTGCTTCAGAAGGCATTTGATGGGAATTTATAGCACCTCATAACCCATAGAAAAATGGGATTTCAGAAAGAAAGAACATAACTATTGTGGGAGCAACATGAGCGATGTTGCATGATCATGGCCTACCATTTCACTTGTGGGCTGAAGCATGTAACACAACACTATTTGTGCATAAAAAAAGTTCTCATTGGATTCTTGGGATGAGTACACCATAAGAAGATTTTTTAGGTAAGAAACCAGATGTGGCACACATTAAAATTTTTGGTTCATCAATTTATTTTCATGTAACCAAATATGCCAGGAAAAAGCTAGAACCGACAGTTGAATTGGGAATATTTGTGGGGTACACTGATACACCTCAAAACTATTAGGTGTACATGCCATCTCACAGGATGAGAATTGTCAGGAGAGTTATTAAATTCAATGAAGAGAAGGCCATGCAAATTTCCCATGAGAGGGAGCTTCAGTTGCATGTAGTTGAGGAGCTCTTAGCTCCAAAAGAAGAACATCAAGATGTGGATAAGCCACAATAAGACGAGCAGAGAGTGGAAGCACCCACCCATGTAGAGACATCTAGAGATGGAAGGAAGTGCACCAGAGAGGATGAAAGGTTAATGCTTGATGCTAGAGAGAATGTGGGAGCACCCACATCACAGTGCAGGAAGAGGAGGTCCCCAGAGCAATACATTGGCTACATGGCTCTTATGAGTGAAAGTGCAGAGACTGAGCCATCCTCATTTGAGGAAGAAATGCAACAACTAGTATGGGTTGACGTCATAGTAGAGGAATATGACTCCATCGCCAGAAACAATGCATGGGAGGTTGTCCCAAGACTAGAGGGAAAGTTAGTTGTAGGATCCAGGTGGATCTAAAAGGTGAAGAAGGCAACAGATGGGAGCGTTGAGAAACACAAGGCCATATTTGTGGCTAGAGGGTTCTCTCAAGTGGAGGGAATTGATTACAAGGAGAAATTTTCTCCAATTGCAAGGTACTCATCAATCAGATCTATTATTTCACTTTCAACGCAAATGGGATGGAAGATACATCAGATGGATGTAAATACAACCTTCTTCAACAAAGTGATTGAGGAAAAGGTGCACATAGAGTAGTTGGAAGTATTTGAGACCTTCGAGAAAGATTCGCATGTGTGCAGACTCAAGCGAGCATTGTATGGATTGAAACAAGGACCTCGTGCTTGGTACAACATGATCGACAACTAATTCACTCGGATGGGCTTCACCAAAATTGAAGCAGATGCAAACCTTTACCATATTGTGGTTGAAGGTAAATTATTTATTATAGTATTATATTTCAGTGTTTTGATTTTGGCAGGTGATGAGTGATCCAATGGATCAATAAAATGCTCAAAATTTAAAGTGCTCTATACTGCTTGAAACCAACACTAAACGAATATCTCATCTCCCTAAATCCAATGCAACTCGTTTCACTCAAAACCGATATCGTATGCTCCCGATATCATGTTCTGACCGATTTGCCAAACAAGTAAAATTTTAAAATTTGAGTTGCAGGTAGTCTAGTTAGCAGTTTGTATGTTGATTAGGCATTTGACTGGAAATTTACTGTATTTCTATGGGCCAATGGGATGTTGACAAGTGTCTTGTTCTTATTGGTTTGTGGTTGGTTTAATTTCATTGGTTGAAGGGTTAGTCAGGTGGTCGAATCAAGAGAGGCCACGTGGGACAATGGGTGGTCGCCACGTGGTCTCCCAGTGTTAGTGAATTTTTATTTTTGGGTCTCAACTGACCTCCAAGGAATCGAACACATAACCTACCAACTGGCAGCACAATGCTCCACCGTTCTGCCACACATGTTCCTTGATAGCTATAGTGCGCCACCACTACATAAATTTTATTGGCATGGGCATTGGGGCTCGAGGCAGGGGTTAACCCTTGGCCCTCGGTCCACCCAAGCCATGAGACCATGGTGGGCAGCCAGGGGCACGGGGTTAACCTCGACCCTAAACCACAAGTCACAATATATTACAGTAAAAGGCATGTTACTTAATATGACATAAACCACAACTCAAACCATAGATCAACATACGAACATACCACAGTTAGTTGGCGGGTTCAAACTTTTGGCAGGACCTGTGGTGAAACCAAAATATATGCGGAGTTATGGCAGGGATTGGAACCTGCCTTGGGTGGGGTTCCAGGAACCTAACCACAACATATGCCATGACCACAGTCTTGAGTGGGGTTTGGTTAATGGTATGGCACAGAAAATTCAAACTTAACCATGATGGGAATGAATCCAACCATCGCTCCAACTTTGGTTTAGGCTTGGTCAAGCCTTTGGCGGGGTCATTTGAACCAACCCAATTCGACAACGTTAATTGAAAGATGCAAATTATTTTACTATGTTGGACTTAAGGATTGGTTAAAATCAAATTAGAATTGCTTAAGGTGACATTTGGAAGACAACATTCAAGACAAAAACAAGGTTTGTTTGAATGGTTATTTATTCCTTTTGGTTTATGTAATGCTCCTTCTACCTTCATGCATGTGATGAATAATGTGTTGAGGCCATTTCTTGATGATTTTTTCATAGTTTTCTTTATGTCCTCTTGTGTTTTGTCTTCTCACCAAATGAGGGTTGCAATTTCCAACCTTAATATTTGTATAATCATCTTAAAGGTTTTGAATCTTGCAGTAGAACTCCAACTGAAGAACCCAATTTTCAAGCTTCTATGTATTCACTTCACCATTATACATAGGCAACTCAAATTTAATATCATGTTTTAACAATGGTGTTTTACCAATTCCTTTTAAGGTATGTTGATGAGTATGAGTAACAGTTTTAGTAGTGGAAGAGGATGAAGATGAAGGTGAAGATGGTAGTGAGGATGATGGTGGAGTATATGGTGGTTTATCACCATTTCCATTACCTCCTCCTCCTGGAGATCCATATCCTCTTAGAGGTCTGGCGCTTTCACCCTGCAACCTTGTATTCTTCTCTTCATAGAGGACCTTCACCATCTCTATCATGTCAAATAAAGCCTTCCTAAAATCCTTCTCATCCTTTTTCATGTTATCATTTCCTCCTTCATGAGACATGCTTACTGAAGCTTCTACTGCAACTGGAGGTGAATCTTATGGTGGAGATTGTGGCAACTGTGCCCTCCTTCTCCTTGCTCCAACTTAAGAACCTACACCCACAAGCTTGCCTTCTCCTCTCTCGAGCTTCAACCTAATAAGCATTTAAACACTTGTAAAACAATTAAATCCTCCATGCACAAGTTAACCTAGTTCTCTGATACCAACTTGATATGAATGGGAAAATTAGTGTTTGTTGTGATAAATTCCAATTCAGAATATAAACAAAGTGCTTGAGGATTATGTGGTAAATTGCAAGTTAACCATGAGAGAGGATTATGAGGTAAATTTCAAGTTAACCATGAGTTTTTATGTGGTTTTTTTAAGAAAATTAACATAAACAAAATACTGAACAAAAAAATTTAATAGACATGAACATCACCATAAACAGTAACACAATAGCACATCATGAAGGAGTTCACCCCACTTGGGCTATGTCTCCTTGATCCAGATTCCAATGGCTTGGCCCTCTTCTATTATGCTCAAAAGTGTGATTACATATGTTTACAATTCTCAAACAACTCTGAAACTTGTTCCAATGACTCTAGAATGCCCAAAACTGCCTGTGTAGTCACATTCTACTTCGAATTTGGTCAAAACCTGATTTAGTTATGTCTTCCCCAAGTTTTTGCACTAACTGCTCCACAAATTCTCCCAAATCCTATAGCATCCTACAATTTCACCTTGAAATTGCTAACTGGGCGCCAAATTGCCCAAAAACTGAGTGAATTTGTCGATGTGCCAATTTTCCCATTAAGGCCTTAATCTAAATTATTAACCATAATTAATTGTGGTTAATTAAAATATTTTCTAATTAAAAAATAGGGTTAATGGTCGTGCCCTTGGTCACAACATAGAGGTCATATGGTGGGAGGGCGGGGGGGGGGGGGTGAGGGCAGGGCTAAGCCCTGGCCCCTCTCCTTGACCTCCGCCAACGGTAAAATCTAAAATCAAATTCATTCATAAGGTTTTAACAAGGAAGGTTGTGGCCCAACGGTTGGGTGGTGCGTTGTGTGGAGATAGGTATGACGTTCGAACCTGCTGAAGGTTAATTCAGGTTTAACCTAAAATTTTGGTCACCCTTGGGTTGCCACGTGGTGGTCCCTGGCTGGGCCACGTGGCAGCTTGTGGTTGGCAACCCCAAAATAAATTAAATCACTCCAATTCAAACCAATGACGCAATGCCACTTGGAAAAATATCATTCACCGATGAAGATACCCTTTGAATGGTCAACCTGCAACATGGGCATGCCCAGTCAGCTGTACGTATTGCTGATTGGGTTGTCCTGCATTTTTTTTTTTAATTTTCTTGTTTGAAAAAGTGGACGAAACATGTTTCAGGGAGTAAATGGTGTCGGTTTTCTGCGAAACGAGTTGCACTGGATTCATAATGACAAGATCTACACATTCATTTAGGTTCCACACCATTTCAAAAAATTTCATTTTTGAGCACCTTTACAAGAAAAAAAGGTCCTCAGTGGTGACTATGAATGAGTTGGTGGTGGTACCTGTTGACCCTCCTTAAGGGGGATTGCATAAGGTCCAAAGAAAAGAAGGAAGGAAAGAAAAGTTAAGTGATTATTACAACACTTAATTTCTCTTTTGTTTATATTTTATATTTTTATTTTCTTCTTGTTTTTGAGGTGATTGGTTTTCCATTGGCTCTCGCAATACTATGATCTTGCTCATACCGAATGCTTTTAGCATCTACATATTGTAATTTTTTTCCTTTTTAAGGTTGGAATGAAATTATGGTTTTTTTTCTAAGGATAAACATGTGTGTGTGTGTGTGTGTGATCTATCCACGAAGGGGTTTCATTTGGAGGCATCAATTGATAGCTACATTCCCAGGTTTCTTCGTTGTTTTAGCAAAGGTTCCTACAACTTGAGTCGACTTTGCACCTTGAACTGGGTTACATTCAATATTATGTACCCATGTTCCTATAAGTATATTGACATAAAATTATATATGTGCTAGTAACCTTGAGGGATTCAACCAAATTTGAACATGTGACCTAAGGATTTATCAGCAACATGCATTGGGTAGATGGTTCAACCTACTGGCCAAACCCTTAGGGATACACACACAAACACATCTAAAGAAAACTTCATGAGGAAAATGTCAGGCACTTGTCAACATTGATTACAATGCTTAACCTAATAGGGATATTGAGTAAGGAACACAATAGCGGAAATAAACCTAGGTGATTGGCCCTAAGACCTTTTGCATGGACCCCTCCCTCCTTACACACACACATACACATATAACCACAAGAGTTATCTTAATAAATTGAACCATCCACCCAAGCCATGTTTTCAATGAGGAATTCATAGGTGACATATTCAAATTTGGTCAAGTCCCTTAGGGTTACTAAACTCTATTATGGCTATAGGTCAAGTCACCATCCATATGGATACTATGGGGAAGAAGAGAGGATCTTGTGATGTTTTCCTTGGAATATATGTATGCGCGTATGGAAAACCCTCCAAGTACTTCTCCATGAGACACTAATGGTAATTGTGGTAAACATTCGATGTCTAAGTTCTAAGCATCTAATCTTAATGTTGGGTATGTGTTATATTCTTTCCACGACTAGTCACATGCCCATGGTTTTTTGGACCCTATTTTTCGATGGGCAGACCCGCCCATGGTTTTGTGCATGGGTTTGTACATGGTTTTGGGGCATGATGGTTTTCAGCCCCTGGTATTTTGTAGATCTGGTCAAGGGAACTATGGTTATGTTCTAATCTAGGGTTAATGGAATGGGGTTTATGTATGCTTTGGCATATATGCATATATATATATATATATATATATATATATATATATATATATGCATATATATATGTATATATATATATATTTATATATGTATATGTTGTAACACTAAAAGGAATATAATGCAATCAAGCTGGTCATCCCGATTTGGGATCCAGGGGAAAATATCTGTGTATATCTGTTTTATGTTTTATGCTCTCGCTATTGTTTATTTTCTGTTTTTAAGATTCATTTGCAGATAATTTATGTACAGGTTTAAAACCTACATTTGGTATCAGAGTTGTTTCGACTTCAAGGGGACGCCTTTATTGCTGAGGGGTTTTTTTCTCGGGCCTGTGGTAAACCCTGTTCAGTGGGAGATCTGCAGGATCGATTCTTGCGGTGAAATAAAATGGCGAGCAGTGGAAAGATAGAGATTGAGAAATTTAATGGTCATAGTTTTGAGTTGTGGAAGCTCAAGATGGAGGATATGCTGGTGGATAAAGACCAGTGGATCGCGGTAGATCCAGGTACCAAACCAATGGCAATGTTAGATGAAGACTGGAAAAAGTTGGATCGGAAGGCGAAGAGCACAATACAGTTGTGTGTCTCAGATTCGGTATTGTTGAATGTATCTGGGGAATCTATGTCGAAGAATTTGTGGGACAAACTTGGGACTTTGTACCAATATAAGTCTCTGGTGAATAAATTGTTCCTGCGGAAAAAGCTGTATAACCTGAGGATGAAGGATGGGGACTTGGTGACAGAGCATCTGAATGCCTTTAATACTGTGGTAAGTCAGCTGTCATATGTTGATATTAAAATATCAGATGAAGATAAGTGCATCAGTTTGTTGTGTTCTCTACCAGACTTGTGGGATAGTCTGGTTATTGCAATAGGTAGTAATAAAACTACCTTGAATTTTGATGACATTGTCTCAGCCTTGCTATCGGAGGAAATGAGACGGAGAAATATGGAGCGCCAAAATGGAGATGCCTTATCTATACGAGGAAGGTCCCAAAACAAAAACAAGAATAAGGTTTTGAGTGGGAGATCTAAATCTCCTAGAAATTTTGTAAAGGTATGTTGGAAGTGCGGAAAGGAAGGGCACTACAAAAAGGACTACATATCTAAAGCTCCAGAGAAAGGAAAGGGATCTGATGATGTTCCTTCTATAGAGGAAAAAACCACCTCGGATGAAGGTGGGGATGTGTATTTGGCTTCTTCTTCAAATACACATGTAGATCATGAGTCATGGTTGATTGACACGGGTGCATCCTTTCACTTCACTCCCCATAGGGAGTGGTTCCGCGAGTATGAGAAATATGATGGCGGTGATGTCTTCCTCGGGGATGATAGGAAGGCCAGAATCGTAGGACGTAGAAAAGTGAAGCTGAAGCTGCAAGGTGGAAGGATTAGAACACTTCCTGGTGTTCTGTACATTCCTGCATTGGCCAAAAATCTAATTTCTGTAAGCAAGATGGATGATGCAGGTGTAAAAAAAGTGCTCGAGAAAGATACCTGTAAGATGGTTTGGGGAACACTGGTATTAATGCAAGGAGTTTGGATTGGAACTCTGTACAAGATTCAAGGCATCACTGTTGTTGATGGTTGCAACAGTTATGTGGTTCCTGAAAGTGAAGCGGAAAGCCCAACAGTCTCTGGAGAAAAGACCATGCTATGGCATCAAATCCTTGGACATATTGGAGAGAAGGGCCTTCGGATACTACATGGAAATGGTATGGTAGAAGATATGTCTAATTGCTCTCTGGATTTTGATTTCTGTGAACATTGTGTATATGGGAGGCAGAATCGGGTGAGTTTTCCTTCTGGTGCTAAGAGGGCGAACAAGATATTAGAGCTTGTGCACAATTATGTGTTTGGACCTGTGTCGGTTCCATCACTGGGTAAGTTTGTGTTCTATGTTTCATTCATAGATGACTTCTCAAGGAATACATGGATATATTTCTTGAGGAAGAAATCTATAATTTAAGGCTCTGGTGGAAAACCAAACAGAGAAGAAGATAGAGGTGCTGAGGACAGATAGTGGTGGGGAGTTCTACAAGAAGGAATTTGAAGAGTTCTGTAAGAAGTGTGGTATAGGACGGCAGAATAATACTCCATCCACACCTCAACAAAACAGAGTTGCAGAAATAATGAATAGACGCTGATGGAAAAGGCAAGAAGCATGCTCAGTGCACCGGGTTAGGACAACAATTCTGGGCAAAGGCAGTGGAGACTACTTGTTACTTGGTTAACAGATCACCTTCATCAGCGTTGGAGGATAAGACTCCACATGAGGTATGGACTGGTAAGAAACCATTTATTTCACATCTGAGGGTATTTGGATGTGATGCATATGTACATGTTCCAAAGGAGAAAAGGACCAAGTTGGATAATAATCTGAAAGCTACATCTTTATTGGGTATAAGGATGATTTAAAGGGTTACAAGCTTTGGAACCTGGAAAAAAGGAAGGTTGTGTATAGCCGAGATGTAGTGTTTAGAGAGGTGAAAGATGTTGTTAAACATGAAGTACGTGCAAATCATTGGCATGAGTCCGAAAGTGGAAATTTTTTAAATCCCCCCCTAAAGCCATCATATCCTTGATTTCTACTTCCAAATAATTTCCTCTTTGTTTCTTCTCTCTTCCAAGCTAACCAGAAGATTCACTTCTTCTTTTTCCATGACTTCCAATCTTTCCTCCAAAATTATACATAGTTGAAGGTGTTCCATTTTTTAATTTTTCCTTTAGGGTATTTTATTTTTTTCAAGAAGCAGTACATGGTTGACCCTGTAATGAAATTTTCTTCCACCCACTAAGCCTTTTCTTGATAAAAATACCACAAGCTTTCAAAACTAAAGGGATTGATCTTAAGATCAATATTGATGCTAATATCCAAACATATCGAACAATGATCTAAGAAACTACATGGAATAATAGAGACTTTAATGAAGATGTCCTTGTTGAAGATGGATTTGGAGAGGATAAGTTTGTCCAAATGTGAGGTTACATGATGACTTCCTACTTTATGACTATTCCATGTGGATATCTTGTTAATGGTTTCCAAATCCACCATGTGAAGGTTGTGAATGGTTTCCCTGAACTTTGTAGCTTCTCACTCCAATCTACGAATGCCCCCTTATTCTCTTCCATTTATTTAATGAGATTAAAGTACCCCCATATTATTGACATGGTTCCCTCACTGAGAGGATGTATTCTACAAAGGTTATGAAGAAAGCCTTATTTTTCACTAAGAATATGGGGTCCACATAAATTAGAGATAGATCCAACCTCCGTGGATTCAAGCAACCAAAAATTGGTCAATAGGATACATGGGATTGTAAATATGTCTAATAGGGAAATCTTATCCAGGTTCCAAAGATCAAGTGTGACTACATGCATGTCCTTGAGTGAATAAAGTTATGGAGTGGAAAAATTTCTAGAGTTTTGGTGTGATTTCAACGATTTTCTCACTAGAATATTTATCTTCTTGCATCATTATTATAATATGCATTTATTTTTTGATTTTCTCCCAAAGAATACATTTCTTAGGCTTTGCAATTAGCCCCTATAATGTTCCAAGAGATGATATTCATGTTGGTTTGAATTGGTCAGAGATAAATACATCCGTGAGTAATGAAATTCTCCTAGAATTTATTAGATTCTCGCGTAATTCCTATAATCTTTGGCTATATAGTTTTTGAACCCTTTTTTCTCCTACTTTGGGATCTTGAGAGGCTCCTTAAAGGAATGCATGTAGAGTCCTTGTTGAGGGGTGGATGAGTTAGAAACTAATATATTTTGAAATAAACAACAATGAGCTTTGAAAATCATGTTATGAATTGATATACTTGAGATTTAGGGATGGAGAGTGGGTCCTTACCATGACAAATATCAACTATCTCCTTCAAATGTGGGTTGTTGAGCTCCATTTCCTTTCATGAATCTTGATCTATAATAGTTAAATCATTATAGTTTCCATTGATTGAATCCCCATCGATTTATTATTTCATTCTGCACCGTCAGTTTATTATGAGGGTTTATCTTCTAAATTCTGAATTTAGATTTACGACTCCCAATAAGGGTCCTCTGATCTAGGTTCCTCATCTTTAGATAAGGTTATAAAATTATTATGTGTGCAAAATGTAGATATATAACTTGTTTAAATGAAGATTAGGGGTTTCTTATTCTTGGAGAAAATTTTATGAAGCCACCTTGATATGATTTTTGGTTCCAGTCCTTTTATGATTCTTTTGGAACTAGAGGGAAATATATGAAGAGATGTCCATATTGATGACATCTTTTGCATCAAAATGGTTTGTGTCCATAATCATATGTTTTCTTCTAAATAGCATCTTGATAGAGAATGTCGATGGAGGCTGGAAAGAGTTGGGTAATATCCATATAAACACAATTTCAGACATATGAGGTATATATAGCTCTTTTGGAGGATTTTGAGGCTTTGAAATACCATCCTAGTGCATTACCAGTTCCCTTTAGTGCTTCTTCATCCCAAAATTATCTAGGTAAAGAAAATAGCCTGATCCAGATAGGGGAAAATTTGAACTCTTGTTTATTCAAACTGAGTATTTCCATTTAATGTCAGAGAAATAATCCAAATTAGTTAAATAAATATTGGCCATTCTTAATGATTCTAATCCTGTCACCTAAGCTAGCAAAAATCACTATAAAAGTCCCTTTCATTCCCAATTCCATAGTTATTTTCCCTTAGGTTTCCATTTATATTGAATCCAATATATCAAGGCTTTATATAATGGTTACACCCTAAAAATATCCCAATCAAAGTATGATATTACATGTACTAAATATATTCGATTATTTTTGTGGATTTAACCTCAAATTTGGGATTCTCTGTAGCGTTTGGAAGACAATGTCCTGCATTGAGGCATTGTCATGCAAAACTAGTTGGAGTGTCAGATTTGCAATTGGTGGCATGATTCATTGAATTAGATTAATGGTTGGGCGATTGCCTATGGAAATCCCTTGAGGTCACGTTACTATAGGAGGGAGCATGGATATCTCCTTTGACTCTTACCATAAACATAAAATAAGGGCTGAGAAAAACTATAAACCCCCAACTGATCCAAATTTAATAAGGAATGAAACAAAATATAGATATAATCACAAATACTGAGATGCAATAGAAATAATATTTCATTTCATTAATATCGAATACTGAAAATGCTTACTGACAAAATTGAAAGGAACTAGCTCTAGCGATGGTAGATTATCTCTGAGAAGAGATGTGGCAGCGACATGCCTCTGAATTGTGTTACAATGAGGCTCAAGGGAATTTTTATTATTGAAAAATAAGAGAAAACCATAAACAACTAAAAATCTAACTCGAGGAGATGTAACACACCAAGAGTTTATGGGCCCCGTTGGGGTTAGTTGTGTAGCCAACTTCCTGGGGTCGTAAATTGGTCATATTATCTCTGTTTGGCGTGTATGGCACCTTGTTGGAAATATCTCTCTAAGGACTACATGTTTTCCCATAGTCCCCATCATTTGGTTACAAGACTGCAACATACCTCAAAAAACACCGTTGAGGGGGTAAAAATTGCTCCGGAAGTTCAGGACACAAAAATTGCTAAAAATAGTAAATAAGAAAATTGATGAAACTGTCTAGGTAGAATAGGCAGGTGGCCACCAATATCCACCTGGATAATTCCTCCCCCCTTTGGAAGCAATGGTACCCATTGCGTGTAGAGCCTCCATGAGGTGAGGAAATTTCTGTTAAACCTGGTCCTTGGTGAGCCACTTGCCCTGGTGAAGGAGTTGGCCTGCTTTGACAACTCAATATAGCTGTATATGCTATTGGTGAGTTCTCTTAAGCTATGTGTCCATGATCTGATAAGTTGCATCATGTTCCATGCAATCTGGATTTAACTCTATCTGCGTGAGTTGTTCTGCAATGTCAGATGTGTCCAGTAATGGTGGAAAGTATGGCCGAAGGCGATCCACATTGAACATTGTGTGCGGGCCAAGGAATGGGGGAATGCTGAGCTCAAAAGAATTGTCTCCCACCGCCTTGATGATGGTTTAAGGCCCATAACAGAGTGGTCTGAGTTTCCGATGGGATCCAATTAGGAATTCTTTCTCTGCAAATGTAGCCAAACTTTGTCGCCCACCTAAAACTTGTGTGGTACCCGATGTTGATCATGTCCCTGCTTTACTTGGCATTGGATTTCTCCAATATGTGATGAACCTGTTGGCGGATGTGCTGAATTCGCTAAATGAAGATGTTTGTCTTGTTATCTTTAGACTGGACATGATCCTAACCTGCCTAAGTAATCGCAAATGGCAGGGATACGTCAATGGGACATAGTGGTTGGAATCCAAAGCCCACCTGAAAGCGACTGTGGCTGGTTGAGCTGTGGAGAGCCTGGTTATAGCTGTGTTGTACATAGGGGAGGTTCTCATCCCATGTGCATGGATGCTTTGAGTTGTACATGTGTAGAATGTGTACGATCATCCTGGTGAAGACCTCTGTTCTGCCATAAGTTTGGTGATGGAAAGTTGTGGACTTGGTGAGCTTGGTGTCCATCATCGACCATAGGCCGGACCAAAATATACTAAGGAACCGCCTGTCTCGATGTGACATTATAGACTGTGGGATCCCAAAGTGTACCCACACTCGTTCAAAGAAGAGTTTAACAGTGGCTTCTGTTGTGATATTCTTCTTGCAGGCTGCCATAATGGACATCTTCAAAAATATGGCGACGACCAAAAAAACACAGTCATTGCCCTGCTTAGTAGGAGGAAGGTCGAACATATAATCCATGGAGATGGATTCCCAAGGTCGACTAGGGGTAGGCAACAACATCTCAAATGGTTGTTGCAAATATAGTAAGGTGAGAACTAGTGCAGAGAAAAGGAAATGTTTCAACTCTACGAATGCCTTCTGTTGAGATTCATACCAAAATAATTTTTCTTTCACTCCTCCCTTGGTGACTTGACTCAAGGGCCAAGTGATATGATAAAATCCCATCACAAAACTGTGATAGAAATTGGCAAGTGATCTGTCTCGATCTCAAATTCTTGTTGAAAGTCTGGTAAGGTGAGCACTTATGCAAAGCAGAGGCGATGTTTCAACTCTACGAATGCCTTTTGTTGAGATTCAGACCAAAATAATTTTTCTTTCGCTCCTCCCTTGGTGACTTGACTCAAGGGCCAAGTGATATGAGAGAATCCCAACATGAACGTGCGGTAGAAATTGGCAAGACCCAGAAAGCTATGGAGCTCTGTTAGAGTGGTAGGGGCTGGCCAATCCTGAATGACTTGGATCTTGGCTGGATCCACATGCACCCACCACTCAACAATAATGTATCCCAGATAATGAACCTGGGTCATGCCAAAAGTGCACTTCTCCAAATTGGCACACAACTTGGGTTGTTGTAGTGTTTGGAGGACGTGTCGGATGTGGTGGAGGTTCTCTTCCCAATGTCTAGATAAAGATCAGGATGTCATCCAAGTACACCACTACAAATGAGTTGGTGAATGGCCGCAAGATGTCTTCCTCAACCTCATGAAGGTTACGGGAGCATTTGTCAACCCAAAATGCATGACCAACCATTCGAAAAAGGCCCTCCTTAGATTTGAAGGTAGTCTTCCGCACATTAGAGGGTTCGATTGGTACCTGGAGAAACCCGGGCTTCAAGTCAATCTTGATGAGATATTTTTCTCCCTTGAGTTGGTCTAGAAGGACATCAATCCATGGGATCAGGTACATATTCTAGAAAATGATCTTGTTAAGCTCCTGATAGTCAATACAGATTCTCCAAGTCCCATCCTTCTTCTGAACCAATAAAATCGGGCTCCCACAAGGTGATGAACTCGAGTGGATGTGACCTTTCTGCAGCAGCTCTTGAATCTACCTCTTGATTTCGTCTTTCTCCAAAATAGAGCACCGATTGATTTTTCCATTGGGTAGTGGCTCACCTGGGGTCAGATCAATGGAGCTCTTGAAATGACAGTGCAAAGGAACCCATGTGGGTGAGGAGAAAATCTCCTTGTATTCCTCCACAAATTTGTCCATTTGCTGTTGCCACACTGGGGAGCCCTATTTGGAGGATGCGACCATAATATTCTTCTTTCCCCATGGGCGAATAGTAATGAAAACAAATTTCCTAGTTTGGGAAATAATCTTACTGGATTGCTTTGTAGTAATCAAAGAGATGTTGAAAGGTGGTACTACCTATGGTATCATATACAACTTATTTCCCAAAGAAATAATAACAGAACGAGGCATACAATCATATACAGGATGTCGCTTCCAAAAGTATGGTTGGCCTAATAATACATCAGAAACTTCAAGAGGAGAAACATCACACAATAACTCATCCGTGAAGGGCTTGATGCTGTAGGGAAGGCAAAACTGTTGGTAGAAATGGAGATCTATTCCTTGGTGAAGCCACCCGATGGTATACTGCTGCGGGTGTGCTGTGGTCGGTAGGCCGAGCTGCTTCATGACATTTTCTAAAATGAGGTTCTTTTGGCTTCTACTATTGACAATGAATTGCAGTGGAGAACCCTTCACCCACATCTGGGAATGGAAGAGGCGCCCCCCCTCCTCTGGATCCTTGGGCTCCTCCCTCTAGAGCTTGGTGGTGGAGACGATGGCGCTAGGTTCTACATAAATGATATACTTCCCTTTGTCATTCCCCTTGTCTATTTCTGACTCATAATCATAACATGCATATGATTCAGATGCCTTTAGCTCAACCACCAACGACTGTTTGGCCCGACACTCACTTATGTTGTGAGTGGAGCTTTTATGAAATTCACAACACTTCCCTGTGTTCTTCTTAAGCTTTGTGGTGCTATTCTTCACTTGCTACTTTGGCGGGTTGTCCAGAGTCATCTCGTTTTGGCTTTGCCCCTTCTTCTGAGGTTGGAGGGAGCCTTTACCTAGCTTTGGATTCACAGATCCAAAGTCTCGTTTACTCAGCTTAAATTTCTGCTCGATCTTGGCGGCATATCGACATGTCGTGCCAAGCAAGGTAATGTCAAGAAACTCCATTTCCTCCTGAATGTATCTGTGCAAACAACTGTAGTACTTGAGCACCAAATGTTTCTTTGAATCTTTAATACCCTACTTTGTGCGTAGGGTATGTGATCGCGATGGGATCACCACTCTCACCTATTGTGGCCAGCTTATTCATGGAGAACTTTGAGAAGAAAGCCCTTGCATCCTTTCCCCTAAGTCCAGCTTGGTGGAAGCGATTTGTAGATGACACTAACATAAAGTGGTCGCATGGTAGGGAGAACCTCGAGAAATTCTTCGATCACATCAACTCAATTTCCCCAGATATCAAGTTTACCAAGGAGATGGAAGAGAATAGGAGCATTCCTTTCCTGGATGTTCTGGTTACCCATAAAGAGGATGGAACATTAGGGCATCAGGTTTTTAGGAATAAAACCCATATTGAAAGCTACCTTCACGCTGATTCTTGCCATCACCCTGCTCAAAAGTTTGGTTTCCTCAACACTCTTGCTGTAAGAGCCCTGAGAATATCAGACAAGGAGCACTTAGAGGAAGAAATCTCTCACCTTACTCATGTTTTCCTAGGTTTAGGTTATAAGGAAAGAGAAAGTAAGAAAGCCATAAACAGAGTGAAAAACGCTATCGTGTCCAAGAAGTGCCAGGACCCTCAAGAGAGGGGTGGAAAGGTTTTTTTTCCATATATCAGGGGTGTGACAGATAAGATTGCTAGGGTTTTGGGGAAGAGCAACATTTTTGCACAATTCTCAGCAGCAGGCACCATTAGACAAAAGATGCGCTCAGTTAAAGATAACATTAGTGAGGGTCAGCTCAAAGGTGTTTACAAGATTGACTGTTCTTGTGGGAAGTGTTATATTGGCGAAACAAGGCACTCTCTGCAGAAGCGTCTGAAATAGCATGGTGCCGATATTAAACATGAACGATCACAAACCTCGGCTCTTGCTGATCACTCCTCAAAAACAAAACATCACTTGCGCCTTGAGGATGCTAGAATTATTGCAAGGGAAGAACACCATCAGAGACGTAAGATTAGAGAAGCGCTAGAGATTATAAAACACCCACACAACATCAACAGGGACAGACGTTATGAGATTAGTGATAGTTGGCGACCGCTTATTAGACAGATTTTCTCCCTAGGTTCGTCCTCATCCAAGGTATAATGTTGCAGGTATTCTTCTTCCTCCTTTTAGTTTTCTAGTTTAGGGTCGTGACAGCTCAGAAAATCTTATAATGCCACTTACTCATAATAAATAATTTCATTAATTAATTTTTATTCTATTAATAAAAATTAATTAATTATTATTTATTATGAGTAAAAGAAACTTAAAAATAAATGGTGCTCTTTATTATTAAAAATCTTGTCAGTAAATTATTAGTAAATTATGCCACTTACTCATAATTATTAATTTCATTAATTAATTTTTATTCTATTAATAAAAATTAATTAATTATTATTTATTATGAGTTAAGGAAAATTAATAATTAGTGGTACTCATTATTAAGTTTAGTATTACAATTTATTAGGAATTAAATGTGAAAATTAATGGTGCTCTTTTTAGTAAATTATGCCACTTACTCATAATAATTAATTTCATTAATTAATTTTTATTCTATTAATAAAAATTAATTAATTAATATTTATTATGAGTTAAAGGAAAATAAAAATTTATGGTGCTCATTTTTAAGTTTTAGTATTACAATTTTTTTTTAGGGATTAATGAAGTAAAAGAAATAATTGATTAATAATTAATTTTAGAATTAGCGCTTAGTAGGGTTTGATTGGTTATTATAGGTTTTAGAAATTAATTAAAATAAAAATTAGGAGAAAATTTTTAATAGTTGGTATATTTTTTAGGGTTAAATTAATAAAATTTGATTATAACTCATTTAGTAGCATATATTTAGGTAAAATAAATAATCTTGTTATTTTCCTCTCATTAATAATTCTTAGACAAATTGAATCTATATTAGATGTCAGATTATTTTAGGATTTTTTTGTTAGAATTAGAATTAATTCATTAATAATAATTAAATAAAAGTTTTGATGATTTATCACATTAAGCTTAAGAGAGTTAGAGATTAATTTGAATAAAAAATTTTAATTAATTTTTTTTTTTAAATAATTTTTTTTATAAATTTTTTTAATTAAATTATTATAATATTATATAAATTTTTTTAATTAGCATGACTTAGTGTCAGCTCCTCTTTTCATATTCATTGGCCTTCACCGTTTATACCTTGACTTCTTGCGACCTTCTTACTTCCTTAATTCAATTCTTGTCCTGAAGATGGATCCACGTAGGGATTCGAAACGTCGACATCTGTTTTATGGTACTGTGGATGATCCGATTTCTACAAATAAAAACAAAAACCACAGGAGTTCAAGAACCATTATTATTTCCCTACACGGAGGGGAGTCATGGGTAGATATTTGTCATCTAGAAAGAATTCGAGTTAAGATTGAAAGAAGGGCCGCAGACCTCCGTTTTCTTAAAGAATGCCGTGACCTAAAACTAATTCCCGACTTCGCCCACATAAAACCTATTCTTCATCTTCGCAATTATAATAGTTATTTTTGCAAGCTCAGCTTTAGCATTATCAGGGGTGAGATTAAATGCACCTGGGCGGCTTTAGATAAGCTAGGACGTATGACTCTTCCTTTGCATCTGAGGCTTGCCAGTGTAATCGGTCCAGATTTATGGAATACCATTGATGCAAAGGCTGCAATCAGAGCTCAGACTGAAGGTCAGAAAGCTCATGACAGACAGTCGAAGAAATTAGTTAAGTTTAAGAGAATGGCTCTCGATGAGACTCGGGTGTTGGAAAATGGTGTTGGCTTGTTTTCTAAGGAAAACCCATAGTCATCCAGACGACAACGTGAGCGGAAAAGAGCATTTAGTAAAGTTTCTCTCGTGGGAATAGATGGAACAGACATAGGTGTCTTTGGCTCTTCACAGCCTAATGTGAGTTGTGCTAGCCTCTCAACCTTCGTTAAGCAGATTAAATCATCTGACAGAAGCAACAACAACATTGTGAAATTGAAGAAGGAGGTTACCACTGGTTTTAACAGTGAGCAAAGGAGTTTGAGCAGATTCGAGGACGGATCTGATGTTGTAGCAAGAAACCGGTGTGTTTATTCTTACAAACGCATTGAACTATTAATGTTCAGAGAGAATTTTCCTGATATAACTCCTCCAAAACTGCTGTTGAGCCTGCGTAACTGGAACGATAATGTTGTTTCCAACCACGCAGATGGCACCAACACAGATAAAAATAAGACCCCGTTCATTAAATCCGGTAGCTGCTCAGATGATCCACTGGTTGAATCCGTAGCCAAGTCTTATAACAAAGGTCTGATTTTTTCTGATGGATTTCGCATGGATTTTGTTGGTTCAGTCATCAATTCCAGAGTGAAGCTGGAAAATTGTGACTCGGTTCACTCCGTGCTTAACCCGAGTACAAACGTGGATGAGTTTTCCCAGAAATTCGTGTGCAGGTCAGATTGTTTATTTAAAGAAAAAAACTACGTGGATCCCTGCCACACGGTTGACCACCTTAAGGTCGTCAAAGATCAGCGATTAAGTAACAAAGTTAATGTTCTGGGTTATATGCATGGTTCGATTAATAATAATTCACAATTACATGAAATAAATGGGCGCAACAGACCGTGTGATTCGTTGCATGGGGGTTCGATTTTAAGCAACGTACTTCAGAGCTTAGAGGAGAGAGACATTAATAAGATCAGATTTAATGTTGATAGTAATATTAATTTGGAACCTTTAGAAGAATGTGAGAATGGTATTAACATGCATGAAGCAAGTATTAAGAAGATTCCCTTACATGATGAGGATAAACATAGGGGGCCCTCATTTGGTGTGGAAGGATATATTAATCAGAAGTTTTTTCGTGATGATTCCTCTATAAAAAAAGTTTTTAACCTCTCATCGGTTGAATTAAGTAATGATACTTGTAAGATTCTCAGCAAAGGTTTGGGATTCGCTATTGCCCCTAAAGGTATTCCCAAGGAGAGCATTTTGTGTAGCATTGAGGAGGGCATTCATAGTTTACCTTTGGATGACAAAGAAGCTCTTAGACAGGAATGCTCCCTGATTCTAAGGAGAGCTAAACCCCCTAAAAGCAACCTGAGCAAGGAGGAGTTAGGCGCTCTGAGAGACCTTCGCAATAACAGTGAGATTGTAGTCCTTAAGGTAGACAAGGGAGGGGCGACTGTCGTTTTAGATAAGGAGGATTATATTAGAAAAATGAAAGAGCATCTTGATTGCGGCAGCTATAAGAAGTTAAAGTCCAACCCCATGCCAAAGGTGTTAAGAGAGGTTAAGAAGGTAATCTCGATCTCCCATCTCGATGATAAGTTGAAGAAGAAACTGACACCCTCAGGTGAGGTCACTCCGAGAATTTATGGGCTTCCTAAGATTCAGAAAGATGGGGTTCCTCTTAGACCAATTGTCAATACCATTGGATCCCCCACTTATGAACTGGCGAAATATGTCACAAAAATTCTCAAACCTCTTGTGGGGAACACTGATTCCTTTATAAAGGAGTCAAGTGACTTCGTCAAGCTTATTGAAAAAGAGAAGGTGGACGAGAACGGAATCCTGGCAAGCTTTGATGTGGTGTCGTTATTTACCAAAATCCCTATAGATGAAGCAGTGCAGGTCATTAATGAGGTCACAGACGCTGAAACAGCCAAGCTTGCAGAGATTTGTTTACGATCCACCTTCTTCAGCTTTCAAGTAGAATTCTATGAGCAAGTGTCTAGTGTTGCGATGGGATCACCACTCTCACCTATTGTGGCCAACTTATTCATGGAGAACTTTGAGAAGAAGGCCCTTGCATCCTTTCCCCTAAATCCAGCTTGGTGGAAGCGATTTGTAGACGACACTAACATAAAGTGGTCGCACGGTAGGGATAACCTCGAGAAATTATTCGATCACATCAACTCAATTTCCCCAGATATCAAGTTTACCAAGGAGATGGAAGAGAATAGGAGCATTCATTTCCTGGATGTTCTAGTTACCCGTAAAGAGGATGGAACATTATGGCATCAGGTTTTTAGGAAGAAAACCCATACTGAAAGCTACCTTCACACTGATTCTTACCATCACCCTACTAAAAAATTTGGTGTCCTCAACACTCTTGTTGTAAAATCCCTAAGAATATCAGACAAGGTGCACTTGGAGGAAGAAATCTATCACCTTACTCATGTTTTCCTAGGTTTAGGTTATAAGGAAAGAGAAATCAAGAAAGCCATAAACAGAGCGAAAAACGCTGTCGTGTCCAAGAAGTGCCAGGACCCTCAAGAGAGGGGTGGAAAGGTTTTTCTTCCATATATCAGGGGTGTGACTGATAAGATTGCTAGGGTTTTGGGGAAGAGCAACATTTTTGCACAATTCTCAGCAGCAGGCACCATTAGACAAAAGATGTGCTCAGTTAAAGACAGCATTAGTGAGGGTCAGATCAAAGGTGTTTACAAGATTGATTGTTCTTGTTGGAAGTGTTATATTGGCGAAACATGGCGCTCTCTGCAGAAGCATTTGAAAGAGCATGGTGCCAATATTAAACATGAAAAATCACGAACCTCGGCTCTTGCTGATCACCCGTCAAAAACAAAACATCACTTGCGCCTTGAGGATGCTAGAATTATTGCAAGGGAGGAACACCATTAGAGACGTAATATTAGAGAAGCGTTAGAGACTATAAAACACCCGCACAACATCAACAGGGACGGAGGTTATGAGATTAGTGATAGTTGGCGACCGCTTATTAGACATATTTTCTCCCTAGGTTCGTCCTCATCCAAGGTATAATGTTGCAGGTATTCTTCTTCCTCCTTTTAGTTTTCTAGTTTAGGGTCGTGGCAGCTCAGAAACTATTATTATGCCACTTACTCATAATAATAAATTTCATTAATTAATTTTTATTCTATTAATAAAAATTAATTATTTATTATTTATTATGAGTAAAAGAAAATTAAAAATAAATGGTGCTCTTTATTATTAAAAATCTTGTTAGTAAATTATTAGTAAATTATGCGACTTACTCATAATTATTAATTTCATTAATTAATTTTTATTCTATTAATAAAAAATAATTACTTATTATTTATTATGAGTTAAGGAAAATTAATAATTAGTGGTACTCATAAGTTAAGGAAAATTAATAATTAGTGGTACTCATTATTAAGTTTTAGTATTACAATTTATTAGGAATTAAATGTGAAAATTAATGGTGCTCTTTATTAATAAAATTAAATTTCTTGTTAGTAAATTTTTTTAGTAAATTATGCCACTTACTCATAATAATTAATTTCATTAATTAATTTTTATTCTATTAATAAAAATTAATTAATTATTATTTATTATGAGTTAAAGGAAAATAAAAATTTATGGTGCTCATTTTTAAGTTTTAGTATTACAGTTTTTTTTTGAGGGATTAATGAATTAAAAGAAATAATTGATTAATAATTAATTTTAGAATTAGCGCTTAGTAGGATTTGATTGGTTATTATAGGTTTTAGAATTTTTTTTTTTTAAGGAATTAATTAAAATAAAAATTAGGAGTGAAAATTTAGTAGTTGGTATATTTTTTAGGGTTAATTAATAAAATTTGATTATAACTCATTTAGTAGCATACATTTAGGTAAAATAAATAATCTTGTTATTTTCCTCTCATTAATAATTCTTAGAGAAATTGAATCTTTTTTAGATGTTAGATTATTTTAGGATTTTTTGTTAGAATTGAATTAATTCATTAATAATAATTAAATAAAAGTTTTGATGATTTATCATATTAAGCTTAAGAGAGTTAGAGATTAATTTGAATAAAAAATTTTAATTAATTTTTTTTTTAAATATTTTTTTTTAATTAAATTATTATAATATTTTATAATTTTTTTTAATTAGCATGACTTAGTGTCGGCTCCTCTTTTCATATTCATTGGCCTTCACCATTTATACCTTGACTTCTTGCGACCTTCTTTCTTCCTTAATTCAATTCTCGTCCTGAAGATGGATCCACGTAAGGATTCGAAACGTCGACACCTGTTTATGGTACTGTGGATGATCCGGTTTCTGCAAATAACAACAATAACCATAGGATTTTAAGAACCATTATGGAACAAATTCATCAGCTTGTGCACATCTTGATCCCTTTGCTACTGCAACATGGTCCTCATATCTCCCCACGGGGTAATATTGTTCCTTGATGTCATCTCAAAACGAATTCCAAGTGGGCGTGGCTGAAAAAAGTGAGATTTCTTCCTCATCTCTCTGTTCACAATAGGTTTCTCACCAATCTTTGACATGGGGGTGGCTTTGAGGAGCGCAAAGGTAATATTTTCTCGATCGGAGAAATCATGGACCGAAAAATACCCTTCGAGCAAATTCAACCATCTATCTATGGTGTCTGCATATATCTGGCTTTTAAATAAAGGAATGTCGAAATTGACTCGTATCTTGAAGGGAGTGACACCTCCAGAGTGATTGTTGGATGAAGATGCATCACTCGTGGGCATCTGCCACAAGATCTGAGCAAAGTTGTCTATCATTTCGTTCCTTTGTCTCTGAGGGATTCTTCGAGCAATATTTTGATAGGATCTCCTGCTCCCTCGTCTTTCTTTTCGCCTACCATGGGAGGCTGTGAGGGTTTGCAATGCTAATCTTGCAAGGGTTCAACCAAATAAAACACTAACTCCTTATACCCTGACCTCATTAGGAACATGCAAAGAAAAAAACAGAGAAAGAGAAGACCGCTCTAATACCACTCATCCAAATTTAATAAGGAACAAAACAAATACATATATAATCACAAATACAAAGATGCAACAAAAATAATATTTCATTTCATTAATATCGAATACTGAAATGCTTACAGACAAAATTGAAAGGAACTAGCTCTCGCAATGGTAGCTTATCTCTAAGAAGAGTTGTGGCAGCTACATTGCTTTGAATTGTGTTACAATGAGGCTCAAGGGCCTTTTTATTATTGAACAATAAGAGAAAATCGTAAACAACCAAAACCATAACTCGAGGAGATGTAACACCAAGAGTTTATGGGTCTCATTGTGGTTAGTTGGGCAGCCAACTTCTCGGGGTCGTAACTTGGTCATACTATCTCCATTTGGCGTGTATGATACCTCATTAGAAATATATCTTTGAGGACTACAGATTTTTCGAAATTCACGTTCTATCGTCTGCGAGATTGCAACGAACCTTAAAAAACACCGTTTAGGGGGTTAAAATTGCTCTGGAAGTTTAGGACTCAAAAATTTCTAAAAATAGTAAATAAGAAAACTGATGACACTGTCTAAGTGGAATAGGCGGGTGACCACCGATATCCACCTGGATCACTAACAAAGCCAAAATCAATTTATAGTTGAGGTTAAGATAAATAAATAAATATATATATATATTAGTTATGATTTATATTATAAAAGCCTAGTTACATGGGCATAACCATTTACATTTTTTGTGTGTTTTCAATGGTTTCGTTGTCCCAATACACCCACAATTTTTTTTTCTTACCCGTGAACTTACATTACATTGATTAGAATATTGCAAGTTAAAAAACACCACAAGGCCAAACTTTTATGGTTGCATCCGGATTCTATTTTATCACCTCGGAAACACCTTCTCCTTACACCACAAAACATGAAACTCAGAGGTTTGCAACCCTTTACTAGCTTTCAAGTCTTCCAGCGTAACCTCACACTCACCAATAGGTAAGGGATCCATCCCGCCAACTTTAATATTCAGAAATAATAACTCTACTTCCAAGATTTTCAACCTCTTGTCGAGCTTTCTCTGAAGCCATTAACACCTCTTTTCTAGAAATTGAAATCTCATATCCTTCTCCTTCTCCGCTAATTCCACTCTTTGTTGGATATTCCCACCATCCCAACTACCACCTTTTATAAAATGTCGATAGATTGACGCCAACGATCTTATTCACTCACCTCTGCTTGCATTCATAATTTTTTGGTTCTTTTCCTTTTTGACTCATTTTTACCATCCATAGGAATAACCACAACCCAAATGATTCTGGCATAGTGCTCCTAGAATATAAATACAGGCAGGGGATGGGTCCAACTGCAATGATGTCCATGAGAAGAGTTATTATCCATCTCTGTCCATATCCAAAAACCTGTGAGAATATTTTATTTAGCCATAGAATTAATTTCTCGAAGAGAACAACAGAGCATTGAATTTACAACCAAGGAGTATAATTGAGGGGAACAGATTGTTGACGTATTAAACAAACTCACATCCAACTTAAACCTCACGATTTCCCCTTTCCATCTGTCGGATCGACACACTCCACGGTTCATGAGGTGATATATGTGGTACACATGACCTCGACGCACATTAATTTTCCCGCAACAAACATCAAATGTGAAGAGCTTGGAGCCAAAGTCACCATATTTGGAGATTTATTAAAAAAAATGATTCTGTCTTTTCCCAAATATTGGTGACTAGGTTGGCCAACATACATGATTGTAATCAATAGATGGAACCTTATGGAATTAGGGAAAGAGAACCGTGACTATGATTTAACTCCAATGTTCCTTGCCTTAACCGTATGCCTTGGTTGGAAAGGTTATCCGCTTCCACATTTAGATGCTTGTAGAAGTGGAAAAGGACTAACTCCGCAAAATTCTTCAGTTGAAATGCAATCCTTTTCAATAATGCAGAGTTAGGAATTCCTCCCTCACAATTTAATTTGAAAATTTGCCTTGTAATAATCATTTATTCTCCTTGAACCAACATTATTTATATTCCTTTATTGATAGATAGCTCTAGTCCTTTCCAAAAGGCCAAAAATCCAACCTCGCTGTTTGTTATAGTGCCCAACTCTAGGCATATTGTATCTCGATTTATTCATTGGGGTAGAAGATCACCCCTCCTGCTCGTGCCACCCCTAAATTTATATTGATAATATTATATTAAATATATAGTTGGAATACAATAAAAATGGAAAAATAAAATAAAAAATGGAAGCTCACACTTGGGTATGTGAGTGTAGGAGGGAGAAAATCGTGGTACATGAGTTACTCCGACTGTTTTTTTCCACATTTATTCATATGCCTTTTGCCTTTGATTGATTTTTCTTCTTAACTGCTCGGGGCTCCAGGGGATGAGATGGATTTAACTGATCTTGTAATATGCCAAAACAAAATACTTGAATCTATTCTACAAATTGGGGAAACCAATTATGATCGCACAATCACATAAACAAGAAAGATACAGAATTTCAATCACACAAAGATGTATCTGGGGAAAGCCTCAGCTAAAAACCCTGTTATCTGTATATTGCATTAAGTCAAGAATATGCAACAATACAATGCTTCTCTCAGGTTTGAGAGCTCTTTTCACTATCTCTGACTGTCTCTCTCTTCCTAGGTTGATTCTGGCCAATAATTAGTCAATTTCCTAGCTTTCCAAGCTCCTGCTTCCTTGTGTAGTTCAATGAAGAATTAGGCCCCTATTTAATGAGCAAATTCCCTAATAATAGCTGCGCAGTACATCAAGTCTCTTCCTCTGACTCCATGCACCATCTGTACAATTTTATGACTATACAACTGATAATAAACTTCCCTTTAACTCCAATCTCAATTGGTATTTCTCAGAAGTGACATGCATGAGTTATTTATGAGTGAATTATCAATTATCTGATTGATCACTGCATGTAAAATAAATCAAATTTAATTCACTGGACCTCCAATCACTGCATGTAAATTAAATCAAATTTAATTCACTGGACCTCTCAGTAGTTCCTCCATCAGTTAGAACTAGTTAAAATGATTTTTACTCAAATAATTAAGTTAATTAATTACAACTCAAAACACTCTACATGCTTCCCATTAGACTCTCAACTTGAATTAATTGAACTAACTAAGTCTTTCTGACTTATTTAACTCATACAAGCTGTCATGTGATGTGGAATTACAATTTACTTCTAATTTAATTAAGGGAAATTTAAAATAGAAGCCTTTCTTTGTTGCCATTTTCAATATTTCTTATTGCAAATTTCAACAAAAAAAAACCCATGTTATATTGAAAAAACACGATGTTAATATTAATTATATATATAAATAAATATATAAGTATGAATTGATAAAAAAACATTTAGTTATAAAATTTAAAGTAATAAGTATGAATTGATAAAAAATCATTTAGTTATAAAATTTAAAGTAATAAAATTTTCCACTAGTCTTGGATAGATTGTGATCAGGTGGATTGGGTTGTTAAAGTACTCTTAGATGTTAAGTCACCGATTCAATTCCCTGCCCTATTCTGGTGTTATTATTTGACATGACCATGATACAGCCTCACAGTGCCGAACTTACAAAAAAGTACTATACAAAATTATTTATACTTATATTTTTAATATTTAATCAATTTAAAATAAAATTATAATTTTTAATATTACTATTAATGTTTTTATATCACTAAATAATGAAATCTACGAAATAATATGTATAAAGGAAATATCACTAAATAATGAAATCTATGAAATAATATGTATAAAGGAATTACCTAAAATACTTCTTAAAGGAAAGTACATTATTAAAAAAAAAAAAAGCGCTCATGTTATACATGATGAACTTCTTCTTTTAGATCATCACATAAGTAGTTCTAATGTTGAAGTTTCTAACCATTAAGTTCGGTTAATCTACAAAACATAAGAATGAGGAAAATGTGATTAAGCCAAGGGAATGCATATGGAAGGAAGACTAAGGAAATGTCAAAATAAATCAATTTATTTTTATTTGATTAGATAAAAATATAAAAATAAGTAAAATAAATAAATTATAATATGATAAAAGTAAGTAAAATCATTATAATATAAAAGTTATTAGTAAATTAAAAAAATTAATTAAATATAAATTAAATTTTCAATAAATAAATATTATAATTAAATATTTTAATATTTAATTTAATACTATTAATATTTATTTATTAAATATTTTAATATTTAATTTAATACTATTAATATTTATAAATGATTAGTTGTATGATATTTCAAATATATATATATATATGTTAGTTTAAAAATAATAAAAAATGGATAAAACTAGTTAATTGTTGGCATTATGAGCAATGGTAAAATATTAACACAAATAATTATATTCACAAACCATCACATTTTATTAATTATAATAATAATATAACACTTGTGTGAATTCACACAGAAAAATAATTACATTAGGCTTTATAATATAGAATTAAGGGTGCTTATAAAGTTTTTTTTTAAAAGTTAATTATTTTAACCACTCTATAAGTATTTTATATTTAGGAGTATTTCCACAAAATTTAGGTGTTTATAACAATTTTCAATATAGCTAATATTTATATGATTATTTCCACAACTTTGAAATATTTATAACAAATTTTAATATGATTAATTGTTTTAACCATCTCCAAAACTATCTCCATGATATCTCTCTAACTATCTCAACAATATCTCCATAAATATCTCCACAATATTTCCACAACATTGAGATATTTATAACAAATTTTTAATATGATTAATTATTTTAACCATCTCCATAACTATCTCTATGATATCTCCCTAACTATCTCAACAATATCTCCATAAATATCTCCACAATATTTCCACAACATTAAGATATTTATAACAAAATTTTAATATGATTAATTGTTTAAACCATCTCCATGATATCTCCCTAACTATCTCAACAATATCTCCATAAATATCTCCATTAGTATCTCCACAAATATATTAACTGATTTTATATATTTTCCATCCTTAATTTCTCTCATTGTCCTCATCTTATAAATAAACTTTTAAAATAAATTTAATTTCATTATATTATCATTATATTATAAATTTGAATTATTCCTTCCACAACGAGAAATATATAAAAACAAATTTAATTAAAAAATAAAATAAAATATATACATTATAATCGTTTAGATGATTTAATTTCTTACACTATTTAAACCTTGACCAAATTTATATAGCTTTTTGGATTGTTTTAAAGGAGTAATTTGAATATTGAATTAAAAAAAAATTCCATCCATTCTGGTTCATTAGAACTGAAAGTATATTTTTTAATTTTGAATATATAAATTTAATATTCCAAGGGTATTTTTGGATATATAAATTCAATATTCCAAAAATCTCTTAATAGATTTATATTATACCATTAAAACAACCAACATTAATACAATCGATATATACAATGTCAATAATATTTCTTAATTTCAAAAACAAAGTTAATGAAACAATTTCTTAATTTCAAATAAAACAAAATTATACAATAACAACATCCAATTTATCTTAATTTAAACGATGAACTACCTGTGAAGAATTAAAAAGTGAAATATTTAAACTACCCTTTTTACCTAAATAGCAAAATAATAAAACCCAAAAGCCATCAAATACACGTACTTAATGAATATACACAATAAGAAAAATTTACCTATAAAATAGGTACAAAGCTAAATTGATATCTCACATTAATAATATAATTCTTATAAGATTTACCTTAATGATATATTTCCTTTAAAGGTTAAAGGATTTGATCAAATGCCTTCGTACCATGGCCTTCACAATCATATAATTTGATTTTACAACTATTTGTGAATTATTTGTACTCCCCTAAATATTATTTGGAAGCTGACAAAGTACTTTAAGGGGACATACATCAATTTTATTTGATTGTTTGGTTCATTGTACAATCAAGTCACCTTTCTTAAGCCTAAAGTTGTCGACCAACATTTCAGTTGTTAAGATGACAATATAAATTATTATTTTTATTTATATTATTTTAAGATAACGAAATTTATTATAATTAATGGTTAATTAGTAAAAAGATAATAATTATTAATTATTTATGAATATATATGGATTATTATTATTTTTCAAAACAATTATATTATTTGAAATGATTTTTTTGGCTATGTTGATTTTCACATCGCTAGAAGTTTTTACATTTTGGTTTATTAACTTATTTCCTTATATATATTAAAAAATAAATTTTTAATAAAAAAAATAATTTCAAATTTTATTTAAAATTTTTTAATCAAAATAATATTTAAAAAAAGTTAATCTTTACTGTAGTCATTGATGAAGTTACTTTTGACATTATATATTTTTAATAACATTTAACTTTAATCTTGAGTATGAAACAGACTATTACTTTTCTTTACAAAATTAAAAAATTATTATTATTATTTATATTTTAATAAAATTTGAAAACAAAATTATAATATAAATAATTATGGTTGTGTATATTTCAGAATAGGCCTTTCACAAATTTAATTTAATTTAATTATTAGTGATAATTATTAGAAGGATAATAGATATTTAACGTCTATGGTGATAGAATATTCATGGTAGAATTTTAAAATCAAGGGATAAGAATTATATTCAAGTTAGTTATGTTCTTTTAATTAATTAATTTCAAATTAAATATTTAAGGAAACTATCATATCGACACATGTCATATTGGGCATGTGGTATTGATAAGCTATGGTATTGTACGAAAAACTATTTACAAGTTAAGAATATCCATGATAAAATGAGAGTGAATCTCCATGGTTAAGAATATTGTTACATGTTTTAAAAAATGTATAGATATTTGAGTCATATGTTTATTTATTTCTTTTTTTTTTTGGTAAATTTAGAAGTTCTATTACATATTAAAGAGATATTACACCAAATGTTTTTGACTTATTTCGGTCGTGGTATGCCACCGGGGAAGCTAGAACAATGGCGAAATAGTAAACTTCTAATCCAAAATTTTATCAAAGCATTATAGAAACTATCTTTCCCCTAAAACTAAACATGATATACTAGATTTCTAAATAAACAAAAAGGAATAGTTGTGTCGAGCTCGTGTTGATGCTCCTAAAGAGACATAGAAACTATAAATATCAACATCAAACTAACCTTGAAACCAATTCAGATTGTGAAAATATACCCAGTAAGTATGCATTGGAGGTTTTCCATGCCCTAAGATTGAGGAAGAGGCTGCAAAATTGAAATGTTGAGGTAAAATTCGAGAGCAAGGAGGCCAAGTCAGGGGGACCCGGAGCTTCTCCGAAAACAAAGAGGGAAACCACAGTGGGGATGGAAGGTTCCATGAATAGAAAGGCATGTTAGTATATTGCGCAATCATAGAAGAGTTGCACTGCAAATGGGGGGGGGGGGGAAAGAGTTTACTGGAGAGATGGTCTCAAGGTGGCTTGGAATGGCAAGGCGAGATTGGGGACTGGAAATGAAACTCACAAAGCAGGGGATGGAGAAATAAGACATATGGCTAAACATAGGTTTGCATGTGGGGAGTAATGAAAAGTCACACAAGTGTACCACGAGTTAAATTTAATGGTGGGGTGGCAGTGGTTGCATACCATCACAACCCACTTCCCTCGTGTGCACCTTGAACAAGGATATTAATTATTTTATAATAATAATAATAATATAAAATAAAGTTGTTAATTATTATTATTATTATTATTATTATTATTTTTATCTTGGGCAATGTGAAATGTATAATGGGGTAAGTATTTTCATGCTTATTGATGTTTACCTACCATTCAATATATGTGGTTGCACTAGTAAATAAGATAATTGTCATTGGTGACGATTTTCAAATCATGTATTTTATAAAATAAAGTTAGTGAGTTGCTAAAAAATGTCATATATCATTTTGGGAAGGTTTTTTAATTGGTGCGTTTACATAGAGATAACACATTGTTGTATTTTGATATGAGAGTATCATCAACAATTACTTATATAATATGTTTAACAAATACTCATGAGGTGTATACTAGTTGGTTTGAGTGGGGTTCAGTAATCAATAGGTCTCATACTCAAACCTCATGGGGAGGGGTTGAACTATCTCAAGGGGTGTCCAAGCTTGATTAATATTCACACAATCCTAGTGATAACATCCAATGGTGGGTATATCATTATTGAATCCAATAAATGGGTTGGCCCCAATCTAGGCTCAACCTAGTTACAATTTTTTTTTTTAAATGTTTGAATAAATAACATATCAATGCACTTCATCTAAATAAGTGCACCATTAATAGGTGAGGTGTGCAAGTGTTATAGTGCATTTTGTTGAAATGATTAATTTTTTTTTTACAAATGTGAAGAATAATGATTCTAATCAACAAGGTATTAATGTTTTTTTGTTTATAAAAAGTATTACAGTACTTTTCATACATGATAGATTGATGTATTTGTTCTTTATGGACACTTCATACTTGTATGTCTCCCACATATTTTTTGGGACACATGTTATAATTTATTGATGCAATATTATGTCTTTGTGGCATCAAATCACCCTTAATTTATTAAAGGTTTTGGTGCACACCAACCATGTTTAAGCATTAGTTTAGAATCTATAATTGATGTGACATTTTTATTTTTTAATCTCTCACAAATATTGTAATTGTAATTAATTATGTTACTAATGCCTGTATAGACATGTAAATGTATATGAGTTACAATACCCAACAACAATTGTAATTATATTTTAAAAATGATTGATGAAGAAGTGTAGCCTTGATACAGACCATGAGCAACCACAAGAGGGGAGGGAAACCAACAAAAGGGATTTTTGGAATTAATCATTTCCAATAAATTATTTGGTTGGGCTAAATATTCAGTCTAAGATTGTCAACTTTCCCAAGAAAATATTTAATGGGAAGGATGTGTAGTAACTTCCATATTTATGGATGTAGTTGGGTTGTATCCAATTGTATTATCCATATTATACGAATTATACCCATTTAGATTTCTGGTGTATAACCAAAAGCTTATGATTGGACCATGTATGGAAGATCTAACATGAATATCCATCAGATAAGAAACCATTGAATGAGATAAGGGAGAATCGAGACAAAAAATAGTTGGAGTGCAAGATAAATGGAAGATAAGTATACAAGAAATAGAAGAGAATGTGCATCCCTGAGTGAAAGAAAAGGGGTCTCCTGTGTTGAAAATAAAAAAAATGACACGAGGATTTTAAAACACAATAAAATTTGTGTAAATTTTGATTCACCTACTTTGGTGAGAGAAGTTAGTGTTGGTCTTTAACCCAAGCTATAGGACCAGAAATTGTTGAAAATTATATAGGATTTAAGCATGAAAAAAATTGAGAAAGTGTAGATGCTGAGGGATTGCTACATCATAGAAGGACTCCCTTTGTGTAGTGAAAGCATATTGATGAAAAATTGTGAATTATAACAGCCCCTTGCTTAGTAGGTTGAAAGATAGTATATTGATTTATGTGTGGATGAAAGAGAACGACCTTAATCCTTAGACTATTATTATATTAACAGAGAATTTTCTTTAGGTTCTTGATGTGTAGAGTATCTAATAAACCACCCATTAAATTTAGGAAAACTTTGGGCTTATTGAGACTTGAAGAGAAATTCATATGTTTGACTTGATGAAGGAGAATGACTTTCATGGCACCACCTTGTAATGGTTGAGTGAGGAATTCCTTCATGGCTTCATGGTATGGCTCACGGGTAAATAACTAAAAAGGATAGAATAAACAACTGAGCCTATGGTGGGGTGGAACATGGCTCACCCTTCATTTGTTGCAAGTAACGTCAGATTTTGATGAGATAGGTGCCCATTTGGACATATTTGTGATGTATACTCATTAAAAATGAAATGATATCGATAAATTGTGTACATTTATGTGTTTTTCTGTTGAATGGATATTTTGGTCTGTCTGATAACTGATCATGGTAGGTCAAGGTAAATATAGGTGTGAAAATTATGTAATATTCATATTCCTGTATATGGATCTTAATGTGATCTTATGATGTGTTATTCATAATCAAAACATGGGACTTGTAGATATTTAGTCCTTGTGATTATTAATGTTTATGATTATAATATGCCATTTTGCTATAAATATGTTACAACTGAGAAGAAAGTGGAGGTTGTTGAAAATGGCACCAAGAAAGGCTTCTAATTTAATTATCCCTTGAACTAAATTAGAATAAAATTGTAATTCCACGTCACATGACCGCTTGTACGAGTTAACTAAGTTAGGATGATTTAGTTGGTTTGGTTAATTCGAGTTGAGGGTCAAACTAGAGGTATGTAGAGTGTCTCCTACATTATAGGAGCCCTAGTTGATTTTATTTTGAGTTGTAATTAATTAACTCAATTTATTTTAGTTAAATTTAGTTTAATTAGTTCTAATTGATGTAGGAACTGGAGAGAGGTCAAAGTGTGAAAATTAGTTTTAATTCACATGCAGTGATCAATCAGATAACTGATAATTCACTCATAAATAAATCATGCATGTCAATTCTAAGAAAGACCCAGTTGAGATTGGAGTTCAAGAGCAGTGTACTATCAGTTGTACAATTATCTGAATTGTACAGGTGGTGCATGCAGTTAGAGGAAGGCCCCTAATGGATTGCGCAAGATGGATTGGGATTTTCCATAATTAATAGGGCCTAATTACCCAAGGAAACTACACAAGGAAATAGGGATCATGGAGGGTAGAAAATTGGTTAAGAATTGAACCAAGATTGTATAGGAATTAATGAGACAAATCGATATAGTGAAAAGGTCTCTTAGCTTGGAGAAAAAACATTGTAATCTTATCATATCTTCGTGTTATGAAACCAACTCCAAAAATAGAAGAAAAGAGAGATCAAAACCTTAGAAATAAGCCACTTCGAGGTGGAAACCTCCTTTACATTACATAAACGAAAAATTCTTGGATGATTCAAATGAAAAAACCTCCTTTCTATATATAGGATTTCATGGGGTCACAATATAATCCTAGCTGACCTAACAATAATAATGTAAGGGCACAACAATAAAAATAGTGGGCTTCTATGGGGCACAATAATAACAATATGGGTACTAAATGGGAAAAGAAATAACAATAAGGGGGTTATACTAACAATAAAAATAAGGGGATACACTAGTATTATAGTTACCTAACGTGCCCCTCTCCTTCAAATAAGTGTTGTCCTCAACGCTTGATTATTTCTCGATGCTTCTGTATAAAATGATCATCCTCCCATGTGGAATATTCAGTGGGTAAGTTATTCCACTTATTGAGATACTCTGAAATTGATAGATTTAGTAGTTGTAGAGTTCTTGTTTCCGTGGCAAATTCAGAACTTCTTTCGCTGCAATGTTGACCTTCCCATTGTTTCATTCAATTCTGCGCCAAAGTTAGGTTATCCTTTGAGAGTTGGAGAACTTGTTGTTGATGTTCGATGTAATCTTCCACTAACTTATCATCCATATTAGCTTTTATTTGATCCTTCAAATCATCCAAATTAGCCTCCATGTTTGCTTTTAAACCATCTATGTCATCTTTGGTTGCTCTTTATAAGATAGAAATTTGTTGCACTTGGTACCGTAATTTTGATATATCATACTGCAATTATTCCTCTTCATGCGTCATAGTAGAGATTTCTGAGGGCTTAATGGGTTTGGAATTATTTTTCAGAGGAATTATATAACCAAATTTAAAATAGAATAAAAGAGAGATCAACGCCTTAGAAATAAGCCACTTTGAGGGGGAAACCTCCTTTACATTACATAAATGAACAATTCTTGGATGATTCAAATGAAAAAACGTCCTTTCTATATATAAGAGTCCATGGTGTCACAATATAATCCTAGCTGACTTAAAAATAATAATGTAAGGGCACAACAATAATAGTAGTGGGCTTCTATGGGGAAAAATAAAAACAATATGGGGACTAAATGGGCAAAAAAATAACAATAAGGGGGTTATACTAACAATAACAATAAGGTGATGCACTAGTATTATGGGGAGCTAACACTTCAACTTATGTAATATACAAATAGCGGGGTTTTTAGCTGAGGCTTTTTACAGATAAATATTTGTTTTTTGTGATTGAAATTTCTCTCTTTCATATTTTGTGTTTGAAATTTTCTCTCTTTCATGTTTTGTGATTTAAAGATCCAAATTGGTTTTCGCAATTATTATAGTAGATTCAAGTATAATTTTTTAGCATATTACAATTATAAGTTGAATCTATCTGGATTTTCTACATGGTATCAGAGTAGGAATCACTCTAGAAGAGAATAATATGAGTTTGTTATGTTCAGGTGAATCAAATTTTTAGATCTACTCTTTACGGCTAGCAACATGATCATGATGTCTTTCTCTGGATTGAGACTCGAATATTCCCTTAAGGGTAGTTAGAATTACATAGATTTTAGAGACATGATGGAGGAAGTGTTGGAAGACAACGAGCTGAAGGAATTCATACACAATGATATTCCTAAGCCTGCAACAACAAATTCTCAATATCTGGCGGCATGGAAGAAGAATGTAGAAAAGGAAAGAAGGATTTTGTTAGAAGGAGTTCGAGATAATATTTTACCGAACCTCCATGGAAAGGAAACTCCATATGTTATGTGGAAATCATTAAGAAATTTGTTTTAGAACAACAATGACCACAAGAAGTTGGCATTGAAGGGCAAGCTCAGAAAAATCAAGATGGAGAAGGGCAATACAATACCAAAATACTTGACCAAGTTCACTTAGTGTTAGGATGAGCTTGGAAGTGTTGGTGTTACAGTTTCCAAGGATGATCTGGTGAGCCTAAGACTTCTAGGCCTTTCCAAAAGATGGAAAAAATACAAGAATTTAGTGAATGGGAGGGAGAAGCTACCATAGTGGGAATGATTGTGGTATGAATTGGTACAAGAAGAGATTCGACAGAACACCTAAGATGGATCCTCATGATAGCATGATGACGAAGATAATTGTGCCTTGGATGGAAAGGAAAATAAAGGGAAAGGGAATTAATCCCATTCCAAATCATGTTCTAGTCAGGCTGGCAAGAAGAAAGACTTATTGAAGATTAAATGTTTTCACAGTCATGAGCTAGGACGCTATGCCACAAAGTGTCTGCACAAGAAGGCTGGCAAGAAGCCATTAGGAGAAGTGGCAGGTGAAGCCCTTGCTTCACAATTTGAGTTGGATTTCACTCTCATTACATGCATGGTGTTGTCAGTGATGGGTTATATGTGGTACCTAGATAGTGGAGCCTAATTCCATATGATTGAAAACAAAGAGTTCTTCAATGATTTGGAGGAGAAGGATATCCAGATGCACATCGAGATGGGAGATGATGGGAGGTATAACGCGACTGACATCGGTACTGTTACCTTTCAGAGGGAGTCTAGTTCTCCTCTCACAATGAAAGATGTCATGTATGTTCTTGGTTTGAGGAAGAAATTAGTTTCAATTTCTATGTTGGAATATTGTGGCTACAATGTGATATTTAGCAAAGGAAAGGAATTCATTCATCACATAGCCACGGGATAAGTGAAGAAAATCAGGGTTCGAGTAAATAACCTCTACAAATCCGATGTAAAAGATTCTTCTGCCTTGAACACGAAAGCAGAGAAGGTGGAGAACTGAGACATCAATGAGTTATGGCATAGAATATTGGGCCATCTACACCACGGAGCTTTGAAGATCATGAAACAAATTTCTACAGGACTTCCCAAGGGTGCACTTGAGAAACATGATACACCCAAAGGGTGTACATTAGGGAAGTACACCAAAGCCACCTTTCATGATAAGGACAATCAGGCGAAAGAAATACTTGAAAGTGTTCAGTCATATGTGTGTGGACCGTTCTCGACAACCTCCACGGCCAAGCACAACTATTATGTGATTTTTTTAGAAGATTTTTCATGCAAGTGTTGGATATTATTCATAAAGAAGAAATATTAGGTGTTCTCAAAATTTTGTGAGTTTAAATCACTTCTCAAGAAAGACATGGGAAAGAAGGTGAAGGCTCTCCTGAGTGACAACGGTGGAGAATATGTGTCGAACGAATTCAATAGCTTATATGAATCAGAAGGCATTACGAGAGTTGATAACACCTCATAACCCACAACAGAATGGGGTTGCAGAAAGAAAGAACATAAGCATTGTGGGAGATGCACGGGTTATGTTACATGATCAGGGCCTACTATTTCACTTGTGGGAAGAAGCATGAAAACACAATTGTGCATGTGTAGAAAATAAGTCCTCATCATATCCTCAGGACGAGTACGCCAAAATAGGATTTTCCGGTAAGAAGCCAAATGTTGTGCACTTTACAATTTTTGGTTCATCAATTTACTGTCATGTTACCAAAGATGCACGGAAAAATCTAGAACCAACAACCGAGTTGGGAATATTTATGGGGTAGACTCCCAAAACTATCGGGTTTACATGCCATCTCACAGGATGAAAATGGTTCGTAGAGATGTGAAATTCGATGAAGGAAAGGCCATGTGAGTCTCCCTTGAGAGGGAGCTTTACATGCATGCAGTTGAAGAGCTCTTATCTCCAAAATAAGAACCTTAAGATGTGGAGCAACCACAAGTAGAGGAACAGAGAGTGGAAGAACCCACTCAAGCATAGACATCCAAAGATGGAAGGAAGCACACCAGAGAGGCTGGCAAGTTGATGCATGATGCTAGTGAGAATGTGCGAGCACCCATATCATAACAAAAACATAGAAGGTCCCCAGATAAATACACTGGCTACATGGTTCTTATGAGCGAGAGTGTAGAGACTGATCCATACTCATTTGAGGAAGAAGTTCAACAACCAATATGGGCTAATGCCATGGTTGAGGAATATGAATCCATTATCAGAAACAGTGCATGGGAATTTGTCCCAAGACCAGAGGAAAAGTCATTTGTAGGATCCAGGTGGATCTACAAGGTGAAGCAAGCAATAGATGGGAGTGTGGATAAAAACAAGGCCAAATTTGTGGCCAATGGGTTCTCTTAGGTAGAGGTAGTAGATTGCAAGCAGACCTTTTCTCTAGTAGCAATGTACTCTTAAATCTGTTATATCCTTGCACTTTCAGCACAGATGGGATGGAAAAGACATCAGATGGATGTAAAAAAATCATTTCGCAACAGAGTGATTGAGAAAGAGGTGTACATTGAGAAGGCAGAAGGATTTGAGACCTCCTCAGAGATTCAAATGTGTGCAGACTCAAGCGAGCATTTTATGGACTAAAACAAGGACCCCGTGTTTAGTAGACCATGATCGACAACTATTTCATCGGTTTGGGCTTCACCAAAAGTGAAGCAGATGCGAACCTTTACCATATTGTTGTAGAAGGTAAGTTATTGATTATAGTATTATATGTCAATGATTTTATTTTGACAGGTGATGAGAAGCTGATAAATTATTGCAAAGAGGATATTGCAAGAGAATTTGAGAGGAAGGATATGGGGCTCTTGCATTATTTCCTTGGTTTGGAAATTTGGAAAACAAATGGGGAATTGTTTGTCTCTTAAGGCAAGTATGCCAACGAGATACTGAAGAAGTTTCACATGGAGAGCACCAAACCCATGGAGACTCCTCTATTAGGGAATTGGAGGAATGAAGATGGTACTTCAGGTGAAATGGTTGAAGCTACCATTTATAGGAAGCTTGTGGGTTCACTCATGTAGTTGGTGAACACACGACCGAACATATGTTATTCAGTTAACCAACTTAAGCAAGTTATGGTTAATCCAACCCAACCTTATTAAAAGGAAGCCAAACATGTGTTGAGATGCCTCAGAGGCACCACTCAGTTTGGTATTTGGTACAGACATATAGAGGGAGTGAAGCTTGAGTCATTACCCTATTCGAAACTAGATCACTACTAAGGGGGGGGGGGGGGGGTGAATCAGTAGTGATGGCCTTGATATCAATTTTAAATATCAAATAACCCTGCATATTCACAACATTATATTAACTAAAAATGAAAGTAAAAATAAACTAAAAGCATTATAATCATGAGAAACATCAACAAAATCATGCAGACACAAGAACACAAGTATTTATGGTGGAAACCCTTTCAGGAGAAAAAAACCTTGCTGCTACTGCGCTACTCAATTCTTCTATTAATCTGTTGAAATTTTTTTACATGTATTAGCTTACAACCATAAGCTGGAAGAATTGGCTTCTTTCCCAGTATGCTGGCACCTGTTAGTTGGGAAATCAATTTCTCTCATAGATCTATGGAAATCTATCTGATAGAAGCCCCCACGACCAACAATCCTCATCCAAATCCCATTGAATTATCTAAATCATATTAGATGGTAAATCTATTCCTTCTACTGAATCATTTGAATCACTGCATACTCTGAAGTATCCACATATTCACTTCCTCCATGTGAACCACTTTTCATATATTTTCAATATGGGTTCTCAATCTTCTCAACATGAGAAACCCAACAACAACATCATTTTGCAACACAAAATTTTAATAAAAAAATCTTCCCATAGGGGGGGAATTCTTCTCTTATTCTCACATAAAAATCTCTTCTCTCAAACACATTATAAGTTTCCAATTCTTCTCCTGTCTAAATACTTCAACCTACAACATAAAAAGTCTAAAATTCTCCTCAAATTGATCTCTGATATGCATACACTCTTATGTCAATATGAAAAAAATGTGTGAGGAACAACTGCAATCTCTTCTCACTCTCAAATCCCTCTCAATTTCATGCTCTCACAATCTCAAGAAGACCAACAAAACAATAACATTTTTTTTTACATAAGTAAAAGCCAAAATACCGTCAAACATTCTCCAAGTGAATACCATAGACAAATTCCATGGTTATGCCAATACCTAGGACACATGTACCATGGTAATATGTAAACCAATACCACGACCAAATACATTGGTTATTTCAATACCAAGGACACTTGTACCATGGTAATATCCAAACCAATACCACGGGAAAATACCTTGGTTATGTTAGTACCAAGGACACCTATACCATAGTAATATCCAAACCAATACCATGGGAAAATACCATGGTTATTTAAATACCAAGGACTCTTGTACCATGGTAATATCCAAAACAATAGCATGGGAAAATACCATGGTTATGTCAATACCAAGACTATCTGCATCAAGGTAATATCACATGCCAAGCTACTCCACACACACATATCAATACCATGGTAATTCCAATACCAAGAATACTTGTGCCATGGTAATACCAATACCAAGTTCCAACCTTCTCCGCACACACATACTAATACCATGCATGTACTAACACCTGCAAACAATAATCAAACATATGTCATATACAAAAGAAACCATACATAAGCACAACATCTACACATAAGTGAATTAGTCACACACTCAAGCCACCTACAACACAATCCTATGCAATACATTCCCAGGTTGACATCAAATTCCAACCATCAATCATTGCAACACAACATCAATCCCAACATTATCCCCTTTTGGCATTGATTGCAAACCGAGCTGATCTAACCATCTGATATTTTCCTCTAAAAATTGATATCATCACTCTCTCCACCTTTGACATCAATGGAAAAGGGTTAAACAAATCAAGACATCAACTAAATATACAATACTCCCCATAGACATGAGCTAGGTCCTATCAACAACAAAATTGTGCAGCAAGATATATTTCCAATCAAAATCAATAAACTATCTCACTCCCATGGAAGCATGAAAATAAGTAGTTGCAACAGATCAAATCACCAACCCATAGTAGAAGCAACTTAATATGACCAACTAGAAGCAAAAATTGTGATAAAATCTATGGAAACAAAAACATATATCTGATCAGCTCCTAGACAAAAACAACAAACACATTCTCTCCACAATGTACTATCTGGCAACAACAAAATTTTGATCAAATGTTCTCTCTCTCCTAAAGTAGCATCACGAAGAATATCCATGTTATAGTAGTAGAATAAAATTTTTTCACCAACACACATATAGCTACAACAAAATTTTGATCAAGTGTTCTCTCTCTCCTAAAGCAACATCAAGAAGAATATCCATGTTATAGTAGTAGAAGAAAATTTGTTCACCAACACACATCTAGCAGCAGAAAATTCAAACAAAAAGTCCATCTATACCAACAACACATCATTCCTATACCACAATTCCATCCATCATTTGTGCAAATAGAAACATATTCCACGAAATACAAACATCTCCATGGCTGAATGAGTACTACTATATATCTTGCCAGTGCCTCCTTGCCACATGAAAGAGGCTACTCCGCATGGACCAATGATTATAACTGAATGATATGCAAAAAATTACATGGTTTCATAGGCCTATTACATGGCTACAAGGGTTATGATACATCATTATAAAATGTCAACATAAGCCCATATATGGTTGAACCAACTCTCATAACTCATAATGCAACATATGCCAATAATGGCCCATGACTCTATGAGAAAGCCCAAAAGATTTACAATAAGAATACATGATTTCATGAGCATAATACAAGGATTTATCAATGAGATATGTTGCAATTACAATGAAACCAATACCTTAAACAAAACTATCCACCAGTGATCACTTTCATTTTTGAGAAAATTTTCATAACTTGGAAATGATCTCCAAGAGGCTTTGACCAAGAAAATGCACGAGGAAGAGGTAATCCATGGCTTAAACAAAACTATCCACCAGTGATCACTTTCATTTTTGAGAAAATTTTCATAACTTGGAAATGATCTCCAAGAGGCTTTGACCAAGAAAATGCACGAGGAAGAGGTAATCCATTCTAATTTGTCTTCAGTTTCCTCATTAGAAAGATGTGTTGGTTCTTTAGAAAAACATACAAGAGGTATAGGGTCCAAATTAATGATTAAAATGGGATATGAAGGCAAAGGGTTAGGCAAGCATGCAAAAGGTATGGTTGAACCTGTTTTAGTTGAGGAACAACCAAAGAATCTTGGTCTTGGTTATGTGCAATTTAATGGCGAAGACTCCAAAACCATGAAAGCATGTGATGCTACTTCAAAGAGAAATTTTGTTTCAAGTTCTTAAATGCAAATATGTCAAATTTGTTTCAAAGATGATTGCCATTGATTTAAGCCTTTGTTGCAGCAAGAAGATGGTAGACATGCAGCTTATGGCGGGCATGCAAGTTCATACCGTTTTCAAGACAAGAACGATGATTTTAGTCTGCAAATGAAAGCTGTAGCCTCTACTAGTTCATATTCTCATGAAGACCAAAAGGATGAACATTCAAAGCAGCGCAAGAGGTATAAATATTCTCATGATCAATTTGATTGTGTTTCTGCAAGGCATGATCATTTTTCATGCTTAAATGGAAGAAAGATTTGCTGTACATATTGTGGTCGATTTAACCAGGATGTTACGAGATGATGGATGAGGAAGAAGGCATACAAGAAGCAGATGAAGCAAAGACAACTTTCAAAGAAGGTGCATAATATTTTCACATATTTCCAAAAGAGGGGACATGTTGTCTCCCATTGTTGGAATTTGCATCCAACTAGTCGTCCTAAGCACATGCAGCAAGAGGACAGAAAGATTGGCGAAGGTGGAATCAAGGATTCCATTATTGATGTGAAAATGGAAGTTTCACATGAAGAAGAGTTACAATAGAAAAAGTCGCCATGGAAGTGGCTTGGTAAGAAGTGGTTGGACTTCTTAGCACAGTAAGATGTACTCATTTTGTACATATGAAAATTTTGGTTGTATGCATGTATTTTATACTGTAATATCTCATTTGTTTGAGCCACCTTGGATCATTGATCAAGGTAGCAATGTATAGTTTCCTTCTGCAAATTTCTCGCTAGAAATTTTCTGAGTGAGTGCAAGAAATAAATCTCTTGACAGGAGGACAAGCGCATTGAGGAAGGGAAGTGTGAATTGCTTTCTAGTTGTGGTTCAAAGTCACTAGCCATGCAAGGAAAGTGTTTGGAGGCTGAAGAGAAGAGGGTGCAATACTCTTATTTTCTATACATATCAGTTTCAGTAGTCCAAAGAGCTTTGGGGACCAAAAGCTTCCCAATGGGGAGGTGTGATTAGGAGATCATTTCCAAGTTATGAAAATTTGCTCAAAAATGAAAGTGATCAGAAAGGGTTGCAATCTAAACGATCGGAAAGGTATCATCATTGCGATTTTGGTGCCATGAACGGTTCTCAAAACCGAGGTCGTATGCAAAAGTTATTGAGGTTTGAAATCTCCAGTAAACTCCAAACATTCAGTTAACCAAGTTTTACTTTTATTAATTTGGAAAAATTAAAAAGAATATTCCTCGAAATATTCCCCAGAATATTCTCTGGAATATTCTAGTCTGGGAGAATAATTTATGGACAAGTGGCATATCCTGATTCAAATTTTGTTTGACTTGGATAAGTTTGGGTCTATCATGGGCCACCACGTGGCCTGCCCGGAGGCTGCCACATGGCCCCAGGCTAGAGTCAAAGGCGGGTGGTAAAATTTTATAGAGTCCACGGGTTTCGAACCCCAGACCTCTCTCCACGTGTATATGACCCAGTGATGGAGCCAAGGGCTCAAGTCACCATGGAGGCGGCAATGGCTAACCATAGCCGTTAAACCCATTAATGTGACCACCATTAAAAGTTTGTGTGACTGTTACGATAACAATTTATGTGGCGAACTTTGTGGAGTGATCACATGCCTTCGAACTAGCATTAAATGCCACAGCTATAGTTTTTCCAGTTATGGTGAAGCGTGCCAAATTTGGGCGGAGTTAACCAATTTGGCCCTTATCCAACTATTCCTCCACATTTAGTGGGGTTTTGGGGGGACATTGGGCATTTTTCTTGCAGAAGTCATAACTCTCTCATTATTGAACCTAATGGGGTGAAATTTTAGTCAATTTTGGGTCTCTTCGACCTTCTTAATAGTTGAAACAGGTTTCATGTTGAGCAGAGGTTATCTACAACAGTTTTTTCTTTGAGGAAGATGAAGAAGCCATAAGGGCCATCATGGAGAAGGCACTGTATTGGGTAATATTTCACTGTTTAGTGTGAAACAAAAGCCATTTATAGCTATTTTCTATCTTTTGAAGCTGAATTGACAGCTGGTTTTGCCTATTGAGGCATATTTTTACCTGTGTAACCAACTTGAGCAAATTAATAGAGCAAGGACATGCCATTGGGGAGCCTTGGACCAACCAGTGTAGCCCAGGAAGGGTGAACTACGTCAACAATTTGCTGTGTTATGTGATGGTGAATTTGATTTGCTATGTATTTCTGTTGTGATATGTTTAAAAGTAAATTTACTTAACTAATCCTCACACATAAAACTCAGAAACATAACCAAAAATACTTTGTTTAACCTGAAACTCATGGAAAACACTTTGCACACTTTATTATATCAGAATGGATACTTTGCATAGCGTAACAAATACAATCCATTTCAGATCAACCAGCTTATGCATGGTTGTCATATGATCCTCTCATCAATGTATGCCCAATACAATAAAACAATGCATGTAGGTTTTAACCCTGTACAAAAATTATTTGCAAATGAATTCTTAAAAATAGAAAATAAAAATAGTAAGAGCATAAAACATAAAATAGATGTACACAAAGATTTTCCCCTGGATCCCAAACCGAGAATACCAGCTTGATTTTTAATTATATTCCTTTTAATGTTACACCAAATATATATACATGTCGAAGCATTCATAAACCCCAATCCATTAACCTTGGATTATAAAATAGCCCTAGTTTCCTTGACTGGATCTACAAAATACCATGAGAAGAAAACCATCATGCCCAAAACCATGTGAAAATCCATGCACAAAACCATAGGTGGGTCTGCGCATAATTATAATCGTGGAAAGAATATAACACACACCCAACATTCTCCCACTTGTTGTTTTCTTTCCATAGGGGACCACAAGAGAGCTTAGTCATTGGTCCGACCCTGCAACACCCATTGTTCATCTACACCCAGAGAACTTCTCAATTCTCATAGACTTCGTCAATGCAACTGCAACATTCTTCAAATTGTCCACCTTTACTAACAACACCTTTTTATACTCAAACATATCTCTCACAAAGTGATACTGAACATCAATGTGCTTTGTCTTTAAATAATAAGAAGGGTTCTTTGCCAAGAAAAATGCACTTTTGCTATCACAGTCTATCCTTATAGCTCGCTCCACCAACCCCATACTTGAACACAATATTTTCAACCAAACTGCTTCCTTGCTTGCATGAGTGGCTGCCATGTATTCTGTCTCTATAGTTGAAAGAGCCACTAGATACTGTCTTTTGCTCATCCAACTGACTGCACCTACAAATAGGCTAAGCATATACCCACCTGTAGATCTTCTTTGATCCAGATCTCTAGTACAGTTTGCATCAACAAAACCATGGATGTAAAAAAATCTGTCTAATACTGGTCTTCCTTGGTAGCACATACCATAATCACTAGTGCCACACAAATATCTGAAAACCCGCTTCACTGCTGTCCAATGATCCTTCCCTGGTTTTGACATAAACCTGCTCAATACTCCCACTGCATGTGCAATTTCTGGTCTAATATAGACCATTGCATACAATAGGCTACCCACTTCACTTGCATATGGAACACTGGAGATATCCTCATCTTCTTCTTGTGTCTTGGGACGCTGTTCAACAAATATCTTTACACCTATAGGAATAGGAACCTTCAATGGTTTACTATCCTGCATATTGAACCTCTGCAATATTATCTAGACATACTTCCTCTGGTTTAACCAGAGCTTCGTCTATGCATGGTCTCACTTAATTTCCATGCCCAAAATATAGTTTTCAGCACCAATATCCTTCATGTCGAATTTGGAGAACAACTGGGTCTTCAAATCCCGGAAAATTTCTTTGTCATTTCCAACCAACAACATATCATCCACATAAAAGACCAAATAAATAACACGATCACCAATTAATATAAAATACACACAGTGATCCTCTTTGCTTCTGGTGAAGCCAAGTCCCTGTATATAGGTATCAAATTTCTGATACAACATCCTTGGTGACTGTTTTAACCCATAAAAAGACTTTTTTAACCTGCATACCAGTTCTTTCTTACCCTTCACCACAAAGCCTTCAGGTTGCTTCATGTATATCTCCTCTTCCAAATACCCGTGAAGAAATGTTGTCTTCAAATCCATATGTTCTACCTCAAAATGAAATGCAACAACAACAAATAAAAGTAATCTAATAAAACTAACCTTGGCAACAGGAGAAAAAATATAACCAAAATTAGCTCCCAGCACCTGGGAATAATCTATTTTCTATCAACCGAGCTTTTCATTTCTCCACCTTGCCTTCGGCATTAATTTTATTCTTAAACACCCATTTTCTCCCAATGGGATTCCTTCCATCCGACAACTCTACCAGATCCCATGCCTCATTTTTGTGCAAGGATGCCATTTCATCAACCATGGCCTCCTTCCAGAGTTTTCCATCCTCTGAATCCATTGCTTCCCCGATATTTCTGGGATCATCATTAGTGATAGTTAAAGCAAAACTTGAACAGAAAGAAGATGGACTATACCTTTTTGGCTACCTTCTTTCTTGAACTGATCTTCTCATAGCTTTAGTTTGTGGCTCTTCCTCTTCTGAATCTTGTTCTGTTGTAGGGTTCAATTCTTCCTCCTTCATCTAAAAATATATCTTATCAGGTTCCTTTGGTAGGAATTCATGTTTAACAACATCTTTCACCTCTCTAAACACCACATATTGGCTTTACACAACCTCCCTTTTTTCTGGGTTCCAAAGCTTGTAACCTTTTAAACCATACTTATATCCAATAAAGATGCACCTTTCAGATTTATTATCCAACTTGGTCTTTTTCTCCTTTGGAACATGTACATATGCATCCCATCCGAATACCCTCAGATGTGAAAGAGAGGGTTTCTTACCTGTCCATACCTCATGTGGAGTCTTATTATCCAACACTGATGTAGGTGATATGTTAACCAGGTAACATGCAGTCTCCACTGTCTCTGCCCATAATTCTTGTCCTAACCCAGTACCAATGAGCATGCTTCTTTACTTTTCCATCAGGATTATGTTGATTCTTTCTACAACTCCGTTTTGCTGAGGTGTGTATGGAGTATTCTTCTGCCGTGATATACCACACTTCTTACAGAACTCTTCAAACTCCTTCTTGTAGAACTCTCCACCATTATCTGTCCTCAGCACCTTTATCTTCTTCTCTGTTTGGTTTTCCACTGCCTCTGCCCATAATTCAGATTTCTTCGTCAAGAAATATATCCATGTAATATTCCTTGAGAATTCATCTATAAATGAAACATAGTACAAAAACTTACCCAGTGATGGAACCGACACAGGTCCAAACACATCACTATGCACAAGCTCTAATATCTTGTTCTCCCTCTTAGCACCAGAAGGAAAACTCACCCGATTCTGTTTCCCATATACACAATTTTCACATAAATTGAAATCTAGAGAGGAATTAGACATACATTCTACCATACATCACCATGCAATATTCGAAGGCCCTTCTCTCCAGTATGTCCAAGCCTTTGATGCCATAACATGGTTTTTTCTCCAGAGACCGCTAGGCTTTCTGCTCCACTTTTAGGAACCACAAATCTGTTTCACCCATCAATAACAGTGCTACCTAGAATCTTGTACAAAGTTCCAATCCAAACTCCCTGCATTAATACCAGTTCTCCCCAAACAATCTTGCAGGTATCTTTCTAGAATATTTCTTTTACACTTGCATCATCCATCTTTCTTACATAAATTAGATTTCTAGCCAATGAAGGAATATGTAGAACACTAGGAAGTGTTCTAATCCTTCCACCTTGCAGCTTTAGCTTGAATTTTCCTCGTCTGATGATTCTAGCCTTCCCATCATCCCCTAGGAAGACATCACCAACATCATACTTCTCATACTCGCAGAACCACTCCCTATGGGGAGTGAAGTGAAAGGATGCACTTGAGTCAATCAAACATTCCTCATGATCTACATATGTATTTGAAGAAGAAGCCAAATACACATATCCACATTCATTTGAGGTGGTTTTCACCTCTGTAAAAGGAGCATCATCAGATCCCTTTACTTTCTCAGGAGATTTAGATCTACAGTCCCTTTTGAAGTGACCTTCCTTTCCACATTTCCAGCACACCTTTACAGGATTTCCTAGAGATTTAGATCTCCCACTCGAAAAATTATTTTTGTTTCTGTTCTGGGACCTTCCTCGTATAGATAAGGAATCTCCATTCTGGCCCTCCATATTTTTCCATCTCATTTCCTTCGATAGAAAGGCTGAGACAATTTTATCAAAATTCAAGGTAGTTGTATTGCTACCTATTGCAATAACCAAACTATCCCACGAATCTGATAGAGAACACAAAAAATTGATGCACTTATCTTCATATGAGATTTTAATATCAACAAATGACAAATGACTTACCACAATATTGAAGCCATTTAGATGCTTTGTCACCGAGTCTCCATCCTTCATCCTCGGGTTGTACAACTTTTTCTGCAGGAACAATTTATTCACCAGAGACTTAGATTGGTACAAAGTCCTAACTTGACCCACAAAATCATCGCCGTAGCTTCCCCAGATACATTAAAAAATACTAAATCTAAGATACCCAACCGTATTGTTCTCTTTTCTTTCCGATCCAACTTCACCAGCCTTCATCTAACATTGACGTTGGTTTAGTACCCAGATCTATCACGATCCATTGATATATATCCACCAATAGATCCTCCATCTTGAGCTTCCACAAATCAAAACTCTGACCATTAAATTTCTTGATCTCTATCTTTCCAGTGCTCACCATATTCTTTCACTGCAAGAATTGATCCTGTAGATCTCCCACTGAACAGGGTCTACCACACGCCTGAGAAAAAAACCCCTCAACAACAAAGGCGTCCCCTTGAAGTTGAAACAACTTTGATACCAAATGTAGGTTTTAACCCTGCAAAGAAATTATCTTCAAAATAATACTTAAAAACATAAAATAAAAAATAGCGAGAGCACAAAACGTAAAACAAATATACACAAATATTTTCCCCTAGATCCCAAACCGAGACTACCAGCTTGATTTTTCATTATATTTCTTTTAGTGTTACAACACATATATATACATGTCGAAGAATTCATAAACCCCAATCCATTAAACCTAGACTATAACATAACCATAGTTCCCTTTACTAGATCTAGAAAATTCCATGAGCACAAAACCATCATGCCCAAAACCATGTGAAAACCCATGCACAAAACCATAGGTGGGTTTGCCAACCTAAAATTCTAATTGTGGAAAGAATATATCACACACCCAACAATGCAAGTACATGGAATATAACACACACCCAACAATGCAAGTACATGGCATGTATGAGAAAAAATGTGTACTCTACATAGCAACAATATATTGACAATATATCTCATGAAAAACATGTGTCAACCTCTCCAAATCACCAACCATAGACCAAGCTCTCATTAACAACAATCAACTACTTATAACAATGCATAGTGGCCCAACACAAGGAATATATTAGTAGCATTATGAAACCTTGTTTTAACATGAAACTCCTCATAGCAGCAATATAAATAACCAAAAACATATATCATCCCTCAATAGCAATACATTGCAACAAAAATAACCATCATAAGGAGCATGAATTTCTACAATATAAACTATAATGGCAGTAGAAATATGCACATAATGATGTGGTGGTAGCTACAATACATATCACATCAGAAACCACACTCATAAATATAAACATCATGCACCATCATGGAAAATCATCAATATCACCATATGTAGCAACATCAACAAAATGAAAAACATCCATCATGAACCACTTTCAGATTTTTTCCATATAGGCTACAAATATCTAACAAAAGAATTATGCAAGCAACTATAACCATACACTACCATCACACTAATATCTATAGGAACATCACATGCATAATATCATAAAACCACGATGCATATCAACTCATGTAAGAAACATATAATCCATGCAGAACCACACCGCATACTCCTGCAATAGATGAAGGCTAGACAAGCACATAGCATGGAATGCATAAACAACTCCTCCAATGAACCACGATACCATAAAAACCATTGAAATATTGGAAGTATAACGTGCTCCCCCTGAACATGTGCCACCAAATTTTGTCAACCTTCCCTCTGGAGGTATTTTTGCTCATTATAACATAAAAAATCTTGATCACGAAATCCTTAACAAATACAACATTAATAGAAAAAATACACCATCAAAAGATAAGAATCATCTAAACCCTAGTTGCATACATAAAAAAAATTCTCAACAAAGAAATATATTCACATATACTTCACTAGTTATGGAAACACCATCAATGATTCTACAAGAAAAACAAGATGCACCATATCTCCCCCCGAGGCCATGCGAACCTTCGTTTCTTCTTTCCAGTCCTTTCTGCTCCCTCTTCCTCTAAATTCTGAGTGGCTCCTCTCTTGCAAGAAAATATCTTCTCATCCTCTTATCTAGCCTCTTTTTCATGTTCTTCATTCGTTGACGGGATGGCCTTAAGAATCTAGATAGCATATAATCTTTGGCCATATGACCAAAATTTTCACATATTTAGCACTTGATATGACCAAGGAATGGATGAAAGAACTTGAACCTATTTATCTTCCTTTTATTTATCTTTCCATAAAACCCGAATTCAATAGCCTTGTGGCCAAAATCATTGCTTGAGTAGCAATAACCATAAAAATGACCATTATACCTGATTTTGGTTGAACTTCGTGAAGTGGCCTATCTTTATTGCTTGTTTGCTTGATAAGATCTTCTATACCATTGCTTCTCTCACTGCATGGATCTACAATTTGCTGCAATGTTTCCTGGCTTATGGTAGTTGAAGCATCTCACAGGTGAAAATGATCTCGATTTTTTTCTTGGAATAACCTTGGGCTTCTCTTCCTTGAGCTCCTTATTTGATTGATGGTTGTGTTTATGGCTCTCCTTCTTGCTGCTTTTTCAACTACGTCTATCATCAGTTTTACTTGTATACGAAATTAAACTAGTTTCTCCTTTGCGCATGCTGAAATATGGCTTGATAGAAGAGGAAGTGGCTTTCTCCTCTAAATCACTGCTTAGTGAAACCACTTCTTCTTCCAATCTGTCACATTCCTCCTCCTTTTCTCTATATTTCTTTCTCATTTCTTCGTCAATATTATCTTCCTCCTCAAGCTGAATTTTCAACCCATTGATCTCTTTTCTTAATCCATTCTTATTCTCATCAGAAATATGCAAAGTTATTTTATGATCCTTACATGCAGAGGTTAGTCTATCCACTTTAGTATCTAATTATTTTATTACAACCATTGCCGATTTGTATTCATCCTTAATAAGAGTAACATCCATCTCATCTCCACTATGTAGCTCAATAGAATCATCATAATCATAATTAAAAAGTTCTTTCAAAATATTACCTTATGACACAACTGTTTTGGCTAAGATTATGGATTTTTTTACTTCATTTGCAATGGACTAATTCTTTTCCTTCTCCAAACCCTTTGTATTTTGAGACATCCTCTTCTTGCTTTTGTCCATGATCCACGATCTACCCTCCAAGTCATCAAGATTTAATGAAGAGAACCGTCTATGATACCAATTGTTGGAAACTAGATCACTACTAAGGGGTGGGGTTGAATCGATATTGATGGATTTTATATAAATTTTAAACTTTTTACTGTAATATCAACTATCCATGCACATTCACAACATTAACTTAACTAAAAATTAAATTAGAAATAAAATAAAAGCATAATAATCATGAGAAACATAAACACAAGCATGAACACAAAAAAACACAAGTATTTCTGGTGGAAACGCTTTCAGGAGAAAACCACCCTACTTTTGTTGTGCTGCTCAATTATTCTAGTAATCTGCTGAAGAAATTCTACATAGTTTAGCTTACAACCATAAGTTGGAAGACTTGGCTTCTTTCCTAGTATGTTCGAGCCTATGAGTTATGAAATCCATTTCTCTCATGGATGTACAGAAATTTATCCATTGGAAGCCCCCATGATCAATGATCCTCACCCAAACCCCATTGGACTATCCAACTCCTATTGGATGGAGTAATCCGTTCCTTCTACTGAATCCTCTGAATCACTGTCTACTAAGAAGCCTCCGTGCATTCACTTATTCCATGCGAACCACTTTCCATATATTTTCAAACCGAGTTCTCAATTTTCTCAACATGAGCAACCCAACAACACCATCGTTCAACAACATAAAATATGAATAAAAAATCTGCCTGGAGGAAGGAAATTATTCTCTTCTTCTCACATCAAAATTTTTTCTCTCAAACACAACATAAGATGCCAATTCTTCTCCTATATAAATACCGAAAATTGAAACACAAAACTATGAAATTATCCTCAAATCGATCTCTGATCTGCATACAAAACTCTAATGTAAATATGAAAAATTGTCCGAGCAACTGTTCCAATATCTTATCACTCTCAATTCAATCTCAGTGGCATGCTCTAACATTCTCAAGAAGACCAACCAACCAACAACACTATTTTTTTTCATATAAGTAAAAGCCAAAATATCCTCAAAAATTCTCCAAGTGAATACCACAGGAAAATACCATGGTTATGCAAATACCTAGGAAACCTGTACCATGGTAATATCCAAACCAATACCATGGGCTAATACCTTGGTTATGTCAATACTAAGGACCCCTGCACCATAGTAATATCCAAACCAATACCACAGGAAAATACCTTGGTTATGTCAATACCAAGGGCACCTTTACCATCGTAATCTCTAAACAAATACCACAGAAAAATACCATGGTTATGTCAATACCAAGGACTCCTGTACCATGGTAATCTCCAAAACAATACCATGAGAAAATACCATGGTTATGTCAATACCAAGACTATCTTCATCAAGGTAATATCACGTGCCAACCTATTCCACACACATATACCAATACCATGGTAATGCTAATACCAAGAATACATATACCATGGTAATACCAATACCAAGTGCTAACCTGATCCACACAAACATTCAAATACCATGCTTTTACAAACACCTGAAACCAATCATAAAAAATTTCTCATGTGTAAAAGTATCCATATATAATCACACCATCTGCACATAAGCGAATCAGCAACACACTTTAGCCACTTGCAACATAATCATCTGCAATACATGCTCAGGTTGACATCAATGCCAACCATCAATCACTACAACATAACATCAATTCCAATAGATCCACCACTCGATACGTATAAAGACGGGCTAGGGATAAATCCTCCAATCCCCAAATTTCCAAAAGTTTCACTAAAAATCTCAAAAGTATAAAAGGTCATTCCCAAAATTATAAAAATTCCATTAAGATCCCAAGCCAATTTTAGAGGATTGAAGTTGAATATCAAATAGAACATAAAATATACCACAATACTTTTGAAGACTTAGAAATGTTCTCCAACTTATGGAGATATCTCAAACATTTCCTTCAACATGACATCTCCAAAACAAAAATAAAATAAAATGGTTAATGGTAATATCTTATCAACTTCACCCAACTGAGATGAGATTACTCTCATTCCTTTGAGTTGTAAACTACCAACATCATATTGTCCACTTCAACTCTTACAAATAGAGGGACTGACATTTTGAATTACCTCTAGAGGAAGTAAGGTATCCCATCACTAAATAACTATCAAGTCTTCTAATTCAAAATATGGATATAGCCATAACTATTTCCTCCCATAGCTATTTTGGTAAAATATATTCACATAAAAAATATATAAATATCCTCATATCTCAACTCAACTCATACATTCACCTTACTAAATCACACATCCCATATTAAGCACAAATAACTAATGTAAGAGAAAATCTTTATAGATAACATTATGTAATAAACAAATTTACAACTATTAATCAAAAAATATATACCACAAATTTCAGTTGATCATTAAAATCATACCCAGAAAGCAACATAATAAGAATCGTGAAACATTGAACAAATATTTCATTTCATTAACATAGAAATAAATGTACTTATTTAATTCATTTAAACTTGCTAGACACTGGATAAGGGAGAGTTACTCTCCACCCAACCATAGGTATAAATACACTGCATATTTCTTGTGGTTGACCACCCTCAAGCCAGTTCTGATGCCTTAAGAGAAATATTCTCTGAGGGTCCTATATATTTCAGATTAGGGTAGAGGACGTGAAGGCCACTCTTCTTCACATAGGGATTCTATTTTTAATTACTAATTCTAGGCCTATTATCACAAAAAAGTATGGACACCATGGGCCTGCACAAAAAAAAGGGATCCTTTCACTAATCTAGCAATCCATTAATAATTCTCTTTTCTTGGTACCTTATGTGCTTGAATAAGACAAAAAAAAAAATCCTTCTATCCCTCTAACTGAGGTTGAAGGATTCCTCACTGATTTCCTTAACCAATTTAACTAAAATCACATCTTCATACAAGTTTTTTGTGATTGAATGGGTTCTTTATAACCCTCTTTTCAGAGTCACACTCATAGGCTCACATGCGGTTTAGTTTCTTCTCATGAATTCCATTGGTTCACTGACATACATTCTATGGCCTTACCACACTACTCTTGAATTCCTTAACTTCTCTCTCTTCAATTCTATTGTTTCTCTTCCTCTCTATCTATTTGTTTGTATGTATCATGGACTACCCAATGATGAGAATTTTGGGTCCCTCCTTGGATTTTGTGGTCAACCAGAAGTCTACAGAATGGGTATTTAGTCCATACTCCTAGAGCAGTTCGATACCATTCCCCCCATTCTTCTAATAGCCATTAACAATTGGGTACTTCAACTATCTAATCATACATATGAACAATTGATATAGGAAAAATAAAAAACTTCTAAAATCATGCTTACAACTTCCTCTTAGGCATTGGGATCCATGTTTGGAGCTCTCTTATTCAACTTTAAAAACATATTAAATAAGAGTTAAAATTTGCGTCAAATGAATTCTTTCAAAGTACCAATGTTGTTCATTCAAACATTATCAATATTAGTTACGTATTACAAATCTTAGGGTTTAAAAAAGGGTGTTATAACTTATATGTACTATGTATGGGATTTTTTGTTACTACATAGAAAGATAAGAAACTGATAAGGGTTGGTAGAGCATTATGTGATAGGAAATCAATATGCAACCTCAGATGGTTAGGATAAAAGGTTGGTTAGAGAAGATGTAGCCAGAGGTTGATTGTAGCATGTGAGGTGTTTTATGAAAAGGATGGCTAAAGGGAGTATGTTCCAACCATTGGAAATGAGAGAAAGTTTATTGGGTGGGGCGACTTCTAGGTTATATTTGAGAGATTAAATTAAAAGAAAAGTACACAAAAATGCTCCCTATGATATTTAAAAATAGTTACAAGGAGAGGAAGGGGCCTAATGCAATGATGAAACAAATTTCAAATGTGGTTGGGGGATATAACCAATTGGAATCCAAATAGAAGGGGAATATAACCAAATTTGTAGCTACAGTTTCCCAAAACAATGAATATAGTGTAGATAGAAACCTAAATTAACCAATTGAAAGTACTTACTTTATTACATGTGATTTGAAAATCTAGTCCTTAGGATGAACAAGAAATCATTTGTGGAATAACATATTTAATTATCTCATAGTAGTGTGTTGGGGGTGGGGGGGTGGGGGGAGGGTCTATTGGTAATGTCCAATGAAGTGTGACATCAATTTCCATAATCCCCAAGCATATGACATGCTAAGGTTACCTTCTATCTTCACCATCTATCTAATTTGAGAAAATTATAGTGTAGGTGGTTGGAAGCTATTAATCATTATAACTATGGATGATAGGGTACCACCCCATCTAAGGTATAATATAAGATCTCTGGAAATCGAAAACATTTTGAATTTTAAGAACAAATACATTTTGAAGTTTCTTGAACTCTCATGACTTACATAATATGATACAGATTAAATAGATACATACTTCTAATAACTATGGTACATTGCAGGGTCATTTCCCTCCTTTTTATGCCATGCGATGTGATGGAATCTTCCTCAATCATACTAGTGATATGTATGTGTTCTTTTTTCAAAAATGAATAAATAATAAATATTTTATATTTTTAACTAAATTTATAATACTTTATTAAAACACAAACCAATATATATTTTTTTAAATGACTTTGGAAAAAAAATTAAATATATAAAATCTTCTTTGTTAACTAAATTTCTAACTATTTTTTTCAATAATAAATCTGAACATGAAGTATCTAAATAACCTACACATTTTTTTTTTGGAATAGGGTGGAGTGGATTGGGAGTGTTTCTTATGATTATAACATACTATGTGTCCAGGATTCTTGTGATGTGAGGGGATTCTATTTAACAGGTTTATTTTTAAAATTTGGACAAATATTTTTTTTCCAAGAAAAAAAGTTGTAATTTTATTTATTGAGAAATAAAATTATATTTAAAGATGTTTTAACTATTCTAAACTATATTTATAAATGTTTTAACTATTCTTGTGGCTGATAATAGCCCAAAAATTAGTCGAATATTACAATAAATTTATTATCTAATTATCTAAGCCTAACAAGTAGTTCATCAATACAAAATTCTTTTGTGCTTCATCATAATTTTAGTGATGTCCCATGAGTACATGAGATGAAAGATCCATTAAAAACACCTATAAATTATGAGTGTTTAGAGACCTAAAGGAGTTGTTTTATATATACAAAAGAAGAAAAAAATATTCTCTTAATGTCAAGTATTCCTATTATCTCAATCTGCAAGAAAGAGTAACATGATCTAGTTATTCCGAAGGGTCAAGAAAATATTCTATGAACTAACCTTCTTTGTGTTCTACAATTTTCTAGATGCTTTGGCGCATTTATAGTCCATCATTTGAGAGGGTGTCTATTTCAATGTTTCTTGACATGTAATGTGTTCAAATGAGATGTAAGAGAAGGATATTAGTTGATGCATGATTTGTTGAAATATAGGAAGAAGAGTGTAGTTCCTCAAAATATATTTTATTTTTATCTAGTTAATGACCACTTGTAAAACCTCGTAGATATGGATTTGATATATTTTATGAGGGAAAGAAAGACGAAGAAATATTTTAGGAGAACAGAGTTTTGCAATTTTTTATTTTATTTTATTTTATTTTTTATTTTTGTTCTGGTGTAATATTGCATGAGAATTTAATGAAAAGGATTTTATTCAAGTAGATGACTCCTCTCGTCCCTCCCATAGAGGATAGAAATTTATTGTACCATAGAAAAAATCCCATTGGCAGTCCTTCAGAATCAAAGTGTCCAATGTACAAAAGCGAGTGGTTTCCAGATGGGTGCAAACATAATATTTTGTAGAGTGTTGTGGCCAGAACAACCCTTATAATTTTTCAAACTTATTTTGGGGACCCTTTATGTAAATTTTGGTCATAACACTTCTTTAATTCTTTGATTTTGTAAATTTTGTGGGATTTTCAATTTTCTCGGATTTTTTTTTGACTTCTTTATTGTGCGCGTTTCATCGCCAACTTTCCAATGATTGATATTTCACGCAAATCCATAACACAATTTGAAAATTAGATTTAGTTAAAGTTTGGTTGAATTTCACAACCTAAACTTAAATATAAAAAAATATATATATATTCTACTTTTCTTTTTCAAATTTAATTATATAAATATAATTAGTTAACTAATTTATTTAATCAATTTAAATTAAATAAATAAATCATAATTAATTTATAAATAATATTGTTCTATTAAACTTATATATTATATATTAAGTAATTAATAAAAAACATATACTAAAATTATATTAAAGTTATATATATCTTAAAACCTAGAGGTTTAACTCTTTCAACATTTCAGATCTCCCACGATCCCAACCCCTAAAATGACATAGTGGGAGACACTAAAAAATTATAGTGAGGACTTTTATTATAATGGGTAAAATGGAAAGATATGAAATGGGGAAGGCCCACACGCCACTATGGCCCTCCACCCACTCCTCATTAAATCCATCACCTCTATTTTAAACTCATATACAACCATGCACTCTTCCTTTTAACCATATTCCTAGCTTTAAAATGTTCTCTTCTATGGTTAGTTTTTATATTATAAATATTTTATTTATTGTAGCTCACACACAACTATGCACTCCTCCTTTTATCCATATATCTAGTTTTAAAATGTTCCCTTTTATGGTTAGTTTTTATAATATAAATACTTTATTTATTTATTAATTATTATTTGTGTATTATTTATTTAAAATTTAATTAAATATTCTATCAATATTTTAATATTATTAAAAAATCATAAAATTTTTATTAGAACAAAATTTTATAAAATTGTCGAGAATTTTTGTTAAATTATTATTATGCATTTTTTAGCATGCAACCAATTATAGCACCTAGATTTTGGATGACACTAATTTGAGCTTTATTTAACCAAATGAGGCTCGGGATGACTTGTTGGAAATTTAAAATTATTGAGAATAATATGGAATCATTAAATCAAATTAATATGAACATTTAATATGCCAAAAAACAAGCAAAAGTTGGAGCTCCGAATTTGCAACTAAAAATATTTTTTTTGAGTTTGTTTTGAAATAATTTTCATTGGCTCAAAACCTCTTACTGTTGGAAATTTATTTAAGATGATCATTTTTTCTAGATAAATCTCCATAAAGAGCAATGCAAAACACAAATTTCTTTTTTATTTTATTCATTATTTTTAATTTCAAATTGAGAAATTTATTGTGACAATTTTCATATTTTGATTTGTAATTGATTGTTGGCACAAAGTTGTTGCAAGGAGATGAAGCCAAGGATTTGGAGCAATATGATTGATCCATCAGAGAAGAAATGAGAGGATTTTCAACCCCAAAAAGGATAGATCTAAACTACCTTCAACAACTCTCCTTTTTGGAGATTCTTTTTGTAAATTATAAATAATAATTTAGAGAATGAGGAAAGGGTTCCTCTTTTCTGCAAGTTAGAGGCACTTTGCACTTTTGTGAGGAGAATTGTTACTGCGGATAGGGGGGAATACTCAAATATGAGTGTTTGGGGGTTTTATTTCCAAGATTCAATCCTTGTATTTGAGGTATAACTTGTACTATTGTGACTCTTTTCTCATGTAGCAGAGCTCATAGTCTTCGAAATATTGTTGAGAAGATCAATTGTAAAACATAGCAAGGGTTTTAGGTTCTATTTGTATTCAAATAATTTTATTTGTTAATGCAAATTTAATACTTTTCATTGGCAAATTTATGTTAATTGTTTCATATTTTACACTTCTATTAGATATGAAAATGGTTGTTTATTAGATCAACTATTTAATCTTCTAATTGCATTGATCTGTTATTCATTTCTTAGTTTTCTCTTGTGTTTTAATCAAGTTTCTGAGTAAATATTTAATCATAAAATGCCATTGGAATTCAATGAACTATTTCCTAGTTTTGATGGCCAATCATTCATTGTTTTAAATATATAAAACAAAACATGTATGGCACTGGAAATATCAACAATTAGAAATTTTTCTTCAAACTGATATTTATCATAAAACATATGTTAAATCCCCAGTATTTTAAATCACTTTACTCTTGATTTAGATAAGATGTATATCTTGTCTTAATCAAGATAGGATAGATTAAATTTCTTTTCTATTTCTTGCATTTAGAATTGAATTGCAGTTAGAATTAATTCCTTACATTTTAGAAGTCTCCTTCCATGAGAGCGAGCTTTAATGTGGCTTTGTTGAACCCTTCTTTCAAATTAAGGGTTGCCTTCTTGCAAGCATGCAATAAGAAGGTAAGTTTGATTTACTCTCACGTGTATATTTAATTGAAAATATCACAAGTCAACAGGGGTATGAGGGGTAACTGGACCCATTAGAACTAGTTAGAACAACTACACCAAATGGAAAAGAGTCTGACCTGGGGCTCTAACCAGGTGCTCTATCTAATGTTGATGAGGTAATTTTTGGCCACCAACATTTTTGGTGCTAGAAGGAGGACCATTGATGAGTAGTCTTTTTTTAAGTATTCCATTTTTAAAATTTTATCTATTTATAATGACTCCTTCTAAAATTCCTATTCATTATTTCTTCACTAGACTTCCACTTGCCACCACTCCAATTAAGGTAGTAAAACTTCTATAAAAACAAAGTTTAATGGTAAGAATAATTCTTATGCTTTTGATCATGTTATTCAATTTTATTTAAATTGTAATAATTATGATATTGAAGAAGGTGTGACGTGCAATATGTTCACTCGTATCTTAACAGACTTAGCCAAAGATTGGTGTTGATCATTTCCATTTGCCTCTATATACAATTGGGATGAGATTACAAAAATATTCCTTCATGTTTTTCAGGATTACAATTATGAAAAGGTTTGTGATCAACTTGAGGCACTTCATATATTTGAAGGTGAGTCTTTGGATAATTTCCTTATTATATTTAGATTAATTTGTTTACAGTTTCAATCTAAAGACTTACCTTCCGAGTTTTAGTTAATAGGATGGTTTAAAATTTTGGTTTCTCTTCTTTGTATTTCTACTAATTATGAAGGGCCAGAAGATATGACATTTTAAACCTTATTCACTACTGTTGAAGAATCAATTTCCCAAAAATGTCAATGCTAACCTAATTCAAACAAAATATTCAGAGGCTACTTATGAACCATTTCAGGAGGAAAAAAATGTTGTTGAAATAAGTAACATTGATCTTAAAACTGTTGTTTTAATAAATCAACTTCTCTTAATCAAAATAATTTTGTTGTTCCAAATCACGCTACTTTTGTTGAAGATGAAAATTAACAAGCCGCAAAATAAACTAGCATTAAACAACAAGAAAATCAACAGTAACAAATGAAAATTGAAAATTACAATAAGTTTTCTACGACAAATAATCTTGAATTTTCTCATGCTGAAATTGATGATTAATCAAAAATTCTGGAGCATTCAAGCATTGATATTAAAGAAAGTATGGTAAGCCAAATACATAATCATGAATCTAAAATTTTTATTATGAAAAATGAGCAAACTTCTCTAAGTAGAGAATTTTTCAGGTACATATCTTCAACTAGTCATTTCTCCCTCTATCTTGATCTTTTTAATGACAATATTTCATTTTCTAATTAGTAGGAAATTCATATGTATACAAATGTAATTTTAGAAAATGGAGGGGTTGAAATATCTCCAAAAAACAATGAATTATGAATTATTGATCAGGAAGAAGAATTTTTCAATGAGCATATCTTCAATCAAGTTGAAAATTGCCATGCTTCTGAATTCAACCATTCTTCTTGTTCTAATATATCTTATGAAAAGGAGGATAATGCTAATGAGCATTGAGAAGTAATTTATGATCAGCCAAACATAGAGGATATTGATTTATATTAACCTTAATTAAATCCTTGTGTTCAAAGTCAATCCATATTTGAAGATGAAGAAAACCTCAATTCAAAAATTGTTCCAGTATATTCTCATTTTCAAACATCTATTCATTTTAATGATTTCAGTTTTCAAGAATCCATCCAAATTTATGATTCTTATGATTATCAATTTCTCATGCTTGTTCACAGCTGTGAGCCTCTTCCACTTCCAGAAGTAGATGCGAGTAAAAGTTTCAACTATATTATCTTGGTTAACACTTGTGAAAATGATTTTTTTTGTGAAAAAATCCCAACTATCTCAGTAACATTATTCACAATATTAGTGTAAATAATGATGTAATTTCACTTTTTTCTTGGTTCATTTCTATTTTTTATTCAACTTTTATATTTCTTCCTTTTAATAATTTTCAACATTCAACACTCATCGAGTGTACTAATAGGAAAACGTGACAAATCAATTCCAGGGTTTTCATCAGGAACCTCAAAAGTTTCTAATCCTTCAGTTATATCTGATTTTCATATCATACCAACTCATTCCTTTTATTCAAATGAATATTTAAAAAACCTTAGCACTTGAAGGTGTACTAAATAAATTTTTCCAGCTATCTAATCTGTTCCAAAATCTTTTGAAATATTCATTGAATTTCCATTCACAATTCATTGATGCATTTTAAAGTTGTATGGAAATCTTACTTATATAGAAGAATTTTAATATTCTACCTTATGTACCAGCTAAAATATTAAAGGAAATATTATTCAAATCTCTCTTATTATCCTCTCTTCCTTGGTGTCTTTTCCAATCTATAACAGAGACCCACCCTGATTTTTCAGATCTAATTGGAACATGTTTAGGGGACTCTTTTCAAGGAAGGAATTTTGCCAATAAATTTATTTTGATGAATTTATTAGATGCAAATGTACATACTAGGATTAACATTTATTTAGCAATAATTTTATTCACCTTAATGATTTTTTGATATTTTCATTTGTGCAGAAATAAAACTAATGGAATGGCTTCACTAGAAGTATGATTTTAATTAATTTTTAATTTTACCAGTTAGATTAGGATTAGGAGTATTAATTTAATCTAGATTTCAGTTTCTTTTGTTTTTTCTTTTAGTAATGTAGTTAGAATAATAAGTGAGCAGCCAGCCTCTTGATTTTTTCTAGAGAAAAATGATTTAACATTATTCTAATAAATTTTTCTCATGATCATGTTTAGAGAAGTATTCACACATCCATCATAATTTTACATTTTTGAAAATATGTGCTCTATACAAGTTCTTTACTTTATATTTTGTTTGATTTGTAAATTTACAAGATGAGTCATGATCACATTTTGCTTCTTTTATTGATGCAGTTGTAATATAATGCATGGCTCTGGCTTTTCCTATCATTCCATGCAGCTTTGGTTTCTAAATTTTATAATGCTTAATCAAATAAATATTCTCTAAGGCAAAGGAAAATCACAAATAATTCTACAACAGTTTCATAAATACCTCTTCCCATTCCATGCCCTTGTTTTTTTTTATTTTAAATTTTGCATTTGATAAAGTTGTGTTGAGTCAAATATTTTCACCACAGTGCTCATCCAGTATCTTTTATTTTGGTTGCATTCTTTTTATTTTCCCCTGTGATTCAATGCCTACACAACCATTCAATAATCATGATATATGCACATGTGCCACCTTTTTTCTTACACTCTCCGTGTTTATTGGGCATTTATTCCTCAAATTTCACATGATCCCGGAACCTCATCGTCCCGGTTATCCTTTAAATTTATCCTTTTTTATCTTCCAAATTTTACTTTCTGGGCTAACTTAAGCATACGATGTGGGTCCATATCGACATGGATTCTCCTCATAGTCGCTCTATTGAATTTATCTTGGTCCACATGCCACATCTTCCTGCTTTATTTTTTCCCCGAAAATATCTTATGAAGCCTCTTCTATTTATTCCTGGATTTCATCCTTTTGGGATGACATGAACAAAAGGGACCATTTTATTCATTCCATTCTCCTTGCATTCATTACAAATCTCATGGCTTACCTATTAGTATTGCATTACTCTGCTAAGCATCCTAGAGGTTTTTCTTGGAGCTTTCATGAGCTCTTCTTGTCATACTCCTCGGGGTCACCTTCTGGGGTGACATGTGCATACACTGTGGCAATACGTGGGTCCCTCATAATTCACGTGGCTTAAAACTCACCCTTCGTGCTCTTGTCACCGTCTCCTCTCCACATCATCCCAAATCTCCTTTCCCAAAGATTACCAACACTCGCTCAATTGAAAAACCTAAGACGACTTAACTGTGACAACTCTTCATCATACACCGGCCTGTGGGCCCCTATCACACTTTTTCTCTAGTGTCTTATTGGGTGCTTGTAAGCCCTGCTTTCTAAATAATCTTGGTTATCCTTCCTCAGAAATCTTAATGCACGTCCTTCTTGCTCCGTTTGGGATCCTACTCTCGGGATGACTAAGCTCACTCATGTGAAATTTACACATTATCGCTCCACTTTTTATTATGACATGCATATTCCCTTCCACATAATGCAAAATCCATCATCGCATTCATTTTTTAGCACCTCCTTTCTGGTTTTAAATCATAGGATGATGTAACCGCCCACGATGACTGCTAACACATTGCTCATTCAAATAAAATTGCGACACCCATCATGTTTGAGCAATGGCAATATTAATGTGAAAAATCGGTAAGTACATACAAAATATGCAAAGGTAATGGATCGTGGATAGTTTATATTTGATTTCGGATTCTCTTGTGATTCAATTGTATATATTACTCCACTCTAATTCGCATTATGAAAAGGCCAAGTCCTCTCCATATTTATATAAATCACTACATAGGTTGGTATTTTGGATTGATTCCATGGGATTTTATGAAAGATTTGGGTCTGATATAAAATCAGAAAAATAAAAGAGATTTAACACAACTTCAATACAAAGTGAAGTAAATCTAGCATACTTTCATTATTTTCATTTTTATCGTGAATGATTTCTATGCTTGGTTACTTGAACATGAACTATTCTTTTTCATTTTAATGCTCGCTCTAACTTAGATTCAATAAGTTCATGGCCTCAAGGATATGAAAACTTCGTTAAAATTTAACTTCTTCATACTTTTCATCTCAATTAAAAGAAGAAGTCAATTTTTTTATAGAAAAAATTGATATCTTTCAGGTAAATCATATCTAGATTCTTCAAGGTAAGTCTCATATGCTTGTTTTCATCTTTTCCTATTTTCTTTATGCTTATTTTCATTTTCTATTATTTTTTTTATTTTGATTTTAGTTTATGTTTTGTAATTTCTGATCTTAGCTCTATCTTTATAGGTATTTATTTAGTTGTGATGAAGTTTAAAGTGACATATGGGAGTATGTTTACTTTACCTTGTTTTAATTTAGTATCTTGTTCTTCATTCTTAAAAAAATAATTTCAAATAATATATTTCCTAAACAAGAGACATTTGATACACCTTCATATTTTATCCATAGCTGATCCCTAGTTGTGAGATTCCTTTTCAATAAAAAAACCTAATCAACTTCAACATGGAAAGACAATTAACAATACATCAAATTAAGTAAGTCGCATAGGCTTTCCTCTTGTTCATGTTTGTTGGGACATATTCTCATAAGTAGTCTTGTTGGAGTTACCTTTAATCATGACTTTTCATTTGTTTCTTCTTCTTAGTTTCATTTTCTTTCCTCATTTGCAAATTTTGAAGTGTGTTGATTTAATTTTTTATTTTAGGATTGGATTTCGTGATCTTTCCAAAATATATATTCGGGAATATTTCCTGCCCAAAATTAGTTGACTTACATGTGGATATGTTTACTCTATCTTCTTCAATAGAATTTCATTTATCTAAGAGTGATTTTTATCAAGTTTTCAATTTTCTCGGGCATTAACCATTTCTTATGGGGAACATTGAGATTTAATTCAAGTGGTATAATTTCACCTTTATAAAGAAATGAATGGTCTTAAATATTTACTTTGAATCCCTCCTATTGAAATATGTAACTACGTTAAGTCTTCATAAGGATATATGTAATCAGGATTTTATGTATTTGATGTAGAGAGAAAAATATAATTATTATTGCCATTCTTGAAGCATGGGTTTCATGCTCAAGGTTATTTGATTTATAGGTAAACTACCCACTGAGTGCTTCTAGGGCTTGTCTTTGTGTCAACAAGTCATAAGTTTCATTTTCATGTATGGAAGACCCTTTTGAGCATGTTACATATTGTAATTAAAATTTATTTGTGTCAAAATTTGAGTCAAAGACCCTTCAAGACCTTGTCAATGGGAAAGAAACAAGCCGACCTCATGGAGGAAATTCGTACCCCTAGAAAGTCTATATATAAAAAGGAAGTCGACCTCATTTGGAAACACACAAGCAAGTTTAATATCCTAAAGAAATAAGCTTGTAAAATGATGAAAATCAAGGATAAGAAGAAGAAGCGCAAGGTAAATTTTTTGGACCTATCTCTCTCTCTCTCTCTCTCTCTTATGTTAGGGTTTCTACAGTTACTGAGAAAGACAAAATTCTGAAGTTGCAACGAAGTTGTGAAGCTGTTAGGTCGAAATTATAAAACTACATCAATGCTATGAAGTTGTAAGGCCGAAGCTGTGAAGCTACTTCTAGGTCGAAGTTGTGAACCTACATCTAGGCCAAAGTTATGAAGTTGCATGAAGGTCGAAGATATAAATCTACTAGGTCGAAGTTGAAAAAATTATTGCTGAGAGTCAAAGTTGCTAAAGAAGTTCCTGGAAGGTCGAAGTTTGTTTCTGGAAGTTGTGTAAGGTAAAATCATCAAGAAGGAAGGTTGACTTGGTCTTAGAGGAGTCTTGGTCAAGGGTCATAGGTCATGGAATTCATCAATTGAAGTTATACAAGAAGATAAGAGTTCTTGTGGGTTTTCCTCTCAAGAGGAGAGGTTTTGGCCCTAGATAATATCCTATATCTTGTGTCCTATTGTCTCACTATCCTTTATTTTTGGTAGCTTTTCGATGATAAGAACACAATAATAGTTAATTTGAAGAAGAAGTTAATCAATATAAGTAAAAATATATCACAATCAATTATTAATTTAAGAGAAATCACCTAATCTAGCTTCCCTATATTTCTCAACACCTCTCACACCCTCCACATTTATCACCTCTACATTGGTAGATGCAGAGTAGGCTAGTGGGGTCAAACATAACTAGTAATACATCTATTCCTTTATATATAAAATCTCTAGTACCAAACCACTCTCTTCACCCAATTGCTAAAATAATTTATCTAAATATACTAATCAAAAGGGTGGAATAAAGAGAGTTGAAAGAACTTATGTGTGGGAAGTGTGTGCAAACCCACTGAGGTACCGAACATGATCACTAGTAGCTGTTCAATGCATACATGGTATCGAGACAACTTCGCTTGGGTATTAAATAAACCTTCTAGAAGCAAAGTAATGTGAGGGAAAATAGGTAATTTTATTTCTAATAGATACATACTAACCTTTAAAAATCCTTCTAGCTAACTTTACCTCCCGATTGTAGAGGAAAACTTTAAAAGTAATAATTATTCCCTATATTTGGATTCATTGTCTTAGATTGGGATTTTAAGTACTCTTATCTTTATGAATGATTCTATCTCATGTGGGATCCTTCTGAATGACAAACCGTGTGAGAAATTTTTGAAAGGTTTTATTTCGATCTTGGGTAAATTTATTCCTATTATCCTAAACCAGAGATAACTGTTCCATCCTTGTGTGCCGATAATTCTTGTGGCCACAACAACCCTCGTTATTTTTAAAACTTATTATGAGGACCCGATATGTAAATTTTGGTCATATCACTCCTTTAATGCTTTGATTTTGTTAATTTTGCGGGATTTTTAATTTCTCATATTCTTGTTTTGATTGCTTCACTGAGTGTGTTTCATCGTCAACTTTCCAATGACTAGGATTTCATGCAAATCTGTTGCATGGCTTGAAAATTAGGCTTAGTCAAAGTTTGGTTGGATTTCACTGCTTATGCTTAGATAAATAAAAAAATTATTTTAGTTTTATTTTGTAAATTTAATTAATATAAATTGTGTAAATATAATTACTTAATTAATTTAAATTATGTAAATATAATTACTTAATTAATTTAAATTATGTAAATAAAATTACTTAATTAATTTAAATTATGTAAATATAATTCCTTAATTAATTTAAATTAATTAAGTTAATTATAATTAATTTTTAAATAATATTATTTTATTAATTTAATTAATTATTTAAGTAATCTACAGAACCACCACATATGTTTCAACATTTCATACCTCCCAAGCATTAATTGTTGCAACTAGAGTCAAATTCCACTTTGGAAAACTCATATAGTTGAGATTATAATTTCATTAGATTCCTATTTTCGAGAGGACCCAAATCGACCTATAGATTGCCCCAATCGGTTAAGCAAAAGTTAAATTATGAATTATTTTATTTTTAAATGAAATGGAAGGGTTGGCCTCAACATATGTGGATTTGGTCAAAGCCCCAAGCGGTCCCTAAAAAAAGCAATAAATAGAAGCGACCTCAAGCTCATTCTCACATATTTTCTCATGAGATTTTCTTCTTGCACTCTTTGTCTTGGATCATCTTTTCTGTTTTGGTTCGCACATGATCAACATAAGAAGCTTGTGCGGGGTTCAGAATCACAGGTGAGAGGCTTGCTCTGATCTAGGGCTTATGGGCCATAGTCACAAACAAAAAATTGGTGAAATCATGCCAGAGACACGGGCACAACGTGGAAAAGTAGTGGCCAAGCTATCATATTTGCAAGCAGAGTGTGACAAGGTTGTGTCCAGGATTCAAGAACTAGATCGGGCTAATAAGGAGCAGAGCAGTTGGCACATTGTGCCCTACGAGCGGCCAAGGGAGCTTTAGCCGCGGACACATCGTGTTGAGGTCATGGATAAGGGTTTTTCTGAGCATATATGGTTTAGGTCATCTTTAGTTGCTTGCGCAATTATTCCAAACATCAGTCGCTCAGTCACAGAAGTTTTCGATCAGTCATTGATAACATCCTAGATTCAGAACTAGGATTTGGCAGTTGATATCACTTGGCTTCAGTGATCTATTGGATCCGGGTTTCTTGTTGTTATATATATGCAGATATGTATATCTGATTTATTTGTTTCCACTGCATATATATTGGGCTCATTGTACTCTCTGTAGAATTTTTTTTATGATGATCTATTGAAGAATAATATTTGAAAGGGTTTCCCCCTTGTGCGGATTTTTCCCTGGTCTTTGAAAAATTTGCTGTCTCTTATGGTTGTATTGTTGCCTTATTTATCACTACATGTATTCTTCTATCATCGGTTATAGTCTAAGATTAATTACATTTCTTATAATTGGATGCATTGTTTATGAAGAATTAATTGGGCTAAAGTAATTGATACAACATAGAACAATTTGAAAATTTAACATGGAATCAAAGCTAAGGTGAAGGACAAGCCCAAAAGAAGAAAAGCATTGAATCCCTCATTATTATTAAGTAGATATACTTGCCAAAGTCAAGATGTCTTCCTCTACCTGCAAGGAGCATGAGAAATTGGGTGATGCATCAAAATTTTCTACATGGAAAGTAAGGTTGGAGATCATAGCTAACAACAAGGATATGCTGGAATACATTCAAGGAAGGTTTCCTGAGCCTCCAGAAAATTCCTCCACTTCTATCAAGAACATATACAAGAAAGGTGAGTCCAAAGAAAATAAAATTATAACTAATGGTTTACAAGACCATTTAATTACATATTTTGGGAATTTAAGAAAGTCTAAAGACATGTATGACAAGATAGATGGCATGTATGAAATCAAAAATATGAATGGGATTATCACCTTGAAAGATAAATTGAAGGAAATGAGGATGAAAAAAGGTAAAATTTTTCACTCATACATTATGAGGATATCTCACCTTAGAGATCAACTATAGAGGGTTGGAGATAATGTGTCTAACAAAGAGCTGGTTTTTGTGACTCTTATAGGTCTCCCTCCTATTTGGGAAAACTTGATTACTAAAATCAACAACAACAACGTTCTCCCATCATTTGATAATTTTTTTGGAAAACTTACTCAAGAATAATCAAGAATGATTGTAAGAGGAAGAATTAAAAAGAATGAAGAGGGATATCCTACTACATATATCGCCCATAACAAAAGGAAGAGGTCAAAAGGAGGCCCTTCTAGAAGACCTCCTCCCCAAATATCTAAAAGAAGGAATGATAGATTTCTATCCCATATTGAATGCTATAACTACCACAAGAAAGGTCATTATGCACATAATTGTCCCGAGAAGAGAAAAAGGCCACGATACAACACCAAAAGAAACAACAATGATAAAAGAAGAAGAGACGATCAAAGGAACAACCACAACATAAGATATGAAAGGAGAATAATTTCTTTAAGCGACCGTGAAGAAGAAAATATTCCTAAAAACAAGTCAAGGCTCCCAAGTATGAAAGTAATGTATTGAATAAATCTAAATATATTCTCATTTCTACACTTACTAGTTCTTCTCCACCATATTCGTGGGATATTTGGTTGGTCGATAGTGGGGCACTCATCACTTCTCTGGATACAAATAAGTCCTCTATAATCTAGTAGAGAGGGAGACTAAATTGAAGATCATTCTTGGAGATAACTCCACTCATCTTGTAAAAGGATTTGGATCTATTAAATTTCAGTTGAATTATGGGGAATCAATATTACTACATGATGTTATGTATGTGCGAGGTCTAATGAAGAATTTGATTTCTATATCCACATTAGAATATAAAGGTATGAGGGTTGCCTTCATTAATGGAAAGGTATTAACTTGGCCTGCTGATTCACATATGAAAGATGCGTTCACATTAGGTATGTGATCTGAAGGACTCTATAAAGTCACAGGAAGGCCACTTCTAACATTGGTTCATAACACCAATCATCTAAGCGAATTGTGGCACTGCAGGCTGACCCATCTACACTATGATGCTCTTCTAAAATTGAAGAAACTGGTCTCAGGTATTCTCGATGTTCAATATCATCATGATGGAGTTTGTCCCAGATGCGCGAGTGGAAAGAAAACAAGGGGACCATTCCTTCCAGTAATACTAGAAAAATTTTCATCCTCCATCTCATTCATTTAGATATATGTGGTCTGAAGCCTGTGCATTCTATTGGTGGTCATCTCTACTACATCACCTTCATTAACGATTTCTTAAGAAAGACATGGTTGTACTGCCTCAATCACAAGGATGAAGCCTTTGAAAAATTCTAATAATTCAAAGCTTTGATCAAAAATCAATCAGGGAAAAGAATCAAAGTTTTTAGGTTCGACAATGGAGGAGAATACATGTCAAAAGAATTCATAACATTCTGCAAGAAATAATGGATCAATAAGCAATATTGTGCCTTATACATCTGAATAGAATGGTTTAGTTGAAAGGAAGAACCAATCTATATTGGAAGCTGCTTGTGCCATGCTTCATAGTCAAAAGGTACCAAATTTTATGTGGGCTGGAGCCACACATGCTGTTGTATATGTTCAAAATCAAGTGCCTCATCAAGCATTGAAAAACAAGACTCCCGAAGAAATATTCGTAGGTAACAAGCCCTGAATTAGCCATCTTCGTATATTTGGATGCCACATATTATTTCATGTGCCAAAGGAAAAAAGAAACAAGCTGGAAGCTATAGGAAGAAAAGGTATGTTTATGGGTTATTGTGAATACTCAAAGGCATACAAAATATATATTCCTAGTCAAAGGAAGGTCGAAATTAGCAGGGACGTAAATTTCTATGAAAATGCAGCACTTCGTAAAGCAAGAGACCTTCCTCTGCCTCCCAAGGAAGATGATGATGACAGGGATATTCTATATGGTCCTTCTATGCCCAAGTCAGATGATATTGATGTTTCCATGGAGCCTATGGATCCTTTAGATCCACCTCCCAGTGATCCTCCTTCAAAGAAAAGACCACTTTGGATTTGCGATACTCTATAGGATAATGGAAGAAGCATTCCCATTCCTAGATCCTTTAGAGAAAGGAAGGAACCATGCAGATATCAGGGATATGTAGTTGCTATGAGCACTATGATTTAAGTTGAACCATCCTCATTCGAAGAAGAAATCAAAGAACAAGTTTGGAAGGATACTATGGCCAAAGAATATGAATCTATTGTGAAAAAAAATGTATGGTATTTTGTGTTGAGACTTCATGGGAAGTTTGTTGGGACTTCAAAATAGCTATTCAATATCACATATGGAATCGATGATGACAATGAGAAATATAAAGCGATGTTAGTAGCTTGATGTTTCTCTCAGAAAGAGGGAGAATATTACGATGACATATTTTCACCTGTGGCTTGATACACAACCATCCGTTTGATAGTTTCCCTTTCTGCTAGTCAAGGATGGACCCTTCATCAGATGGATGTAAAGACCACTTCCCTTCATGGCATGTTATAGGAAGGAGTGTATGTTGAACAACCACAGGGATTTGAAGTGGAAGATCATAGAACACATGTTTGCAGGTTAAATAAATCATTGTATGTTTTGAAGCAAGCTCCCCAAGCTTGGTATGCACACATTGACAAATATTTAGTGAAATTGGGTTTCATAAGAAGAAATGATGATCCCAATCTCTATTTTAAATTTGTCCAAGGTATGCCATTGATTCTGGTTCTATATGTTGACGATCTATTCTTAACATGAAGTGAACCATTGATGATCAAATGGAAGAGGAAGTTAGCCTCTGAATTCGAGATGAAATACCTTAGTCTCATGCACTACTTTTTCAGCCTTGAGGTGTGGCAAAGGCCTGACGAGATATTTCTCTCGCAAGGAAAGAATGTAGTGAATATGCAAGAAAGGTTTGGTATGACTGAGTGCAAATCCATTAATACTCTGATGGAGATGAATTTCAAGAAGCTGTGTGGAAAAGTAGCTGGACCTGATATGGAAAACCTATCCGAGTACAGACAACTAATTGGGGCTCCGATGTTTCTTGTAAACACCTGTCCAAATATATGTTATGTAGTTAACACATTGAGTAAATTTATGACTGAGCCCCTTCATGCACATTGGATTTCTACCAAAAATGATTGAGATACTTACATGGATCGATCACACTTGGTCTAAGATATTCTACTAGAGTTATTCAAATTCATGGATACAATGATGTTGATTGGGCAGGAAATGCTATTGACAAAAATATTACATCTAGTTGTTGTTTCAGTATTGGTTATGCCATGATATCTTTGATTATCAGGAAGAAAAATTTGGAAGCATTGAGGACCATAGAAGCATAATGCGTTGATGCTATCATGAATAGTTTCAAAAGTGTGTGGCTAAGGAATCTCTTTGGTGATCGATTTGGTCAAGTCTTAGATACCACGGTGATATACTGTGACAACAAGAGCAAGATACATTTAGCAGATAATCTTATGTTTCATGAAAATTCCAAGCAAATAGAGATTCAATATCAATTTATTCATGACATGTGCAGAGAGGAGCTATTAGAATCCACCACATATCAACTGACGAGAAGATAATAAATATTATCACCAAGGCACTACTAAAAGGAAAGTTATTGGTCTTCAGAGAATAGCTTGGGTTGATGGATGTAGCCCCTTCGGATAAGGGGCAACACTGATCAAGGACACTTAGAAAACTCTTCCTACCTTGCTTGAGCTCTCAGGGTCAGGAATTCAGATAGAGGGCTCCTGGGGTTTAGGGATCTATGTACAATAGGGAACTTCCCTATATATTACCTAGGGTTGATATGTTTCTCCCTTAACATCACAGGGTCAGAATTGTTTCTCCCCTATCTGGTCTATGCAGAGTATACCCCAGTTGGCATCATACCCTCAAGCAAGACTTGTTGGGAATGTCGCTCCTTTTTTGGTGAACGAGTTGAGAGTGTACTTGGGGTGTGCAACCAAAGTCGATTATGATGTAGGTGTTCTACCATGTGACATTGAGAGTCATTTATGGGAATATCGATAGGCAACAGGATTGGGTTGATATTTCTCCCCTTTTGTGATTCTGGGTTGAGAATGGGCTCCCCGATGAGATTCCAGGGTTCGAGATGTGCTCCCATGTATGATGAATTATCATGTCACTCAATACGGGTGGAAGCTATTTCTCCCTAATTCTTCTTCTTCTAGATTTGAAAAATTATCAGCAGATGGAGTTGAGCCATGACGACACCATGATGTAAAGATCTACATGCAAAGGTTATCAAGTGGAATTCATCCTAGTTGAGAGGGAGTGTTAATTTTTGCAAGTAGAGTCAAATTACACTTTGGAAAACTCATGTGGTTGATTATAATTGCATTATATTACTCTTTTTTAGAGGACCAAAATCGACCTATAATTCACCCCAATCAGTTAAGCATAAGTTAAATTATCAATTATTTTATTTATTAATGAAATGGAATGGGTCGGCCTCAACACATGTGGATTTTGTCAAAGGCCCAAAGGGTGCCTCAAAAATCTATAAATAGAAGTGACCCCAAGCTCATTCTCACATATTTTCTCATGAGATTTTCTTCTTGCACTCTTTGTCTTGGATTGTATTTTTTGTTTTGGTTTGCACATGTTCGACGGAAGAATATCGTGCAGGGTTCAAAATCATAGGCGAGAGGCTCACTCTGATCTAGCGCTTCTGGTCCATAGACACGGACACAAAACTGGTGAAATTGGCCTAGATCCGCAAGCACATCGTGGCAAGGGAGCAACCAAGTTGCCATAGCTGGGAGCAGATCATGACAAGGTTGCGGCTAGGGTTCAGGAGCTATATCGGGCTGATAAAGAGTAGAGTCGCGAGAACAATGTGTCCTACCAGTGGCCAAGGGAGATTTAGCCGTGGGCACAACGTGTTGAGGTCACTACTAAGGGTTTTTCTGAGTAGATCTGGGTTAGGTCATCTTCATTTTCTTGCGCATTTCTTCTAGACATCAGTCACTCGGTCACATAAGTTTGTGATCAGTTATTGATAACATCCTGGATTCAGAACTAGGATCTGGCAGTTGATATCACTTGGCTTCAATGATCTATTGGATCTGGGTTTCTTGTTGTTTTATATCCACATATATGTAGATTTGATCTATTTGTTTATGTTGCATATGTATTGGGCTCATTGTACTCTTTGCTGAATTTTTTTTTATGACGATATATTGAAGAAGAAGATTTGAAAGGGTTTCCCCCTTGTGAGGTTTTTCCCCTGGTCTTGGACCAATTTTCTATCTCTTATGGTTGTGTTGTTGTCTTCTTTATCAATGCATATATTGTTATATCATCAGTTACCGTTTATGATTAATTACACTGCTTATGCTTGGATGCATTGTTCATGAAGAAGTAATTGGGCTAAAGTAATTGATACAACATAGAACAATTCGAAAATGTAACAACATGATCCCATCCCCGGGATGACGTAATAAGAAAGGCTCGAAGGATATAATGGGAGGCTTTTATTATAATGGGTGAAGTGAAAATATGTGGAGTGAGGGAGGGCCCACACTCCACTATGGTTCTCCACCCACTCCTACTTAACCCCCTCACCTTTATTGAAACTCACATACAACCATATACTCCTTCTTTTAACCGTACACCTAGTTTTAAAATGTTCTCTTTTATGGTTAGTTTTTATATTATAAATTGTTTATTTATTTATTTTTATTTGTATATTGTTTATTTTAAATATGATTAAATATTATTTTAATATTTTAATTTTATTAAAAATTCATAAGATCTTTATTAAAACAAAACATTATAAAACGACTCATATTTTTCAGTTAAATTGCCAACACTGCATTTTCAAGCATGTAACTAAGTTTAGTACCCAAAATTTGGAAGGATTTAACTTGAGATTTACTCAACCAAATAAGGCCCAGGATAGCTCATTGGAAAGATAACATCATGCAGAATAACATGGAGGTATTAAGTCAAGAAAATATGAATATTTAATATGGAAAAAAAATAGCAGAATTTGGAGATACGAATTCACAACTAAAAATGAATAATTAGTTTGTTTTGAATTAATTTTTATTGGCTCAAAACCTATTAATTATGCAAATTAATTTGAGGTGATCAGTATTGCTATAGAATTATCCATAAGGAGAAATGAAAAACATGAATCTCTTTTTATTTTATTTATTATTTTTAATTTTAAACTGGGAGATTTATTGTGACAATTTTCATATTTTGATTTTTTATTGAGTTTTTTGTTGCAAGGAGACGAATTCAAGGATTTAGAGCAATAGGATTGATCCAAAAAATAAGCAAAGAGACAATTTGCAACTCTAAAAATGATGGATTTGAGCTACTTTCAACAACTCTCCTTTTTGGATATTGTTTTTGTAAATTATAGTTAATAATTTGGAGAATGAGGAAATGGTTCCTCTTTTATGCAAATAAAAGTATCTTTGCACTTCTATGAGGAGAATTCTTGTTGTAGGTAGAGGGGAATACTCAAATATGAATGTTGGGGGTTTTCTTTTCAAGATTCAATCTTTTTATTTGAGGCAATTCTTGTACTATTGAAACTCTTTTCTCCAATGACATAACTCATAGTCTTGGAAAGATAATTGAGGAGATCCATTGTAAACAGAGCAAGGGTTTCAGGTTTTCTTTGTATTCAAATACTTTTATTTGTTAATGAAAATTTAATTATTTCAATGATATATCTATGTTAATTGTTTCATATTTTTCACTTCTGTTAGATATGAAAATGGTTGTTTATTAGATCAATTATCTGATCTTAGAATTAAATTGATTTGTTATTGATTTCTCAGTTTTCTCTTAAGATTTAATTAAGTTTCTGAGTAACTATTTTCTCGGAAATTTGTTAATAAAATAGCTTTAATTTCCTTTGGAATTGAGTGAACTATTTCCTAGTTTTGATGGCTAATCATTCATTATTTTAAATCTATAAATCATAACATGTATGACACTTATACTATTAGTTGTTAGAACTTATTCAGTTGCATAGTATTTATCATACAACACATGTTAAATCCCCAGTCTTTTAAATCACTTTTCTCTTGATTTGGATAAGATCTATATCTTGTCTTAATCAAGATATGATAGATTATTATTATTTTTTGTTGCTTGAATTTTAGAATAGAATTTCACTTAGAATTAATTACTTACATAAGTTAGAAGTCTCCTTCCACAAGGGAAAATTTTAAGGATGGAAGTGTATCTTAATGTTTATAAACCTAGTCAAATCTTACTAGTCCCTAATATGCAAATTGTAAAATTTTTGGTGATATTTTGTAGAAATATTTAGATTTCCAATGATTTGATATTAGTTGAGATAATATTTTGGCGATTTTAAAGGTAAAATAATGGTGTACTATAAAATTTTGGCGAATCATTTTTGAAAAAAAAATGGAAATTGACGATTTTTTTTTGGAAAAAGCATGGAAAATCAGCACACCTGTGAATATTAGCCCCTAAAATTTTTCCTCCCTTCCGTAGAAGAAAGGTTTAGTGTGGCTTGGCTGAGCCCTTGTTTCAGCTTAAGGGTTTCCTTATTGCAAGCATACAACAAGATTGTATGTTTGATTTACTCTCCTATTGATAGTTAATTAAAAATATCATAAGTAAGCAAGGGGAGTGAGGGGGTAACTGGACCCATTAGAACTAGTTGGAAACACTATATCAAATGAAAATGATTCTGATTTGGGACTTTGATTGGGTGGTCTCTCTAATGGTGATGGGGTCGGTTTTTGCCATCAAAATAGAGCCAAACTATTTAGAGCCAATTTAATGAAGGATTTCCGTTGATTGTTGAAGTTGTCTTGGTCCCTTTCTATCCAAATCCTCTAAGCTACAATCAAGGGTAGGCCTCTTTGTCGAGTCTTATATTTTGCAGTCAACCAAGATTTTAAGTAATCCTAAAGAACCCCCTTTCCAACTGTACGATGTTCCTTCACAACATTGTATTTTATGCCATAATACTTGTGACAAGGGGTAAGTGATGAATATATGTACATTAGATTTGAAAGATGATGTGCATAAAGGGAATCTAATTTTTCCTCTGAAAGACCTGTGTTGTATTATTTCTTAGGTTGGTGCATAGTTCCAAATAAGAATCCACATGAATAATTTTGTTTTTGAGGGTTATTTATGTAGAAAATCTACCAACGAGATTCAATCTAATCTTATAATGTACTAAAACAAGATATTGAATCCTTCCTACAATTTAAGGAAACAAAACACGACCACACAATCACATATAAGTAAGAGAAAGAAACAATAAATCACACAACACAAGATGTATCTGGGGAAAGCAACTACTTAAAACCCTAGAGAAACAATACAATGATTTCTAACTCTAGAGAAAATTCTCGCACTCTTCTGATTGTCTCACTTCGATCCTGCTCGAAACTGGCTTGCGATATAAGAAAAAATTGTCAAGTATTTAAATTTTTGCTTGCCCCTGCCTAGCCTGCCTTGCTTACAAATTCTTGGGCTAATTGAGCCCCTATTAATTAGGAAAATACCAAATAATGATTACGCAATCCTTTAAGGCCTTCTTGATGACCTCATGCATGACCTGTACAATTTTCTAACAGTACAACTGAGAGATCTCTTCCCTTTAACTTCAGTCTCAATTGGGCCTTCCTTAGAACTGACATGCAACAACTATTTATAGTGAATTATTAGTTAACTGATTGATCACTGCATGTGAATTAAATCTCATTTAATTCTTTGGACCTATCACTAGCTCATCTCTCAGTTAGAACTAGTTAAATTGATTGTAACTCAATTTATTGAGTTAACTAATTAAAACTCACAAATAAATCAACCAGGGGTCCTAAAAAGTACGAGATCCCTTTGCATGCATCCTATTATACCTATAACTCGAATTCCCTAAGCTAACTATTCTTCCTGACTCAGTTAACTAATACAAGTTGTCATGCGATGAAATTACAAATTTTCTTCAATTTAATTAAGGGAAAATTAAATCAAAGCCTCATATGGTAGCCATTTCTGGGTGCCATTTTCTAGATTTCATTTATGGTTTCCAATTTTTCTTGCTCCAAATTTTAAAACTCCCTCTCAACAAGAAAGGAATTCAATCTATCCCGAGCAGGTAACTTTGGAATGTTATGCATGCAACATTTCTCTATTGTTGTTTTCTCCTGCAACTCCTGAAACTGAATAGCTTAAAAAAAAACTGAGTCAATATAATGCATCTGTCATCAGAGACTTTGACTGCTACTAGTTACTGCACTGTCTACTAAAATCTGCACGCTACTGCTGAATCTACATATGTTCCCTCTGCACTTCTGGAAACTCTTATCTGTGCTCCAATATCTGACATATGTCACTCTAATTTATGTCTTCCTAACATCTGATTGCATCAATCTAATTAGTCCTTCCTGCTGCTGATGTATTGTGGGTTTCTTGTAGCTAGGTTTGATCCATGAGACAAGCCATCTCAATTGACGCTGCCCAAATTTCTTCTCTTGGGATTACGTCCACATGTCACCCCACCTCTCACCTGGAGGTATGGATGCATATACTCCCTCTGCCCATATGGCTCGAAATTTGCCCCTCCTAGAGGTATATTCTTGAGTGGATGCTTCCACTTGGCCTCCTCTCTGCTTCTCCAATTGTGGTTGCTCCACAACCTTCTGAGACTTCTTCTGAGGCTGCATGTTGAGAGGCTCCCTCTCAATCACCAAGTCACTAACCTTTGCATTACCCCTCAAATATTTTCATGCATCCTCTACCTTGAGAGCATACAAGTTATTGACTCTTACGTCGATCTGTTTCACTTGTCCTATGGCGATGCGTCTAAGGAACACCTTTCCTTTTCTAAATATGTCATCATAACCACGGTCTTCCAATACCGCTATGGAGACAAGATTCTTCCTTAGTCCTGGAACATACAAAACATCTTTCAATCTGAGAGGGGAGCCACACTCCTTCAGAAAGGTAATTGTACCTATGTCGGTCGTGCTATACCTCCCATCATCTCCAAACTCTATGTTCTGCTGGAGGTCCTTCTCATCCAAATCACTCAAGAGATCTCTATTCCCTGTCATATGGAATGAGGCACCATTTTCTAGATACCACATGCATCCCATTATAATGCTATACATGCATTAAATGAGATTAAAATCAAGCTCAAACTGTGAAGCTAGCACTTCACCCGCTGCAACTGCATTCTCATTCTTTCTTTCCTTCTTTTGTGGACAATTGAGGCATAGTGCCCATGCTCGTGATAGTGAAAACACTTGATCTTGGACAAGTCTCTCGTGCCTTCTTCTCCTTGGGAATTATTTCCCTTGGTTTTCTTTCCTTTTTCGAACAATGCAACGTCTTCTTCTTTGTCTTTTCAATAGGTACCATCTCTGGTGCTCCGCCTTATCTCTTCTATTACTAAATCATATCACAAACACTCCTAGTCTGGTAACTTCGTCCTCCCCTTCACAGAGTCCTAGTAACTATGCCATCTCTTGGGAAGGCCTAGAAGTTCTAGGCTCACCAAATCATCTTGGGCTATTTTCACACCAACACTTCCAAGCACATCTCAACATTGAGTGAACTTCGTCAAGTATGTTGATATCGTCTCGCAATCCTCCATCTTGATATTTTTGAGCTTGCCTTTCAATGAAAACTTCCTGTGGTCACTGTTGTTATGAAACATATCCGTCAAGGTCTTCCACATGGAATATGGATTTTCCTTCCCATGGAGACTCGAGACAATATGATCTCAAACTCCCTCTAACAAGATCCTTCTCACCTTTGCTACCTTCTTCTGCCATGCATCATGAAGTTGGGAATCTGCTGCTACAGGCTTGGGAATATTAGTATCTATGAATTCATTCAACCCATTATTCTCCAACACTGCCTCTATCATGTCCTTCCATGCTATGTAATTCTAATTTCCCTCAAGAGCATATTCGAGTCTCAAGCCATTGAAATACATCTTGATCTGCTGCTGGATACTGAAGAATAAATCTACAAATTTGAACCTGTTAAAAAAACTCAATTTATTCTCTTCTATTGTGATTCCTGACACTCTCATACCATGTAGAAAATATAACAATGGGATTCAATTTTATCTTATAATGTACTAAAACAAGATACTTATTCCTTCCTACAATTTGCGGAAACAAAACACGATCATACAATCACATATAAGCAAGAGAAAGAAATTATCAATCACACAACACAAGATGTATATGGGGAAAGAAAATACTCAAAATTCCTCTATATATATATTTCATATGGCCAAGATCATGAAAAAATACAATTATTTCTCACTAGAGAAAATTCACACACTCCGCTGACTGTCTCACTTCGATCTTGCTCGAAATTGGCTTACGATATAAGAAAACACAACCAAGTATTTAACCTTTTGCTTGCCAGTGCCTATCTTGCCTTTCTTATGAATTCTTGGGCTAATTGAACCTCTTTTAATTAGGAAAATCCTCAATAATTATTGTGCAATACTTCAAGGCCTTCCCGATGACTTCATACATGATTTGTACAATTTTCTAATAGTATAACTGATAGATCTATTCCCTTTAACTTAAATCTCAACTGGGCCTTCCTTAAAAATGACGTGCAACAACTATTTATAGTGAATTATCAGTTAACTGATTGATCAATGCATGTGAATTAAATGTAATTTAATTCACTAGACCTCTCATTAGCTCATCTCTCAGTTAGAACTAGTTAAATTGATTTTAACTCAATTTCTTGAGTTAACTAATTACAACTCACAAATAACTCAACCAGGGGTCCTAAAAAGTAGACACCTTCACATGCATCCTATTAGACTCTAACTCTATTTTCCTAAGATAAATAAGTGTTCCCACTCATTTAGCTAATACAAGTTGTCATGAGATGAAATTACAATTTTTGTTCCAACTTAATTAAGGGAAAATTAAATCAAAAGCCTCATATGGTAGCCATTTCTGGGTGCCATTTTATGGATTTCATTTTTAGTTGCCAATTTTACTATTTCTTGTTGCAAATTTCAATAGTTTAGCATCCATAATGATTTTCCCCACCAAGAAGGATCTAGGGAAACAAAGTTTTGTGCTTGGAAAGGGTACCTGAATTTTGGGGAGTAATATCTATGAGGATTTTGGGCCTAGACTAGGAGGTCTTTGGTCATAGTGATATTCGCCATTATGGTATTTAATAAGGTAGTGAAAAAATTTCATTCCTTCGCAAGATTCCCTTCTAAGGATAACTCAGCTGCGATGAGCTATACCTATTACCCTCTAATGCAGATTCTAGTTGATACTTGATATATAGTATACAACCCTCTTCGTTGAGGTTCCGAATTAGTTGTGCTAACATTAGATGGCTATTTTGACTTCCTATCGAAGGATATTTTCCAATCAGAATATTTTTCTTGTTTCCAACCATCCAACTAAGGCCCTTACTAATGAGAGGGAAGGAGTGAACCATTGCTTTTCGAATAACTAATCCATTTTTTATTGATTTTACTGGTGATCAGATCTAGTCCAGGATCAACAATGGAGAAATATATTTGAGGTGCATGACTTATGACTAAAGAACCAATATTTGAATGAGCTTCCAAACAATTTTAACATCTAGGTATTTGAGAATCATTGGAGGTTTTTTAAGGGACACTCCACAAGTGATTTGGGGAGAGAAATGGATGCTTAGGATGTTCAAGCGCAAGTTTTTTTTGTAGTTCCATACCCACATAAAACAAAGGGAAAAATGTTTGATTTTTTGAATAATTCCAATCAGGATCTAAGAGAGTGGGGGCCAATATATTGGGATTGCATAATTTATAGAGTATAATGTTAATATATATGTTTGATACAACCATTTGTTATACCAAGATCTTATTATTTTTTCAAATTTTACCAACATCCAATTTCAATCTTCTTTGATGTAAATTTTTGGTTTTAGTTAGAAGCCCAAATATTTCAAATCCCCTCCCACCTTTTCAGGTTGGATGGTTAGGTTCCTTAAAATGGCATATTTTCCATCTTCCAAAAGACCATTTTCATAAAGTGAGGATTTGTCTAGATTAATGGTCTTGTCAGTAGCCAAGGAGAATATAATAAAATATATTTTAGGGATAATATTTGAGTTAGATATCCTTCTAATAAAATAATAATATTATCTACAAAGAGAAGGTTAGAAAGTGAACAATTTTGTGAGAGTGAAATACTTGCCAATATGGCACATTCTTTGGCATGTGAAATGAGGTGACTAAGACTTTCATCAATTGGAAGGAAAATAAGCAGAGAAAGGGGGTAGCCATGTCTTAATCCCCTTTGAGGATCTAAGAAGGGGGAGGTTGACCATTTTATGAGGATTTCCATAGAGGATGCATTGATGCAATTTAAAACCCAGGTGACAAAAGAATGAAAAAAGCCAAGATACCAAAGAAGAAGCCCGATATAGAGCTAATTTACCTTTTCAAAGGATTTTGGGAAGTATACTTTGAATATATTGTCTTTCCCATGCTGAGTATGGATGGTGTAAAGTCCTTGATCCAAACTAATGACCTCATGAATCTAGTAATCATCAAGGAACCAAAATGTCTCTCGTGAAAAATGCTTTGATAGGAATCTTATGAGCTACTAGGCTATGATTTTGGTAATGGTTTTTTAAATGGTGTTGAAAAGAGAGACATCCTAAAACATATCAAAGGAGGAAGGTTTTTTGACTTAGGAATGAGGGTAATGAAGGTGGAACCGAAGGGGGCTAAAATTTGCCCCAATGGATCTAGAGTATTCAATAACTCCGTGGAGGCTCTGCCCTATAAAATCAAAGCGCTCCATGTAAAATTCAATAGTGATTCCATAAAGACCTATACTTCCACCTCTTTGAAATTTGTGCAATATTTTTTCTAGTTTAGGATTTTTCACTTTTTCAATCATGGATTTGTTCCTATTGTTGTTAACGAAGTCAAGAAAGTGACTTGGAATCCAAAGGATCTTGTAAATTGTAGCTCTATTGTTTTCGTGGAATATTTTTCCAAAGTAGTTGCAGCCTTCACTAGTTTGTATTCAAAGGAAGACATATTTATTCCATCCTCTTTGGATATCCCCTAAATAGTGTTTATAGCTTTTATTTGGTTTTATATTTGTTGGAAGTATTTTTTGTTTCCATTTCTAGCCTAAAGACAAAGGGCTCTACTTTTAAGTTTCCATTCATTTTAATTATCAAGGATTATTTTAATTTTTTCTCCTTCAAGAATATTTATCTATGATTTTGAGAAAGTTGCAGGGTTAGATATTTCCAATAGTTCTTGGATACTATATTCCATTTTTAGCAAAGTTTTTTTTGTCAAGTTCTCTCTTTATTTTCCCTAGTTTACTATGACATCTTTGGAGCATTTAAGATTTTGTTGAAACTGAATAGGAGGGGATTCTGTTAAGTCCCTATATTTATAGTCTAGTCCCTTATTATGTTAGTGTAGCCCCCCTTATTGTTATTTTTGTACCCATGTAACTCCCATATTTTTATTATTGTGCCCTTACATTATTAATGTTATGTCCGCTAAGATTACATTGTGGCCCCACTAGGATTACATTGTGGCCCCGTGGACTCCTATATATAGAAAGGAGGTTTTGTCATTTGTATCATCCAAGAATTGTTCATTCATGTAATGTATTGGAGGTTGCCCCCTCAAGTGAATTATTTCTAAGGTGTTGATATTTCTTTTCTTCTCTTTTTGGAGCTGGTTTCACAACATTTGGTATCAGAGCTTTGGATTCTAGGGTTTCGCTGCACCAAACAAGTCATCGTGGAATTTTCGCTATAACTTTTTTTCTACGAAGGTTCAGAAGCTGAAATATTTAGGGTATGAAGACGAAATCCTGAGGAACATTGTCGCAAAATTTCAGAGCTTGGTTCACAATATTTTCAGATATATGATCTGTGGACGTTAGGGCTTTTTGCAGACTCCTGAATTTAACCTAAACACGTCATCGTGGAATTTTCGCTATAACTGTTTTTCTACAAAGATTCAGAAGATGAAATTTTTAGAGAGCGAAGCCAAAATCCCGATGAATATATTCGCAAAATTTAAGAGCTTGGTTCACAATATATTTGGATATATGATCTGTGGAAGTTAGGTCTTTTTCAGGATCCTGAATTTCATCTCAAGGAGGTGATCGTGGGAAAATATTCATAACTCTCTCTCTGAGCATCGGATTGGAATTCTATAAAAAGTGGCATGAAGTAAACGAACTGTTGTTTCCTTTCTATCAATTTCAGAGCCAAAGGAGCAAACAATGACACATGGAAAGTTGTACAAGTTTTCTCTACTGAACGAGTCCATAATTATGTCATTGTGGGATATTGGACATAAATTTGTCTTGAAGAATCCAAATCAGGTCAAACCTGTGGCATTCGAAAGAGGATTTAGAGGGATATCTTAGGGCCAAGTTTAAGATATTTAAGATCTAAAATCATAGAGATAATTCAGTTTCAATATCGAGCTCCTCAAAAGCAAGAAAAAGGTGTGTATTTGGTTTTTAAAATTACATAAAATTTGTTTGAAAAAGTAGTTTGAAGTGGTTCTAAGGGCATATTTTAGAATTTTTATCAGCATTGGGTTCTATAATGCCTCCAAAAAATAATTCCATACCCATTAAGAAGTCAAAAAGCTATAATATGACGCATGAAGAGGAAGAATTGCAATATGAGATATCAAAATTACGGTACCAAGTGCAACAAGTTTCAATCTTACGAAGAGAAACCGAAGATGACATAGATGGTTTAAAAGAAGAAATGGAGGCTAAATAATAGCTAATATGGATGATAAATTAGTAGAATATCACATCGAGCATCAACAAAAAGTTCTCCAACTCTCAAAGGATAACCCAACTTTAGTGCAGAATCTAATGAAACAATAGGAAGATCAACATCACATCAAAAGAAGTTTTGAAGCAGTCACAAAAATAAGAACTCGACAAGTACGATCAATTTCAGAGTATCTCAACAAGTGGAAGAACTTTCTTGTTTGAAGGAGCATGAGAATTTTGTACAGAAGCATCAAGAAATAATCAAGCGTTGAGGACAACACTTGTTTGAAGGAGAGGGGCACGTTAAGTCCCTATATTAATAGTGTAGTCCCTTATTATATTAGTGTAGCCCCCTTTATTGTTATTGTTGTACCCCTGTAACCCCCATATTTTTATTATTGTGCCCTTACATTATTATTGTTAGGTCGGCTAGGATTACATTGTGGCCCCATGGATTCCTATATATAGAAAGGAGGTTTTTTCATTTGTATCATCCAAGAATTGTTCATTCATGTAATGTATTGGAGGTTGGCCCCTCGAAGTGGGTTTTTTATAAGGCGTTGATATCTCTTTTATTCTCTTTTTGGAGCTGGTTTCACAACAGATTCCCACAAGTGGTGATTGTTAGTATGGTATACCTTTATAACATCAACATAGAGAGAAGGGTCCTCAAGCCAGTGAGTATTTAATTTGAAGGGTCCATATAGTCTTGTTTTGGGTGACTCAATATATAGGAGTATATGACGATGATAAAAATCAACACCGATTGATACCCATTGGTGAAATATTATATTTTGGTCCATTAATGCTCCAGATATAAGGAAACGATCTAGTCATTTCCCAATCTTTTCTTTCCTAGTATGATTGTTACTCCAGGAGGGAGTTAGTTTCAAGGGCAATATGTCTACAAGACTTTCAACATCCAATTTGTCTATAGGAAACTCTACTAAAGTATCAATTGGGGTAGAAGGTCTCTAAATTTTTGATACCCCTATGGTTAAGTTCCAATCACCTCCTAGGACTACATTATGAGAGGAGTTGCAAAGGAACTAAAGTTGACTGAGGCATAAGGGTTTCCTTTTTAAGTAAGGACCCTATACATTAATGTAGGTGAATTTTCAATCCAAGTCTAGGGTGCACAATACTATGGATACACTTAATCAAAGGAATGAAGAAGAAATTATATTTAATCAAAGCAACGAAGAAGAAATTATATTTAATTGAACATCCTTCCAAACAACAATAAGGTCTCCAAATTTTCCATTAACATCAATGTATACGAAATTCCAACACGAGAGGATGATTTTTAATAATTGTGTGGATTTTATTTTTTCCATCATCATTTCTTGAAAAAAAATAATGTGAGGGGATTAGATATCAATAATTATTTTAGTGGCTAGATTATTAGAGGGGGTGGCCATGGCCCAACAATTTAGAGAAAGAAATATCAATTGGAACCCTTTCATAGGAGTGATAGGTTAAGAGCCCCAACAATTTATTTTTATTTTCCCTTCCTAATGCTAGTGCAATTTTATTTTTTTAGCAAGGGATAAAAGGAAAATTCCCCCCCTACCAAAAATATTCAAAATGTCTCCATTGTAAGTTCAAAATCGACCCCTTGCATTTGGGACAATAAATACAAGGGCATCGTATTCCAACAGGGGTGGGATATTTGTGTAACACCCTCTTCACACATCTACCTACGTAACCGAACAATCAGGGTAAACATGCGATGAGAGGCTACTGATATTAGATTCAACCTCCTAGATGACCTTAAGGAAATGGAACCGTTGGAAACATGACAAACACACCTGACACAACATCAAAAACATCCTCAGGAGGTAACTCAACCTTCCAGGGCCCTGAACCTTGACGAAGATTGAATTTTTGACCAATTGAGCCTTAGACATGGGCATGCAAAGGCAAGGTAGCGGCTAAGAGGCTATAGCCGTAGGCATGCCAAGGTAAGGTAGCGGCCAGGGCCCGGTTTGGTTAGTTCTGTGCGTGCAACTCTGAGATTTGTGCCACATTTTTAGCCCCAAAGCCTAGGTCACTGCCGAGAACTTCATGAAATTGTAAGATATGATAAAAAACATAAAAATAAAGGTACAAAATAAATCACATCACCAATTTCTCATTTTGACCCCTCCTAGCCATGATAAGATTATCAGAAAACATGTCACAAACATTGCATCTACAAGTTTAAACAACAAATTTAAACATAGGGGACTCTTACTTATTTGAGAATTGCTTAGAAGCATTGCTTCCTTACATCATTAGTTGCAATACAACCTATTTGACCATAGATCCATTGTGCATTCATTCACAGGTAAAAACATGGATAGAGCCAACATCATCACTAATAAAATACATGCTTATAACCATCATAATAACAACAAAAATACTAGGGATACAACAACAATAGAATCCACATAATAATCATTACATTTTCATACCAAATACCAAAGGAATGATCTCTTCATTACTGAATGTGAAAACCAACTGGAGATTGGACTTCCACATTCCACCTGACCATAGATTGGCTGAAACAAGTCTCACTTCAACCAATCACTCCGTGCCATATTCCAACCATGAATGTGGGATCTCATCAAACACATCAATCATAATCAATATAGTGCTTCCAGAGGCAAAACCATCTCAACCCTCAACTAGTGAATCCACCTCATGGTCGGATATCAAACCTTCATCGATTGGTCTCTATCCATGCTGCTACAGGGATCTAGAGTGTTTGTTACAACCAGGGATTGTATGAATAGTAACTAAACCCCAAATTTTATAGGGCTTCTAGAGCATTTGTCTAACCAGGGATTCTAGAGCGTTTATCTAACCAGGGCTTCCAGAGCATTTTTCTAACTAGGGCTTCCAGTACTAGTAGCTCAACCTCAATTGTTTATGGGCTCCAGAGGGTTTGCACAACCAAGGCTCCAGGTCTAGTAACTCAACCCACCTAGGAGTCCAGAGTGTTTTTCCAAAAAGGCTCTTGGACTAGTATCTAAACCCAACAACTGTCTACCAGGATCTAGAGCATTTGTTGAATCAAGGCTCCAGGAACTAATAACTCAACCCACATCTAAAGGAATCATGAGAACCAACCAGAAAAAATCAATGGAAATAAACGCACAACACCATGGATATCTAGGAAATGGAAAGGCTAGGAAAATCCACATGCATACACCATGCATGCCAAAACTACTAAGGAAAACATACATGCAACTCAGTACCTGCAATCAAAACTCGTTGTACCTGCTGATCCCGATGACCAATTGTGATTTATTGCTCTTCCTTTTCCTTCTTGCTGCAAAGCACCAAGTATCCACACTCTCCAAGAGTGCTTCAAGAAAACACTAAGTATCCAAGAGTATGAGAGAGAGAGATAGAGAATAATGAGAGAGCTCAAAAAATTCATTGAAAAATCTTATCCATTGATCCTCAAAAGCCTTTTTATTAATGAGGCCTATATTTTCTTCATTTTCCATTCTTTTCCTTAATTTTCCTCCTCATATGCAACCTGCGACCTTTCACCATGCTTTTCTCCTATTTTGCATCATTTTCATAAATGAAATGCAAATTAATTCCTCAGGCCTTTCCAATGCCTTTGCCATTGCCTTTGCCAATTTCCTTAGCCATAATAAACTGAAGTGAACATTCGTTAGAATTTATTGCCCACCATTCAGCTTGGAATATGTGTCCCATCAACCGTGGTCTTATATATCTTTTTTACTGTAATTTTACCAGGGATTTTACAAAACCCTACCCTTGGGGGAACACTGTCCTCAGTGTTCAATCACACCTATAAACCAGAAAACTGCTAAAAACAAAACATACTGCATATGGAGCTTTATAACATAGCTCGTTGAAATATTTACAATGACCACTACTGAACCATGAAAAACATACCATTTAATGGAGCTTTATAACACAAATAATTATGGTATTTACAATAACAACCACATTTTCTTCAAATATAAAATAATCATACTGTCTATGGAGCTTTATAAATCCATCCCGATACAATATTTACAATAATATACACATACACATTTTCTCAGCCATCAAATAGAAGCATACGATTCTCATATCAGAAATAAGGGAATCTAGAGGCTCACACCTCCACCCTCAAAGTAATACCAAGATTCACCTCCTTCCCAGGAAGTCGAGAATCCACTACCAAAGTCAAAGTATGCATCCAATGTCTAGCATCGCAATCCTGCGCCACTGTACCCTCAGTGAATAGTTACCAGCTCATTGTTCCAGGGCACACTCCCAATATGCATCCGATTCAATCTAGAAATTCTAATGACCCAAGAAAATCCATCCCCGACCTTCCCTTCTTTGCTACATATTCCATCGGGAAATCCAATCATCTCCTTCCGTGCAGTTACACACCTTCCAAGTTCTGCTGGTACCCCCATCTTGGGTAGTCCGTCCCTTGGAAAGGTTTCCTTGCATCTGAAGTTACAAAAACCAAGGCGAATACCTTCCTCAAAATCATCATACCGGTTATAGAATTCTCATGGAAATAAATTGAAACTATTAGGTACCCATATCCCACAATGACCCTTCTCATGAAGTGATTTACCTGCATATTGATGCATGTTTAATTTCCCTTTTTTGTCGCTACTAATTCTTGCAGTAATTTCCAATCACCCAACCACGAATTTTCGCGCTTCTTCTACCAAGCATATAATTCCCATTAGATAGCTCGTCAACAAGGTACACTTGCAATCTTGTTTACTTCATGTCACAACAAGTCAAACTAGTTGTTTGATCAAATCACCATGTATAAACATATCACATATGGTTATCTCAAAACAAAACCATCATAGGTAAAAACATGAATCACATGCAATTATCATAAACCATAATCATAAATCACATGTAACCATCATAATTCAGAATCATAGGTCACATGCATAATATAACTGAAATAAATTATCGATACTTATCCTTCATTGGTCCTTACTTCTGCCTTTGTTCATTTGTACACACACTGAATCGGTTGCCACACCCAGAAAACACCCAACTCCTTTGATTATCTTCAATCACATACACATACACATAGTGTACATCACAACATTTACATCCATACAAGGTGTACAACACCACATAGTACATACAAACACACCGACATATGACACATACACCTACACTTGGTGTACAACACAATACATACACGTACACCGGCACAAAAAGAACATATCCGGCGTACAAAAAAACACAATACATATATGTACACGTAGTACAACACAACGAATACACATGTCAGGATGCCACGACTACACCATGCACATACATAGTACCAAATTCCCACAACACCGCATGTACGACATGCACATAATACCACATGTATACCAGTACCATATGCACAACATGTACACAATACCACCTGTACACCACACTACCTGCACAATGTGTGCATAACAACACATGTACACGACACCACCTTCACAATGTGTACACAACACAAAATTACACTTAACTACCTATACATTGTGTACACAATACCACATGTACACAACACCACATGCACAACATGTACACGACACCACATGTACACAATGCCAGATGCACGACATGTACACGACACCACCTGCAGACAACACCATATGTACAACATGCACACAACACCACATGTACAATCATGCACACAACACCAAATGTACATAACACCCTTTTTACATCACACACACGACACCATATGTACATAGCACTGCATATTCTACATGTACATAGCACCATACGTACACAACACCATATATCTAGCATGCACACAACACCAACATGCACACAGTATGGTATGTACACAACACCACATATCCAACATGTACATAGCACCATCTAAACCCAGCACTGCATATGCAATATACACACAACACCATATATACAACAGGCATACAACATCACATGTACACAATACTACATATGCAACATTACACATCACCATAGGTACAATGATTGAATATACAACATGCACAACATATACACAACTATAGCACTACACATCCATAGACAACACACTGACCCCACAAGCAACCTTTCTTCCAATGTCTTTCCACTATCCATGTCTATCCTAACATGATGTGAATCACACTACCTTCACTTTGCTGATGTAGCCCTCAACATTACCTGCCCATAACATAAACAGAGACATAGTACAAGCATATAACATTAAATAATATCCACATGATACTGAACTCATAGATCTTTCAAGGCTACTATGCCACTTAATTCCTCACAACGAAGAACCTTATCATGTGATTCACCTGCATAAGTGTTGAAAATGCAGCAAGATGATGGAGCTTAGTGAAATGAAGTCGCCTTCACTAAGTGGGCCCGCAGGCAAATTCTGGCGCAAAGTCTATTTTTAGACTATGTCTATTTTTAGACATATGGAGCATGGTCCGGGGGTTGCAGTATGTTATTCTTGGAGTATTGGTCATGTTGGTAAAAATAGATGGGACTCTATTTTTTGGACCTATAGGTCGAAGTCTATTTTTAGACTGCCTCTCCTTAAAATAGGGAAGTCAAATATTATTTACCCTTAATAATATTTGGACTATAAACTTCAGTTTACTCTCTTGGAGCACTTCGGTTCGAGCCTTGGAAGTGGCTCATGCATCTGACAGAGGAATTACGCTATTCCTAGGGGTTTGGTGAGCTCATGCATGGTTGACTTCAGTTAGGACTTCAGTGGCAGAAGTTTGGTGGAGTTAATGGGACAGCTAGTGGAGTTGTGTTCGGTTTAACTTAGTTGAACTGGTTGAGATGAGTTTAACTAGCTAATCAACTAGTAATGAGTGGAGTGAATTAAATATTATTTAATTCATTAATTAGTAACTCATTATTCAACTCAAGAACACATCAGTTCACTACGGTGCATGGACAGTTCAGTGGAGACCAGTGAAAGAGGTAGATGAAAGGGTGGAGTTAGCTATCAGTGGCGACATAAGTTGTGCATGAGATTTGCACCACACTTGGAGGAATTTCCCATGATGATTGCGCTGTCAAGCCAAGGAGATTCGAACCTTGGATCTCTATTTAGACAAGCCATGATTGCGCAATAGAGGCAGGCAATTAGTGGATGTGTTTTGAACCCGTGACTTGTTCAAAACCAAGCTAGTTTGTGTGTAACTTCATGAGATAGTACTGAGTACTTGTGAGGAGTATTGTACTGACTTTGTTACATGTTTCTCCATTATAATATACACAATAGCTGTGGGGTTTTCAGCTATAAGCTTTCCCCATACATACTGTGTTAATGTGTATGATGATTTGATGTGCTATCGCTTGTTTTATTTCCACATGTGTGATGATCTGAGTGGAAGAGATTATGTGTTGCATATAAATTCGAATTGTATGTGATCAGGATAGTCTCGGTGGATAATTAATCATTATTCAGCAAATTTATACAATAAGAAATCATTCCTCCACAGGAATGATCCTTGAAAAACCTATCATACAATGACATACATACATACATACATACATATTTATAATCATTATCATAAAACAATCATGATCTTGTCAAACAATGAAATACATACAAATGTATATACATATAAACATTAACATCAAACAACCATGATCCATGTTATGAAACCAGCTCAAAAAATAGAAGAAAAGATAGATCAACGACTTAGAAATCAACCTCTTCTAGGGGGAAACCTCCTTTACATTATATAAATGAAAAACTCTTGGATGATACAAATGAAAAAACCTCCTTTCTATATATAGGAGTACAAGGGTTTACGTTGTAATCCTTGCTGACATAACAATAACAATGTAAGGCACAAAAATAACAATAATTCGCTTCTATGGGGCAAAATAATAACAATGCGGGGACTGCATGGGCACAACAATGACAATAATGGGGCTACACTAATAATAAAAATAAGGGGTTACACTAGTATTATAGGAACCTAGCATGTCCCTCTACTTCAAAAAAGTGTTTTCCTCAACGTTTGAGTAGTTTTGGATGCTTCTATATAAAATTATCATCCTCCCATGTTGAATCTTTAGCGGGAAAGTTCTTCCACTTAATGAGATACTCTGAAATTGATTGATTTTGTAGCTGTCAAGTTCTTGTTTCTGTGACTGCTTCAGGTTCCAATATTATTTTTTCCTTCTTTTTCAAGTTTTGGAATTATTTTTGAACTGGGAGCTTGTCCCATATAACCTTATTTAAGCATGAAACATGGAAAATTTTTTGCACTCGGGAAGATGCAGGAAGCTCCAATTAATATGCCATAGTACCAATATTTTTTAACACTTTGTAAGGACCATAATACTTTGGTGATAATTTATTATCCTTCTTAGCTTGCTTGAGGGACATTTTTTTGTGTAGCCGTAAAAATACCCAGTCGCCTACATCAAAATTTCTTCCGCTATGATGTTGATCTTCCTGTTGTTTCATTCGATTCTGTGCCAAGGTGAGGTTATCATTTAAGAGTTGGAGAACTTGTTTTTGATTCGCTATGTGATATTCCACTACTTGAACCTTAGAATTTTCTCTTAAAGATGATGTGATGGAGGGTGGATGATATCCACAAAGTGTCATAAATGGGGTCATTTTTGCTGCAGTATGGAAGGAAGTGTTATACCACTATTAAGCTAGAGGTAACCACTTGACCCATTGTGTCTGTTTATCAGATACAATGCAATGAAGATATCCTTCCAAACATTAGTTCACTATCTCAGTTTTCCCATCAAATTGAGGATGATATGATGAGCTATGAACTAATTAAGTACCCAAAGAAGTAAATAATTCCGTCCAAAAATTTCCTATAAAAATGGGATCTCTGTCGCTTACAATAATCTTTGGTTTTCCATGTAGCTTTTAAATTGTTTCCATAAATGTAGTAGCAACTGTACTTGCTTTAAATGGATGAGATAATGCAAAAAAGTTGGCATACTTGGTAAGTCTATAAACTACCACCATGATGACAGTATTTCCTTCAGACTTCGGTAAACCTGTGATAAAATCCATTGAAACCTCCTCCCAATGTTGACTTGGAATGGATAAAGGTTGTAACAAACATGGGGTCTTAATTGTCTCAACTTTATTTTGTTGGAAAACCAAGCATTCTGCCACAAATGTTTGAATATCAGATTTAAGGCCATTCCAAAAAAATCCTTCTTGACCCCGTGGTAAGTTTTTAAAATTCCTGAGTGCCCTCCTAAGGGAGAGGTGTGCAATTCAAAAAGAATATTTTGTTTCAGTTGGGAATTCTTACAAATATATAAGCAATCTTTGTACCATAATGAATTATTTTTCTAGCTAAATGTTTAAGATGTACTGGGATCTTCCTGCAACTTTTGAATGAGTGTCCATACCACTTCATCATTCTTCCATTCATCCCTTGCTTCGATTATCCACTTAGGTTGGATATATATATGGCACAAAGAAAAGCTTCGACATCCTCATCCTTTCTTGAGAGTGCATCTGCAATAAAATTCTGCTTCACTTTTTTGTAGATGATTTCAAAGTCATAACCCAACATCTTTGTGACCCAATTTTGCTGCTCTTCTGAAGATAATCTTTGTTCCAAAAATTATTTAAGACAATCATGATTTGTTTTTACCTTGAAGTGTCTTCCCATTAGGTAAGGTCACCATTTCTTTAGTGCATGTAGTATTTCCAACATATTCTTCTCATAAATATGTTTCAATATATAATTTCCTTTGATTGGACGACTTTCAAAAGCAACAAGTCTTCCTTATTTCATTAAAATTGCACCAATTCCATTTCCCGAGGCATAAAATTCCACAATAAAGGTTTTTGTGAAGTATGGCATAGCTATTCTCCCATAATTCTTAACGAACTTGTGATAATACCCTGTTAACCACAGAAATCCTCGAAGATGCTCTATGGTTGTAGGGATTTTCCATTCCTTAATGGATTTAATTTGGTTGGGGTCTACCTTAACACCCTCATGAGATATAGTATGACCCAAATATTCCACCTCTTGTACTCCAAAGAAACATTTGGAGGGTTTTTCATATAATTGTTTCTCCTCCAATAGTTTGAACACCATGTCAACATGTTGAACATGATCCTTCCAAGACTTGTTGTAGATTAGTATATCATCAAAAAAATACTAACACAAATTTTCTAAGGAAGGGTTTGATAATGGAATTCATCAAACCTTGAAATGTGGAAGGTGCATTAGTAAGGCAAAAAGGCATGACCAAAAATTCATAATGACCCTCATGAGTTCTGAATGTCTTCAGTCTTCATTCTAATTTGATGATATCTCGAATGAAGATCCAACTTGGTGAAGTAAATTGCTCCATGTAATTCATCCAATAATTCATCAATGATGAGAATGATAAATTTATCTTTAATAGTGAGCTTGTTGAACTCCCTATAATCCAGAAACATATGCCATGATCCATCCTTCTTGTGCACCAATACTACTGGAGCAGAGAAATAACTTTGAATAGTTTGAATTATACCAGCCTCTAGCATTTCTGCAACCATATGTTCAATCTCACTCTTTGGAGCATAAGTATATATGTAAGGCCTCATGTTTGGAGGAACACTTCCTGGAATAAAAGGAATAACATGATCATGATAATGAATAGGTGGGAGTCCTTTGGGAGTATCAATGATTGTCCAAGTCTTTTTGGAGATCTGGACAAATAGATTATTTTTATGTTTGAACCTGCAGTGAGAATAATTGTGCAATTAAACCTCGTTCTTTCCTTAGAATATTTGTCATGAAATTAGAGTTGATTATATTTCCTGGTTTCCTTGTGATAACTCGTAATTCAAATTCCTTTCCTTCCGAAAAAAATTTCAAGAAAAGTTCTTGAAAATTAAAATATACCATCCCTAAAGATTGTAACCATTGTACTCCTAGTACAACATCAACACCACCCATTGGGATAGAGAGAATTGGAACATTCAATACATATTCCCCAATGGTTAGTTTGATATTATGGCACTTTCAAGAGAAATTTATAGTTCCTCCATTTGAAACCATCACTTGACACTCTGGTGTTGGATATAGGAAGAAATTCAATTCCTTGGCTACCTTACAATGAATAAAATTATGGGTACTACTCGAATCAATCAACACTATTACATTTTTCTTCTTGATATGTCCTTCTGTCTTGAGAGTTTGAGGAGTGGTAATTCCTACCAATGCATTACAGGATATGGTCATATTCATTTCTTCTTCCTCTAGAGTTGGTTCCTGGTGTATATCCTCTTCTTTTGAAGTTTCTTGTTCCTTTTCTTCCTCCTCTTCACAATATATGTAAAATAATTTCTTCTCACCACACTTATGACCTTTAGTGTATTTTCTATCACAACTATAGCAAAGCCATTTTGTTCTTTTTTCTTCCAATTTTTTTGGTGTCAACCTTGTAGGTTGTGGAAGTCTAGGAGTAACAACACTTCCATATTTATAGTTGTGAGTGGTAGGCTTCATTGTCTCCATAATTTTTCTTTCAATTTTTATTGCCAACCTGAATGCCTTCTCCAATGAATCAGGCTCCCAAAGGCGAACCTCATGTTGGATGTTATCCTTTAAAGTGCCTATGAAGACATCAATCCTATGTTCCTATGGAATATCAGTTACCCTTATATTCAATTTTTGGAAGTCCTCAATGTGTTCCACCATTGAACTCTTTTGTTTGAGATTTATCAATTGGATAAATAAGGTGTTGCTCTTTGTATCCTCATAATGTGCTATCATTTCCTCTATAAAAATTGACCAAGTGACAATTTTTTTATGAGATCAAAGCCATAGATACCATACAAATGTATTTTTTTCTAAATATAATTTTGCAATGCGCACCTTTTGTGCGTTTTACACATTATGGAGATCAAAATATTGCTCCATTTGTAGTGTTCATGTTACCAGATCCTTGCCATAAAACTTCCTCATATCGATCTTTGGAATATGGTGGGTCTTAAATACAACATTAGAGTCTATGAAATCATGATCAACATTTATTTTGTTCTCATCATGAGTTTCAACTACTACTGTTTCGCCATTAGGAATCATTTCTTGTAGCAGCTTTGTTAAGCCTTCCTTCAAACTTTCCATGTCTAATTTTAGACCATTCTTCATGTCTTCGATGTTTCCTTTCGGTTTTTCTTCTATACCATTGATCTTAGCTTCCATTCCATTCTTCAAATCATGCATCTTAGATTCCATGTCTTTCATGTATTTCTTCAAACCATCCATCTTAGCTTCCATTTAACTTTTTGTTACTTTTTGCGAAAGCGAAATTTGTTGCACTTAGTCTCATAATTTTGATATATCATGTTGCAATTCTTCCTCTTCATGAATCATCGTAGAGCCTTATGAGGGCTTACTGGGTGTGGAGTTATTTTTGGGGGGGAATTTTAGAACCCAGTACTGATATCTATTCTTCAATATTTCCTTGGAATCACTTCAAACTGATTTTTCAAACAAGACTTATGCAATTTTAAAAAAAATACACATCTTTTTCTTGCTTTTGAGGAGCTCGATATTGAAATAGAGGTATCTTTGTAATTTTGGATCTCCAAGATCTGAAATTTGGTCCTGTCGTATCCCTCTGCGTCTTCTTTCCAATGCCATAGGTCAAACCTAATTTGGATTCTTCAAGATAAATTTATGCCTAATATCACATAATGAAATAATTATGGCATGGTTTAACATAGCTAACTTGTATTGCATTCCATGTGTCACTGTTTTGACATTCAGATTTGAAACAGATACACAAGAAATTACAACCCATGCACTTTCTGTCACTATTAACAGAATTGTAATATAATGTCAGAAACCAAAGTTATGACTATGTTCCCTCGACCACCTGTTTGAGATGAAATTATGGAGCTTGCAAAAACCCTAGATTTGTGAGATCATATCATCTAAGATATAGAGAACCAATATTTGAAATTTTTACACAAATTTTCTCAGGATTTCATCACAAATGGGTTTTTGTTTCAGCTTCAGATCCTTCATAGAAAAAACATTATAGAAAAAATTCCACGATGACCTATTTGCAACAAAAAAACCCTAGAATACAAAGCTCTGATACCAAATGTTATGAAACCAACTCAAAAAATAGAAGAAAAGATATATCAATGACTTATAAATCAACCTCTTCGAGGGGGTAACCTCCTTTACATTACATAAATGAACAATTCTTGGATGATATGAATGGAAAAACCTTTTTTCTATATATAGGAGTCCAAGGGGTCACAATATAATCCTAGCCAACATAACAGTAACAATGTTAAGGCACAACAATAACAATAGTCGACTTCTATGGGGCAAAATAATAACAATATGGGGACTACATAAGCACAACAATAAGAATAAGGGGGCTACACTAACAATAAAAATACAGAGATACATTAGTATTATAGGAGCCTAGCAATCCATGATGACCCTGCTAATCAATGACATACTTATATACACACACACATACATACATACATACATACATACATACATGCATGCATACATACATACATACATACATACATACATATATAAACATCGACATAATCATAATCACAACACAATCGCTAGATATCATTAAGGCCTATGTTAAGAGAAATTCTTTTATTCATGCACAACATGCACAACGATGAGAAAAATAGTTCCCAACATAGCCAAGGCATCTGATATCTCAGATCCATTTACTTTACCTTTCTCATGATTGTCCTTCCACCATCCATTTACCACAATAGCCTCAACTAACCCATCCGGTTGTCATATTCTTACATTCCACTACACTTACCCATGCACTGAGCTCCATTCAGGCCTTACATTACCTATTGGATTTCATTCAGCTCTTCCCGAGATCCATTAAATTCCTCTTTCCCCCAACCATTTCCCGAGACTCTCAAAATATAAAATACAATCACAATAAATAAAGAAGGAGACCATGCAAACTAATAAAAATATGACACCGCAACAAAGTGGTATGACCATACACTAGACGCAATCAAAACCACAAATCAATTGCAACCAAATCACAAAAGAAAAAAGCACAAGAATTTACAAAAAACACCACGACTCAATACCCATGGTTCCCAATGCCTCCAAGGGAAATCTCAACCTGATCCTTCTTCAAGATTCCATCGCAGTCTCTTGCCATGCAATCCCCTGCATCATACTACCATAATCACACAATTGTCATCAAATAAATAAATATAACAATATACCAGTTATCTTACCTTATTGTACACACATGTCATCCATATGTACCAAACACCAATACAACATACCTATCAATTCGAAATCAACATTTACCAATACTAACAACCATGTCATAATACACAATCAACTCACATTCATCGGTCATAATACATAATGCTACAAATATCACCTACTTACACTCAGTATATACCAATTATCTCTTCACATACGTGTTAGCACAACCATCTTAAAAGATATTATTCCTTCATGCAATATTACAGACACCTATACTCACATCATGAAATTATTCAAACATTCAAACAACTTGAAAACATACCATGTTAAATTAATCAACTAGATGACATAATAGACACCAAATCACTCAAACCCAAAATAGATGACATAACCAAAAATTCTAACACCAAGTATACGACATAAGCAACTCATAGCTTAATGTATCTTAGGGTGGGCTATCTTATATGCACAATCAATCTATATTAGCACGATATCACTTCACAACATACCAACCCAATCGTAAATAAGGTCATGATATCCATGACAATGTCTAGCTAACATGTTCACACCCTAAACTCATAAACAATTGTCATTCATGCATACAATCATATATGCACAGTTAGTCTAGAAATAATACAACACACTATCATAATTAGGTCGAATTATGCATGAATGTGATAATCCTAACCATGAAGTCACTAGGATGTAACAACAACAAGTTATATATCAAGCTTATTAACAACATGTAACGTAATCAACAAGCAAACTATCATACAACCAACAAGAAGTTAGCCTTATAACATATTCGTCAACAACATATAACACCAACAATGCATATATAAAGTACTACCATGCATGACTAAGCCATGCATGTACATATGAATAAAATGATTAATTAACATCTATCATGTATGTAACCATAACGAAAATAAAATTACAAAAAAATATATAAAGTAACCCTAATGCATATAACAACCATGAATCACATACCTGCATGCCAAGGATACAAACTTGTATGACGATATTCTCTTACCCCAAATTCCATTGTTGCAACTTCACTTTAATGATCTACATATCATACTCTATCTCAACCAACACATTAACATCATAACATACTAATATTATCATAATGACCAAATTTCATACAATGACCTTATGCACAACAACCTGAATAAAACCAATGCAAAATTGACCATATGTACCCACTTGACATCTATAACCAATCATGAATGACCAATGCATGTCCCACACATAGCATCACATAAGCGAGAATACAGAGACAACACACAATCATGAACAATATGTGACCTAGCGTAAACAAGAAATGCATGTAAAACATGTAGAAAAATGTAAGCAAGAATGCATGGATAATACATAGGCAAGAGCAAAACTTAACCAATCATACACTCATGGAATCATGTTGACAAAAACACCATAAAAAATTCCATGGAGACACCACCATGGCCAACACAACATGGATGCAAAAAGAACATATATACCACAATCATACTAAACACATATTCAATCAACATAAATGCATGATCAACACACAACCCATCCGGTCTGATATTTGAACCATGTCCTAATACCACTCTGTAACACCCTCTTCCCACATCTACCCAAGTAATTGACCAACCGGGGTAAACATGTGATGAAAGGATACTAATATGAGATTCAACCTCCTAGATGAACTTCAGGAAGTGGAACTGATGGAAGAAAGAAAAACACACCTTACACAACATCAAAAACATCCTCAAGAAGTAACCCAACCTTTTAGGCCCCTGAACCCTGAGGGAGACTGAATTTTTGACCAATTTGAGCCTTAGCCGTAGGCATGCCAAGGAAAGGTAGCAGCTAAGAGCCTATAACCATGGGCATGCCAAGGAAACTTAGCGTTCGGGGCTTGGTTTGGTCAGTTCTATGCCTGCAACTCTGCGATTTGTGCCACCTTTTTAGCCCTAGATCCCAGGTCATTGCCCATAACTTCGTGAAACTGTAGGAGATGATAAATAAAATTAAAACAAAGGTATATAAGAAATCACATCATCAAGAACTCATCTGGACCCCTCCTATCCATGACAATAATTTTTTCAAACATATATGTTGGCTTGAGGGGTCTTGACCCAGACCCAGGTTCGGAGTTATCGTGTAACCAAAAAAACCTCCAACTACTGGCCCTTTCGGTAGTGATCTGCTCGTGCAGAACAAAGCCTCACCTGAAGCAATAAGGGGGGTTGCTGGAACCAGGTTTCCGTACCCTGAGGAAGATTTTGATGTAGTGTCCCTAAACAGACTTATAATAGATAATATAACAGATGCGCGCCTCAAAAGATCAAACCCTTCGCAGATTATCAGAGAATACAACAATATATATTTGCGCACAGTAATCAAGTATACTTCAATAAGATGTATTCATCTAACATCAATTGATATTCGTGCATGGATGCAATTAACCATTAACATGAGTAAATACACAATAACATAACAGATTCATATCTTAACGCAATTAACAAAAAATCAATACAACAAATCACATAAAATTCTTGGTTCGCCAAAACATACTTTTTTATTAAGATATCTATCAATTCCAATACATTCAGTCCTTCAATCCAATACAACCTATCCTTCCATGCACAAAGCCAGTGGAGTCTGCACACAACCAGGACTTAGGTTTCTGCGCACACAACTAGCAGGATCCTTTCTACCCAAAAACCCAGACTTGGTTCAAAACATTAACAAATATTCATATCTGATCTTATGATATATTTAGTTTACTCGATATTTACATATTTATACTATCTAGACGTGCACATACCATGGTCACAAACCATGGTTTGAGACTCATGGTTTTATCTTTAAACTGATTACCATGATTAAGGGATTTTGACCCGCCCCAAAGCCCCTTTGACTCTTTTTCATAGCACGAAAAACAAAACATAGAAAAAACTTAACCCAAAAATGTACCCCAGAGGACCTCGCTCCAATAGGCCCCCTACACAAACTAGTGACTTGTCCTGAGTCACTGCGGGGTGGTCTCCATCTTTTATTTTAGTGCTTCAACATATAACTTTGACGCTCTACGCGGAAACACTTTGCGCTTCATCACCTAAATTTGCTGTTGTCGGCCCCTCAGCTGCCAAATTAATTCTTCACTATGTTGGCTGGAGGCTTTTCAGGGAACCATCAAGAGTCTATGACAATTGCGGGGCTTCCTCATCCCAAGGCTGCATCATTGTTTCCAAAATATGCTCTCGGTGGTGCAAGCCTTCTATTTCTATCTGAATAGCCTTGCCTTCATGCAAGCGGGAAAGTATCTACGCAGTGACTAATGTGGGCGTTGCCATCCCAATTTCAGTGAATTTTTGTTCCCTGATGTGCAATTCATTTCTTAGCTACTGTACCATCGGGTCGTTCTGAACAGAAATACAAACACCCATGGATTCTTCCAATAATATGCCACAGTCTGTTAGTGTGGCTGCTATATTGTTCGTAGTTGCTGTTTAATCAACTTAATGTATTAAATTGCTATAAAAAATTATAAACTGAAGTTAGTAATCTTATGAAGTGCAGGTGCACTATATATTCTAGAAGCCTTTTCTTACTTAATTCGTTGTGTTGGTTTTATATGTTGTTTTTAGGATTTTGTGTTTATCTGGAATGTCTAAATGAAATTGAGAGACTAAGAACTGATTTGTGAAATGAAATCTAAATTTAACTATCAAAGCTTATGAAGAGAATTCTACTTTAGCTTATCTAAAAATGAACAATTGACTTCAAGGAAACTAGAAACAAGAAGAAGCTTCAATCTTTTTGTATGTTTTGGAGTTTTTATGTAAATGAATTTAAAAGCAAGAAATCACTAGAAAGTAATCACATTTTAAAGAAAGATTTTTAATGATTGAAAAATAAAACTAAAAAGGAAGAAAATGAAATGTTAAAGATTAATCTATGAATCACTCTTAAATAAATTATTCTAATGACTGAAAGATAAAACTTGCAAGAAGGAAAAAGAAAAAGTTCAACTAAGAAAGAAAATTAATCTACGATAAACTTATATTGCATCAAAAGAAATTAATCTAAGTGATATATCTTAAGCTATATCAAATCAATCTATGCCGAAAACTATGATAAATTATCTTTGCATTTTTGTAACCATCTAGGAAATAAATCTACTCAACATGACAGGAATAAAGCATCTATTCTAACATAATGATATTCTGGAAATGATGATAACAATGAATGAACATTTGATAAATTGAACATCTACACTATATAAATCTGGAAATGATTGCAATGGAAATAAAAGCATGTATCTATGCTATGAAATATAATGAAAAAAAAACATGTATCTATGAATAAAACACAACAAAATGTATCTATGCTATAGAAAAAAAATGAAAACAGAACATGAATAAAACACAGTGAAAGCATAAAAGACTGATCTGTGAAATAACAAAAACTTGAACAAAATAAACCTCTTATGTTGCAGGGGCCCTCCACAACAGATGGTTCAAAGCTATCTTACTAATAGTCAGATGCACATCAAGTCTTCAAGGAACTTCTTCATTAAAAAGGAATGAAAAACAAAGTTTTAAAACTTCACAATATGCTTTAGAAAATTAACCTCTCCTCCTTGTTTTAATGGAGTGTTTATATAGGGGTTTCAATGTAGCTTCATGGATATTTATATGGCTAAAGATAAGAAATGAATGGACACCTATTTTCCACGAATTTGATGAAGCACAGTCCATTCCAACCTTTGTTTTCTTGACTGGGCGTTTATTGACACATGGGCGCAATGTTTTCTCACACAACTGCAAAATAGGGCTCCAAAAAACCTCAAATATCTTCAAAATGGTAACGAATTCAAGAAAAATTCTCACAAAGCACTCAATTGGGCCCATTCTGAATAACACCCATGTTTTTTTTTTGTGAGATTCACTTTAGTTTTCTCAGAAAATGTGTTTTAAGTTGACTGGTCAAAACTGCTGTGATTTTCCCTTTATATTTGCTTGGAGGTCCACAAGTGAAAGCTAGGTGGAATTTGACCAATAAAAATCCACATTGGAGCTTCTAGAAACAATTTCCATGTGTTGGATTTCATTGTAGAGTGGTGCTACTACCTCAACCATGGAGACAATTGCGGAAACTATAGAAACTTGAACTGTAAAACTATCATTAGTAAAACCATGCATAATTCTCTTTAATTCATTAAAAATAATAGAAATATTAATAATAAACCATGTAAACATGTATGTGGGAATTTGGTGCATTTATGAAGAAATATGGTTAAAAATGATGACAATGGGTGAATGGAATGATGTAAAAATGGATGGTTTCATCAAAAAAATTATGACAAATTTGAGGCTCAATAACTGTCTTTATTTCTGTTGCGCATTGCGCTCTGACCTACGGTGGTGTTTCAGGTTGAAGCTTCATCTGCAGCTCCACGATCTACTGCTCAAACTCACCCCAGATGGTATGTACATATTTGCGCGATGCCTTTAGCACAATGACCCAGCGCTCTAATTTTGTTGTTGGCATGGCTGATGCAGGGAAAGTGACCTCTGGCAAGTCACCGCACACTCGATCAATCATGGCCTCCAAAGCAGTGCGGTGACTCTCAGCTGCCTCGCACACCTCTTTTGCTATCTGGTGCTTCTTCTATAGCACTGCTACTTGTTATTGAGACTCATTTGCAATATAGAAGGCATGGTCTTCTCGGTACTGTAATTCATCGACAATCATGTCATGGATCTTATGGAGCTTTCCGGCTGGTAGCACCACCAGATCAATGCTAATTTCTCCACAGGCTCTCAGGGTCACACAGAAAGTCGGTGACTCCACATTGATGGCTGGCGTGGGGATCTGAAGTAGGCGGCTATCCCTAGAATATGGCAGCATTGTGCTAAGGGGCTATGTGCTGGAAGTTGTCATGCTCGCTTGAAGCTAACTCACTTGCTTCACACTCTCTTGAATCTGGCTCGCTTGTAATTTAAGTTTTTGAATACTTGATTGCACTCCCTCGAGCACAAATTTATTCTGCACTTCCATATCTGTCCACATATCCTTGGTGGCTGACTTGAGTGTATTTTCAATCTCAGTGAAGTCATCCTCCATGAGGGTGAGGTCCTCTGTTCCTGCTAATTTGGACCCCTTTCTCTTCTTACACGGCCTGAGAACCACGCTTAGTTCCTTTCATAGTCTATGTCTTAGATCCCTCAATGGCTTCACCATCCTTTTCAGCTTCATACTTTTCCAAATCTATGGTTCTGTCTATTGTAGTAGGTTCAAGCTCTGCTTCAACATCTTTACCTTTATGTTGCATATATTTTGTGGTTCTAGGCTTCGTTGGAGTCTTTAACATGGATGAAGAGGCACCCCAAGTGGTGCATGACCCTAACCAAGCAGGCAGCCACGTTGTTGTGACGTGCACAAGGTCATCCTCTATAACCAAATACGACAATTCATACCACATGGATATGTAGATTGTGAAACGTTGCTTTGAATTTTGCAATTAATTTGCACTACTCATATAAGTTAGGGGAAAAACTTGTCTTTGACTGGATGGCTTGAAACAACGCAGAGTCAAACAACACCCAGTTTTTTTTGTGACTTTAGCTGGGATCTTAGAATTTCACAGGGTTTCATAGCATGTGGCTTCGCACATTTCTGGTTCTACATCTGAGAATTGTGTGTCTTGTGGCATCTTCCATCCAATGAGTGTGATCAGGAGTAACAACCATGCATAATAAAAGTGTTTCCCCTCCTCATGTGCCTCGCGCACATTTTCCAGGAATTATGTACATAGGTACTGAGCCTAGTTATATTGGACACACTTCTCGCACTGCCTAGTGAGCGCAATAACATGGGCTAGGACTTCCTTTGGTCAGCACTTCATCATAATCTTGCAGGCGAGGATGATCGTGCCAAATTTCACTACGGGTCAATGATTTCACTGACAAGAAATCCCTGAGTGTTGCACGACACCTTATAGTCCTTGTTGATCTTTTCAACAACTTTCTTCTCTTGGCCTTTTCCTCCAAAGGCTACTACAGGGTCCGCCCCCTGGTCGGGCAAGACAGTGATCCGATCGACCAGCACGACATATATCATATTGTACTCTCTAAGCCATAAAAAACCATCATGGATGAGCATAAGAAACTGGTGTACACATATATTGTTAATGGGGTTGTGCCCGAAGTGTGGAATCTGCAATAGGGTCAACAACCCTAACTTTTACAAGCCCAAGGCCCAGGGCTTTGGCTCAATGCGCACTACTCCACTATTATAAGGAACCTATTCTAAATACATACTGGGCGCGAGCTCTAGAAATTTTTCTTGATCTGCGAGGTCCCAATCCTTTATTTTCAGCAGCAGAATTTTGGCAAACATATCGCCTTCAATCGGTACGTTTTCTGGAAGTAACGACATATTAATGTATGAACACACTTTATCAAGATCCTTCGCGACCTTCATTGAAGCTTTGTGCAGTATATGTAGGAAACTGTGAGATAAGGTCAACAATTTCTACAACATCTTCCTCCATTATAGTCTCTGGCAACTCCGCCGTAGGTTTCCTCTGGCGCTCTGCAGCTGTGGAGTGCGACTTTGGGGTCTTCTCACAGGGTGACTTTCGGGACCCTGAGGACCGACGCAAGGGTCTTAGTAGTTTGCACAATGGTTTCTTCACCTTGTGTCACAGAAGGAGTCAGCTTGGTGGCAGTCATACTTGGCGAGATAAAACCTTGGCGGTGCAGCTCCTCCTCAAAGAGTGGATTAAGGTAGACATAGGCTTCAGAAAGTCTTCAGAAAATAGAGAGCACAACTCACAAAAATAGCTTAGAAATCAAAGCAAAAAAATGTGACCCCTTTAGTCATATTTATAGCATATGCACACCTTAAAAGATCTTCTATTCATTAATATAGCTCCACCAATTCTAAAATGACTCAAAATATGGCATAATCTCCTGTAATATTCCCAATTAGCCATGAGCTAGTTGGAATATTAAATTTTTCTTTTGCTTTCTTGTTTGATGAATAAGAGGGTATGGAGACCCATAAATCTCCTTAATAGGAACAAAATCACTCCTAATGTGAAAGGAGGTCATCTTAGCAGCTTAATTAAGCACCCTTATGTGTGAAAAGGGGCTGGAGCATGAAGATTGGGTCAAATTTGACCAAATCAACAACGCTGTCATGGAGGAGTGGCATTCATTATGGGGAAACACAGTTTTGTAGGGAGACTCCATGCATGGAAGTAGTTCATTTAATGAGTGGGGCCAAGGGTGAGGAAGCTCACCACTTATACAAGAAATTTGGTGGCAGCCATAGATCATTATGTTATGTTTTGATATTTGCATTTATGGTCTGTTTAGACTTGTTTCTCTCTTCAGCTGTTTAGCTAAGATTGCAGCACTGTTTAGCACAGGGTGTTCTCGAGTGGGAATCCAACCTATATCCATGAGGGACTTCTAGTGCCCCACTTAGGAAGAGTAATTTCACTGTACTTCCACATTGAGGCATTAGTCCAAGCTCCATCTTTCATCTACAATGCAGTTTTTGTTGAGAGATGTGTTGAGTTGCAGGTTGCAGTAGTGGAGAATACATATGGGTGATTTCTGAGCTAGATTTTATTGGAGGAAGGTTTCCTTCCATTGGGAGGCTAGTGAAGAAGGCCCTTGAGCCTTATTGTAGCATTTTTCATTAGGCCACTTTATCATTTTCCCCTATAACACAATTTCTGTCTTGGACTGCGTTATTTTAGGGAGGAGTTGCAGGGGTGGTTTCAGTACACCATTTGGAGAGGAGGTTTTCTAGTGAAGGGATAAACCTTTCATCTAGAGGATCCATTGGACGAGGCTACATTATTTTTCATATCAGTTCAGCCACATATTTCCAGCTATATTGTTGCAGTGAATCTTGAGCCCCAGGGCTTTGATTCATTTATTGTATATTGGTGTATTTCTGAAAACCCTCTTGGGTTTCATTTTGGAGATTGCATAAAGCCTAGATCTTCATTTTATGTATTTTTTTAGGCATATATCAGCCATTCATATTTTGTATATTCATTTTTTTTAGCAATGCTTCTATGCCATGCGCTGTAGCAGTCTTCTGACATTTTGATATAGTAGCAACACCTCATTCTAGAGGGATTTATCTATTGGAGGTTTGTTGTATCTTGTTATATGCTTTGTGGCCCATTATATTATACATTTTTTCTGCTGTTTTGATGTATAAATAAGATCCATATTGGTTTCTCATATTTATGCATTAATTTACTGCTATTTCCATGTTTATGCACTATATTTATGATTTTCCCATCTTGGAATATTACAGTCGTATCAGATCATAATATTGGCTCAACCTGTGCATCTTAAGCCAATATGTCATCAGAAGAAGGAGATTCTCTCACAGATAGAGAGAAGAGGTATCTCAGAAGAAGAAACTAAAAGAATAATTATACAGATGATAATGAAGACAAGGGTAAAACCCCTTTATCAGAAGGAGATGAGGAGAAGGAGTATCCAAAGCTTCTTCTTCGAAATATGCAAGACATTGCTAGATAAATAAAGGATATGAGGATGAATAGACATAAGGAATCCCCTAAAGGGTTTCTACATGGTGAATGTTCCGACATTTCTCATCACTGGAGTGATCAACCAGTGAAGCAGCAGGTTTCCCAATGCTCTACAATGCCTACATTCTTAGCAGTGGGAAATGGAGGGTTTCAAGAACAAGAAACTCTTGAAGGCTATTTCATGGAGTATGAGTCTCAATCTCAAAGATTCAAGGATCATTTGAGTTTTCAAGAATTTTTTCAGATTAAGGACAATTGGAGACCCCAACATCACAATAGAGGTGGAGGATTCATACAGAATCATGATCTACACTGGACATTTGGCATATTTTTCTTACCCAACTTTGATGGGTCATATAAATGCACTGCCAAATCATGGGTAGAGAAGCTAGACATCTACTTCCAGCTGAACCAAGTACCTGAGATGGAGGCGATCAAGATAGTAGCGCTGCACCTTGAGGGCGAGGCACATGATTGGTGGTTTCATCGCTTATCTACATTGGGTCATGCCAATGTGACTTCATATTCAGAGTTCACAAGGAGGTTGGTGGAGAGGTTTGATTAAAGAGACCCGGAGGCACATTTCATGGGGCTAGCAAAGCTCAAACAATCAGGTAATCCAGAAACTTATATTTTTGAATTTCTAAAACATCCTGTTATGGTTCCTGATTTATCTGCATCAAGAAGGGTCTATATGTTTATTGATGGGTTAGCATAACCTCTTCATGGGTTTGTTAATTATACCAAGCCCACTACCCTTCAAGATGCCATTGAAAGGGCTAGAGATCTACAAGATGCCTTACTAAGAGCAAAGGCAACATTTCATCAAAAGCCCACTTTTCTATCAAAGGGAAAAGATGAGAAGGCTCCTCTTTCAAAGGAGAGCCAAAATAAAGTACCTCTCAATGATGATGTTCGAAGATATTTGAGGAGAAGGAAGCTTTGCTTCACATGCCAAGAATATTGGGCACTCGAACATAGATGTGCAACAAGGAAGGGACACTATATAGAGGTATTTTCATATGACGACGAGGATGAAGAAGAAGAGCCAGAAGGAGGTCACATCACTGGAATAGTAGGAGATGATCCACCACCACCAGAAGGTGAGAAGGGATCATTTGCTCCAATTGGAGGGACTCTGACATCATTGAGAGTAGCACCAAAGTATTAGAACACTTCCACACAAAAATCAGGGCTGGGTTTGCATAGTGGAAGCAAGGACCTAACAGTCCCATCCGTTATGCATATGACATTGGTCCAGGAGACATCACTATTTTGTGGAAAACCACCTTGGAGGCCACCTGTTCAGGAGTTGGTGAGAAATGTCTCACATCAGGTGCACTTCTCATATATCCAGGACAAGTGGGAGCATTGGGAGGTCATGGTACAACGCAGAGAGTCTTGGGTAGACTTAATGAGGAGGGAGACATTATCCCAACATCATCATTACCCACTCTCACCTCACATCTTGCGCTGAGAGAGGATGCTATAGGGATGGAGGATGGCACCATCATGGTGAAAGAAGACTATTCCTTTACTTTGGATGCTCAGAAGATGTTCTCACTTGGGGAGAAATATTGCACACATGGTAGAAGATGGTGGCCACTCATGCATGCTTTGGCCAAACTCAGGAAGTTTTGGATAGGTGATAGCTTCCCATGGAAGAATAGCCTCCAAAATCTTCAACCTTTACTTGAGCATGAGCAACTACAGGAGGAGCAATAGAGGGAGGATAGAAGCATCCTGATATGTGACTTTGGCATGGGGTATGCCAAAGAGGAGGCCATCCATATGATAGATGTTTTACTTGATAGATCATCAATGCTGTCACTTTGGAGGATAGATCCATATTGGAAATCCTAGGTGTTGGTGGATTATTCCAAGGATCTTTTTACTTGCATGATACTTGATGACCAACTATTAGAGGAGGGATATTCAGTCAAATATGAGGTCATCTACTATCATGGTAGGATCTTCTTATATAGAGCATCCAAGCTCAAGGAGAAGTTACTACAAGCAGCACATGCTGATTTTCTCTTCAGCCACACTTATTCCATGAGGTCATACCATACTATCATGGAGGGGTTTACTTGGGAAGGCTTTGAAGAAGAAATATATTAGAATTTGAAGAGATGCATGGATCATGTGGATATGGAGGAGATACATAACTCTTTGATGGAGTTATCACAACCACCTCCTTCCTCTTTAGGAATGAGAGGGGACCTATCTATGAGCCACTCCATTGGTATGAGCAGGGTTTATGGTAAGGATAATATTTATATGCGTAATGATTTACTTGATGATTATTTGCATTCCTTTACCATATATGTGCAGGCCATTGCTCCAATTAGGAGCATTATTCCTTATAAAATTCATTACCAACTTGGGGCCATAAACATTGTTGAGCATGGCCACTCCCTAGGAGGATATAGGGAGATGATTTACCATTCAGGGTGCACTCCAAAGGCACAAAAAATTTCTCACCTTCTCAAAGCATGTGAGAAGACTATGGAAGCAAGTAAGTGGAGGGGAAACCACTTAACATATCATGATTTGAGGCAGTTAGGAGATATACTGTGCTAGTTCCACATGTGGGAGTATGATCCACCTCCATTATTGCATATGAAAACTTATGTACACTTGGTTTTGATCCCATATATTGATGATGTCGTTATTATTTTTATGGAAATGATTGGAGGGAGGATGGAAGGATGGGATGTGCCCTTTGGGAGAGAGTTTCTCCATGTTTCTTATGCTTCATTTTTCAGGGAGAACATTGGGCAAACCATGATTGCTTCATTGGGTCTTTTGCTTCCTTGTGGGATGAGTCATTTGCATCTCATGAGAACTTGGGAGGAGCATGTCATGGAGGGATGGATTGGGAGACACTTGGATTATGAGGAGAGTTCATCACATGGAGGTGTCACCAATGGAGGAGGAGAAGAGTTGTAGCACTCAACTTTTTATTTGCTTGAGGGCAAGCAACATTTGGGAGGGGAGGACTGTAATATTCCCAATTAGCCATGAGCTAGTTGGAATATTAATTTTTGTTTTTGCTTCCTTATTTGGTGAATAAGAGGGTATGGAGACCCATAAATCTCCTTAGTAGGAATAAAATCACTCCTAATGTGAAAGGAGGTCATCTTAGCAGCTTAATTAAGCACCCTTATGTGTGAAAAGGGGCTAGAGCATGAAGATTGGGTCAACTTTGACCAAATCAACAACACTGTCATGGAGGAGTGGCATTCATTATGGGACAACACAGTTTTGGAGGGAGAATCCATGCATGGAAGTAGAGCCTTTAATGAGTGGGGCCAAGTGTGAGGAGGCTCACTATTTATATAAGGAAGAGTATGGAAACCATATATCATTATGTTATGTTTTGATATTTGGATTTATGGTCTGTTTAGACTTGTTGCTCTCTTCAGCTGTTTAGCTAAGATTGTAGTGTTGTTTAGCACAGGGTGTTCCCGAGCGGGAATCCCACCACTATCCTTGAGGGACTTCTAGTTCCCACTCAGGAAGAGTAATTTCAATATATTTCCACATTCAGGCATTAGGCCAAGCTCCATATTTCATCTACAATGTAGTTTCTGTTGAGAGATGTGCTGAGTTGTAGGTTGCAGAAATGGAGAATACATCTGGGTGATTTCTGAGTTAGATTTCATTGGAGGAAGGTTTCCTTCCATTGGAAGGCTAGTGAAGAAGGCCCTTGAGCCTTATTGCAGCATTTGGCATCAGGCCACTTTATCATTTTCCCCTACAATGCAGTTTCTGTCTTGGATTGCATTATTTTAGGGAGGAGTTGCAGGGGTGGTTTCAGTACACCATTTGAAGAGGAGGTTTTCTAGTGAAGGGATCATCCTTTCATCTAGAGGATCCATTGGAGGATGCTACATTATTTTTCATATCAGATCAACCTCATCTTTCCAGTTGTATTGTTGCAGTGAATATTGAGCCCTAGGGCTTTGATTCATTTATTGTATATTGGTGTATTTTTGAAAACCCTCTTTGGTTTCTGGTTGGAGGTTGTATAGAGCCTAGATCTTCATTTTCTGTATCTTTTGAGGTATATATCAGCCATTCATATTTTGTATATTCATTTTCTGTAGCAGTCTTCCGACATTTTGATATAGTAACAACACGTCATTCTTGAGGGATTTATCTATTGGCGGCTTGTTGTATCTTGTTATATGCTTTGTGGCCCATTATATTATACATGTTTGCTACTATTTTGATGTATAAAGAAGCTCCATATTGGTATCTCACATTTATGCACTGATCTACACTACTATTTCCATGTTTATGAATTATATTTCTAATTTTCCCATTTGGGAATATTACATCTCCTCATTAAATGAAATTTAGATGCTCATCCAAATGGTAAGAATGTTGTTTTTTTCCAGATTTACTATTCCAATGACTATATTCTGGCACCTCTGCGACCCAGTAAACCTTTGCGTGCAACTACTGCACGCTCGTCACACCTATCTGTGCATTCGTCATCCTTGTTGTGTAGATCCATATTTCCGGCCATGTAGTCATTTGGTGCACGCAGGGAGAGAGTAATCCCTATAAGGCTTCAATCAACTTCCATTGACATACCCATGAAGGTTGTCTCCACTAAATGTGGCCAAGTGCACCACATCTCCATCTGTGATTTCCTTGAAAACATATGGTCCAATCCAGTGTATTTTGAACTTCCCTTGGTGGAACAAAAACTTGTTGTCATACAACAATACCAAATCCTCTTCCTTAAAGACCTTCTGTCTAATGTGTTTTTCAAGCCAAGCCTTTTCGTGCACCTTATGCACTTGTTGATGGAAACCTGCAATGAATCGATCATCTTCTAGCGTGACCAACTTCGACAATCATTCTTCCATAATATCTTGTTATGTCATATTAGTGAATGTTGAAATGCGAAAACTTGGAACAATGTACTCCAATGACATAACTGTTTCTTGCCCATAAACCATCCTGAATGGTGTCTTCACTGTCAACTTCTTGCACGTGGTTATATATGCGCAAAGAACCATGGGTATGTGTACATCCCAATCATTTCGATTAGCATTTCAGACCTTAGTGAGCAGAGTATCCAATATCTTATTAAAAGCTTTGACTACACCATTAAAATCATGTGGGTGATATGGAGTACTCTTCTGATGATGAATTTGGAATTATTCTATCAGAGCTTCAATAGTTTCATTCACAAAGTGTGTACCTCGATGACTCATCAAAATATTAGGGCATCCAAACTGAGTCAAAATGTTCTCAAAGATGAAATGTGCAGCTGTGTTTGCACTACAATCCTTCACTAGCTTAGCTTCAACCCATCTGGTCACATAGTCTGTCGCAGTGATTATGTAACATGCACATATATTATTTCCTAGAGGGTAAATGGGTCCAAAAAAATGAATGAACCATTTGTAGAAGGTTTACAATTCCATCTGTGGTTGCAAGGGCCTCTCATCTCTACGTGATGGTTTTCCTATCCTTTGGCATACATCAAAAGTGTGGAAATGTGCATGTGCATCACTGTGTAGCGCGGGCCACCATAAACCAGCTCAGAGGACCTTCTGCGTAGTTTCTTTCCGTGCATAATGACCTCTGACAATCCCTCCATTAGCCTCAGCTAAGATATCCCATCTCTCAAATTCCAATACATACCTCCGCAAGACCTCATCTGCACCCATCTTGTACAGTTGACCGACAATTAGAGTGAAGTCAACTGTGTGCTTGACCAACTCTTTCTTCTGTTGCAATGTATACTCCATAGAAAAAATTCAAGTAGTCAAGAAATGAATAATGTCTACAAAATTTCCATAAACTACCTTGATAGAAAATAGTCGCGCATATGTTAACCCTTCTTCCAAACTAGTCGGATCTTCATTTTAAATGCGTGATTGATGGTCTGGCCCAACATTCAATCTCCCAAGTTTCACAATTGCTTAAAAATCATATCCCTGAAATATCAGAAACCATCTGTAGATATTCCTCCCCCAACATAGGCTTATTGACCAGGTACTTCAGAGCTGAGTGGTCAGTAAACATCTTAAAATGGCCTCATAATAGATAATGGCAGAATTTATGCAGCACGTAGACCATAGTCAATCCTTCCTTCTCCATAGTTAAATAATTACGCTTCGTGCTTGATAACTTGCTACTTGAAAATGCAATAGGGTTTTCAATTTCTAGACCTCCTGACTGCGCTAAAATTTCTCCGAGTGCGATGCAGGAGGAATAAACATGTACATGGAATACCTTCGACCAGTCTGGAAAGACCAGGCACAATGAACATCTTCTTCTTCAGCAATTCAAATCTCTTTGGTAATTCTTCGTCCCAACATAATTATGCATCCTTCTTCTAGAATTTATCCATGGGCACAGTGATTAGTGCGTACCCTTGGACGAACTTCCGGTAATACCCTGTATGCCCAAAAATTGAGCGCAAATGTTTAACATTTACAGGAACTTCTAGGTTAACAATAATTGTGATTTTGGCTAGATCCACCATAAATCCTTGCTGACAAACAATATGTCCGTACAAGATTCCTAATGGCACACATAATATATATATATTTTTATATTAAGTGATATTTGATACTTCCGAAAAGTATCCAACATCGGGCGCAGTCTTGATACATGCTTCTTCAACAAACCAAAGATAGTGTAGCCATCAAAGTATACTTATAAGAAATTGTGGATAAATTCCTTGAAGGCAATTACTACCACACGTGAGGAGATAGATGGCGCATTCTTCAGACCAAATAGCATGACTGTATATTGAAAGGATTCCCATTCTATTGCAAAGGTTATATTACTCCTATCTTTTGGCACAATTCTAATTTGGTGGAAGCCTGAGAAACCATCTGTAAATGAATAGGCCTCATGTCCCCCTAAATTATCCAGGATATCATCAGAAAATGGGGTCGGGAATGGGTCATGTACGCAAGCATCATTCAATTTGAGTAGATCCACACAAATCCTTATTTCTCCTTTAGTTTTCTTATCCTATACCACCATAGCACTCACCCAATATGTTTCCTCCATTGGTTCTATAATTCATGCAACAACCATTTTTTCTAATTCTTCTTTAACTTTCTGCTTATATTTGGGATTCAACCTATACGAGTGTTGCTTCACAGGTTGTGCATCAGGTTTCAATGTAATCTTCATTACCCCGAGATCTCCTATTATCCCTTCAGCTCAAAAAAACTTTGTATGAAACAGGTCCTAATACTGAGTCAACAACTCAGCGACCGTTCCCACTGTATCATCATCTTAGTAATCTTTGATCTTCGCTAATTTATGTTGTTATTATGAGCCAATGTTTACTTGCCAAATCTTAAGAGGATTAGTTCTTAATTCCAAGCGTACGAAAAAATATCACTTTAGCTATGCATAAAAAATAGCCCTAACAACAAATATGACTGCCAATATCTTTAGATCTAAAGTTAGGTGATCAAGATAAATGCTGCAAAAATCTGGATCTATGCATTAGAAGACATTAAACAGTATAAAAAACAAGATTTACTCCATGCATCCAATAGACAAGACAAGAATATGTTGAATGAATTTTTTATTAAGGGCACCTGGGAGGAAAACACAAGAGGGTGTTCCCAATTCTCCTCAATGGGATGGGTTCTTGTAAGTCCTCAACACTTTAGATCTAAGATTCCTCTCTCTTGATGGTGTAGAAAACCTAGACAAAAATGGTAGCAAAATATGACTATGATGGTGGATCAATAGTCAGACCAAAAGTATAGATCCAAAGTGATATTTTGGCAAAAAAAGGTGATAAATGAATGGAAAACCCTTCTATTTATAACAAAATATTGAGTTAGTCTAGATATTGGTGCATAATTAAAACACTATTAACCAAATCAAGATCCAAATTTTATGGAATATTTTATTATATTTGTTGGGGGGAAAAGGAATATGACTTGGGTTAAATCCATTTATTTGTAAATAATAAATAAATAAATGATTTATTTATTATTTTAAGGATGTGGTTGAGTAATAATCAAATAAATAATGATTTATTTAATTATTTATGGGTGATTTAGTCATATTTAACAAAGAATATTATTTAAATAAGGTTTAAATAACTATTCTTTAGGAAATAATAAGATAAATAATGATTTATCTAATTTTCCTTGTTTTGGATTAAATATAACCAGGAATATTAATCAACTTCTATTTAATTAATTATTCCTTGAGGAAAATCAAACAAATGTAGATTTATTTAATACTTCCTCATGGGGTTGCTGTTTAGACCATAAACAACTTAATAAAGGTGGTTTACTAAGTTATTTTTATAGTGAAAGAAATTTTACTTAGGGTAAAATTGGTCTTACATGGTGTACTTGGATCCATCTAATGATAATAGGTTAGATGACCAAAAAATGGTGTAACAGGTTGCCCCCCAGCTTGCGAGCGTTAGGAGCTAATCGTATGACTGAAGTACATTGTAAGAACTCAATCACTAGACACTGAAGGGGAATTCAAAGAGAGAGAAGTATAAGGTGGACCAAAGTGCTGAAAGGACTAGACCTTGAGGAGGCGAGACTTACAGGTGCGATAAGTCTCTTTTATAAGGGAGTACTTGCTATAGGCGGCGAGGGAGGCATACCTATGCTCACCGAGGCAATAGTACAAAAAATAAGGCGTCTGGAAAACCACGAGACTGACCAATATAGTATATGCTAGCATAAAGATGAGCCAGATAAATAGCATGGTAATGAATCCCACATACATATTGTGCCTGAGATAACAACCAGGACTAGTACAATAATATCTGAGTACATGAGATATAAATACAAGCTAGATGCCCCTGTAAACAGGAAAGGGCTCTAAAAATCTGACTGATATATGCAATCAAGAAGGTGCTGCAAGCGGTTGAGGCCGACATCATCAAATCTGTGGAGTTGCATCGAAGGCTAAAGTGAAGAAGTGATCCGGGTGTGTGGGGGGCTACCTGTAGGGCCACCCCCTCATGAGGGTTGGGACATCTCACACACACCCGGGAATCACCGATATCAGCTGCTCCATCACTAAACCATCAAGTATACGGATCTCGATCATGCTAAAAGGAGCTGGAGCTGAGAAACAATCAAGTCAAAGGGAAATAAGGAGTCCCTTTGCCTGATTTGAGGTACCTAACAAGAGTGAAAGCCGGAACCAAGGTACACCGCCCTCTAGACCTGTATTCTGGAATGAATGAGATGATGTCAATAGAAGGAGGTCCGCCATAGGTGAGGCAATAAGGGATCCTCAACTAAGGCACAAGAGAAAATAGTAGAGTGGCTGATAGACTGACACCAATGATGATGATGAAATGAGGGGTACTGAGTAGCGGACATACGACTTCCCTTATTAGAGCATAAAGGGTAGGGATGACCTGGTAGCGACTGATACAATATCATGAGGGATAGGGGATAGTGGGACTGAAGGTCATAATGTGTGACACGAGAGAGGGACCAAGCAATGAAGCATGGAGGACTATAACGAGATACAAAGGGACTCGGGATAGACTCCATGAATGCGATGATGACTCTACTCGGATGCTCTAAACAAGGGTGACTCGATGGTGCTGCCACATAGTAAAGGTCCAATGGGGGACCATAAAACCATGATTACAAGATGGTAACTCACGACGAACATCAACACGAGCGTGGACAAGTATGGAGGTCAAGTGGTGCCCCCAGTACGGGTGTTGCAAGTGAAGAAATTCGATTTTGAGGAGGGGTGAAGTGATGCTTCCTGGATAAAATGTGTCGTGGTGAAGTATCAAGTCACTAAAAACCAACAGATACCCATTTGAGGGGTCGGTGAGAGCTTTCCAATGGTACAGACGGTTCATAAAACTAAACTATGGTTTGGCCGCAACAGGCTAAAGAAAAACCAGGGGTTTTCTTTTAATAAGGCATATTCCTTCCAAATTCACTCATTTTTAGGGTGGAGGTATGGTGAATGTAGTAAGGAGAGAAGGCCCTAAATCATGTGGCAATCGTAGTAGATAAACTGACCATTGGAATTGAGATCCGTCAGTTGCAGGTAAGAGGCCTAATCCTACTCTTTCATTTCAGTGGATTGAAAGTTCAGTTTAGGTACCCAGAGCTCATGAATAGGCAAGGTCGCACTTTTTAGGGTCTGTTCTGCGACTTGGGTAGCATGTACTAGGCAGAAAATTGCGACCTGTCCTAGGAAATGACCTGAAAAGTGCGACCTGTCAAAGAAAGGGGGTTTCAGTGCTGTTTTTGGCTGAGATCTGGGATTTTTATGGTTGAGGGGAATAGGTGCCCAGGGGAATAGGTGCTCCCAAGCACAGCACAGATGTACAAAAATGTATTTAGAAATGGGAATCTAAACACATTTTAATGATGTGGTGTGCCATTTGTTTTCATGTAGGAGCAGGTGCTTTGAGAATGGGAATGGAGGATTACCAATCTCTTTGAATGCGCATATATGAACATGTAATGGCGAAGTTTCCGTACTGCATGGATTAATGCTGCTTTTATCCTGTGAGAGGATTTGGAGATAATGAACTGGTGCTTTCCCAGAAAACTCACAGGTTGGTCAACAACAATATCGAAGGGATTGGGTTGTTTATGTAAGATGAAGGAATGATGAGGGGTATCATCATCCCTAGAGTGATCTGAAGTGATATGGGACTCTAGAGGTTCTTCTAAATGTGGAAGAATAATGGTACTAGAGTTGACATGACCAGATACACTAGGAGAGTTGTGGAGAATTTCTTCTCCTGGTCTCTCAAATATGGGTGCCCCCTTACCCAAACATTGGGTTTCAATGTAATGACAACAAGGTGTATGTGGTTCGAATGCATGGGTTCGATGTAAGGGGGAATAGATAAAGTCAGGGGTGGTGACTACTTCTATAATGTCATCATCGTAATAGAATATGGGGTGACTAGTGGAAGAAAGACCACCTGACGCGGTGAAGCTACCTGACTCATCATCATGAGAAGAGAGGTTCACATGTGCATAATCACAAGTGGTGACAAAAGAGTAACCAGATAAAGCATCTATCGATGTTGAGCCCAGGGTGATCGTTGAAGGGAGGTCAAGCGAAACATCAGGGGAAGTCTCCAAGGGGACTTCCACCGAGGGTCTCATGGATGATGATAGGTAGAAAATGGTGGACGAAGGCTCCGTCATCTCGACATCAGGAGGGGGAATGTCAATGGGAGCATTCATGTCCTCTGGTTTTGCCAAAGCAAGACGTGCAAATAAGGGAGTGGTGGACTCGTTGCGCTTGGCCTCGAATTGGCGAACTGCTTCCAAAGAGGAGTGATACTCTTCAAGGTAGGGACAAAGGTGAGTATAGTGGCCATGGAAATAAAACAAAGCACAAGGGTGATTTGTGTGCAAAGACTTGAGTTTCGGGACTAAATCAGGTATAGTGATATATACCTTTGGGATATCAGACTCCGGAAACGTCTCATTGACCATGGAATTAAGGTGAGGCAACTTCGGACAAGTATGGGTGGCATGATCAACAACATCACACAAAGCACACTGGATGGTATGCTTTGGAGGCCGAGGAGGGGTAGGGTTTGTCGGGGCAGCCTTGTCCTTTGATGCCCCCCTGCGAGCTCTGCCCTTATTACCTGAAGCGGTCACAACAGGAGGTGGTTCCTGTTGAGGTGACTGAGGCACTGTTGCAGCGGGAGAAGTCATGGGGACTGGTTGAACCAGGGTCAAAGCAAGATAAGGTTTGGGTTGACCAGACAGGGTAGCGGCTGGAGGATCAAGGTACCAGATGGGAATCCCAAGGGTCAGGTTAGGGAGAGAGAGGGTGGCCATGACAGGTACCATGTAGACTCCTGGTGGGGGAGCTAGGAACGGTATCTTATCGGAGGGGTAATGGCCAGGCGAGACGACTCCTAAATGGTTAAGGCCTCGAGGAACCGTTCCAGGAGGGTAAGGAGGCTCATGAGTACCAGCTGAAGGGCCAAGAGGAGGAGGTCCAGAAGGCTGAATTGAAGGGCTAGGAGACAGCTACGGAGGGCGAGGATGCTGCTGAATAGCCAAGGCGGGTCGTTTTAGGGCAGCTCGAGATGATTGCATCATGAAAACATTCGATGAGCTAGGATTAGAGACAGGAGGAGGAATACCAGGAAATGTACCAAGCAATGAGGAATCTTTGTCGACTCTGGGTGAAACACTGGTCCAAGGATCGACGGTTTGCTTGCTGGCCATCGAAGAGATAGTGGACTCGGGGGAGGTCTGAGACTTCGGTTCGTAATATGTCAACTGGTCAATAGTGACTATATTTCCGTTATGACGGAAATACATCTTGCGGTGAACCGTGGAAGGGACAGCTGACATCGCAAAGTGTAGCTACGATCCAATAGAATGTTGTAATATAAGGGGGCATCTATGACTTCTACGTCAACGAAAACATTCTTGCCCGCAAGAGTAATAGAACAATTACGGAATAAGCCAATGGGCTGGGAGGTGTGGCTATCCCATGCTCGGAGAGTGATCATGGAAGGAGCCAACTCAGGTGATCCGATTTTCTTCAAAAATGAAGCAGACATCACAGAGGTGGATGCCCCCTCATTAATAATGCACGGGAAAACGTTGGCGTTCTAAATCTTGACTGGGATTTGGAAAGAGATGGAAGTTGGGAAAGGAGGATGCTCTGACCGGTCAACATCAAAGACAATCAATCGATCGTCGGAAGGATCTATAGTGCCCACAGCATATAGTAGAAATTTTTGTTGTGAAGGGCATAAATGGAGGAGTTCCAACGTTGAAATGGCAGCAAGAGATTGTGCCAGATCATCTACTATGCTATACGAATGGGCACCTTTTCCAGAAGCAGAATTTCGGCGTAGTGGTCCCTTAGGGATATTGGTATGAACCTCTGCCTTAGGCTGAGGGATCTTCAAGGGGCCATTAGGTGTCAAAAGAGGCTCTGTAGAGATCGAAGGAGGCGGCTAGGGGACAGACGTAGCAGGAGGCTTGTTGTACTGACGGGATCGAGTCTGAAGATTGATGTCTACGGTTGGAGGTTGATTAGAGTTCATCATGAGAATCTGATCATCGGAGGTACCATATGGAAGAGGTTGAGTGGCCGCCTAACCTTCAGGTGGTTAGGTAGCCACGAATCCTTGTTGAGGGAAAGGATCGGTAAGCACATCCGGTTGACTATGTGCAGGACTGGGAGGAACGAAATGAATGGCTTGTTGTCCTCTCAAAGTTGCTTGAGACTCCCATAGCTGCCGCATTTGTGGAAAAAGAGGACAATCATGTGTAATGACCATAAACACCATAACAAGAACAATGCTTATTTGTGCAAATAGGCCTGTCCTGCTTGGGCTAAGTGCCCTGTTGCTGGTTCGTAGTGTTAGGAGCATTACCTTGGTTAGGTCCAGGATTAACAGGGGCAGTTTTATTTTGAGTGCCTTTCCTCTTCTTTTTTGAGGGAGGAGGATTAGTCGCGCCCTGCTGTGCATACACCTGCCCCTGAGGGGGCGGTGGTTGTTGTTGCGGGGGTTGAGAAGGCAAGGGAGGAGGAGGTGCTAATGCTAGAGGAGCTGGAGCACCAAGCTATGGATACAGATAATAAGGAGGTTGGGTAATAGTGTGGTAAATAGGAGGTTGGGAAAAAAGAGGAGGTATGTCGTATCTTGGATACATGCTACCGGGAGGGGGAAAAGTGCAGGAGGTGCTAACCCCACCCTGAGGAAATCCATATCCCATGGGAGGTTGAGCATACGGATTAGAGAGAGCTCCAACTATACCGTCGGCGACATGAGATGCCCTTGGTGTGTTGGCACCACCAGGCCTATGAAGATCAGGTAGAACGGTATAAACATAACCAGATTGAGCGTAGATCAGGTCATATTTTAATGCAATTTGGAGAGTGGCTTCTTCGGTTTGAGGAAATTGTGATGTGACATATTTTCCAATAGGTGGAAAAAGAGATCTAAGGAACCAGTCCATGTAGACACAGTCTTCGAAAGTAGGAGCTCGACATAGGCTCTTTCTTCTCTGCCATTCCTGGATATGATCGGAAAGGCGGGTTGTAGACGATTGACGTAAAGAAGTCAAGAGTTCGGTACTAGTGTCGTAACGAATCGAAGGGGAAGCTGGAAGTAAGACAAAAAAGCTCGGGCAAGAGTCGCAAAGGTGGTATGAGAGGAAGGGGCCTGATCAACATACCACTTAGAAGCTTCACCTGTAAGCGTTTGTTGGAACAACCGAAGACGGACAGAGTCATTGGTAATGGAGTTAGACGAACACCACATGTGGAAATATCGAACATGATTTGAAGGATCTTCTCTAGTAAGGCCTTCAAACTTTGGGATGTCGAAAGGGAGCTTCGTCGGCATAGCAGGCCAACTAGCGTCATGGTGTATAGGGTCGTTTATCAACTGGTCAAAATCAGGGAGGCTAAGGCCTGCCATGAAGGGGAGCAAGGGCGTAGCTGGGCCCTAGTGTCCATTGCGGTTCCACTAGTGGTATTCCTAGCATGAGGGCCGGGGTTAACACCAGCATTAGGTCCTGCACTAGATATGGTGAAGGTGACAAGGGGAGAACCGATGACGGAACGAGAAGGAGAACCCAATGGACCAGACGAAGAGTCAGAGTGTGGACTCGGTGGAGGACTAACTCGAATCCTACGTGGATGAGTAAGTCTTCCTACTGAAAACTGAGGATGAAGGCCAAGAAGTCTCGAGGATAAATGCCTTGGTGGCGCAATGTTGATGACACAAACATGACACAAAGGAAAAAGATACTGACAAGGGCAGGGAGGTGCAGGATCAACTGATTTCAATGTTTTAGAGTCTTTGCTTGGCGATGTTAACCAAGTCCTTTTTCGCTTAGGGTGTGTGTGTAAAGTGTGTAAATTTTAATTTTTAAACCTAGACGTTTGTAGAGAAAAAAGAAAAAGTGTGTTGCATAGCTATAAATAAACCTGCAAATGACAGTATATAAGTTTGTGAAAACAAAAAATAAACAACTAATGATGCAATAATATAAACCCAAGGAGGCAGGCCTCTCAACAACAAGTCTATAGGTGAGTAAAAAATTAATCAAAACACACTAAAATAGCAAATATATTTAAGGTCAAGAGGGACAGGGATCTAAAGGACAAATCTGCTAGAAAGTGGTGCAGAAGACGGCAACAAATTAGAGGAAAAAATGTTGTAAATGAGGTGGCGAAAGGCTATCTCCTGGAGGGAAATGGAGTGAACCCTGGAGGAAAACCCAAAAAAAGCTAAATGAGGTGATTTGGATGGACAACAAACATATTTTAAGTGGATATGAAGGTGAGGTATCAGATCTGAAAAAATGGCTGAAGACTGAAATTTCAGACAACCTGCAACAACAAAAACTCTTCCACAAAAAGTGGAGGGTACTGAAGCCCTAGGGGGCTAGGTTCCCACTTAGTTGAGCAAAACAGAAAAAGTACAGGTCTAAAATGGGCGGAGACTGAAGTCAGACAACCCTGAACAAAGGTTCAGTCAAACCCAAAAAACTTTCCAAAAAATCCCTGCAAAAAGTCTAGGTCGCAGTTTCTGACCTGTTTTCAGCAGAGGTCGCAGTTTTTGGGATGAAAGGTGTGTCCTGAAGGTCTAGGTCACAAGTTTTGGGCAAAAGGTGCGATTTTCACTTCCAGCACTCTCGGCAGAAGATTTCAGAAAAAAATTTCATCTCAGCTGCGGCTGATGTTCGTCACCTGCGCAATAGGTCCGAAAACACGGGGAAGTTAGAATTTTTATTGTTTTAGGATTTTATAGGTTGAAAACAACATCAAGAAAAAAAAAACAAGGGTCTGAAGAGAAATGATAGGGTTTGAAGCAGCTGGATATGTAAGGATCAGAAAAATGACAGCGGTTGTAATCGTAAACCCATGTGGAGTCGCCAGTTGTTAGTGTGAATATTAATTCCAAGCGTACAAAAAAAGACCACTTTAGTTGTGCATAACAAAAAACCCTAACAACAAATATGACTACCAATATCTTTAGATCTACCGTTAGGTGATCAAGATAAATGTTGTAAAAATATAGATCTATGCATTAGAAGACATTAAACAGTAGAAAAAACCAGATTTACTCCATGCATCCAATAGACAAGACAAGAATATATTGAATGAATTTTGTATTAAGGGCACCTGGGAGGAAAACACAGGAGAGTGTTCCCAGTTCTCCTCAATGGGATGGGTTCTTGTAAGTCCTCAGCACTTTAGATCTAAGATTCCTCTCTCTTGATGGTGTAGAAAACCCAGAAAAAAATGGCAGCAAAATATGACTATGATGGTGGATCAATAGTCATACCAAAAGTATAGATCGAGAGTGATATTTTGGAAACAAAATGTGATAAATGAATGGAAAAACCCTTCTATTTATAACAAAATATTGAGTTAACCTAGATATTGGTGCATAATTAAAATATTATTAACCAAATCAAGATCCAAATTTTATGGAATATTTTATCATATTTGTTGGAGGGAAAAGGAATTTGACTTGGGTTAAATCCCTTATTTGTAAATAATAAATAAATAAATGATTTATTTATTATTTTAAGGATGTGGTTGAGTAATAATAAAATAAATAATGATTTATTTAATTATTTATGGGTGACTTAGTCATATTTAACAAAAAATATTATTTAAATAAGGTTTAAATAACTATTCTTTAGGAAATAATAAGATAAATAATGTTTTATCTAATTAATTTCCTTGTTTTGGGTTAAATATAACCAGGAATATTAATCAAAATATTGTTTATTTAATTTTTCCTTGAGGAAAATAAAAAAAATATAGATTTATTTAATATTTACTCATGGGGTTTCCTGTTTAGACCATAAAAAACTTAATAAAGGTGGTTTACTAAGTTATTTTTTATATTGAAAGCAATTTTACTTAGGGTAAAATTGGTCTTACATGGTGTATCTGGATCCATCTAATGATAATAGGTTAGATGACCAAAAAATGGTGTAATAACATCCAGTGACTCAATTGAAGGCCAAAAAGATACGTGTCATCCTTCATATTCAGGGATTGTAATATTTCTTGGATCTTCCTCATTCTCTTCAACTGTCAAATTTATGCAATTGACAATGTCCTTCATCTGTGCATCCTTTTAACACATGGGCATGTGGGGGGAAGTGGTTTAGGACTTAGCCCAAGGGGCTTAGGTCCATAGCAATGAAACTTTGTTTTTTATGAAAAATTTCAAGGTTTTAAATGGATTTGGGGGTTTCGGCACAGCTCAAAAAGAAGTTTTAAACCATGCCAGGAGGATTTTCATAAATGGAAAGAAAAGGACTTATGAAAACAAGGTAGTTTTGATGGAGAAAAAGGGGAGCGAGATGAAGGTTAGTTTTAGGTTTTAAGAGGAGAAATGGAGATCTTTCAGCGAGTCTTTCGGTTGGAGTTAGCGAGAAATTCTGAGTATAAAAAATGGGACGGCAAATGAGGATTTTGGACAGAGGCATGAGGCCTTAAAGAGACTTCAAGAGCCAACAATTTTTTAGTGATAAAATTTGTTCCTTGGAGGCTCAAAAAAGATCTTAGCCACATTTTGGTATAACAAAATATTATAGGTGGCTAACACATCCCATGCTGGAAAGGCGCACTCAACCTTCGGTTTTTTGTAGTCAAATATGACCTCCTGAATACCCTACAATGCTTTACCCAAGCAGTCAAACCCACTTTCAAAGTTGAATGTTAAAAATAAAAATTTCTGTCAGCGCAGTCCATTCATTGGTTCCTCGTCGCATCTCGATTTCCAGATACTAATCCGTAGGCACCTTCCCCAAAGTGTGGATGATTATGTTCACCCATTCTGGTCCTGTTTCTGTGCCCCATGCTTCAATCCATTTAGCCAGATTTTTGCATGGATCACCTTTTCCGGAATAGGTCACTTCCATTATGGTATTTGGACACTCAAATCATAGTTGATGAGCTCCATTATTAGACCTATTTGGAAGGTTAATAGTCACCTTTTTTCCTTATTAGATCTTTTTTTCTTGAATTTTTATTATTATTTGGTTATATGATGACTAGCATAGGTGGTGATTTAGGCTAACATACTCCGAGTGCCTAGTATAAGGTTGAGTGCATAAAATAAGGAATTATTAATCATTTTTATAAGGATTTTATCATAAAGAAACAAAGGGGACAACAAAGAGGAATTATAGGAGGATTTTCCACCCTCAAAGGCAGCCGGGGGATCCCAAATATTCTCTCCAGCAATTCAAATTCCAAAAGCAGCCAAAGGATCCCCAAGGATTCTCTCTAGCTGCTATAGGGTAATATGCTTGGGTGGTGGTTACTGAATATCCCTCTCAAGGCTTTCTGGTGCCCAAGGCAGACAGTCAGATTAGCTGTAAAGTTCACAAAGAAGCAGCATAAATGTTCATGCTAATATATATAATCGACAAAGTAAGGTGGAGATATTACCTCTTTATTGATATAAGATCCTATGGAGAACAACGAGCGGCGAAGTAGAGATCTTTCTTCACCAAGTCCAAATCCAAATCCTGCAATCAATCAAATCACCCGTGTAATCTCTACAACAGTATAGTTTTTTATTGATTAAAATAGCATATAAGAAACATGAAACAATAAATATCTAAGCCATTAATATCATGCTACATAGACGATTGAAAAACAATTGTGACACTGATGCATCGAATGGACAAAACAAATACAGTTCTATTGATTTATAAAAACGAGGATTACAACCGTTGGTTGCACCAAGCCTTCCTCAGTCTCCCAATTCCTCTCATTATTTCTCTATTTTTGAGTCTGATGATGCTCAAGGAAGAAAGCTCTCAATGAACCACGTTGATCTTCAAACCTCACACTACAACAATGAAATTCTGCTCTACATATATTCAATCCTTCGACCTTAGACCAAGAGCCCATAGCTCCATTTTATAGAATATGGAGAGGGAAAATATTTCCAACTTATTCAACCAGTTTGCAATGGGAAAGATCAAGATGTTTCCATTTTCTTCCATGCTTTTGCCTCCTTAGGAGTCAATTTTTATTTGGCAAGGCCTAATAAGAGGTTTGTGCCTTTTAGTTTCTATTTTGCACTGGTCCTTTATGAGTAAAAGATGGAAGTGCCAGTCACTTTTCCGAAAGATATTTTCCCTTTTCACACTCAAACACAGAAAACGCTACCCCTTGGGAAAGGCAGAGCATTACCCTTGGTACTAACGCTCCCTTTACATGTCTCAAGTGTGCTATAACACTATCTAGCTGCTTCTGGGGTGCGTTACCTTGGCAGAAATGGGTCTTGTCTAGGTCATTTTCTTCCTTCCATGTTACCTTCTCCTCTGAGCTGATGAGGAGGTCATTTGTCCTGTAACAAATGCCCCCTAAAGTGTGAGGTCAGAGACAAAGACGATGGCCGAAATAATTTATAACAAGTGTAGCAGAATAAGAGGAATTGGAGGATTGAGGAAAACCTAAAACAACAACGTATGTCAGAAAATATAGTATCTGTCTTGAGTCGGGCATTCCCATGCTCAGTAGCTAATCAACATGATTTCTCTAGAACAAAGATATGAACAGTATGTCCACCGTAAGTATAACGTGAAAGTGTCTGTCATAACAGGATCAAACTGAAAAGCTGTCTCCAAAAAACAATATCGCAACTTGGGGGAGGAAACACAGCTGTAATGGTGTAACCCTCGACCCAAGGTCTTGGTCGCCGCTTCACTAAAATGCATATTTTCATACATGTGAATGAATGAGTCATAGTCAAACATGCAAAAAATCATCTGATTACCAGTAAATAACAAAACTATTAATAGACAGAGGGTGGCCACCAATAATGATGATGGTCCCCAAGATGCACAGTACAATCTAGTGAGTGTGAATAAAAGGATTTGAGGTCGAACACTCGTAGAATCATTCGATCAGGAGCCAATAATGAGAACCCCCAACCAAACACAAGATGACCTGCCACTGATGTCTGCAAGTATCCAGGTACTGACGTGTTTCTGGATCAACTTCCTAGATAAGGTGTTGAAGTCGATAGGAAGAGAGGCGTCCTACATCAGTTGACACGAAACGAGAAAAGATGATTTTGTACTAATGGAAATAATCAAGAGAAAATGGGAATAACTGACAACAAATAAGTTCCGACATATGATGACTTTGGTTGATACAAGGAGCAGTAGATAGCAGGATCCTCTTGAACAATAGAAGGCACTCTAACAGGGTACTAGGCAGCTTAGGCTTAATGAACACCAAAGAGCGTTAGGATTCACCAATGTAGGAACATTGGGAGACGAAGGCTAAACTCATAGATGGTAGGGTTCGGCTAAATGCGAAAGAGTTTTTTGGGAAGTGCCATGTTCAAGATTTTGTGCTGCCAAATTGACCTTTAGAAAATGTAACAGAAGAAGTATCCATGATGTCCAAATTTACCCCCCATATAATTAAGTTTAATGAGTCTAGACAGGTAAATTTGGTGGTTTTTTCATATTTAGAGAGTTTGAAAAACACCGTAAAAGACAACTCCAGGGGGTACCTTTGTCATGTTTGATAACCGAGCGCGATGAAGGGAGAATAGTAAGCCCGAAATACTTCATTTTCTGTGAGTTAGTCCATTGAATCTAGAACAGTGAGAAAGCTATGTTCGATGGACATCTACCTCATTTTGCTATGAGTACGAGGAGATGGAGTACACTCAATGTTCTTTGTGAAATTTTAATGAGTCTAACAAGGAAAAAATCGATGCTTTCCGTGAAATTTTAATGAGTCACGTAGAAAAAAATTGGTTACTTTTTCTGTTTAAAGAGCTTTGAAAAAGATGAAAAGAATGGCTCATATGTCTCTGTCGTGGTAGTTTAACGAGCCTGACAAAGGAAAATTGGGTTTTTTTTTCCAGTTTTACGAGCTACAAAAAGTCCCTAAAAAGAAAGCCAAAAACTAGGTTGAACATGGTCAGATCTGCATATAAACATTTAAAACCCATCAGAGCATTGGTAACATATAAAAACAAATAGTTGCGACAAAATGTAACATGAATTTACCTCTTTGTATCAGACTAGCTGAGTGAGTCTAACCTCCAAAATGGCTATAAGAAGGCCACAAACCTTCATTTTCACTCTGTTGAGTGCTGTGATAGAGCTCTGGAGAAAAAAGTGGTGAAACTTCAGCTGTCAATTGTGGATGATCTGGGTGACAATTTTTCATTTCGCAAGATCCTGGTAAAATCTTGAACCTTTCTATTTCATTTCATTATGTTTTTAAGTCTTTTTGCTGGTTAAAATTGACAATTTTAGCAGGCCCTAAAAAATTTAAGTGGCTAACACGGGTGATGAGTGTTGTGCCTGCATTAGACGCTCTTCCTGTGAAGAAACAACGCGTTAGCACGCACTGTTGGGCACTATAGCCCGCGTTATCCGCAAAGAAATTTTAGGAACTATTTTTTTACCATTCTAAAGTGTTCAAGACAAAAAATAATCAAGTGAAATGGTTTCTTGTGCAGGTATAAAGCTATTTACCATGAGTATTTGGCATGAGAGGGAGCATGAGCGAGAAGAACATGAATTGGTTACTGATGCAGATACCTTTCTAGTTCTCCGTAGATGTGGATTGCTAAAGTATGCTCGGTTAGAGACGATGAGGGGACAGGAGGACCTTATGAGATGGATAATCCAGTAATGGGATGACCGCCAACATGTCTTTCATATCGGGGGTAATGAACTCTCGATTGAGAAAGATGATATATATTTTTTGACTGGCCTATCATGCCGAGGGCCAAGGCCCAATCTAACAAGATCTAGGGCTGATCCTTGCACCACCGTCGATTTGATCCATACGCACTGCATAAACAATACTGTGGCAGTGAGTAACCGGGTGCCTATTGCACGAGTGGCATCGAGACCGCTACGGTCTCTACTGTGGATGATAGTTCACTTGGCTGGTGCCAAGAGTCAGCACGTGGCCACCAAGGGCCAGGTGTTGTTAGCACTGGATTGTATGCAGCCCCAAGTATTTGACTGGTGTGAAGGGGTTGTCCGTCGAGTTCGTGCAGAGTTGACAGCATGTAAGACTTGGACCTAAAGAGAGTTTGGGTATGGTACACTGATTGTCCCATTCATACTAGAGTTGGTGCTGGACATGAGGCCAAGAATGGTCACGGATGCGTTGGGCCCGTAGGAGCTAAGACAGGGTTGATGGGCAGCTTTGATTCCGCAAACTAGAGAGGGTCCAATCCGTCATTGTTTTGATGAGGGATTATTCGAGTGGCTTGAAGACTAGATCATCATGATTGAAGATTATCCCTACACAGGGATGAACTATACATGAGATCCAGAGTTGGTATTTCCCCCGGGCACACAGTGGGGCCTAGATGGTAAGAAAGAGCGTGATTAGTGTAGTGTTGAAGTATTTTTTAGTATCTTTTGAAAGTTTATGCAATTTTTTTGTTTAACGGGTGAAAGTGTCTGTTGACATGAAGCTTTGTTGCTTGACACAGATGTGGCACCTGTTCGTTCTACTTGAGCCCCTCACTATGCAAGGCGAGGAATGCAGCTACCTGGGGCTGGTGCAGTATTGGAGGTTGCAGAATATGCCGAAGAGGGTGATGACACATAGATTTTACAGGAGCTTACTAGAAACCTAGAGGGTTTAAGTATGGGTGTGCCGCCTCTTCCCATGAGAGAGATCCCGGTCCGTCTACAACGACATACAGTGGGTGTGCCAAAGAGATACTTGGTGCCTCTGAGGAGGATAGCCAAAGTAGTTGTGTACTATTTTGAGCAGCAGGCTCAGTAGGAGGAGTAGATAGATGTGTAAATGTCATAGTGAGGTTTTGAGCAAAGCCAATTTTTTGTAAAACACCCGAGTTTTGGGAAGTTTTTTTATGTAATCTAAATTGGACATGACATATATATATATATACATATTTTTGGTGAATTTAATCTCATGTGTTATTTAATGTTTATGTATTTTCTAAAGTAAAAAATATATACTCATGTATGACTCTTTCTACAACAAGTGTGAGAAATTCCAATCTAACACATAATTTTCCAATGAATCAGCTAATGCATTAAATCCTCTAGGAATGTGCTCAAACACAATGGTTTGAAAGTGACTTTCTAAAATTCACACCCTTAAGAAATAATGTAACAAGACATCATGACGGACGGGAAAATGATTTTTTAACTGCATAACTACAAGTTGGGAATCTAACCTGACCACAGATTGGAGATGTCGCGAGATGCGGCCTCCGTGAGGAGTTGGATCACTAACATATACTCAAAAATGTTGTTGGTGGAATTTCCTGGGAATATTCCCCCGGAACCAAGGAGTTCCGGCTCAAGTGTGTAGAGGACCCAAGTAGCTGACGCAATGTGTTTAGTATGATGACTAGCACCATCCGCATATCCAACGTATGATAAGGATGATGAAGGCATCTGTGTAAAAAAGAAAAAGAGTGTGTATGAGAAAAAAATAAAAAACCCAAAAATATTCAGAGACATCAAAACAAAGGCAAAACTCATATACATAAAATTACAAAGCATATGCCTAGAGGAGAACTAGGGAAAATACTTCCTCAGATAGAGCTCGTTGCAAGGCTCCGCGAGTGGAATTCCATTACAATCCTGAAGTTCATAAGATCCTTTTGAGAGGACTTTGGTGACTATGTAAGGACCAAGCCATAATGGTTGAAGTGTTCCTGCCCCCAAGAGGTCGTGTCTCTGATCGTAGAGTAGAATGAGATCACCCTCTTGGAAAGAATGAGGCTTGACAGATTTGTCATATTTAGCTTTAACTTGGCGCTGGTGAGCTTCGAGTGCCAGGGTGGCATCTCGACAAGTTTCATCCAAGTGATCGAGCGAGAGCAAGCGTTCTTCTATGGCAGTGGTGCCGGGTAGGATTTCAACGACGAGCTTGAGTGATGGAATCTCACACTCAATTGGGAGTAATGTCTCTAGGCCTAATGCGAGTTGGAACGGTGTGAAGCCTGTGGAAATTTTGACTAACGTACGGTATGCCCATAATGCAGAATATAAATTATGATGCCATGTGGTTTTATGATTGCCGACAAACCGAAAAATCATGGTCTTGAGGACGCCATTTATGGCTTCGACTTGACCATTCGCTTGCGAATAGTAGGACGAAGACTGATCTTGTCGAAATTCTAGCATGGAAGTTAATTCCATCATCATATGGTTCTGAAAATGTGACCCATGATCTATGAAAATCAAAATGGGTACACTGAAACGAAAAATGGCCTGATTGAACAGGAACAGAGCGGCGGTTTCTCCATTGACCCTAAAAGTGGGAATGGCTTCTACCCATTTCGAAAAGTAGTCAACTGCAACGAAAATGTAGTTGTGTCTGTCGACTGAAGTGGGGCTGCATGTAACAAAGTCTATTCCCAGTTAGCGAAAGGACCAATGGAGACAACCGGGTGGAGAGGGGCGGGGTGAGCACGCATTTTCTTCGTGAAAAATTGACATAGATGAAACTTCTGGACTACTGTGATACAGTCTTTAAACAAAGTGGGCCAATAATAGCCTGCACGTAAGATTTTCTCGGCAGTAGCTATGCCAGAAAGATGACCGCCGCATGCCCCCGTGTGGTAGTCATTTAACACGCGTTCCGCTTCGTCAAAAGTGAGACAACGCTGAAGAATAGTATCGACACCACGATGATATAGAGTATCGTTTAGTACGAGGTAGTGTTTTGCTTGGTGATGAATACAACGGTGTTCATCGGACGTGAGAGTTGGGTGGAAGCATTGATTTTGGAGGTAGACCAAAATGTCTCCATACCAAGGATCAGAAGAATCGACTAATTAGACGGATTCATCAGGAAATGGATCATGGGCTACATCTCTTGGGTCGATTCTAGAAAGGTCTGACAGTAATTCGGCGAAGACTAGAGATTTCTTTTCTTCGGAAGCAGTGAATACCAAGTCAAATTGTTGGAGGATCACTATCCATTTGGAATATCTTCCTCCAATAACTTGGCGAGACAAAATGTGTCGCAGGGATTTTCCAAAGCAATAACGGTAGTCTGACGTAGTAATATATAGTGTCGGAGTCAGGTGACATAAAAGACCACCGCAAGAGAGAGTTTCTCCACATGCGAATATTGTAGTTCAGGTCCGATGAGACCTTTTGACAAGTAATATATCACATGTTCACCATCGTCATCGTGAACTTGAACCAGAACCATGCCAAGTGAGGATGGTGAGGCTTCCAGGTAGAGGAGAAAGTCACGTGAATAATTGGGGGCACTAAGAAGTGGGGTAGAAATGAGTGCTCGTTTCAAGGCGTCAAACGACATTTGAGCTTGGTCATCCCACAAATATAGTGGTCCCTTCTTTATAAATTGCATAAAGCCTTTCGTCATCTCGACATAGTTTACTATGAAATGACGTAAAAAAATTTCCTCCCTTGCAAATGTTAGAGTTGTAGAATGGATTGAGGTGCGGGTAATTCAATAATTGCCTTAACCTTATCAGGATCAACCCTAATCCCGTGCTTGGAGACAATAAAAAACAGAAGGCATCCAGACTCGACAAAAAATACGCAACGCACTTGCCACTTATGTGGATTTAGACATATATTATAGAACCTACACCGAGCGAATATTTGTTTTAGATGTGCGAGGTGATGGGATCACTTCTTGGAATGAGTTGGAAGGTCATCCAAGTAAGCTTGTACAATATGCCTAATGTCGTGAAAGGCGTAGTCCATAGCCCTTTGAAAAGTTCCTCCTGCATTCTTCAGACTGAATGGGAGTTTATGATACGCAAATGTGCCCCAAGGATAGATGAAGGCAGTTTTATGTTGGTCATGTTTTTTAATCGCAATCTGGTTATATCCCGAGAAACCATCCATAAAGGAAAAATAATCACATCCGGCACAATCATTAAGGATCTGATCTATGAACAACGTAGGATAATTGTATATCAACACAAACTCGGATGGTGCCTTGTTTTTTGTCTACAGGGACCGGATTGGAAACCCATTCTGTCAAAGGAATGGGATAGATAAAACCAACGATCAAAATTTTTTCGACTCCAGTCTTAATGGTGGCTACTTTGTGCCCGTGGACAGGTCGGAGTCTCTGCCGAATAGGTTTGGCTTTGTCATAAATTTTGATTTCATGCTCGATGATAGATGGATCTATGTCAGGCATTTCATCGTAAGACCAAGCCAACACATCGTGGAATTACTTAAAAATGGATGTGAAGCGTGCAATTTCATCAGGATTGCAATCTGCTCTAATATGAATATTTTCCACGATACCCGTTTTGACCGAGGTATCTATGAGAAATGTCTTAGAAAGGTTGCCCAAGTTCCCTTTCGAATCGATAGTTTGAACAGTCATGTAAATGAAGGAGATGATCTTAGGTGGGTCAAAAGATGGGATTTGAGTATTTATTGCGTCTGAATCAAACATTGAAGCGCGATGATGAAACTCTCCCCAAGGTCATTCTTCTAGAGACATGATCTCTCGAATAACTTCGTCCGTAGGTAGGACTTCATCGAGGAGATCCTTAGAAAGAACCGTGATGGGCGGGAGGTTTGTAACATTGGTCGAAACCATAGCTGTGGAGGGTTCAGATGTAATCTGGATGGCTTGATAAGCCAACTCAACTAGTGAGAGCAACATCTGATCTCCGTAGGAATCAATTTCTAAAAGAGCCAGTAGGATCCATGGGTCGATAGAGCTATCTAAAGTGGTTGATATCATTGCAACCATATGTGGAACCTCAGGCAGTGGGAGAGGAAAGCAACCCATCAGGGAATATTCCTTCAGAAGACCGGTACCAATACCAACGTACGAGTCAGGAACGCCTCCTATTAGGGGTACAGTGCTACTTGGTAATGTGGCATAAATAGGGGTGCAAAAGGATAACTGATCCACTGTGACTATTTTCCCATCCAATGGAAAGAGGATGATTCAGAAGACTAAAGAAACAATGGAAGTTATTGCATATGACCAACTACAACCTAGAAATAGATTATAGTCGAGATGATGATCTTCAACTTCTATGTCCACTGCTATCATTTTCCCACTAAGGGAAATGGGAAAGATAGCAAGGTAGCCTTTTGGGAGGAAAGTGTGGCCATTGAAAGCTTTAAGGGAATTTGATGGTGGAGACAAAGTGGGAGAACCCAAAGCGAGCCAGAAAGTAGTCGACATAACGCAGGTCGAAGCACCTTCATCTATGATAGTATGATGGATTGGTCTCCCTTTCGGCACAACTTTCACCTAGAATGCAAGTTGGTGTGAGAGGCGAGGTTTAGATTTATCCATGTCAAAGAAAGCTACCGTAGAATCCTGGGGGTCAATCCCACCAATGGTCGAAAGAAAGGCTTTCCTTTGTGCTGTGCAATTTTGCAATACTTCGAGAGTAGACATAGCTGATGGTGCGTGCACCAAATCTTCTACAATGTTGTAGTTTTGGGCGGCACATGCAGAGGTGTTATGAGTTGTGCGTCGAAGTGTCCCTTTTGAAGGATGAATTGAAGGGTCAGCAACGGGCCATTCGATATGCAAATCGTTGGGTGGCAGTGGATTTGAACTGGTACCAGGTTCCTAAGTATCAATGACAGGATTTCCATAAATTTTGGCTCATGTTTGGAGTTCAACACTCTCCACGCCATAAATGGCGGACGATCTTTCAGTGGAAGGATGTGTACCACCATTTCCCTTTTACGGGGATTGTGGTGGATTTTCAATCATGTGTTGTTGTTGCTGCTACAGATTAGGGAAGGGATTATGAAGGATGGTAGGTGTCCTCCCAAAGTCCTTGTTTGTGATAAAATCTATGCATTCCTGCAACTGAGGACATTTGTATGTCAAGTGGTCCTCCGCATAGATTCTAAAAGGAAATTTCATGGGTTTTCCTTTCCCTTTTTTTTTTTAGTAGCGTTTTTCTGATTGGGATTATTCTGATGATCCGACTGATCTTCCGAAGAAGAGGTATTTTTCTTGTTCTTCTTGTTTTTTCCACTAGGTTTTTGTAAAATTTGCGCAGAATTTACCTCAGCGCTAGGAAGAGTAGTTGATTGGTTAGGGGCGGTGGCAGCCAAAGATGGCTAGGAGGTTTTCCCACTAGGCTTTTTTATGGATATACCAGAGATTTCACCAACAAGACCGTCAGCGTGTGATCGAGGTTTCTGAGTAGCAGGAGGATTCAGATTACTAGGGGTATAGAGGAGTAAATCATATAGCGTGCCAGATTGCGAATAGCTCAAATCTAAATGTTGTGCACGATGAATGAATTGATCTTCTGTGACCGCACCGGACATAAAAATGTCCTTAGCTTGGTTTGGTAAGAGTGACTTACAAAACCAATTAGATAAGAGATAATTTGGGATTGGGGCTTTGACTAACCTCCTCCTATGTCTCCATTCATGAATGTGATCAGAGATGTGGGTGGTGGTGTCTTGGCGTAGTGAGGTTAAGAGTTCCATGCCGGTTTCATAACTAATAGGTAGTTGGAAGTTTTTAATAAATTTCGTATCTAAGGTGCCAAAAGTGTTGATGACTCTGCGTGGTAACTCAATGTACCATTTGGTCGCATTTCCTGTGAGAGTGCGGGGGAAAAGTCGAATCCGGATACTGTCATCCACCATGGAGTTAGAGACAGACCATAGATGAAAGGTGGTGATGTGTGTAGCCGGATCGTCCCCTTGTTTCCCATCGAATTTAGGGATGTCAAAAGGAATCTTGTGCGGTACTGGAGGCCAGAGTGGGTTGTGATTGATGGGATCATTGGTTAGTTTGTAGATGTCTGGGATGTCTAGAGCTGCCAAAAATGGCAATTGCGTGTTTTCCCCCAGGTCTAACCAAGGAAGAAGAGGCTGACTATATGGACCATAGGTCCGCCCATCAATGTGTTACCAATAGGATAAGTAGGACTTTGTTGATAAAATTTCCCTGTGAGTGGGGGTGTAGGAATGTATGGTTGTTGTCCGTAGGGTATATTGTATTGGGGGGCTAACTGTTGGTTTCCCCCAGCGTAAAAGTTTCCCCCTTGTCCAAGTGGATTTTGGGGTTGATTTGCCCATATGGATGCAATAGATCTAGCTAGAGGCACACTGTTATTTACATAGTTAAGCAACGACATAGATCCTATACCGAGATTTTGACTACTTAAGGGAACAATGTTAACAATGGGTTGTCCCATTTGTCCTGATAATTGCAGGGGTACTAAAGTGCCCCTAGTCATTTGTGTGTTAGTGACACTGCCCCCCGGCATGGTAGTCAAGGGGTTTGAACTCAACAAAGGATTCCAACCGAAAGGGTTGCTAAAAGGAACTGAAGTAGTCTCACTCGTGGGAGCGGGTACCGTGGGTCCTGGCATAGTCACAGTAGGAGTAGGTCCCGAAGGATTTAGAGACACACTAACAGTTGTGGTGACTGTAGTTCTGGGACCAACCATAGGCTGGCTACTAGGGCTACTGATTAGTGGTGTAGAACTGACTACCAGCGGGGAATATGGTGACAAACCTAGGTTGGTTGCCATCGGCATTGACCCCATGGGTGTCGGTTGTGAAATGGATGTTGGTGCAGCCGAAGACATATCTTGGCTTGGTGTAATCTGAACTAACACTAGCACCAATGGATCAGTGAGTGGAGGATTGCAAGGAGGTATGACTCCTTCCAGGGGTTGTCACTGGAGACTTCTCTTCCAAAGAAGGCACGGGCTCACCAAGACTCAACTCCTCCGACGATGTCAACGGAGGGAGACCTCGCTATCGTTAAGACAAACAGTGAGGGTCGAAAGACGCCATGGTGACCTGTTTATTTTTATCAAATTTTAATTATTTGTGATGTATTATAAAGTCTCAGTGATAGTAACCACACATCTAAAAAAGAAAAAAGAAAAAAGGACTTTCTAAAATCAATCAACAAGCAGCTAGAGCAGGGTGGCCCTGTCTGAGTACTACCGTTTGCTGGAGATGAAACCCAATATCACAATAGAATATAGAGAGGGTTAGTCATAAACACAGTTATGTTACTCTAGAGCTTCACCTGAACCTCAGACAATAGGTGTAAGCACTCTCGTGAAGACGAGTACCCTCCCAAAGACCGAAGACAGAGTAGGTCCGTCTGTTTTAGGTACCAGGACAACCCGTCCCAGTCACCTCGTGTAAGTCCCTAAAAATCTTGGCCACTAAAGATACCTCAAATCACAAACGTCATCAGGGGGTCCACGATCGTAGACAACATGCTATATGGGCAGAACACCTAGATCCCCGATCTAGGTTCGACATCCCCGAAGGGAACCCAAATATATAGCATGCCCACTGAATGCACTTGAAGGTGGGCTACCTTCTCATGCATCCTGGTGTTGTATCGTGCTTAATTCTGGTGGTAGTGGAGTGGTCTCGATAATATGAGTGCAGTAGTATTTCAGTTATTAATAACTCTAGTCTCAATTTTTGAGATCTTCGGTGATTTTCTCACTTCTCCTACAGCAAGATCCTAGCCTGAACTACTGTTGGTGTGAGCTCAGAAAAATTTATATGATTAATTTTATTATCTTAGTGTACTTGATTATTAGTCTTGCGGAACGAGAGTGGATGTATGAAATGTGATGAGACTCTTGACTCAAAAAACCATGCAGAAAATATGCTCTAAATATTCAATTTCAATGAAGAGTTTTTCTACAAGGAGATATTTCTTTCAACATCCGTGCACCAAACATTCAAATAACACAGTTCAACTTTAAATATTCAGACATATATCTATCCTCTCTTAACAGCCTTTTAACCAAAAAATTTTTAGAAATAATGCAGCTAAGTTTAGAAAACTAAAAAGAAAATTTCTTCTTTCAAAAAGCAGATGTGATTGACATTTAACTTTTCAAAATAAGAACAAAAGACAAAAATTCTAGCTAGTAAACAAGCACATGGATCCAACAAGAGAAGCTATTCTGATGGAAAATAACTCCACAGCCAAAGGGGAAACACAACAGAGGTGTAAACAATAGTTTTGATTGGGTAACGCAGGCAAGCAGAGGCTACAGAGTGTTAGTATTGAGACTAACACACTATATCTAAGAAAAGACCGTGTTATAACGCTTTGAAACACTTACAGGGGAAGCATTAGTCAGGGTAAAGTTGCATAGATGGCTAAGCAGGGTCTGATCTGTACTCTACGAGCTTTTGATATGTTTAGTATGCATATAAGCTGGTTAGAAGGATATGTGAACACAAGGAAAAACGAAAATTCATAGGAACAATCTGGAAACTTGGGGTTTACTCCCCAGCGGAGTCGCCAATTCTATTATAGGGTAATATTCTTGGGTGGTGGTTACTAAATATCCCTCTCAGGGCTTTCCGGTGCCCGAGGTAGACAGTCAGATTAGCTTTAAAGTTCACAAAGAAGCAGCATACTTGTTCATGCTAATATCTATAATCGACAAAGTAAGGTGGAGAGATTACCTCTTTATTGATAGCAGATCCTATGGAGAACAACGAGCAGTGAAGTAGAGATCTTTCTTCACTGGCTCCAAATCCAGATCCTACAATCAATAAAAGTACCCGTGTAATCTCTACAACAATATAGTTTGTTATTGATTAAACTATCATATAAGAAACATGAAACAATACAGATCTAAGCCATTCATATTATGCTACATAGACGATTGAAAAACAATTGTGACACTGATGCATCGAATGGAAAAAACAGATACAGTTCTATTGATTTATAAAAAGGAGGATTACAACCGTTGGTTGCACCAAGCCCTCCTCAGTCTCCCAATTCCTCTCCTTCTTTCTCTATTTCCGAGTGTGATGATGATCAAGGCAGAAAGCTCTCAATGAACCTCACCGATCTTCAAACCTAACACTACAACAATGAAATTATGCTCTACATATATTCAATCCTTCGACCTTAGACCAAGAGCCCACAACTCTATTTTATAGAAGATGGGGAGGGCAAATATTTCCAACTTATTCAACCAGTTTGTAATGGGAAAGATCAAGATGTTTCCATGTTCTTCCATGTTTTTGTCTCCTTAGGAGTCCAGTTGTATTTGGCAAGACCTAATAAAAGGTTTGTGCCTTTTAGTTTCTATTTTTCACTGGTCCTTTATGAGTAAACCTAAAAAAAGGTTTGTGCCTTTTAGTTTCTATTTTTCACTGGTCCTTTATGAGTAAAAGCTGGAAGTTCCAGTCATTTTTCTGCAAGACATTTTCCCTTTTCACACTCAAACATGGATAACGCTGCCCCTTGGGCAAGACAGAGCGTTACCCTAGGTACTGACGCTCTCTTTACATGTCTCAAGTGCATTATAACGCTGTCTAGCTGCCTCTGGGGTGCGTTACCTTGGTAGAAATGGGTCTTGTATAGGTCATTTTCTTCCTTCCATGTTACCCTCTCCTCTGAGCTGATGAGGAGGTCATTTGTCCTGTAACACTAGCAATTCAAATTCCAAAGGCAACCAAGCAATTCAAAGAAGAGTACACCCAATCGTTGTTCACTGGAAGTCAAGTAGAATCAATCACCATTTTATAGGAATCTTTTGGTAGCTGCCCTGTGGAATAAATAGAGCAGAGCTAGAGCTAGGAAGAGTTAGTCTATTCTAGTCTCGATTCCATTCAGAACTATTGTTGTGAGCTATTGAGATTTTTGTTTTATTCAGTGATCAAACTGTCAGAGAAGCATGAAGTTATTCTTTTATGAAATGAGTAGACTAATTTCATTTGAATTATTTAAGTTTCATAGGGCTATGCTCGTGGGTTGGGGCCCAATCCATGTGCCTTAGCTTCTTTGTTGTTACTATCTTTTCCTTTCTGTCATTTAGCTAGTTTTGCTCCTACCATTTAAGTTAGATCTGCCTGTGATAAGTTTCATTGTTTTTTAGTTTTTGTGCTGTTTTAGTTTTTAATTTCTTATGCGTAATAAATAGAGGAAAAAATCCAAAAATTGTGGTAAATTATCCCCCCTCTCATCTCTGTCAATAGAGTTCGAGTAGGGCAGACCTTCCCACAAACCAAAATTTCTTTTTATTTGAGTTTTGGGAAGAATTTGTGTTACCAAGTCCAAGCCTTTCTTTCACTGTTTCATCCCGCATTTCTGTCTATTTCCCGTGTATGAATCCACAGGTGTGTCTCCCTTCTAAGAACTACTCTTACGCCTCCATTCCCCTCATTCTCTTCTCATCTTAAAGTCGTACTTACCTTTTTTTTTTCCTAACGCACCTTATTTCTCTGTTTTTTCTCCGTTCACGACCACCTTACCTTTTTTATGCAAAACACGTGAAAAACCATTCAAAACCATCGAAAACCTGACCTCCTCCTTTGCTCCTCGAGTCTCCCGCCACCATACATCACACTTCGCAAATCGAAATATTTTAACTTTTACCTTTAACGCTTACTGCTTATTCTTTGCGATTGCGATATTGCGAAATCACAAATTTCACTTCGCACCGTTTACCTTTTCTCCCTTAACACTTACCGTTGGTCCTTGCGATTACAATATTACGAAATCGCGCCCCACCGTCGGTCCCACTGCCACATCGCCCATCATAAAATCGCACTTTGCACATTTTAGCTTTTACCCTTAACACTTACTACTCGATTCTTGCGATTGCAATATTGCAAAATCACAAATTGCACAGTTTAACTTTTTGCATAATACTTACCACTCATTCAACCAATGCGATAGCTCTGCCATGTAACTCATCGCACTTCACACTTCGGTAAACTTACCACATCGTAGATCGCAACCTGCAAATTTTATCGCGTTGCAAATCACACTATGCATCATTTAGCTTTTTGCATAACACTTACCGCTCATTCCGCCGATGTGATAACTCTACCATGTCACCGTCGCACTTCGTACTTCTCGTAAATTACCTCATCGCAAATCACACTTTGCACATTTTATTTTGTTTCGTTAACCTTTACCGCTATCCCTTTAAACTTGCGATATTGCGATTACGACATCGCACATCGCAAATTTTGTTCTCCATCGCACTTCGCCATCATACTTTTGAACTCTTTCCACTCCAAAGCCATTTATTTTTCTCTAATAAAGTTTCATATGGATTTAACCCCCTCTTTCCTCTTCCAAACCTTGTTTCATGTGTTAAACCCCCCATTAGCCTCTTCTAGCCATTTTCTTCCCTCTAAGCTACAAATTAAATCTTTATAATTGAAATTAAGGCATGGATAGCTTAGTTGCATGAATAGGAGCATGGTAGATAGGTCATAGGATAAGTAGAGTGAATTTAGCCATTTTTCCAAGTCAAGTGTGGTTTAGAATTAGTTTCCTTTCTGCTATTTGTTTTCTGGGAATTAAATTAGTTTCATTCTTGTCATTTCCTTTCAGCAATTTAGTTTAGTTCCCTTTCTCGTCATTTCCTTTCAGAAATTTAATTTAGTTTCTTACAGTAATTTCCTTCCTGCACATTATATTAGTTCCATTTCTGTCATTTACTTTCTACAATTTATCTCAGTTTCATTGAAGTGTGATAGACTTCACTGAGAACCCCTAGAAGTAGCACCCTTTCGTAAAGCAGAAGAGGATGACATGAACAGAATGCATATGATGTGTATATAGCACTATCACCTCAAAGTTTGTATGAACCTCGAGTTGATAAAGTAAAGTAGGGCCGCCCCTCGGAGTTGCAACACTCTTCGTGCAATACTAGGGCTCACCACTTTTTGGCGTCGTTGCCGGGGAGTTGTCTAGTAGATGTTTTGATTTTGTTTTTAACATTCTTTTCTGCTTTCCTTTCTTTTCATGTCATTTTAGAAATATTTAAAAAAATACAAAAAGATCTGATTTTCATGCCTCATAGGAATAGGAATACCCAAAGACAAATCTTACCTAAAACCCCCACATCACCTCCTAGCCACCCTTCACTCTTCTTCAGTGGCAGTGAGATCAAACCCCCTATAGGAGAGCCTTCTGAATATTTTGAGGATCCTGTTGGGGAAGAATAAGAAGACCTTGTTTCAACTGAGGGACCTATTTCACCTATCTTAACCATGGTTGGGACCCAGAGAGCCTTTCCCATAAGAGAGGTAGATCGGGAAACTAAGATGAAAAACATTAGCCCCTCATATCTTCCACACTTCCATGGACTTACCTCTGAGGACCCTGACACATTCATGTTTGAATATTATGTTGTTTGTAGGACTTATGACTACACCTATGATGATCAGATGTTGAAGCTCTTCCCATCCACCCTTAAGGATGCAGCCTTGCACTGGTTCATGGGTTTGCCCGGGGATAGCATCACTACCTGGGCACAGATGGGAGAGACATTCAATAGAAAGTACAAAGACTATTGTAGGTCCAAGGAAAGTAAGGATGAGATATTTAGGATGACTCTAGGGCCTGATGAATCCGTAGATGATTATGAAGAGAGGTTTCAATTGAACTATAAGAGAGCCAACTATACTCTTGATCCTGAATCACTTAAAATTGTACTTATTCGAGGGATCAATGAAGAGATGATAGAAACCTTGAATATGTTATAAGGAGGAGATATCTACCAACAACCCTATGAAACAATAAAAAATGTCTTCTGAAACCATTCTAGGGCATTTAGGAAGAAGGGAAGAGCTAGCCAAAGTACATCCAATACCCCTTCCTCTTCCACCTTCATAAAACATGAGATTGGAAACATGATAGAGGACTTAAAGAGTGACATGATGCACAAATTTTCTTTGAAAATGGACACAATGCAGGTCAAAAGGAAGCAAGAGGAAGTAGAGAGAGCCCTGGTCATATTTTGTCCTAGATGTATCGGGAAGCACCCAAGAAATGAATGTCCACTAAATGTCATAGAGGTTTGCTTAGTTTGTGAAGAGAATCATGCCACATACAAGTGTCCCTCCTTACCTGGACTTAAAGCTGTATATCAAGGTGGGGAAACAATGCCAGAGCAACTCTGCTTCATCAACCAGAGAATGTGTCAAGGCCCTCAGCCATGTCAACAAGGTATTCAAGGTGCACCTTACTCTTACTATTACAACAATTAGAGTGCACCCATGAAACCTTGGTATACCCCCACTCCTCCATCCTGGTCTACACCTCCTACTTGGCCTTCCAATGCTTCATATCATCCTTAGCCAGTAAACCAACTATTTCAGCAATATGTTCCACAACAACCTCAGTGGCCATCCCAAGGGTGGATGCCTCAAAAAAATCAACTACCTGCTCTAACGCCTCCACCCCAACCTCAACCTCAGCTTACTCATGCTGATCCACCTAGGCTACCTATACCTGCACAGCCCAATCCGAACCCGAACAACATATAGGCACAACAGGCTCCCAGTGGAGAAAAATCCCTTCCAGCTTATGCTGTGGAGATATAGGAGGTTAATCTCAGGTCAGGAAGAGTTCTCCCACACAACCATCCCCCATCGCCATCTGTAGAGGTTAAGGAGGAAAAGGAAGAAGATAACACTCATATCCAACAACCTCCTTTTTCTGAGCGCTTGATCCACCCTAGTAAGCACACCCCAGAGGAGACTGAACTCCTGGTAGAATTGCAAAATTTGTGTGTAAAGATACCACTTCTCTAGGCCATTAAGGATGTCCCTATATACAATAGGCTATTCAATGAAAAGTGCTTCAAGAAGCCTAGGAGAAGGAAGAGAGATACCCCCACCATCAATGTGGTAGGACAATTGTCTAGCCTAATGCTGGGGAAGGTGATATTTCCAAAATAACTTGACCCTGGTAGTCGAGTTTTTGATGTGCATATAGACGACGTTATATTCCCCAACACTCTAATTAATCTATGGGATGCCATCAATATCGTGACCAAGGAAACTATGTTGAAACTTAATCTCTAATGGACTTTGAGGAAAACCACAACAGTTCTACAACTTGCAGATTAGTCCACAGTAACTCCGGAAGGAATTGTTGAGGATGTTATGGTTACCATTGAATCTTGGGAGTATCCTATGGATTTCCTGGTCCTACAACCAAAAATCAAGTTTAATGGTTATCCTCTCATCTTAGGGAGACCTTGGTTAGCCAATGCAGATGCTTATATTAGTTGTTGGGCTGGAAACATGACTATAAAAAATGGGCCTATGTCTAAACAGCTAGTGTTATATCGTCCAACCCAGCCTTCCATTGATCATGATCTCCCTATATGGTTGGAGGATGGAGATGATGAGTTATATAACATTGCCTCTATGTGTACCATAGATGCTATTCTTAGAGGGGGGCAACTTGATGAAGATGAACTCATCGACCATGCCATTCAAAACCCAAAACCAATCCTCCACTAACACTCCTCTTGAAACCTTATTCAAAGAGTCTGAAAGCCAACCTTGTATGGAAGTGCACTCAATTGATAAAACCTCTGAAACCACCAAATCTATTGAGTTTGGCCCATCCAGATCTCTGAAAATCAACCCAAACCTCTCGAATGAAGAAGAGAAGCAGGCATGCCAGCTTTTGAAAGAAAATCTTGAAGCATTTTCTTGGGATTACAAGAACATGAAAGGGGTGCATCCTTTAGTATGTAGGAATAAAATTTACATCAAAGAAGGATGAAAGCCCGTGAGACAACCACAAAGAAGGATGAACCCGGCTCTAAAGGACATAGTGAAAGAAGAGTTGCATAAACTATTGGATCCAGGGTTCATATATCCTATATCCAAAAATGAGTGGGTATCTCCTCTAGTCCTAGTCCCAAAGAATAATGGGAAGTAGCGAAATTATGTTGATTATCGAGAACTTAACAAAGCCACTAAGAAATACCATTTCTCTTTTCCCTTTATTGACCAAGTCTTGGATGGCCTTGTAGGGAAGAAGTTCTTTTCATTCTTAGATGGGTTCAGTGGGTACAATCAGATTCAAATCAGCCTTGAAGACCAGGATAATACTACTTTCACCTACCCTTGGGGTACCTTTTCTTATAGAGTCCCACCCTTTGGGTTATGCAATGCCCCAGCCACCTTCCAAAGGGTTGTCTTGAGAATTTTTCTGAGTTAGTCCATGACTCTGTCGAAATATACATGTATAATTTCACACCATATGGGGATGAATTCAAGGAAGATCTCTTGAATTTGGGTAAATTACTAAGAAGGTGCATTGAGATGCATCTCTCCTTGAGCCCAAAAAAGTGTGAATTCCTGAAGAAAGCAGGGGTTTTATTAGGACACTCTATATCCCAAGCAGGAATACAGGTAGACCAGAACAAAATCACTATCATCAAAAGGGTACCTTCTCCTCAAAAGAAAAAATATGTCAGGAGTTTCTTAGGCTTAGTTGGTTACTATAGAAGGTTCACCAAATATTTCAGCAAGATGGCTTCACCATTGTTTGGGTTATTGGCCAAGGATTCTGAGTTTATTTGGTCTGACCCTTGTCAAGAGTCTTTCGAGCTTATTAATAAATAGTTGTATATTTCCCCCATCCTCCTCTAAGGTTTATATTGGACTCTCCCTTTCCACATCCACAGTGATGCATCCGATAAAGCTATAGGGGCATCATTAGGACAATTAGAGGACAAAATCCATTATGCCATTTATTTCATCAGTAAGAATTTGTCAAAGGCCGGGCTGAATTATACTATTACTGAGAAGGAGATGTTAGCTATTGTCCATTCATTGAATAAATTCAGGAATTATGTCATTGGATATCAGACCTTATCCACATTGACCATGCAACCATCAAGTCTTTAATGAACAAACCAGATGTAAATGCTAGGATCATTACCTGGTTTTTATTTTTGCAAAAAATTGATTTGAATATTGTTGATAAACCTAGAAAGGAAAATGTGTTGCAGATTTTTTTTCCAGGTTAGTTCTCCCTATAGGTGAAGAAGGAACGGTGGATGACCTGCTCCCAAATGAACACCTCTTTTCCATATCAGCACTCTCACCATGGTTTGCTGATATAGCCAACTACTTGGTTGCTAGAAAACTCCCTCCTAATATTTCATTCAGGGAGAGGAGCAGAATCATAAAAAAAAGCGCCTCTTTCACATGGATTGGGGGAAATATTTTCAAGCTAGGACCTGATAAAATCTTAAGGAGATGTGTGAGGGAGGAATAAGTTTTTGATATCCTCTCTGAATTTCAAGACAACCCATGTGGAGGCCACTTTTCTGCAAAGAGAACTGCTTACAAAGTTTTGTAGATAGGATACTATTGGCCTACCCTTCACCAAGATGCCAGAAGATACACTAGCAGGTGTGACCAGTGCCAAATGATGGGGAAAACCACACAAAGGGATGAAATTCCTTTACACCCTCAGGTGGCTCTTGAGACATTTGATAAGTGGGGAATGGACTTTGTTGGACCTATCGATCCACCATCCGGAAAAAAAGAAGTATATCATAGTCTGCACTAATTACCTGACAAAGTGGGCCGAAGAAAAAGCAGTGAAGGTAGCAACCAAGGATAAAGTAGAAGAATTTCTGAGGGAGAATGTGTTTTACAAATTTGGATACCCCAAAGAAATAGTCACTGATCGGGGAGCACAATTCACCTCTCACCTCATTGAGAATATTTTGAGGAAGCAAAACATTAAGCATAGAACTTCTACTGCCTATCACCCTTAGGCGAATGGCTAAGTAGAAGTAACTAACAGAGCTTTAGAGAGAATCCTCACCAAGGTTGTGAGCAACAACAGAAAATATTGGGCAGATAGATCGGTAGAAGCTACTTGGGCCTACAACACTACTTGGAAGACAACAACAAGATTCACTCCTTATGAACTAGTCTATGGTAAGAAAGATCTACTTTCAGTTGAGTTTGAGTTCAATACTTTATGTTGGATAGATAAGTCGTTCTTACTGACAAGACAGACCTCCCAATTGTCCTACGGACAACTAGTAACAAACGGACAAATAAAAACTATTTTCTATAGATACTGTTTGATTTGTAATTAACTATAATAGGGTTTTGGAAACCTACTTGTAGTCCAGCGCTGATCTTCTTTCCAATGGCTTGAAGAAAGTCGTCGTCAAGGATCTGCAATCACAAACACAAGAAAAGATCAAAAGCACCTGCATAATAAAAATTAATTCATGAATCAAACATCTATCAAGATGATCAAGGAATTCAAGAAATGAGATAATTAATTAAATAACCCATTGATAAAACATGATAAATAAGCTACTTAATTAAAGAACTCATTTAGAAAATGGTATTCATTCGTATTATCTTTAATAAATAAGAGCCTTATAACCGTGTCTGCCTTGATGTTGTACAGGCCTTCCTAGTGTCCAGAACAGGTGTTTCCTTTACTCTGACACGCTTTGTACTCTCTCAGCTAAAATGCACATGGGTGTGTAATCATTCCCATATAATGATCAGTTAAGAGAGTCTGAGTTTCTATAGCATTTCTCCTCAAGAATTCTCAAAGTCTAACTCCAATTATCAAAGTTTCCATAAGAACCCTTGAAACTGAACCAATGCTTCAATCTATAAGAAAAGGGAAGAGGTTGCAGCTCCACATAAGAGGGGATAGAATCCTCTTTTAAAGGGATTGAGCTCCATAAACCAAGGGGTAGGCTCCCATAATGGAGGAATGAACATACATGATAGGAGCGAACCTTCGACCGGATAATTGCTTCTAGAAGCTTCCAGATTTGACTGCTGGGCTTCTAAATGTTACTTTCTGCCTTCATTTTACCTTTTACAGGGGTCCGCATCTTTAATACACAAAACATGCGGTAGGTACCGTAGTTTTCCTTCATAAAAGGTCCGGTACCGCAGGCAATGTTAAGAGAAAGTGCGGTACAACTGTTTTTAAGACTTTTATGAGCTTTTCTCTCAATTTCAAGGCTTGATTTTAGGAACTTTGATGTTGTAGACTTCTAAGGGAGTAATATAAGAGTAATGATGAACCCATATAGACACTAAAACGTCATGGTGACAAATTTCAGTGTAACACTTTAAGAATGGAAGTTGAATTAAATCTAGATCTATCAAATGCTAAAAAAGAGAGCTTGCTACAACTAAATGGATTGGATGAGTTCAGAATGCAAGCACTTCTTCACACATAGGTAGTTCAACTGCAAAGGAAGGTATGGCATGACAAGAAAATCAAAGAAAAGACCTTCCAAGAAGGATATTGGGTGTTGTTGTATGATTCGAGGTTTAAATATTTTAAAGGAAAGTTGATGACAAGATGGTTAGGACCTTACACAATGGAATTTTGTTTTATAATGGCGCAGTTCAAATCAGAACCGTAGATGAGGAAGGAATCCCCTTTCTTGTCAATGGTCATAGACTTAAAATTTACAAGAAGCCTTTGTCAAAGGAAGAGTTCATAAATTCAATAAGTAGAGAAGTGTATGTCATGGGAAGCTCCATAGTTTCCCACACCTCCTAAAAAAAAAAAATAATAAGCTTGTGGGTTGAAAACCTTGATGGAGGCAGCTCACTTGCTAAAAAAAAAGAGAAAAAAGAGACTAAAGATCCATGGGTGAAAACCTCTCTGAGGTGCCCAAGGCAAGTTTGTGGGTTGAAAACCTCCATGGAGGCAACCCTCTTTCTTTCAAAAAAAAAAAAGAGAGAAAAAGAACAAAAAAAGAAAAAAAATAAAAAAATAAAAAACATCTACATCTTTGTGTTTTCTGTGTTTGCTGTATTGTAGGTTGTTAATGGTTTCTGGAAACACAGGGAATCATTCATCTTCTTTTCCCTTCTTCTGTATTACCATCCATCCCATCTTTCACTCCAATCATCTTCATAACTTCCTCCATCACCTCCATACACCACACTCCTTCATTCCTGAGCACAATGTAGCAAGAGAAGCAACACACAAATAGACTGCTACAAACATCAGCAAGTTCCTTAAAAAAAAAAAAATGTTCATGGACTGCCAAGAAGAACAAGAAGGAAATTTGCATAACAGACTCTTGGAGAACGAGAATGCCACCCATGTCATCTCAAGCACCCCACGCGACATCCACTGTAGAGATAAACAACAAGAAAATATTAGCAGCTCACTTACGAAGCTGCTCATTTAGCAAGCTGCTCATTTAGAGTACAAGAATATGGTGAGGAATGCAACATCTAAAAGGCTTGTATTCAACCTCCAGCACCTACAACCGCCTTGGAAACAACAGGTAAACTCAGGTATAGCTTCTCACCCCTTGCTACGCATCCATAATAGCCAACAATAAATTAATTTGCAGACTTAGAGTTTAAGGGGTAGAAAGGTGGCCAGTTAACTCGGCCACCACCGTGAGCTATGACTGGAATAACACTGGAAGTACATGCCACCTGGGCATGCAAAAGAAAAGAATTTAAATCAAGTGGAGTAGAGGAGAACGAGGGGAGGAAACACGAAGTCCATCATGAACTAACAAGAGAAGGAAACAACTGTCTACAATATAACTGGAGTTGAGCCGAGTTACATGAGCACTCCAAAGTTAGTTGTGTTATCTAATAAAAGGAGATGTTGTCTCATCTAAACCAGTAAATTGAAAATTTTTAAAGGGAGAGAGACCGACAGAAGCACACACTGCTTAAATAAGAAGAGGAAGAACCAACATAAACAAGAAGAACTGAAAGAACAAGAGGAAGAACCAACAAAAACAAGAAGAAGCAGAAGAAGCAAAGAGACAAAAGGACAAAGAAAAATAGAAGAGATGGCCATAGAAGTCATAGAGATAGAAGAAAGGGGGCAAGAAACAAACTAACAACACATCACCACATCCCCTCAATACAAAAATATGGTTTCCACTATAGCTCCTCTGAGTGCAAAGAGAAAAAGGCAGACCTCTAGGTATTCCAGAGCTAATAAGAATCAGAGAGAGCTAGAAACTTCTCCCACAAGCTTGATTATCATTGAAGAATCACCAAGGGGGGAGGAAATAATCGAAGAGATCATTCTAAAGGAGCAGTTGCAGAAGGAAAAGGCCGAGAATGTAGCACTAAAGGAGAAATTGCAGCAAAAGGAGGAGAAAGTAGCCACCATGGTGGACTTATGCATAGAAGCCCTTCAACACATATTCCCCTCTAACTCATATGCTATGTACCTCAAAGAAAAATGGCTTCTATTTCAAATCAAAACTCTTGCCTCCCATGGATCACTACCTTTCCAAGATTGCAGGAAATTCATGAATTTCTACAATCAAGCTAACATGGTTGATCAGGCAAAGATGGCAGAGTTTTATGTGCATAAATTTGTGCTAACAAATCTGGATATTTGGGACCCCAATCCTATAATGGGGGATATGCAATTAATGACTCTAGCATCTTGGATGGTGAATGAAGACACTAGAGAAAAAGAGATATGGAAGCTCATGGGAAGAAGAAATATAGAACCCTTATATATCAGACCAGAATTGTTTAGCCCAAGAGGAGTCATCCTTAACCATCGAGAGATTTCAAGGGACCTTGCACTGGTTGAAAGCTACATTCAGACTAAAAACCAACTGATAGGCCACTTTGATGATGTTTCTAGGAAGATAGAGGAGGAGTGAATTATGGCCAGCTAGAGGAGATGTAACAACCTCCTTCATAGCCTCAATAACAAGGAGTACCATACTCCAGAAATACTAAGGGGTGCATTGGAAAGGGCACCATTATACAAGAGGGCCATGTAGGCCAAAAAGATCCAATGGTTGGGACTAAAGCTCAGCCCACCTTTGCTGCTGGGGCTGACTGATGAAGAGGACATAGATGCAGAAGATATATAATGGGAGAATGAAAAAAAGAATAATGGTTTTTACCCCCTTGGGTAAACTCCCACACTTCTTCCTCAGGAAATCAAGGGCGTTGTCAGAGCCTTAAAGGAAATGTAGGAGGAGGATTAATTACTCCGAGGATGAGCAACCATTCAGTAGGGGGGTGATGACGAGATCCATTATTAGACATATTTAGAGGGGTTAATAGTCACCTTTTTTCCTTCTTAGATATATTTTTCTTGCATTTTTATAATTATTTGGCTATATGATGACTAGTATAGGTGGTGATATAGGCTAACATACTCTGAGTGCCTAGTATAAGGTTGAGTGCAGAAAATCATGAATTATTAATCATTTTTATAAGGATTTTATCATAAAGACTCGGAGGGGACAACAAAGAGGAATTATAGGAGGATTTTCCACCCTCAAAGGTAGCCGAGGGATCCCAAAGATTCTCTCCATTAATTAAAATTCCAAAAGTAGCCAAAGGATCCCCAAGGATTCTCTCCAGCAACTCGAATTCCAAAGGTAGCCAAGCAACTCAAAGAAGAGTGCACCCAATTTTTTTTCACTGGGAGTCAAGTAGACTCAATCACCATTTTCTAGGGAACTGTTGGTAGCTTCCCCGTAGAATAAATAGAGCAGAGCTAGATCTAGGAAGATTTAGTCTATTCTAGTCTCGATTCCATTCAGAACTATTATTGTGAGCTATTGAGATTTTTGTTTTATTCAATGATCAAACTGTCAGAGATGTATGAAGTTATTCTTTTATGAATTGAGCAGACTGATTTCATTTGACTGATTTAAGTTTCATAGGGCTAGGCTCATGGGTTAGGGCCCAAACCATGTGCTTCAGCTTCTCTGTTGTTACTATCTTTTCTTTTCTGTGATTTAGCTAGTTTTTCTTCTACCATTTAAGTTAGATCTACCTCTGTTGTTGAGATCCAACAAGAAGATCCTAGTGAAAATTATACACCTACACTAGGGTGGAGCCTCAGGCTATTTTTAGGTGGAAGTATATTTTTAGAATGCATTAGAAAATTATATTTATAGATGATAAGAAAATTCTATTTATAGATGATCTTCTATTTTTACATGTATGTGCGAGTTCTATTTATAGATCACATGTCTATTTATAGATGCATGTCGACTATTATTATCCCTTAAAAATAGTTGGACAATAAACATTAATCTATTCTCAATGAGCACTTCGAAATAGTTAACTGAAGTGGAAAATAAGTTAGCTATAGGAAATTCGAGTTCAAAGGTTGGTTGGTGGGACATGCAAGTGGACTTAGTTGTAACAGAGTTGGATGTGTAGTTATGTGAGTTGTAAAGTAGTTTAACTCAGTTAAGTGATTTAAACTCAATTGTGCTAGTTGTAACTGAAGATACACTAGTGAGAGATCAGTGAATTAATTATTAATTAATTCACAATCAGTCGTCTCACATGCAATTGAAGATTTACTACTGTTAACTACATGCATATGAGATCTAGTGGAGACCCAGTTGAGATGTAAGTGAAAGGGACAGTTTGACTATTAGTTGTGACATTAGTGGGTGCACTCATGAAACCACACACACATTGGATGTGCCCATGAGGATTTCACAGTCAAGGCAAGCATGATTCCATTCATTCAGGGATTGCTATCAACTGAGATTGCACAGTGGAGGCAGGCTATCTGGAGACAGTAAATTGGTGCATGTATTTGCCAATTTTTGTATGACAGTGTGAGACGATTGTATATTGTACTGATAGCTCTTGGATTGAAGTTTTGTATAAGATTGTTTAGTGATCCATGATATATACATAATATATGATAGTGGGGGTTTTAGCTTTATGCTTTACCAGTAAAAACATCTATGTTATGCGTGATAGATATTTCTTCTTGATATTGCAATTAGCGATCGTGTTTAAATTCTGCAATAATTTTTGTAGAAGCGATTCTGTATTTAATAGTCACATATAATTGTTAGATCAGGAGAATCCAGGGAATACATAATTTGTATAAAAATTTCTACATATGATAAGTTTCATTGTTGTTTATTTTTTTTGTTGTAGTTTTTAATTGCTTATGCATAGTAAATAGAGGAAAAACTCCAAAAACTGTGGTCAAGTCTCCTCCCTCTCATCTCTGTCAATAGAGTTTGAGTAGGGCAGACCTTTGCACATGCAAAAATTGATTTCTGTTTGAGTTTTGGGAAGAATTTGTGTTACCAAGTCCAAGCCTTTCTTTCACTGTTTCATCCCGCATTTCTGTCTATTTCCCGTGCATGAATCCACAGGTGTGTCTCCCTTCTGAGAACTGCTCTTACACCTCCATTCCCCTCCTTCTATTCTCATCTTAACACTATACTTACCTTTTTTTTGTCTAACGCACTTAAGCCCTTCAAAGCCTTATTTCTCTATTTTTTCTCCTTTCATGGCCACCTTACCTTTTTTAAGCAAAACACGTGAAAAACTATTCAAAACTATCGAAAACTTGACCTCCGCCTTTGCTCCTCGAGTCTCCTACCACCGTACGTTGCACTTCAAAAATTGAAATATTTGACCTTTTACCTTTAACGCTTACTGCTCGTTCTATGCGATTGCGGTATTGAGAAATCGCAAGTTGCACTTCACACCGTTTACCTTTTCTCCCTTAACACTTATTGTTGGTCATTATGATTGCAATATTGCAAAATCACACTTCGCACTTTGTTGAGCTTACCACATCGCAGATCGCAGCCCGTAAATTTTACCACGTCACAAATCACACTTCGCATCATTTAGCTTTTCGCATAACACTTACCGCTCATTCCGTCGATGCGATAACTCTGCCATGTCACCGTCGCACTTCGCACTTCGCTGAGCTTACCACATCGCAAATCACACTTCACACATTTTAGTTCATTCCATTAACCTTTACCACTATCCCTTTAAACTTGCGATATTGCTATTGCAACATTGCAAATCGCAACTTTTTTCCTCCATCGTACTTTTGAATTCTTTCTGCTCCAAAGCCATTTCTTGCGCTCTAATAAAATTTCATAAGGGTTTAACCCTCTCTTTCCGCTTCCAAACCTAGTTTCATGTGTTAAACCCCCCATTAGCCTCTTTTAGCCCTTTTCTTCCCTCGGAGCTGCAAATTAACTCTTTTTAATTGAAATTAAGGCATGGATAGCTTAGTTGCATGACTAGGAGCATGGTAGATAGGTCATGGGATAAGTAGAGTGAATTTAGTTGTTTGGCCAAGTCAAGTGTGGTTTAGAATTAGTTTCCTTTCTGCTATTTGTCTTCTAAGAATTAAATTAGTTTCATTCTTGTCATTTCCTTTCAGCAATTTAGTTTAGCTCCTTTTCTTGTCATTTCCTTTCAGTAATTTAATTTAGTTTCTTACAGTCATTTCCTTCTTGCACATTAAATTAGTTCCATTTCTGTCATTTCCTTTCTACAATTTAGTTTAGTTTCATTGAAGTGTGACAGACTTCACTGAGAAACCCTAGAAGTAGCACCCTTTCGTAAATCAGAAGAGGATGACATGAACATAATGCATCTATTGTGTATATAGCATTGTCACCTCAAATTTTGTATGAACCTCGGGTTGATAAAGTAAAGTAGGGTAGCCCATGGGAGTTGCAACACTCTCGGTGCAATACTAGAGCTCACCAACAGTCTCATCATATGGGTGCATTCTTCCCAGTTACCCAAGTGTGTCTCCTACCAGCGTGATGGGGTAGAGCGTAGTGCTATATCTAGTGCATGAAATATTTGTGCTTCTGGAACTGTGTTTTCAAGTTCTCCTAATTTTTTTTTAACATTAGTCAAACCATGATAATAAGGAAATTCTCTTACCTCTAATGATATGCATTGAAGAGCTCTTGTCACTCGATTGCAGTGCAACACAGAAACTTCATGTAGCCGGTTCTAGTAGTTTTCCAGTTCTTCATCTCAGTCTGAGAAGCAGGAACTATCCTTTTCTCAGTTAAGTCTTCTATCAACTGTCGGGTTGATCCAATCATCGTCTCACACAATTATCTTATAGATGTGATCAACATCATCATCTGTGCGCATCGGCTCTGTATATATTGCACCTTCTGCAGGATCTAGGAGAACTACAACTTTGGTTCCATTATTCTCAAATACCATACTTCTTCACCTAAGATTAATGATGCCATCCATATCAATAGCCCAATCTAAACCCAACAACACAGGATAGGGATCAGTATCATCCACAATCTGTATGACTTCAAAATCTGTGAGCACCTTTACTCCTTCAATATCTACTACCACTTGTGAGAATCTTGCTAATGGAATGATATTTTGTTGATTTTCCATGTGCAACTAAATATAAGACCATTCCATCTTAGGCTCTCCCATGTGCTACCAAGTTTGATTTGGTATGGCATTTACATCAGATCCTAGATCCAGAATGACTTGATCCATCTCACAGGCACCAATTTGAGCAATCAAGTGCATCTCCCATCCAATTCTTCTTTTATTATTATAGATCTTAATGAGAAATTTTTGTTCCATCTGGGTTGTTCTTTCTCCACGTAGTTATCTATCAATTCTTGGAGGCTTTCAATTGCCTTTTTATTGCGCAATAACTTGATACAAGCATGTAAAAAGGGCTTTATTTCTTCATCTACTCTGGCCACATCCATAAGTTTGCTTAACATTGGCGCACTTGCTTCTGCAAACCCCCTCTTTGCCTCTACAAAGGTTTCTTTTTTGCATTGTAATTTGAATTCATCCTTCTTCTCAGGCGCTTTTCGAATCCAAATATCAACATCTGGCTTCTTGCGTTTGTCTTTACTAGTGGCTGCACCACTCCTAGTGACAACATTCACACTTGGCTTCTCTTTGCGTATCTCTTCTCTTACCATCTGAATATTCTCAGTAGGATTCTAGATTTTATTTTCCTGCATATTAGCAATCAAAACAATACAATCTTCAATAATGTGATCAAATTTCCCACAGTACCTATAAGACTGTCATGATGGATTTGGAAAATCGAATGCATAATGGCCAACGTCTCCACAATTGTAGCAGATAAGTTGTCCCCTTCCTTGACCAACTCCTCCTCCTCTTCCTCTTCCTCTAGTCTAGAATCCACCACGCCCAGACGGGGATGCTCTTGAGGTAGGTTCAACGTGCATTCTATATAGGTCAAATCGGTCAATCATCAAATCGAAGCTGCGACAATGTTATTCATCATGTCCCAGCAATGAGAAATTTTTTCAAAAAGGTTTCTTAAGCTCAGGCACATATTTTCCAAGCTGTGGATAGTAGTTAGTTGCATGTATACCCATAGCTTAACAAATTTCACACCATAATGTAGGTGTCCCACTTGGCCCAACTGCGCCCTTCAGTAGGTTTGGTCCTCCAGCTTGCAGATAATCATTAAATACATGGCATTGATCCTTATGATGCCCTACAACTTTGCATTGTATGCACCATACATCTGCGCATACCTCCTTTCCCTTATCCTTGCACAGAATCTGTATTTCTAAATGCATCACTTCCAACTAGCTTTTAATCTGATGGGTCCTGATCTGTGCAGCTGGTTTCGGTGAATATTCTAACTTAATTTCAATTTTTACTACCTCGTCCTGCATGAAAACCTTCTTCTGACTCAAGGGTTGGCACAGATGTGGGAGCAACATAGAAATAAACCACTCTTTGTGTTGGGTATCCTCAATAGTGAAATCACCATCTCTAATAACGCGCTTCAACCTTTGATCCACATCCCATACAGATTCATTCAATTCTTAACGAATCTCATTTAACTTAGTTACACATTTCACAAATGATTTTAGCCTCTTGAATTGGTCTTTTGGAGTGGCCTTCAAGTTATCAATAGTGGCATGAGGATTCATTTCTACATACCTTATATAAAAATCTAGCGCGCGATCTTGAAAAGTAGTGCCTAAATACACTTTTTGAACATCATCATTATTCACCTTATACGTTGTCCACACAACGTCAGTGAAAAACCAGAATTGGTTGGTATCTTCATTCTCAATACCACAAAAATTAGGTAATTTCATGGAGGTGCTCGTCTTAGTGTCTAATGGTGGAGGTGGAGGTGGAGGTGGAGTGCATGACTTGTGAGATGAGATTGGAAGTGGAGTGGATGGGATCAGAATTATGGCTAATGACCTAAGGTTATTCTGATCTTGCAAAAATTCTTCTTCAAAGTGCGCAGATTCACTAGAGCTACTAGTCTCTAATTCTTCATCGCTGTCAGATCTACCCTTAAGAGGATTATAAATAATTCCTTCTTCTAGATCTATATGGTAAGTTCTTCCACTGTGTGTAGTCGGGACTCATGACTACACAGAGTACCCTATTCACACAATAGCATTTAATCCAAAACTTCAAAGAGTACAAGAACTTATCTCAAGGAGCCTTGAAAAATATTCACTTAGCTTCAGAATAAGATACAAATTGATCAATAGAAAACTCAGTCACAAATCCTCCTAGACCAATGATCTATTGCACGGGTGATCTTATTGCTAGTCTTCTCTAACTGTTGAACCGAATCTGGGGTCCACTGTGTGATTGCGTCTTCCTTTGCATAGGTCTGAAATTCAATTAAGTCGAGACAACCATTCATGAAATTCGGTCGCAAAGGAGGCAAAGAAAATTCCATGGACCTCTGTGTAGATATACTTTTGTACCCAATATTCAAAAGATAATTTGGAGCTTATATTCTCTTGGATTGCAAATTCAAGTATATTTTTATCAAGCCAATCTTGTAATTCATTTTGTGTAGGATGCCACACATCAATTCTCCCTCAAAATGATCCCGGTCCTAGCAATAGAACCATTTGTTGGCTTGAGGGGTCTTGACCTAGGTTCAAATTTATCGCGCAGCCAACAAAACCCTCCAACTACTAGCCCTTTCGGCAGTGATATGCTCACACAAACCAAAGTCTCATTCGAAGCAATATGGGGGGGTGCTGGAACCAGGTTTCTGCACCCTGAGGAATTTTTTGATGTAGTGACCCTAAACAGACTTATAACAGATAATATAACAGATGCGTGCCTCAACAGATCAAACCCTTCACAAATATCATAAAATACTTCAATATATATTTGCGCATAGTAATCAAGAATACTTCAATCAAATCTACTCATCTAAGATCAAATGATATTCGTGCATAGATGCAATTAACCATTAACATGATTAAATACATAATAACATAACATATTTAGATCTTAATGAAATTAACATATAATCAATACAACAAATCGCATAAAATTCCAGGTTCGCCAAAACAATCTTCTTTATTAAGAGATCTATCAATTCTAGTACATTCAATCCTTCAATCCAATACAACCTATCCTTTTTCACACACAACCAATGGAGTCTGCACACAACCAGGACTTAGGTCTCCATGCACATAACCAGCAGGAGCCTTTCTACCCAAAAACCCAGACCTAGATCAAAAAATTAACAAATATTCATATATGATCTTATGATATATTTACTTGAGCCACTCGATCCTTACATATTTATACTATCTAGACGCGCACATACCATGGTATCAAACCATGGTTTGAGACTCATGGTTTTCCCTTTAAACCCATTCCACTGATTAAGGGACTTTGACCCACCCCAAATCCCCTTTAACTCTTTTGTGCAGCATGCACAAAAAAACATAGACAAAACTTAACCCATACTTATGTACCCCAGGGGACCCTGCTCCAAAAATGTCACAAACATTGCATCTACATGTTTAAACAATAGATTTAAACCTAGGGGACTCTTACTTATCTGAGAATCCTTAAGAAACATTTCTCCTTTACACATTAGCTACAATACAATCTATTTGACCATAGATCCATTGTGCATTCATTCACAGGTAAAAACATAGATAGAGCCATACATCATCACTGATAAAATACATGCTTATAACGAGCATAATAACAACAAAAATACTAGGGATAAAACAACAATAGAATCCACATAATAACCAATACATTTTCATACCAAATACCAAAGGAATGAGCTCTTCATTACTGAATGCGAAAACCAACCAGAGATGAGACTTCCATATTCCACCCGACCATATATTAGTTGAGCCAAGTATCACTTCAGAGAATCACCCCTGTGCCATAATCCAAGCATGAATGTCGGATATCATCAAAAAAATCAATCACAATCAATTAAGTGCTTCTAGAGGCCAAACCACCTCAACCCTCAACTAGTGAATCCACCTCACGGTTTGATATCATAACTGTCACGGATTGGTCTCTATCAAAGCTTCTCCAGGGATCTAGAGTGTTTGTTCCAACTAGGGCTTCTAGGACTACTAACTCAACCCCAACTGTTACAGGGCTTCTAGAGTGTTTTTCCAACCAGGTATTCCAGGACTAGTAACTCAACCCCAAATTTTTCTGGGCTCAAGAGTGTTTGTCCAATCAAGGCTCCAAGATTAGTAACTCAACCCACCTAGGGCTCTAGAGTGTTTTTCCAACCAAGGCTTCAGGACTAGTAACTCAACCCAACAACTATCCATCAAACTCTAGACTTTTTGTCCAACCAAGGCTCAAGGAACTAATAACTCAACCCACAACTAAAGGAATCATGAGAACCAACTAGAAAACAATAAATGGAAATAAACCCACAACACTCTTTATATATAGGAAATTGCATGGCTAGGAAAATCCACATGCATAAACCATGCATTCCAAAACTAGTGAGGAAAACATACATGCAACTCAGTACCTACAATCAAAAACCGTTGTAGATGTTGATTCTGATGTCCAATTGTGCTTTCCTGCTGTTCCTTTGCCTTCTTTCTCCAAATCACCAAGTATCCACACTCTCAAGGAGTGCTCAAAGAAAATTCTAAGTATCCAAGAGTATGAGAGAGAGAGATACAGAATAATGAGAGAGCTCCAAAAATGCACTGACAAAATCTTACCCACTGGTCCTCAGAATCCTTTTTATTAATGAGGCCTCTATTTTCTTCATTTTCCATTATTTTCCTTCATTTTCCTCCTCACATGAAACTTGTGACCTTTCACCTTCCTTTTCTCCTATTTTCCATTATTTTCATAATTAAAATTCCCATTAATGCCTCATGCCTTTCCAATGCCTTTGCCATTTCCTTTTCCAATTTCCTTAGCCATAATAAACCAAAGTGAACACTCGCTAAGATGTCTTTCCCACCATTCAACTTGGAGAATGTTTCCCATCAACCGTGGTCTTATATATATTTTAACATGGATTTTTACGAGGGTTGTTACAATTTGATTGGGTTATGAGATTGTAAGGAGATGAATGGGGAATCAAGGGATGCATGGGAAAATACATGTCAAGGAGGGAGGTTAAGGAGTAAAGTGGGGTGGAGGTGAGATTAGGAGGCCTAAAGGATATGAGGGGGACCAAGGGAAAGGAAGAAGCACGAAGAGCCCCATGAGGAAGAATAGAAAACCGTATAAATAGAAATCAGTGGATAAGGGATAATTCACAGGTGCATGAAAGGAAGGAGAATGAAAATTTTCAAAAAAAGGAAGCACATAATGCTTATATGTGGAGGGAGGGCCCTCCACAATTGAAAAGGATGGAGCTGACACCACTGAAGGTGTAAGACAAGGTGAGACTACTATTGTTGGTGTTTTGTAGAGCTCTGCTGAAGAATACTGAGGCGTCAGAGTAGGAGACAATAATTTTCCCACAACTTTATGTACCTTTTGAACCCATTTTTATCTCAATTTATCCATGCAAAAATATTTCCCAATATTTCCATAGGTGTGGCATCTTCTTCCCTTGAATGAGATCCCCTCATAGCCATAACATGAGGATGAGTGGTATGGCCTACTTTTATTGAAATTGTGTCAGGGAGTCCAAAACAAATATTTTTTTCCTACAAGGATTCAAGCCATCCCCATATACCCCATTTGCTGGTAGGACAATTAATCCACCTCATAGAATAATCCAATGATGTTTCATATTTCTCTAAATACCTCCTCTAATCAAAATATGAGAGTAAGTTCAAGTAAATGGACCAATATAGGTACCACATATAGTTTTCTTGATCGAGCATCAAAACTTAGTATTCATTTTTTAATAAAAAGTGTTTGTGTGCTCTAATGCCATCATTGTAGGAGAGTTTTTTGAGTGTCCTCTATAGGAGAAGTTATCCTGTTAGCATAGTTATTTTCTAAGTCATGAGTCCATTGCATAGTTTTTTTTTTTACGATTAAATATCAAAAACAAATTTCAAAATTATAATTTTTTTTTTTTTGGGTGCTACCGAAATTTCTGGAAGCACCCATTTTTTAAGCCTTTCGGACAGTTTGTTATTTCCTATTTCTGTCCTTTTATTTTTATTTTCCGATGCTACCAGAATTTCCGGAAGCATACTTTTTTTTTTAAATAAAATGAAAAATCACATCTGCTTTAGTTATACCATGTGTCGTAGGGTTAATACGCATCAAATATTTTTTAATTATTTTAGGATCTAATGATAGGTGTCGTATTATAGTCAGTTAGCTAAGGTCAAGTCGTTGTATACGTTGAGTCACATGTGTCATCCACAGTTAATGACTGAACCATTGCCCATCATGCTTGTATACGCCAATTCATTTATCCATACGTTAAGGTGTATGTTTTTATGAGTTAGAGGGATCGTGGTGATCACACGACACACCACAACCGTTCGACTAGTTGTGCAACAGTGCTGCCGGAAATTCCGGCAAATCAACACCGTATTTTGCGGAGGTGACTGCAAGTCATAAAAACACTTGCCATAAGCCATCTGGAGCTCCCATATGGAAAACACATCCAACTGATGGTGGTGATGGTGTGTCACATGGTGCACATCATGATCATGAATATTTTTAATGATGGAGGGTGATTTGCATGGGGTGGTGAACCAAGATTTAGTTTTAAAACCGCCTAAAAAACATGAATGCTATCATTTGAAGTTTGAGTTGTTGGATTCAAATTTGCTGAGAGTTATAGTTGGAGAAGAAGTCTGGATTTTAGACAAGATTCTGGAGAAGAATAAAGGCCACACTTTTAAGGTAAACTCTTTCTATTATGCCACCTATCATTTGCAAGAGACATAGTCATTTTTTTCTTCTGAAGATGACTAAAATAGGTGGTAAGATAAATCGAATAGAGCCACAGGGTGCATATTTGGTTGATGCTAATCCAAGGGTAAGAACTCTGTTTATGCAGTTAGGATGGTATCCTCTTTGTACCAGGTTTGGAAGCTCACATTCAGGGGTTGCTCAAGAGTTTTATAACTCTTTTAATGGATAGGAGGCTATAGTTTATGGCCTCACTTTGCATGTTTCTAAAGACTCCAATGCTGAAGCCTTTAACCTTCCCCAAGAAGGAGAACGGTGGCTCAAGGGATAGATTTATCACAGGAGGTGATTTCAACAACTTCCTTAAGGATGATCACAGAGATCCAAACTGGGAAAAATACATCCCAAGCAGCTACCTTAAGAATGACTGGGCAAAAGCTATCAAGCTTATCAAGATGTACCTCACTTGTGAAAGGAGGTATACAATGGTATTCCTCTATCACATGAGGTTTCTTTTTCATATTGCAGGGATGAAGACATTGAATCTGCCATTTTTCTTGTTAAAAAACCTGACCAAGATGCCAACAAGGGTTCAGATCCATAATGATGTTTCTGAGTATAGCTTGTACCATTAAGATTTGATTAAAGTTATGGTTGAAGAAGAGCTGGGAAAGAGAAACTAGACATGGGACCATTTTTAATCCTATAGGGCAGGCCAACCCACACCTACACCTCCAGTTCCACAATCAAACCCTCAGCCTGCAAAGAGAAGAACAAAAAGAAAGACCTAGAAAGAGACATACGATAGAGAGCAATAAGTTTAGGCCTAAATTTAAGGCTCTTCTCAAACCAAGCCTAATGACAAAATTCATTGATTTTGATGGAAAATATGACGGTTCAAAGACAGAGAAAAAATAAAAATCCATGAAGAAAATCAAGAACCCAACCCCTTCAGAACAACAATCAGAGCCCTCAAAAAGAAGAAAAACACAAAAGGGCTCTAAGGAAGACAAAGACCCTATCAAGAAGGCAAATACAAGAGAAAATAGATCCATAACATCAGGTGCTAACAAAAAAACTGATTTAGATAAACTAGTTGAAGCTGTAGCACTCTTAGAGGAAAGGTAAAAATATTTTTGGTACTAATCCATTTTTGCTAATCAATTATAAATTTTGAACAACAACCTCAGTGTCATGGAATACAAGTCATCACATAATTTTCAACATTTTTCTGTGTATTTTGAAAAATAAACAGGGTGCTACCGGAATTTCCAGTATCATTCCATATTTTGCGCAGTTATAGGTTTTTACTAGAATTTATGACAGCACTTGTTTTAACTGAATTTTGACACATGTCAGCAATTTTTCCACGCCAGTTAAGGATGGATAAGAACCCATAACCAAATGGATAATACAAGTGATGGTGAGAGGTGGTTATGAGGTTGTTGGAGGTCTTATTAAATGAAGCTACATGGTTATTAAATACCCAAGACACAAGGATAAAATTCAACAGAAAAAGGGGCAGCATGACAGTACACTTAGCATTCCAGACCAAAATTCTTCTCTTGTTCTTTCTCCATCTATCATTTCTATTAGATTTTGAGGAGATAAGGATGTAATATCTTTTGACAAATATTTTATGTTAGAATTTATGTTTCCTTCTTTTTAGAAGAGATGGAGTTGGTTCCTCTCTTGCTATATATGACACTTGTAAATACTATTTCTACATTGAATGTTAGTCTACTTGAAGACTAAATATAATTAAAAAAAAAAACATTTTTGCTTCATGCTGGAGGATTTTGTGACCCAAGGAACATCTAATGTGTGGTGTGTATCTTTTCTTTGTTAATTTCTTCTAAAATATAAATTGCAACAACTTGTGAAGTGTGAGTGAGAAGTTGTTAAAGGATTTAACAGTAAATTATCTACTTTCAGTTTTCTGCAAGTTATACTAGTGAATATTTCATAAATGATTTGTGGAATAATTTATACATGCAATCTATTTTCTAAGTGTTGTTTTATTAACATAAACAAAGTTTGTGTTAAAGGTCATCAACATAGTTGTGTGACTCATTTAGGATAGGAATATTTCCTGAAATAGGTACCATCTATTAATCTTTTTCCACTTGTGTACTCTTCTCCCTATATGTTACACTAAAAATTGTCATCCTGACATTCTGCTATGTGTATGAGCTCATTATTACTCATACTTCTCCCTTTGCAAGTATAACATATCGGTTCCTCATATCAAGCCTTGAAAATCAGAGAAAAGTTCCTAAAAATCTCCTAAACTTTGGTGTCGCACTTTATCTCTATCTTTCCTGTGGTCCCACACCTAATGTTCAGCTCTCTTGCGTACCTGAATGCACTTTATCTGTGTTACGGGTGCGGACCCCTGTAAGATAAAAAAGGCACAAGTAAATTCCAAAAAGCTCATTAAAAGTGAATTCTAGAAGCTTCCAGAAAATATCTTGCGGTGATAAAACCGCTCTTATGAGGTGCATGTATCCCTTACCTTATGGAGCTAACCCCTTGATATGAGGAGTCTATCCCTTTGAAGGAGGATTCTATCCCTTCATAGTTGGAACAGAAAACCTCCTCTTTTCCACTATAAAAAGAGGCATTGAGTAGGCTCAAAGGGAGTTGAAGCTTTAGAATATTTGAAGTTAAGTGTTGTTGAGATTTAGACTCAGTTGACCAAGACTTTTGTGAGGAGAGATTACATACCTCTATTTGTCTTGGTTGGAGGAGTGTAGAGCTTATCAAAGTAAAGGAGACTCCTGCTTCGGACCCCGGGAAGGCCTGTGCAACATTAAGGCTCAGGTTGTAAGGTTTTCCTTCTTTTGAAATTAATACAAATATACTCGTTTTTCTCAATAAGCTTTCAGTTAATGGTTTATTTCATATATTCCTTGATCATTATGATAAGCATGGTTTATGGTGATTTCTATACAGGTGCTATGTAATATTTTTCTTGTTTGTGACTACAGGTTTACGAGGAAAACTCCTTCAAGCGCGCGAGGGATAATAACGACTTCAAACAAGCGCTGGACATACGGTAAGTCTTTTACACCTCTATAGAGATTTTCGTAGATCATATATGCTTAGAGAAAGATTAGTTTATTTGGATGTTTGTTGCTAGATACTTTTAGTACTAGGGAGATCGGTCTTGTCTGCGAGACAGATTAATCCACACAACACTATACTACCTTTTACCCACACAATTCATACTTTCCACAACTTTCCAAATGCATGAAAGTATTAAAGAACATTAAATCATTTCAAAATATTTGGGAAATCCATCCCGCCACTCAAACAACCCCTTTAAAATTTGAATTGAACTATGATGTCCAAGGCTTAATCCTTAAGCAGTCAAGGAGTAACTTCTTACAATAACATATCCAACCTAAGCAATTTTTTTCTAGGACCATGCACAAAGTGGAATAACCTAGCGGTGGAGTTAAATTTCCCTCTATTCAAATTTCTCAACATCTCCATTGACATTTTCCTACTAGCGAACTTGATCACAATAATTTTTTCTTCCATCTTGGAGATGTCAAGCTTAATTTCCTCACCAATAATAAGATTGGGCTCCTCCACCTTCTAATACACTTATTCTTATGCCTGGATGGTACCTTCTAAAGGAAGGAGGGAGAAAATGACTATTGTGTTGGGGTACCACCTCCAGATGATATATCTAGGGTTAAGAAGTTAGTTAGGAAACTAAGTTGGAGGGAGGGGTTGGAAAAACTTGAGAAATATACCGATGAATAGTGGGGGATAAAAAAAAATACTCTACTAGAGATTTCTACATCTAGAGGTGAGTGGGGAGAGGGAAAGACATCTGAGTGAAATGAGTGGGGATGAAATTTTTGAGAAAAACAACAAGTGTGGGATGGGAAGTGGGATAGTCCTTGAAACCATTGACATCCTTTTGTTCTCTGTCACTTTCGATAATGACTGCATCGTACAAGGATTGATTGATGTTGTTGCCACTAAATCTTATTACTCCAAACTAAGTGAAGGGTATGATATGTGCTTGTCATTTGAGGTTTGGAATAATGAGAGGGCATGTTGCGGGGAGGGCCAAATGTTTATCCTAAGGGATCCTTTGATAAATATATTATTTCTTCGTCCATACTATCTCATCATAGGATGAAGCTTACTGTAGAAGACAGTGGAGAATATTCAGAGCATTTCAATTACCATAGGTTGCAATAGGTACAAACTCTCATTCTTGGCCATAAACCCTAGCTTGCATCATTCATCTCCCAATCATACCCAAACATACAAAACCAAATCCAGATAAATAATATGAATTGTATTGATATATATTTAGTATTTTATCTAAATTCTATATATATATATAAATTAAAAAATAAATAATATTTTTATAAAAATATTATAAAATATCTTATAGTTAATATTTAAAAAAATTACCAAAATGTTTACCTCTTAAAAATTTCCTTAACAGAAAAATATATTTTATTAGCTAAATTTCAAAGTACCTTAAAAATCAACAACTACCAAGTTTCTAAATAATCAATTGTTCCATAAGGTATCTTAACTGCTTGAAAAAAAAAGTGAGTGGAATGGTGATAGATGCTCTAGTAAATATAATAATGTCACTGTGGAGTGGGGTTTTTTCTCCCCTTTTATGTGAGGTCTTCTATCTTAACAAGAGTTGCAAGCAGCCAAAGTCCCTGTTGAGTATGAAAACAATTAATAAACAATTAATAAAACATAAGGTGTAGCTTGTTCCTTTTTCCACTTGGTTGTTGCAGATTTTTGGAGTGTTGATGATAAAATGAGAGCACTAGATTATGAAGACCAATGATTACATAAACCCGTAGAAAAATCATTCATACAGTTGGAAAAGGGAAACTCTCTATTTCATATGAAATTTCCCACAATATCATGCAAGAAGAGACAAGGGGAAGAAAGAAATACTATTGTCACAGAAGTAGACTATCTACAATCTTTGAGGACCTCCATAATAGAAGTAGTTACCCCAAGCGTTGTTGCAGCCTTTTTGAACATCATAGTAGTTGGATGAATCAGTGTAGGTATCTAATCCTTTTGGATCTTTCAGAATATTTGATCCATCAACTACCTGGATATTCCAAAAGTAACTAACTTTCCTGAACCCTTCATTTGGGAAAGGACCACTTCCCATCTGAGTGGAGGTGTGTTCCCCATCTAGCTCGGAGTTAAAAAGTTCACCACCCCATTTAATCATGTATACACTATCTACTAAGTGGGAAAATAGAGATGTTGGTCAGTATCCTAAGACATTGTGATTTCCAAATTGCATCCACTAGTTCCCTTCTTTTGGATCCTGCCAGTTCAAAATAGATTCTGTATGTAATTAAGTTGTCAAGATTATGATCCTGGAAAAAGCAAGTTGTAACATCAAATAGTTTGATAAGAATCATTTTGTACAAGAAGAAACAATTGGACCATTAATGCAACTCTTTTACCCAAGCACAATCGAAAATAAATTAATGTAACTCTTTTTTCAAAGTAATTGTTTTCAACTAACCAAACTTATTTGAAAGCTCAAAGTTCCATACCTCACCCAAGCACAATAAAAATCAATTGAAGTTACAAATGGCATGTTGTAGAAGAGCTTACATATGTGAAGAGACTTGTGTTATTGTCCCCATATAGATCTGGACTCACCTACACAAATATCCAGGAAAGGTATTATATTAGAATGGGGTTGGGGTTTTTGTAATTCATGTGGATTCAACATAATATGGAGTTGAAATTTTCAAGATATTTTAACATATATCTTGAAGATAAGTGCATCATATTCAATGCTATAAATTTTTTTGTAATAAATTTATCTTAGATATATTATATGCATGAAAATTTGAGTTGTAAGGTTGAAAGCTCTCCAAAATTTTCTTAGATTAGTTGAATAGTGGAGTGTGCGATTCAAGTGCAAGAGTATGAGATGGAATTCATCGATCCTAGACACGTGTTGCCTCCAGCCATCTCCTTCCCATGTAGACCTCATTTGATTTAATAATGAAAAGGCCTATGCCTACAACAATCCTCCATCTTCAATGACACCCAATACTTCAAATCATGGCCCTTGTACTCGTGGCACTGATCTTTATAATTGGAAAAATTTATCAATGGAGCATGTGGGTTGTATGGTGTTTTTAATTTCCTCTAATGAATATGGATTTCAATGTTAATTACTTTCCTACTCTTCCGCCCCACCTACTACTCCATAGACTAGTTCATCCCTTCATCTATATGTATTCACCTTTTGGTTTTCATTCCTTGTATTGGCTCTCCTTTCCCAGGCCACAGGGGTCGACCTCTGAATCATCAAACCCATGCAAAATCGAAAGCCAATGAGGTAGCTAAATCCTTTAATTGAGTTTTTTATTCATCATCCCAAAAGAAAAAACTCAAGTTGTGTGATGCAAAAGTAAATCAGAGATAGCTTCTCTCCAAGTAGAGAAAATTAGCACACATGCCAATTTATTCTTGATTTGGGTACCAGTTGCACCTGTGACATGAAAATTTCAAAACATTGGAATTATCTTGGCATGCGAGATTGTTTGTGGTTCACACTCTCTAGATAGGAAGCTGAGTGTATGGATATTTGGGCTCATTTGGATCAGCTGGAAAAGCGAGGTTGACTTCTCTTCACCGTATATTCCTAGCTTGCAAATAAATATGGAGGAGCTCTAGTTATTGAGGCAACTGAAATCACATAAGAGCATCTCATTGATGTCATGACTAAGGACTTGACCAAATTGACTCCTCCAAGTTCTTAATATTATGTTTTCATGTTTGGACTTTCAAGCTCTATGTCCTCATTTTTTTTTTTACACAATTGAGTCTTCTAGTATAACGGTTTTAGAATTTTTAAGTTGTTTTAGATTCCATTTAGGAAAAATTACCATTCAGAACAATTTGTATATGTCAAACCCTAACAATAGCCAACTTTATTCAGCCTAGTTTCCTTCGAAACAGGCTTTTAACACTTTCTCAAAAAAATTTTAATCTATGCTCTACCTAGGAGACAATTCGAACTTTCGATTGTTAAGCATTTTAAGAGATAGAGAAGTTCAAATAGTTTAATTTTCTATGTACTTTCCTGAATTTCTACCAATAAAATATATATATTGCACCCCCACCCCACCTATAAAATAAAATCAAAACGCTGTCAAAAAATTATATCATGGAAACCTTTAATAAAAGGTTTATTTTTATAACTTAAATTAAAAATTGGTCATACACCAATTGTCCACGTATAACACTTCTTATGCATCACTCGTTCACAATAAATTAATACGTTTCTCTGATCAATGGTATACAATCCAATTCTAATAATAGTTGTTGAACAATCTTTTTGTTTTGCTTCCTCACATAATGTCTCTCTCCAGATATTTTTCAAAATTCTTTGGCATACTCCCATATACTCGTTTTCCTTCTACTGACACCAATCACCTTCAACTTTGATTTCAAACCAAGAACGAGAGTCAAGGTTTATACGATTTAAAATTCGTGATTTTTGTTTCTTGGAACTTCCTTTGGAGCAATCTTTGCTGCCCTAAAAATCTGTTTATACCCTTTTTCATAAGTGGGATACACACACCTACATTTTTCACTCAAACCCTGAAAATGAATATGCATCTAATGAATTTTTAGAGGATATTTTATCATCTTTTGTTTTTTTTAGAAGTCTAACACACCCATGGGTATTAAAATTGATAAGATTTTCACAGACGATGTCTTAATATTATATGACCTTTTCACAAGAAGCTCTTTAACAATGCACCTATTCACCATAAATACTAAATCCCATAAACAACTAAATATTTTATCATTAATGTAAACAAGAAAATGCAATCTATGAATTGCCACTGTTTTCATGAAACATGATTCAAAAGGTTTTACATCCCATCTAAAAGGCTAATTTGAATACTTTTGAAATTCCCCAGAGCCATCCCATTGTTGGCCACTCTTCACCGCTAGATCTATAACCTGGACACATTGCCTACTTCAATCACCCGCATTAACTTTTTCAGTGTTGCACATTTAAGATATCTCTTTTTACAGGATCTAGGCATCAATTCTCCACTCGAGGGCTTCTCAATTTATAGCCCCAAGCATAATATGTTAGGGGCTACCATAGATTTACCACAATAACAATTAATAAAGCAAAGACTCATAACTAATTGAATGAATGCATTTCAGTCTCAAATGAAACCTATAAAAGTAGGATTAATGTTGAAACTTAACATCATTTGAATCCTGCAAATAAAGGTAGGGATTGGAAATAGTCCCAACCAAGCATAATTCTTTATTCAGGGTGATATGCCATAGAAAAGTACATCATGGAATGGAACAGTTTCATTTTGTCTCAAGGATCAAATATGTAGAAATTTACATAATGTGATCAAATGAAAACATTTCATCTCACTGATCAAATATCTCTTCCTCAAAATAATGGTTTCCATTAAATGAATTTCATTGAAAATTAAAGGAAGAATAGTTAGGAACTGTTTATCGAAGGGTAGATCCCCACAATAATCACATGGTCTAGAGAGAGATCCCAAACCTATATACAAATAGTTGAGAGATTAAATGAATAGAGCATATGTACAAGTAGTCTAATAATCTAGTTCAATGAGGAAATCCAATGACTCACTAAAATAAAGACGTCTAAAAAATTTGTTGCTTCATCTGAATGAGTAAGTCCTTGTGGAAGCCAACACTAGAGAAATAAAATCAACTATATAAGTGGAAGAGTATTATGTATTTCCAGGAGATGAATGAAGAAGCTTTATGGGTTCTCTAAGACAGGTGTTTTTTTTCCAATAGCAAGAACTTCATAGACAACCCATAACAGTCAACATGAGATCGATCATGGAGAGACCATAAATATTTGCAATGCCACCCAACAGACCTATACAATTTATGATGAAGATTTCATCAGGCATAAATATTGATATGAGACGAATAATCAAGGGTTCCATTTCCTTCCCACCCCATCCATTCTTCCCACTCGTCCCAAGAACTGTTATTGATTCCCATCATGCCCTCCACATGGTAATCAACAGAATAGATTTGTTTATTTCCTCTTGATAAACTAGACATTAAATTTTTTTCATCATCACAAAAGTAACAAAATTAAGAAAACCATGGGTCTCCATAAGAATCTCATGTTACAAAAATAAAATGCATATATATAAATATTTCTCTTAGGCAGGAAAGTTATCTCATAAGCTTGATTTATCTTGTGAAATTGAACCTCACATTTATCTCCTTGGCAAACATCTAGACTATACTGTAACCAGATTATATCAACATATGAGTGCAATATTATTCTATGTTTTTTGACATTGTACATGATTAGGAATATTGGTAGGCATAAAGTTTTTTAAAAAACTTCAAGAATGTGTGAAGTCTTACATTTTAAATTTCTATTCCTAACCTGTATGCTTTTCTCTATTTGCTTTAGAAATGGAAGACTTATTGAAAGTATATTAACTTGAAAGTAATGGAAATAGTTTCAAATGGGTACTTCCATACCTGCAACACAAGGCAGCGGTAGGATCTCTTCATATTTTTTCAGAAGCCCCAAGGCTCAATCTCAGAGTCTCGTCCTGCTCTTTCATCCCAGGAATAGCGACAGAGGCCATTATAGTTACATTCCTCATATCTCCAAAATTCCTCTTCTCTCCACTCTTTATTTCTAAGAATGAATTCCCCTTGGCACCCACAAGCCTTCTAACAGAGGTAGCCATGATCTATGACAAAAGAAACCGCTGACCAACAAACCGAGCTTGAAGTGAAACTGTAAAACTGATCTTATCCTCTAGATCCCCAAATGGGTGCACCCAAATCCAGTTACTAGACCAAAAAAAACAACAAATATTGCCTCAAAGTGTAGGTATCAAATCACAAGGGAAGAATGCAGATATCAACTGATCCACCACCGTACTCTATAGTTACAGGACTCATCTAAAAAATACTAAGAAGCTCCCTTCAGATCAATTAATGACATAGTGACGCTTAAGTCAAATATGCCTTTACAATCGGCCATCAGATAGAGTACCTGTAAGAGGAGAGTTAGAATTTAGAAAAAGGAAAAACCTAGAGAGATAGCTATAGTGCCTATAGGAGGAGAGTTAGAATTTAGAAAAAGGAAAAACCTATAAAGATGAAATATAACCGAATTAGCGACTCTAGGCTCAACCATGACAATAATTCCTCACTTGCAATAAAGAGAACTAAGACCCTAATTTGAAATTATTACCAACTATTTTGCTTGACAGAGGATATTTAGGAAGGGGCTAGCAAGGAAATAATATCTAGAGGCTTTTCTCCTTTGTAGTGTTAAATAATTCCTCTCTGAACCGAACAGTAGTTGTGAATGGTGGTGACCAACAAACACAAATAAATTTTGCGGCATAACCATATCTATATATATACCTCGCTCTTGAAGGAGTTCTCGAAATAGGGTGTTTGTATTAGGGATGTTTTACCGCAATTGGCCATCAAGCAATCACTAAGTAGGGCTTTGGAGTTGGGGGAATTCTTTCTAAGGATCACCTCACGTTGGGAATAACTTGACCTTCCTGAATGTCTATATGGGGAGCAACATGCCTTGCTGTACACCCGATAGTATGCTCCAACCCCGCCCTAATTTGATTTATTTCATCGGTTGTTATGAAGAAAAACAAAGCCTCCCTCTTGTAAGGAAAATTAAGCGCACTTATCTTCCTCTTCGGTTAAGCCCTAGTTTGAACCAGCCCTCAGTTAATCAGCTAGCCCGTTCGTTTGGGCCTAACCTTCTTAGCCTTGCAGGGTCGTCATTGAACTTCACCCTAGGGTTTTTATTCCTTCCTCACCCTTATGGCTCTCTCCCCCTATGACTAAAAGTGTTGGGCTACTATAAAATAAAGGCTACATTGTCCGCCCCTCATCTGATAAAGTAATCAAGAGTAGCCATGTTGAATTTCTGCAAGCCATTGCAGACATAAGAGATAAAAATTCCATTGAAACCCCTGTAGATAAAATCTTCGTCGAGGAAATAGAAGGGTCACAACTCAAACACAGAACCGCTAAAAAAAATAAAAATGTGGTAATACCATTTAAAAACCTTACCTGAACAGGAAATACAATCACATGGGTCTGGAGGAGTAAAAAAGGTTAGGATTTTTGACAGTTGCAGAGAAAAATTTCATTTTCCCATTTCTCTTCAGTTGGTCTATAAATGTAAGTTTTTGGCCGGAGAAAGGTAAGGACTCTTCCCGTGGATTCTTTCATTTTGTTTCTCTAAAAGCCTTTGTATACAACTTTTCTTAGTGATTTGAAGAGCCGCTACAACACACATGTCAATTGGATGTCAAATATATACCCTCCATTCACTTTTCTACATTCAAAAATACTAACCAAATTAAATTATCTTTTTCTATAACTTACATGGCATCTTACCAGATTTTATCGTCTCGAGATATTGAGGGTGGCTGATTCCCACAGGAATTAGGGATGAAGTAATGAGATGAATATCCATGCCACTGGGCTTGGACTTGTGCTAAGTTGAAGGTGGTTACCTGTGTTATCTCTCAATCACATTTCATTCCTTTTAAAATCTATGATGGCTTTCATATAATTCTACGTGATTGTTCTTGGATTTCAGCTTGTGAGGAGGCCATCTTCATTCAATTTTGTAGGAGCTTGGTAAGAAATTTGCTTTGACATAATCAATGGCCCAAAAATACTCTTTGCATATAATATAATAGAGTATATAGATATTATTTTAACCTAAAATATCGCTCCAATCCAGGTTGTTCAATTATGGTGTGGGAATACATCTCTTGCAGTGCAAGTCTGTCAATGATCGCCCTAAGAAAACTGAGATAACCCATAATTTTCAGACTTCTTACCCCACGGTTTTCTAGATGAGTATGGACCATGGCATCAATTAGGATCCTATCAAAATGTTAACCCAAACTTATCTCAATATAAATAGTGTAATACCTCATTTTGATCCCCAAATAAATAATATATGTTAAAAGGACATATATCCTATCAATGTAATTTTTTTCTAAAATTATTATAGAATTACATGACCAATTGTAGCTAGAGAAGGACGATACTTATGGGGGACTATGAATCGACCACATAGTAGAGGGTATCTGGAGAGGCTAGACCAAGATTTATCATATCTTAATAAAACCATATTTGAATTAGTTGATAAAATTAATTACATGAGTTTCTTATTTGGGATTCCACATGGCATATTGGGAGCATTCATATGTTAACCTATTTTTGGATGGTTAAGGTTTTTTTTTTTCCCTCTCTCATTCATTGTTGATATTGCCTCTTGGAGATAATATTTCTACATGTGATGGCCACTTATAGTACTAGTTATTATACATCATGTGAGGATTCCCGAGTGCATGGATGCATTGGCATTGGAATTGCTATAGATATTATCTACTGTTGAGAATATCTGGAGATTCTAATAGTGATATTTCCTAACCAATAGTGCTAGATCCGTAGAGGGAAGTGACATATCATGAGGAATTACATTTCATAGAAGGGAATTCCTTTCCTTGGGTTGTGCAAGATGAAGGGTAAGGAGAGTTGGGAGTTGAGATGGTTGTGTGACTAGTTGAGTAAATTGTGACAACATCAGGTTGTTCTGTGATTATGTAATTTTTACATCACAAGATTTTTGAATACCTATGTGAGAGTGGAGTCAGCCTAGGTGTTCATACTTATGGATTCATAGCCCTGACTTGAGGATTACTTACTACTAATATATTTTAAGTAGTAGAGTCTATAGTAAGGTGGAACATATTACTTCTAAACCCAGTTGTTGTAATCCTTTGAGAATGATAATTGTTCTTTTTACATTAAATCATGTTATGTATACTCTATAATTTCTTGTTGTAAATTGTTGAGTATTTTTGTGCAATGAAAACATTTTTTCTTAATGTATATGTGTTTATTTATGGTTTGTATGAGTTTTATTTCTACTAAATAATTATTGAATGATGTAAATTTCATAAAATTTTGAAAATTAGTTCAACAATGAAAGTTATTGATGCACCTTACTATTTGGGTACATTGTAGTTGGTATGAAAGATGAAATATTTCCATAATTTGGCTTGGCTTGGGGTTGGGTACACTACATTGTGGTATTATAGAAGTGGTTTCAACAGTATACCTATATGGGTGGAGATCCATGTGTACTAGTTTGAGTTTGCTATTGCAAAGTTGAATCTATGTCAAAGTTGGATGAAGATGGTTTAAATTGATGAGAAATCCTCCATTCTAGATGGAATACCATATGGATTAACAATGGGGTATTGATTAGGTGAGTATTAGGCCAAAACTAGCCATGTGGTGCCCATCCAAAATATTTCATGGAGACTTGTGTGATGTTTCCAAGAGGAATTCATGTATAGCCATCAATGACCCATATCAAATATTCAATTTTAAAAAGGTGACTTAGATTAACCACATGGTTAGTCATAGTTTTAAGTTTTTGTTAAAAATAAATGAATAATTTTACTAATTTACCATGGGAATGACTCTCGAGTTTTTAGCAAAAACATTTCATCAATTGCTAATTGGAATTTTGGGCATCAATCAAAAAGGAAGAACTATAGAGTTTTCAATGGAAGAATTTGGTTTATCACTAATGAAGGATTTTCAATGAAACAACCAATGGATACATTGGGTGTAATTTATAATTAATATTTAGGGAGGAATCATTGGTATATACATATATTGAAATTGCTAATGGATACTTCGAGTGAAATCACCAATGGGGACATTAGGAAAAATATGATGGATACTTTAGAAAAAATTTATTGATGGATCCTTCAGGTGAATAGGTGATAAATACATTATGTCATATTGCTAGTGGATATATCGCATAAAATCACAAATGGACACCTTTTGAATGATTGTTGATGGAGAATTTTCTATTTACCCCTAATGAAAAGGAATCTTTTGATTATTATTGGGATATTTTGGCTTCGGCGAAAAATGAAGATTTTTTTTTATTTTTCCATTGGAAGACTTGGTTGATAATTAATGAAGGGTTATCCCAACCATAAATGGAGGAATCGAGCAATCATTAATGATATATTTCTTCAATTCATCGAAGGAGATTATGGAATGTTTGAATTAGGGGTTCCATGTGGCCAAATTCCATTTAATGCCACATAAGTAGACCACGTAGGAAATTTATTAAATTAACTTTCCCACATATTTTAGGTCCAAAAATTTAGGAGCTTTTTTGATGCCCTAAACAACATTTCCTGGGTAATTTTAGGGGCCTATTGGTACCTACATCACAAATAGGTTGATTATTTTAAATGATAGAGCTCAACAAGATTTCCAATAGGATATTATAAGAGTGAAATAGAGTTGGTATGTGAAAGTTACACCTAGAACAAGTAGAAGGAGGAATAAGTTATCAAATCAGTTCTAGGAGCTATAACTTTTGGCTTATATCTCAAAATGGAGCATGGAAGAAATTGGTAGATAGATATTGGATAGTAGGATACAACCATGGAATCAAAATTGGAATTTGAGCATCTATATCTTAGAGAATCAACAAAAGATAATTGTAGCATTACAACAAGGAAAATTGGGGAAATATATTTCAAATGACTATATATATTAGCGAAGAGCTCAAAATAGAGCATATGAATAATCATTGGAAATATGTTGAAGAGAAGAATATGTCCACCCACCTAAAATTTTGAATTTGATAGTAGAATTTATTATAAAACAAAAAAAACGCCACTAGTAACCTTAAAGGGCATAACTCGTATTCATATTTTCCATAATTGTATAATTTTTTTTTTAATCTAACGTAATTTAATTGTATGAACATTTTGTAGATTTAGAGGTATCAATTGATCTACATTTATGCAGGAACACAACATAATACACATGTAAACATAAATACAAAAATTTAGTAGAAATAACATTTCATTTCATTAATATCAAAGAACTGAAAATTTGCTTACAGACAAAATTGCAATAAACTAGCTAGGGCGCTGGTAGCTTATCTTTGAGAAGAGATGTGGCGGCTACATGCCTCTAAAATGAGCCTCGAGCGCCTATTAATTATTTATAAACAATTGAAAACCATAAACATCCAAAACCCCAACCCTAGGAGATGAAGCGCCAAAACTATGGGGCTTGTTTGGGTAAATTGGTGTTTCAACTTCCCGGGGACGTAACTTTGGCATACGATCTCTGTTTGACGTGCACCATACCTCATTAGAAATATTTATCCGAGGACGAAAAATTTTGATGTGAGCAACGACAATCCATGGACCCATGTTTCTCCCAATTTTCCAAAAAAATGTCGTTTAGGGCCTCAAAACAGCTCCGGAAGTTCAGGACCCGAAAAACAGCTAAAAATAGTAAGTTGTGCCGAAACTGAAAAACTGAAAGAGACAATGGTGGGGCCCCAAGTGTAATAGGCAGGTGGCCACCAATATCCACCTGGATCATTCCTTCCTCCTTAGGAAGAAATGGTCCCCATTACATTGAGTTCCTCCATGAGATGAGGAAACTTCTATTGAACTTGGTCCCTAGTGAACCACTTTCCTTGGTGCAGGAGTTGGCCAGCTTTGACAACCCAATATAGTTGGATCTTCTGTTGGTGAGTGTTCTTGATTTGCATGTCCATGATACAATATGTGGTAGCCTGTTCCATGCAGTCTAGGTTTAACTTTGTTGGTGTGTGTTGTTTTTCAATGTCAGAGGTGTCCAGTAGAGGTGGGAAGTAAGGACAAAGGCGGTCCACATTGAATACTAGGTGCAGACCAAGGAATGGTGGAATACTGAGCTCGAAGGAATTGTTCCCTATAGCCTTGGTGATGGTGTACGATCCATATCGGAGTGAGCGAAGCTTGCAATGGGGTCTAGTGAGGCGCTCCTTCTGCAAATGTAGCCACACTTTGTCATCCACTTGGAAGTTGTGTGGCACCCGATGTTGATCATGTCTGTTGTGAAACCAGCTCCAAAAATAGAAGAAAAGAGATATCAACGCCTTATAAATAAGCCACTTTGAGGGGGAAACCTCCAATACATTACATGAATGAACAATTCTTGGATGATACAAATGACAAAACCTCCTTTCTATATATAGGAGTCCATGGGGCCACAATGTAATCCTAGCCGACCTAACAATAATAATGTAAGGGAACAATAATAACAATATGGGGGTTAAAAGGGTACAACAATAACAATAAGGGGGGATGCACTAACATAATAAGGGACTACACTATTAATATAGGGACTTAACATGCCCCTCTCCTTCAAACAAGTGTTGTCCTCAACGCTTGATTATTTCTTGATGCTTCTGTATAAATTTCTCATCCTCCCATGTGGAATCTTCTACAGGAAGGTTCTTCCACTTGCTGAGATACTCTGAAATTTACCGTACTTGTCAAGTTCTTGTTTCTGTGACTGCTTCAGAACTTATTTCGATGTGATGTTGATCTTCCTGTTGTTTCATTAGATTCTGCACCAAATTTAGGTTATCCGTTGAGAGTTGGAGAACTTGTTGTTGATGCTCGATGTCATATTCCACTAATTTATAATCCATATTAGCTATTATTTGATCCTTCAAACCATCCAAATTAGCCTCCATTTCTTCTTTTAAACCATCTATGTCCTCTTCGGTTGCTCTTCATAAGATCTAAATTTCTTGCACTTGGTACCATAATTTTAATATCTCATACTGCAATTCTTCCTCTTCATGTGTCATAGTATAGCTTTTTGACAGCTGAATGGGTATGGAATTATTTTTAGGGGGAATTTTAGAACCCAATATTGATATCTATTCTTCAATATGCCCTTGGAATAAATTCAAACTATTTTTTTCAAATGAGACTTATGTAATTCGAAAACAATACACACATTTTTCTTGCTTTTGAGGAGCTCGATATTGAAAATGAATTATATCTCTCATTATGGATCTTAAATATATGAAATACAGCCCTGAGGTAGCCCTCTGAAGCTTCTTTAAAATCCATAGGTCTGACTTGATTTGGATACTTCAAGACAAAGTTATGTCCAATCTCCCACAAAGACCTAATTATGGACTGGTTCAGTAGAGCGAACTTGTACGACTTGCCACATGTCACTGTTTGCTCCTTTTACTATAAAATTTATAGACAGGAAACTACATTCCGTGTACTTCCAGTCACTTTTTTACAAAATTCCAATCCGATTCTCAGAGAGAGAGAGAGTTATGAAGATATTCCCACGATCACCTCTTTGAGATGAAATTCGGGAGCCTAAAAAAGACCTAACTTCCACAAATCATATCTCTAAAAATATTGTGAACCAAACTGAAATTTTGCGATGATGTTCCTAAGGATTTCGGCTTCGCGCTCTAAAAATTTCAGCTTCTGAACCTTCGTAGAAAAAAAATTTATAGGGAAAATTTCGCGATGACCTTTTTAAGTGAAATTTAGGAGCCTGCAAAAAGCCCTAACTTCCACAGATAATATCTCTGAAAATATTGCGAACGAAGCTCTAAAATTTTGTTAAAATGTTCCTCAGGATTTCAGCTTCATACTCTAAAAATTTCAGCTTTTGAACCTTCGTAGAATAAATTTTATAGCGAAAATACCACGATGACCTGTTTGGAGTAGTGAAACCCTAGAATCCAAAGCTCTGATACCAAATTTTGTGAAACCAGCTCCAAAAATAGAAGAAAAGAGATATCAATGCCTTATAAATAAGAAACTTTGAGGGGGCAACCTCCAATACATTACATGAATGAACAATTATTGGATGATACAAATGAAAAAACCTCCTTTCTACATATATGAGTCCATGGGGCCACAATGTAATCCTAGCCGACCTAACAATAATAATGTAAGGGCACAATAATAACAATATGGGGGTTAATGTGGTACAAAAATAACAATAAGGGGGGGCTACACTAACATAATAAGGGACTACACTATTAGTTGATAGTGGGACTTAGAAATGTCAAGTTTGTGGCTTAAAATTGGCTCATTCAATACAAGTGAACCTTAAGTGGATGTAAGTGGAATGCGTCGATGAGTTGAATGCCTGCTTTGTCGTATCTGGACGCGAAATGAGCTGAATCGGCCTGAGTAGCCGCAAATGGCATGGCTACGTCAATGGGACATAGTGGTTGGAATCCCAAGCCCACCTGAAAGGGGTTGTGGCTGTTGAGTTGTGGGGAGCCCGGTTTTAATTGTGTTTTACATTGGGGAGGCTCTCATCCCATGTGCATGGATGCTTTGAATTGTACATGCGTAGAATGTGTACAATCATCTTGTTGACAATCTCTGTCTGGCCATCAGTTTGGGGATGGAAAGCTATGGACTTGTTGAGATTGGTGTATAACATTGACCAGAGACGAGACCAAAATGCGTTGAGGAACTTGTTGTCCCAATCTGATATGATAGACTATGGGATCCCAAAGTGCACCCACACTCGTTCAAAGAAGAGTTTAACAGTGCCTTCTGCTATGATATTCTTCTTGCAGGACGCCATAATTGCTATCTTCGAGAATCTGTCAACAACCACGAAAACAAAGTCATTTCCATGTTTAGTAGAAGGAAGGCCCGACATGTAATCCATGGAGATGGATTCCCAAGGTCGACTAGGGGTAGGTAGCAGAGTATAGAGGCCTTGTTTCTTGATGTTTGGTTTGGAAATGATGCAAGCAGTGCAGGATTTGATGTACTTCTCGAAATCCTGTCGAAGGTTTGGCCAATAGAAATACTTTTGCAGTACTGCCACTATTTTCTCGACCCTGACATGACCAGTGAATCAACTGTAGTGTGCTTCCCATATCATCTTGTCACGCTCACTTGAAGTAACACAAAGGTGTCCTAGGTGACATAACAATGCATCTTGGAGGAGAAAATTTGGAACTTGCGTACCCCCCAAGAGTGCCTTGTATGTGTGGCCAAATTCTAGACTGCTCTCATAGAGAAGCGACCAATCAAAAGTCCCATACCCACAAGAGTTCAGAATGGTGGTTAGCGCCATGATTGATGGTCGGCTGAGGCAGTCTGTAACATTATTGATGATACCCTTCTTTTACTTGTTGTTCAAATGAAACTGTTGCAGATATGTGGACCAATTTTGATGGTGATCGTTCTGCAACTTCCCTTCTGTCTATATGAACTGCAGGGGCTGATGGTCTGTGTGGATGATTGTTTCCTTCCCCAAAATGTAATGCTTCCATTGTTGATAAGCCTGCACAATGGAATAAATTTCTTTGTCATAAGTGGTGTACTTACAAACTATGTCGGAAAATGTCTCACTGTGATATGCCACTGGATGCCCCTGTTGAGTAAGAACTGCCCCAATAGCATAGTCAGAGGCATATGTATTGATATAAAATGGTTGTTGCAAGTCTGGTAATGTGAGCACTAGGGCAGAACAGAGGTGATGTTTCAATTCTATGAACGCCTTCTTTTGAGATTCCGACTGAAAGAATTTTTTCTTTCACTCCTCCCTTGGTGACTTGTAGTATTCCAGAATTGGGACAACTCAGCAAGCCTGCTGAAATAACGCACTCCTGAGAATTTCGTGCATAGAAATGAGTTTGCAGCTGCTAGATCCCTTAGATCAACTCATCTAATATCTAAATAAAAAAGGAGAGAAAAAACAAATCAGACTAGGTGGGTTAAACAGATCTCCCACAAACTAGTCTAGTTGAAAAACACCCAAAGAGAGGGGCTGCAACTATAGGCAAAGGAATGCGTCAGAAATAACGTAGATGCATTGAAGCACAGTAGTAGGCTGATATGGAGGTTCAGAAATCAGATGTACATTACAGCCCATACATTATAAAAGAGGAACAATAAGACTATACAAGAAAAATCCTCAGAAATGAGGTGCTACAACCACAGGAAAAGACTGCATAAACATGACAGCGTTATTTTTAGGGGCTGAAGCAGAAATTTATTAATCCTCGGATCTAGAGCAGATTTGTACATAAAAATTTATATCTAATACAGATCTGTGTACAAGAAATGCTCATCTATACATTCCCCTTGGGGTTTTGTGCAAAACATGAAGCACAGAGAGTAGATCTGAGATCTAAAGTTGCAGATGTGCATAAATATTCAGAAAATTCTTAGATCTGAAACAAACATGGATTGGATGGCCAATCCATGGATCACCACTATGAGAGGAATAATCCTAACACCGGAGATCTCTCCTCCAAAATGCAAACAAAACACCCTGAAACTCCCCCTTGCAAATAACGCAGTCCAGGGAGAGAAACTGTGATGTAGGCTTTGAGAATGGTTTGGCCTGATGCCAAGTTTGGATCTGAAGCTCAATCAGCTAATGAACTCTTCGAGGAGGTTAAAAGACACACTCACTAAGAAGAGCCACTAGTATAGACTAGATCTGAGTAGATCTAGTGTCTTCCACTGCTGCAACTCACAAGGACAACCCAACCCTCCACAGGATCAGTGTTGTAGGTGTAAGGTGAAGCTTGGCCTAAGCCTGATAGTGGAAAAGATGGAACAAGTCTCCTCCAAGAGCTGCTCAAGGAAGGAGGTGGGAATCCTAAACAAGAAAGCCCAACAAGGGATGTCTAAGCAGACAATACCTTCGGAAAATAATATCTTCAACAACCCTTTCATGTTGCTCTCCTCTTCCTTTTATAAGATTGGAGTCTTGTCAAAACCCTAAACCACTTCATTAGTTTATCTCCTTTCACATGTAGAATCCCTTCTAGAACTGCGTTGTCCATCAAAGAGGTTCAATGCATTTAGACTGCGCTGTTGATATGGTCATGGTTGACTTGGTCAAGTGATCAACCTGTTTCACACTCAATGTGTCTTCATTTTAGCTAGCTAGCTTGATTTTCATTCACATTGAGTTGTCTTTATTTAGGCTCCACTCTTTGAGAATAAATGTTGTTGACTTGGTCAAACTTGACCTTGTCCACATAGTTTAGACTTTGTTCACACATGTGGATGCTTGATTTGGTTATTTCATGACCCCTTTCACACTATGAGGGATTTTTATTCATACTTGAGCAATTCATGAGCCTCCTTGCCCATTTATTCATCCATCTAGATTTCAAAAGAAAAATTAATATTCCTATTATAAGTAAGCTAATTTAGGAATATTACATGACTTGACTCAAGGGCCAAGTGATATGAGAGAATCCCAACACGAACCTGCGGTAGAAATTAGTAATACCTAGAAGGCTGCGAAGCTTTATTAGATTGGTTAGGGCTAGCCAATCCTGAAAGACTTGGATCTTTGTTGGATCCATATGCACCCCCCTTTCATCAATAATGTATCCCAGATATTGAACCTGAGTCATGCCAAAAGTGTACTTCTCCAAATTGGCACACAACTTGTGTTGTTGCAGTGTTTGGAGGACTTGTCGGATGTGGTGGAGGTGCTCTTCCCAAGTCTGGTTGAAGATCAAAATGTCATCCAAGTACACCACTACAAATAAGTTGGTGAAGGGCCACAAGATGTCGTCCATCGGCCTCATGAAGGTTGTGGGAGAATTCATCAACCTGAAAAGCATGACCAGCCATTTGAAAAGGCCCTCCTTATCTTTGAAGGTAGTCTTCCATACATCGGAGGGTTCAATTGTTACCTGTAGATACCCAGATTTCAATTCAATCTTGCTAAAATATTTCACCCCTTTGAGTTGGTCTAGAAGGTCATCAATTCATGGGAACATGTACCTATTCCAGATAGTGATCTTGTTCAGTGCCCGATAGTCAATACAGAGTCTCAAAGTACCATCCTTCTTCTGTACCAACACGGTCGAGCTCCCACAAGGTGATGAACTTGGCTAGATGTGACCTTTTTGTAGCAACTCTTGAATTTGCCTCTTGATTTCATCGTTCTCCAGAATAGAACATCGATAGATTGGTCCATTGGGTAGCAGTGCACCTGGCGCCAGATCAATGGGGTGCTTGACCTGATAGTGCAGAGGAATCCCTATGGGTGAGGTGAAGATGTCCCCGTACTCCTCCACAAGCTTGTCCATTTGTTGTTGTCGTGAAAAGGAGCCCTGTCTGGAGGTCGTGGCCACAGTCTTCTTCTTGCCTTGGGGGAGGATCATCAACAAAACAAATTTTTTGGTTTGGGAAATGAGCTTACTGCATTGTTTTGCAGTAACCAAAGAGATAGCGACGGGTAGTGGTACCTCTGGTATCTTGTATAGCTTATTTCCTAAAGTAACAATAATAGCGTGAGGCTAGGACTCATACATAGTATGTCGCTTCCACAAGTATGGTTGGCCTAATAATACATCAGAAACATCAAGAGGAGAAATGTCATATAATACCTCATCTGTGAAGAACATAGTTACCGATGAAATAGGTAACCTGACCTCAAAACGGGAACTCTAGCCCAAAAACTCTCAAAAAACATGAAAAAACACCCCCAAAAAAAAAAGTGTGTCTTCCAGAATGCACTTGTTTTTTTTTTAAGGTCAAATTTCAACATTTTCTAAAATTATGCTAAAAACAAAATTGTTTGTTGAAAAAATGATTGAAAAAACACCCCCCCAAAAAAAAGTGTGTCTTCCAGAACGCACTTCGTTTTTTTTGAAGGTCAAATTTCAACATTTTATAAAATTATGGTAAAAACAAAATTGATTCTTGGAAAAAAGATTGAAAAAACACCCTCAAAACGAAATTAGTTGATGCTGGAATAACAAAAAAAAAAATTGTGTCATACTTTTGGCATTTTTAAAAATAGAAGTAACATTTTTTAATTTTTAAAATTCAAACATTAAAAAAAAACCTAAAATTTAAGAAAAAAAAAAATTTTAAAAATAAAAACATTTAAAAGCTTAAAATTTAAAAATATATGAAGATAAAAAAAATTAAAATAAAAACAAAGTAAAAATTTTAATTCAATCATTAAAAAAAACCTAAAATTCAAGGAATTTTTTTTTTTTAAATAAACCAAAAAAAATTAAGATTAAAATTTCAAAAAATATAGAAATTAAAAAATAAAAATAAAAACAAAATAAAAATATTAAATTTAAAAAAAAAAAACAAGTTAAAAAAAAAAGGAAAATATAAAAAATAAAATATAGAAATTAAATTTAAAAAGAAAAAGAAAATGCTTATTAAATTTAAAAAAAAGAAAAAAAAAAATTAAAACAAATAATTAAATTTAAAGAAATATATTAAATTTTAATAAATTTAAAAATTCAAAATTAAAAAAAAAACACTATTCAAATTATAAAGAAAAAAAAAAGAAAAATTAATTAAAAATAAAAAATAAAAATAAAATACAATGAAAATATTAAATTTAAAACAAAATATATTAAAAAACAAAATAAACTATAAAAAATAAATTAAATTTAAATTATAAAAATTAAAATATATATATGAACTTAAATTAAAATAGGTATATACATCAAATTTTATTAAATTAATAAAAAAAGGTTAATATTAAAATAACAAATTAAATTTAAAAACAAAAATATTAAATTTTAATAAATAAATGAATAAACAAATAAATTTTGAAAGAAAAAATAAATTTTAAATATAAAAGAAAAGAAAAAAAATATTATTAAATGAAAAACTTTAAAAACTTTAAAAATCAATTAAAAATGGAAAATTGAAAAAAAAGAAAAAAAATATGAAATAAATTTAAAAAAAAAAAAAAAATTAAGTTTCATTAAAAAAAAAATCTAATTTTAAATACACAATTTTAATTGAAATAAAAAAATATAAAAATTTTATGTAATTAACAAAAAAATAAAAATAAAAAAGTAAAACATTTAAAAAAAATATTAAATCCAAATAAATTAAAAATATATATATATATAATTTATTGAATTTTATAAAATTATATTAAAAAACTAAACGTAAAATATATAAAATTATGAAATTAAAAAAAAAAAAAAATCAATTAAATAAAAAAAATGGCAAAATTTAATAAAAATTATTAACCAAAAAAAAAAATAATAATAAATTTAAAACAAAAAAATAATAAAATTAAAAAAAATTAAAACAAAATGAAATTTATTTTAAATAATTTTAAGAAAAAGTAATATTTTAAAAATAAAAAAAAAATTAAAAATAAAAATAAAAAAATCAATTAAAAAAAAACAAATTAAAAAAAATTAATTAAAAAAAAAATTAAAAAAAAAAAATGTGGTGGTGGTTGTTACGGGGCGGCGGTGGCCGGCCGGGCGGCGCCACCGGGGGCGGCCCAGCCGGCCTCCCGGCCCCCGACGGGCGGAGGGGCCGGAGGGGCGATTCCGGGAATCGCCCCTCCGCCCGTCGGGGGCCGGGAGGCCGGCAGGGCCGCCCCCGGGGCGCCGCCCGGCCGGCCCCCGCCGCCCAGTAACAACCACCACCACATTTTTATTTTTATTTTTTTTTTAATTAATTTTTTTTAATTTGTTTTTTTTTTAATTAATTTTTTTATTTTTTTTATTCTTTTATTTTTTAAATTTCAAAAAATAATTTTTTTTTCAAAAAATTAATTTTTTTTTTTAATTTAATATTTTTATTTAAAATAAAATTCCTTTTAAAAAAAAAAATTGTAATATATATATATATACAACTATTTTTTATTTGATTTTATTTTTATTTTTATTTTTATTTTTAATTTTTAATATTTTTATTTTAATTTGATTTTTTTTTTTTAAATTTGAATTTCAAAATATCTAAAATTATTTTTTTAATTCAATTTTTTTATTTTAATTCAATTTGTTTAATTTATTTTATATTTAATATTATAGAATAATTATTTTTTTAAATTTAAAATTTAAAAATTATTTATTAAAATTTTTAAATTTTAATTTAATTTAATTGATTTTCTTAATTTTTTCGTTTATTTAGTTTTTCATTTTAAAAATCTATAAATGGTTTCATTAAAAAAAAAAAAAACACTAAATTTATGTATATTTGTTTTTTAATTATTTGCACTAGTTTTTTTTTAATTTTTTTTTGTTTTTTAATGATAGGTTTTTTTTTTTTTTTTAATTTTTTTTTTCTTTATCTTTTTCAATTTTAATTGGTTTTTTTTTTAATTTGTTTTTTTTGTAAATTTTAAAATTTGTATTTTTTTCCTTATTATTATTATTTTTTTTAATTTAAATTTTTAAATTTAATTTCTTTTTTTTTTAATTTCTTTTTTTCTAAATTTTAATTTTTTAAATTTTTTTTTTTAAAATATATATATATATTTTAATATATTGTTTTTTTTAATAAGTTAGAAAAAAAAGTTTTTGATTTTTTTTTTTTAAATTTTTTGGTCAATTTTTGTTTTTTTTCTTTAAATTATGTGTTTTTTTCTTTCAAATTTTGTCATTTCCTTTGATATAATTTTCAAATATTTTTGTTTTTTTTTAATTTATTTTTGTTTAAATTTTTTATTTTTATTAGCTATTTTTGTTTTTTTTACATTTTTATTGGTTTTTTTATTGTTTTTATATATTTTTTTTTATCTAAGTTTTGTGTTTTATTACCAACATGAAAATCACCACTCTTAAAAAAAAAGGTTGATGCAGCATCAATACGTTTCAAAATTAGCATGAAAATCACTGCTCTAAAAAAAAAAGGTTGATGCAGCATCAATACGTTTCAAAATTAGCATGAAAATCACTGCTCTAAAAAAAAAAGGTTGATGCAACATCAATACGTTTCAAAATTAGCATGAAAATCACCGCTCTAAAAAAAAATAAAAAAAAAAATATGATGCTGCATCAATACATTTCAAAATTAGCATGAAAATCACTAACATTTTAAAACAAATATTCATACTTCATAAATAAAAATTTTAGAGTGTCAAAAATGTGCACCAAAAAAAAAATGGTGATTCTGCATCACCACTTTTCAAAATCGGGTGCTTTTTATGCTACAAAAAAAAAGTAGGTAAC